>JAIOJX010000026.1:203576899-204176899 GCA_022376925.1 Tragulus kanchil
TAAGTGAGTAAGTCAGATAAAGACAAAAATAATATGATATTGCTTATATGTGGAGTCTAAAAAATAATACACATGAACTTATGAAACAGAAACAGAATCACAGAGATAGACAACAAACTTACAGTTACCAAAGGCAAAGGGAGTGAAGGGATGAATTAGCTGTTTAGGAATAACAGATACAAATTACTATATATAAAATAGATAAACAGCAAGGTCCTACTGTATAGCACAGGAAACTATATTCAGTATCTTTTAATAACCTATAATAGAAAAGCATCTATGTACATATAACTGATTTACTTTGCTGTACTTCTAAAACTAACACAGTATTGTGAAACAACTCTACTTCAATTTTTTAAAAAATGGGATTTGAAATGTTTTAGAAGTATAACACATAATAAAACATAAACCTTAAGAACTATATTGCTTTAGTAGTATATTTTTAAAAAATTCATTGTAGTTGATAGAGGAGGCAATTTATAATTACAAAGCAGTCAATTGTACTGCCATGTCTCTGTTTGCTGGTTAATTAGCAATATAACTGCCAGAATCACAGTATCTCAGAGGTGGATCATACCTCTGAAGGTGCCTTTTAGAAGTCTATCTTCTAACTGATGCATGAATTCCTTCAACATCCAAAGAGGAGACAGTCTCAACCTGAGTATCTCTACCCATACCATACTCACAATTTCTCAAGGCAGCTTGTTTCATTTTCAGTCATCTGATAGGATTAGAAAGTTCCTATAGAGGAACTTTCTTTTTGAATGACTTGAAATTTTCCATTCTCCTTTCTTCCCCCTTTTCTCTCTTTCCTATTGTACTTTTTTCATTCAACAGGCATGTTTCCTTCTTTGGCCAACTTGATCCAGAGATCCTTGGATAGCTCTTGTTTATTCCTTTGCATTCTAAGTTTTTTCTCTGTCAAATCAAGTGTTCTCTTTTAGAATTGATCTCCAACATGACCCTTCAGAATTCTTTGACATCATGTCACCATTCACTTTCATAAATGTTCCTTATTAATCCTCATGTGGTTTGTATCATGTGGATTTACATGCAGGTATATATTCTACAACGTCAGATCTCAAACAAATAACAGAAAATTTGTGGCGAAAATGTTAAGCTTTTTAAGAAATACCAAGTATTTAATTCTATCAATGTGAAATGAGAATAGTATTACAAGACATATGCCTACATATGCAATGTAAAATCAGCCATTAGCATATACAGTTCTCACAAAATTAAGCTAATAATTCAGCCAAGACTGTATGTTTTCAAGATTCCCTATTGATTGATATTTGTGACTTACTCTTTCACAGTATACAGGCTAAGGTTTTCTAAAACTAAAAAAAAAAAAAAAATTTCTGTAAATTAGGGGAAAATGACCATTTGTCTTCCAACTTTTCAGTTAGAATTTCAGCTCTCTCATGAGGAGTTACATTACAATTTTTATATTTCTCCTTTATCTCTATAAATGTTGTATAGTATTTACTCAATAGGTATGGGCTTTAGACTGGGAATGGACTTTCTAACACAGAATAAGACTCTTAGGGTAGACATTATTTATATTGAGAAAATATAAATGTGGAAAACAAACTCCGGTTTGAAAATTTTGAAAAGTTTGGATGATATAAAAGCAAACCCAATCATTGAATCACAATATACTTAAAATGGGGAATTTTAATAGCATATTCCTTCAACATCCAGAATCACAGTATCTCAGGTGGTTTTGACCTTTAGAAGTCTATCTTCTAACTGATGCATGAATTCCTTCAACATCCAAAGAGGAGACAGTCTCAACCTGAGTATCTCTACCCATACCATACTCACAATTTCTCAAGGCAGCTTGTTTCATTCTCAGTCATCTGATAGGATTAGAAAGTTCCTATAGAGGAAATTTCTTTTTGAATGACTTGAAATTTTCCATTCTCCTTTCTTCCCCCTTTTTTCTCTTTCCTATTGTACTTCTTTCATTCAACAGGCATGTTTCCTTCTTTGGCCAACTTGATCCAGAGATCCTTGGATAGCTCTTGTTTATTCCTTTGCATCCTAAGTTTTTTCTCTGTCAAATCAAGTGTTCTCTTTTAGAATTGATCTCCAACATGACCCTTCAGAATTCTTTGACATCATGTCACCATTCACTTTCATAAATGTTCCTTATTAATCCTCATGTGGTTTGTATCATGTGGATTTACATGCAGGTATATATTCTACAACGTCAGATCTCAAACAAATAACAGAAAATTTGTGGCGAAAATTTTAAGCTTTTTAAGAAATACCAAGTATTTAATTCTATCAATGTGAAATGAGAATAGTATTACAAGACATATGCCTACATATGCAATGTAAAATCAGCCATTAGCATATACAGTTCTCACAAAATTAAGCTAATAATTCAGCCAAGACTGTATGTTTTCAAGATTCCCTATTGATTGATATTTGTGACTTACTCTTTCACAGTATACAGGCTAAGGTTTTCTAAAACTAAAAAAAAAAAAAAATTTCTGTAAATTAGGGGAAAATGACCATTTGTCTTCCAACTTTCCAGTTAGAATTTCAGCTCTCTCATGAGGAGTTACATTACAATTTTTATATTTCTCCTTTATCTCTATAAATGTTGTATAGTATTTACTCAATAGGTATGGGCTTTAGACTTGGAATGGACTTTCTAACACAGAATAAGACTCTTAGGGTAGACATTATTTATATTGAGAAAATATAAATGTGGAAAACAAACTCCGGTTTGAAAATTTTGAAAAGTTTGGATGATATAAAAGCAAACCCAATCATTGAATCACAATATACTAAAATTAATTGTCACCATTCCAAGAATTAGGAGAGGTTGCTGCTTAAAAGTACTTTTTTAACTATTTGGATAAATGAAAAACGCTTTGAGAGGATGAGATGGCAAGTATCACCAACTCAGTGGACACGAGTCTGGGCAAACTCCAGAAGACAGTGATTCCACCCACTGCAGCCCATGGGATGGCAAAGAGTTGGATACAGCTCAGCAACTGAAAAACTACTATACTTCAAAAATGACTTGAGTAGAAAAATTTCTTATACTAAAGTGGTCCTCTGTTCAAATGAACGAAATCTTCAAGCTTTTGTTTGAAGCTGATGACAGATGAGACTCTTACATAAACATCCATTATCATTTTTATAAGTCAAAATTGTTTACCTGTGTGATCTAGTGCTTTCTGCAAACCTGTGGCTTTATCAAGACAATCCTTCCTCAAGACTTTAAAATTCATCAGTATTGGATCTTGAGGAACAATCATCTACATACATACATGTCTGGTATTTCTTGCCTATTTCTCTACCCATACAAAATACTGAACTGGATTTAATTAGTGACTATACTTTAAAAATTTTAAAAACTAGAAGCTAACTTTAAATAAATGATATATAAGAGAGAGATTTTATGTCTCTACATATTTCATTTTCTCCTTAAAAGCAGATTGCTCAAATCAGGTATTTTATCTCTTTAGAGAATACTGATAAATATTATCATTTATTGAGCATTTAGTATGCATTAAAAGATTACTAGGGCTTCTCAGGTGGCACTAGCAATAAAGAACCTGCTTGCCGGTGTAAGAGACATAAGAGATGTGGGTTTGATCCCTGAGTCAGAAAGATCCCCTGGAGGAGTGCATGGCAGCCCACTTCAGTATTCTTGCCTGGAGAGTTCCATGGACAAAGAAGCCTGGGAGGCTACAGTCCATAGGACTACAAAGAATAGGACACAACTGAAACCACTTAGCATACACAAAAGACTACTACATATATTTATTTAAATAAATCCCTAAAATTATTCTATGAAACAGGTAAATTTTTCCCACAATAAACATACAGATAGCTAAATAAAGGTAATTTAACTAAATTGCCAATAGTCATATAGGAACAGGGATTAAAACCTATTTCTATGCAACTCAGTACAATAATAACAACTTTTTAAAGTTTTGATTTTTTGGAAAATAATATTCTGTAAATGTTGTCAGTGTCCTGCATGTGTTATCTCATTAAATCTTTATATAGCCAACCTTATGAAACTGGCCTAACAGTACTAGTTTAGGGATGAGAAAACTAGGCATAAAGAGATAAAATAATTTCCACTATTAAGTGTAGAACTGGGCTGTAATGTCAACCTGCTCTTAATCTCTCCTCTAACACCACCTTCTCAATGCCTCTATCTAACCTACTCTTCATTCCAAAGGTTACACTGGTTATACATATGATCCTGATCTTTACCAAAAGTCTACCAGCTCAACCCACATGGAAGTGACACTAACTAGTCTGCAGTCTCTAGGGATTTTTTACGTTTCACGTCTCCCAAACCACCTGACCTGTCATCTGGATGATTGCAGTGGTCTTGAATCTAGTCTTTAAGCATCTAGTTTTTCCTCTCTCCAGGTCATATATACATATATATCAAAGAGTCTCTATAGGCTGATTTGTAAGAAGAGAATTACTACTATTCAATATCACTTCTAGAAATTTTCTGATATATGAGTAGTACTAAAACATATATATGAAAAATACAAACATATAAATAAACCATAGGTAAAACAGATAGTGGGAATTTGCTACATGACACTGGGAGCTAAAACCTGGCACTCTGTGAAAACCTAGCGAGGTGGGATGGGGCAAGAGGTGGGAGGGAGGTTCAAGGGGTAGGGGATATACGTGTACTTACGACTGATTCATGTTGATTTATGGCAGAAATCAACACAATATTGAAAAGCAATTATCCTTCCATTAAAAACAAAGAAAATGATAAAGAATCATGTCTCTTGTACATGCTCACTGACTGAACTGTACCAAGAATTTTGACTCAACAATTGTAAAAAACAATTTAGAAGGAGAAAACCTCCTAGTTTTTATCACTGAGGTAAACCAATACTCTTAGCCTTGTTTTATTTTTACCTCTTGCGAAACTCAAATTCCTCCCTATGTTGCCCCCAATATATTATGACCAACATGGGATCCCACTGATCTTTTCTCTGGTTTTAATTTATTTGCATACAATACCTTGAACACAGTACAATAATAACAACTTTTTAAAGTTTTGATTTTTTGGAAAATAATATTCTGTAAATGTTGTCAGTGTCCTGCATGTGTTATCTCATTAAATCTTTATATAGCCAACCTTATGAAACTGGCCTAACAGTACTAGTTTAGGGATGAGAAAACTAGGCATAAAGAGATAAAATAATTTCCACTATTAAGTGTAGAACTGGGCTGTAATGTCAACCTGCTCTTAATCTCTCCTCTAACACCACCTTCTCAATGCCTCTATCTAACCTACTCTTCATTCCAAAGGTTACACTGGTTATACATATGATCCTGATCTTTACCAAAAGTCTACCAGCTCAACCCACATGGAAGTGACACTAACTAGTTTGCAGTCTCTAGGGATTTTTTACGTTTCACGTCTCCCAAACCACCTGACCTGTCATCTGGATGATTGCAGTGGTCTTGAATCTAGTCTTTAAGCATCTAGGTTTTCCTCTCTCCAGGTCATATATACATATATATCAAAGAGTCTCTATAGACTGATTTGTAAGAAGAGAATTACTATTATTCAATATCACTTCTAGAAATTTTCTGATATATGAGTAGTACTAAAACATATATATGAAAAATACAAACTAGTGGGAATTTGCTACATGACACTGGGAGCTAAAACCTGGCACTCTGTGAAAACCTAGCGAGGTGGGATGGGGCAAGAGGTGGGAGGGAGGTTCAAGGGGTAGGGGATATACGTGTACTTACGACTGATTCATGTTGATTTATGGCAGAAATCAACACAATATTGAAAAGCAATTATCCTTCCATTAAAAACAAGGAAAATGATAAAGAATCATGTCTCTTGTACATGCTCACTGACTGAACTGTACCAAGAATTTTGACTCAACAATTGTAAAAAACAATTTAGAAGGAGAAAACCTCCTAGTTTTTATCACTGAGGTAAACCAATACTCTTAGCCTTGTTTTATTTTTACCTCTTGCAAAACTCAAATTCCTCCCTATGTTGCCCCCAATATATTATGACCAACATGGGATCCCACTGATCTTTTCTCTGGTTTTAATTTATTTGCATACAATACCTTGAACACAAAATTTAAAGTTCCATGAAAAATAACTTTAAAATTAATATTACTGTTTTATTTGTATCTAATAATAACTGTAAAATGTAGGGATTTAAACGAAAGATCAAATTATGTATCACTACACTGAAAATTAGGAACATAATCTCTAACATAACTCATGCTAGACCAATGGTGAGGCATGAGTCTTCATCAGCAGGTAACCTTGAAAAGTCAAGAATCGAGGAGTTTGGGAACCAATGAGAGTGCCCAAAGAGGCTGGGCTTGGGCAGATACTGACAGCCCAGAAAGGTCAAGTGATGGAACACGTGTAAGCACTGGTGTCCATGATGCCACCGGTATTTAAAATACAGAGTCAGCTCACTGCCCATCAAGCAGCACTTCTGCCACAGTGAAGGAATAAAGAAAGTCAGTGAGATTTCTTGAGAAGAGTGAATCCCCCATTCCAGCCAAGCAGGCAAGATTCTATCCCAAGAAAGCAACAGAGCTCTCTAAATACAAGATGGGAGGAGGGGTCCAATTCTGCAGGTACACAGCCCTGCCCAGTGTTGACCCATTGTACCAGACATCCCTGAGAGCAGCAGAACTCAGCCCACACCTAAATACGTAAGGAGCTAATGTTCCTCAATACAAGTCAAGCTCTAAGTAAGACTGGCTCTGGATGAAGGCCGCTCTGGGCATCGCTGACTCTACCTGTGAGGGAACAGAAAGAAAAGCAGAGACTGCACTCAGCTTTCCTAATGTGAACCCTCCAAGAGTCACGGAAGTCCCTCCAGGGTTTTCCTAGGAAAGGATCTCTATTTTTAAGAGGCAAAGAGGCAGACTCTCAAACAGGAACTTGCAGATACAGCATTACAATAGAACTAATTACCAAGGCAGGTGGGTGTGGATAGAAAATGTTCAGTTTATTTCTTGTGAAAAGCTCATGGCTGCTGGAGAGGATGAGAAAGGGAAGGTGTGGGGTCAGTAAGCTTACTTCCTGTTTTCCTACAGCTGAGTCAGCAGAAAACAGCCACCTCCTTTTATCCATTGCAGACTGAGTCATTGCCCCCAGGACAATACGGCTACATTGCAATTTATCCAACATGGGACCACTGAGTTTTAATTTATTTGCATACAATACCTTGAACACAAAATTTAAAGTTCCATGAAAAATAACTTTAAAATTAATATTACTGTTTTATTTGTATCTAATAATAACTGTAAAATGTAGGGATTTAAACGAAAGATCAAATTATGTATCACTACACTGAAAATTAGGAACATAATCTCTAACATAACTCATGCTAGACCAATGGTGAGGCATGAGTCTTCATCAGCAGGTAACCTTGAAAAGTCAAGAATAGAGGAGTTTGGGAACCAATGAGAGTGTCCAAAGAGGCTGGGCTTGGGCAGATACTGACAGCCCAGAAAGGTCAAGTGATGGAACACGTGTAAGCACCGGTGTCCATGATGCCACCGGTATTTAAAATACAGAGTCAGCTCACTGCCCATCAAGCAGCACTTCTGCCACAGTGAAGGAATAAAGAAAGTCAGTGAGATTTCTTGAGAAGAGTGAATCCCCCATTCCAGCCAAGCAGGCAAGATTCTATCCCAAGAAAGCAACAGAGCTCTCTAAATACAAGATGGGAGGAGGGGTCCAATTCTGCAGGTACACAGCCCTGCCCAGTGTTGACCCATTGTACCAGACATCCCTGAGAGCAGCAGAACTCAGCCCACACCTAAATACGTAAGGAGCTAATGTTCCTCAATACAAGTCAAGCTCTAAGTAAGACTGGCTCTGGATGAAGGCCGCTCTGGGCATCGCTGCCTCTACCTGTGAGGGAACAGAAAGAAAAGCAGAGACTGCACTCAGCTTTCCTAATGTGAACCCTCCAAGAGTCACGGAAGTCCCTCCAGGGTTTTCCTAGGAAAGGATCTCTATTTTTAAGAGGCAAAGAGGCAGACTCTCAAACAGGAACTTGCAGATACAGCATTACAATAGAACTAATTACCAAGGCAGGTGGATGTGGATAGAAAATATTCAGTTTATTTCTTGTGAAAAGCTCATGGCTGCTGGAGAGGATGAGAAAGGGAAGGTGTGGGGTCAGCAAGCTTACTTCCTGTTTTCCTACAGCTGAGTCAGCAGAAAACAGCCACCTCCTTTTATCCATTGCAGACTGAGTCATTGCCCCCAGGACAATACGGCTACAAAGCCAAAAACATTTACTCTCTGCCCTTTACACAAAAAAGTCTGCTGACCCCATCTTAGAGAAACAAAACACCAGATGCAAATTCATAAATGCAGGTAAGTGCACACAATGAAAGTTTATAATTGTTTAAGATTTGAAAGGACAGACCATAAAAATATCATCAAGTCAATCTCCACAGCTAAGCCACACTAATTAAGATGGATCACACAGAGGTAATTCTAATCATGATAAAATGCTATTTCAGTTCTTTCTCTGTCTGTCTGTATGATTTTTCCCACTTCATTAACGTTTACTGTCCACAGTATGTGCTACATGTTTCCAAGAAAAAACTAACAAAACTTGAAAGACTTATTAATTTTATTTTTACCATATTGGCTTATTTTCTAGTAAAAAACTTTCTTTTAATTATTATTTTCATTATTATTATCAAGACCTATATTGAAGAAAGTCCATGCAATTTTTCATTCAACAAATTATTTATTGTTGTCCAGTCATTAAGTCATGTCTGACTCTTTGTAACCCCATGAACTGCAGCATACCAGGCTTCCCTGACCTTCACCATCTCATGGTGTTTGTACAAACTCATGTCCATTGAGTCCGTGATGCCATCCAACCATCTCATCCTCTGTCCCCTCCTTCTTCGCCTGACTTCATCAGTCTTTCTCAGAATCAGGGTCTTTTCCAGTTAGTTAAAAACAAGTAATTACTGAAAAACTACTCTTTGCCATGAGCTATGCTGGAATCCAGTTTGGACCAGAAAAATAGCCTAGTATTGGTTTTCTATCTTCTCTCTTTCACAGGAAACCTCTATTTTAGCAATACAGCAGAAGGATTTTATACATTCATTTTACATAAAATAATTTATAAAACCAAAACAGTTAAGTACAATTATATGAAAGAAACACTTCTAAGTTGAGTTCTTGAAAACAGTTGGTGGTTAAGTATTATTTGACACTACAAAATATCAAAAAGAAAAACCCAAAAGCCCCAGAATTGTAAATCTTCAAAATTTTACTTTCTCATTTTCTTCAAAATTATAGAAGCTGAAATATTATTATAAATAAAGCTAACTCTACACACTGACTACAATTATTTTGGGAAGCTTGAAGACAGTAAAAAATGTCTGTCACATTAAGAGATACACTGTATAACAAACAGTGTACTTTTCCAAATTCAAGAATTTTAACTATGTTTCTAACACAAAGCTATAGGAAGATTTGACAGCAGTAGAGTAGGGAGGTTATATGAATTATACATGAACTGGTGTCCAATTTTCAAGTTGTCTTTGAAAACCTGAGGAGCTGATTTTCAAAATTAGAAAAATAAATCGATAATATTTGAACTTGTTCAGATGGAGGTGGAAATTTCTTTAAAAATTAATGGATGAGTTTTAACCTCAAAGAAGTCCTTTCACTATCTGAGAAATAAGAGTGGCTACTCAGATCCAGACATTCCACCGAAGAGCTTCTTGTAGATGTATTTGTGCCACATCTTCCTAGTGTGTGCCTTATCACCTGAGGAGAGACTATGAGACACCTGTAAGATTACGGAAATACTGGTGATGATTCTATTGAATAACATATAAAACCTAGTCACTGGAAAATAAGGTTTAGAAAATACTGACCTCTGGTGCATTTACTCCTATTCCTCTTCCTGCTCTCTCAGACTCTCACAACGATACACACAGAGGCACATGCACTTATAATCCTTGATTATGCACTATAATCACATTATCAGCTATTAAGTTACCACATATGGTTAAAAATGCACATTTATACTGAGTCATTTGAGGGTACTAGTAATTCCAATGTTAGTAAGAAATGAAAGTACTTCCTTGGATTTTATAACTGTCTCTATTAACCAAAGTTTTATATAATTTTTCAGCCTCTAGTTCAGATGGATTACACTGCACTTTTATTTTTAAAAGATGGAAAGACCCAGTAGCAAGCCCTTTTCACTACTGTTGAAATTCAAACTCAGAAACCTAGGCAACACTCTGCAGAACTCTCCTTGGAGCCACTTTAATTCTTAATGTCTTCATTACTTGCACTTATTAAATAATTGAAACTCTCTAGCAAACAAAAGATGAGATGGCTATTCCCTAATGAAATTCTCATTTTCTTCAAAATTATAGAAGCTGAAATATTATTATAAATAAAGCCAACTCTACACACTGACTACAATTATTTTGGGAAGCTTGAAGACAGTAAAAAATGTCTGTCACATTAAGAGATACACTGTATAACAAACAGTGTACTTTTCCAAATTCAAGAATTTTAACTATGTTTCTAACACAAAGCTATAGGAAGATTTGACAGCAGTAGAGTAGGGAGGTTATATGAATTATACATGAACTGGTGTCCAATTTTCAAGTTGTCTTTGAAAACCTGAGGAGCTGATTTTCAAAATTAGAAAAATAAATCGATAATATTTGAACTT
The DNA here is from genome assembly GCA_022376925.1 of Tragulus kanchil. Classification (NCBI taxonomy): domain Eukaryota; kingdom Metazoa; phylum Chordata; class Mammalia; order Artiodactyla; family Tragulidae; genus Tragulus; species Tragulus kanchil. The sequence continues at coordinate 203,587,638 of JAIOJX010000026.1, forward strand.
GTTCAGATGGAGGTGGAAATTTCTTTAAAAATTAATGGATGAGTTTTAACCTCAAAGAAGTCCTTTCACTATCTGAGAAATAAGAGTGGCTACTCAGATCCAGACATTCTACCGAAGAGCTTCTTGTAGATGTATTTGTGCCATATCTTCCTAGTGTGTGCCTTATCACCTGAGGAGAGACTATGAGACACCTGTAAGATTACGGAAATACTGGTGATGATTCTATTGAATAACATATAAAACCTAGTCACTGGAAAATAAGGTTTAGAAAATACTGACCTCTAGTGCATTTACTCCTATTCCTCTTCCTGCTCTCTCAGACTCTCACAACGATACACACAGAGGCACACGCACTTATAATCCTTGATTATGCACTATAATCACATTATCAGCTATTAAGCTACCACATATGGTTAAAAATGCACATTTATACTGAGTCATTTGAGGGTACTAGCAATTCCAATGTTAGTAAGAAATGAAAGTACTTCCTTGGATTTTATAACTGTCTCTATTAACCAAAGTTTTATATAATTTTTCAGCCTCTAGTTCAGATGGATTACACTGCACTTTTATTTTTAAAAGATGGAAAGACCCAGTAGTAAGCCCTTTTCACTACTGTTGAAATTCAAACTCAGAAACCTAGGCAACACTCTGCAGAACTCTCCTTGGAGCCACTTTAATTCTTAATGTCTTAATTACTTGCACTTATTAAATAATTGAAACTCTCTAGCAAACAAAAGATGAGATGGCTATCCTTCTCCCTGACCAACATGATGGGTAGGAGTTTATTCAAAAAAAAAAGGAAAATAGGAATTATGGTGGCTTGGGGAGATATTCTACTGAATAGGAAAATGCAAAGTCCGAATTAATCATGGGGTTTTTCTGAAACTTACATACACACATGGCTTTTGTACAAACATATATTAGGTATAAATATATAGGATGAAAATGCATTTTGAACTGATAATACTTCTAAAGCACTAGAATCATCGACTCTCAAAAAGAGCACGTTAATTAGACATCAGCTGGTCGTATTTCATCCATAGCAGGCATATGCAATACACACGTGAATTCTGTAAGGCACAGAAAGTCTAAAATCTATTTATAAAATATGATCATTTTATCCCACTAGTTTTAATTAAAGTTCTGTAGGTTGGTTCATTCACTGTTCATTTAGTATTTCCAAGGCATGCTGCTTCTGAATTTCTTTTATGTATGTCTATTCACAAGATTCATTGGCAATTACAATCAGGTTACAATACACAAGATATAGTCCCATCATATAGAAGTCAGTGAAACTTTACCTCAGAATCGGTTCCTACTACTTATACTCTGGTGTGGGCAGCTTTGAAAAATAGCCTCAACTCTCATGAGATTCAGCCTTAAAAATATTTTAAAGAGGGAACTGTAAGCATTAGCTACATAAATTAATGAATAAAATTAGCTTCAGAGTCACTCCTTCACTAGTTTTTATTCTCAATAGCCTTTAGTACAAGTGTTCAAACTCTTCTGGCTTTTATAATAATATTCTAATTATGTCTTTCTTATAGAAAGAGCCATCTAATAATTCTGAGTGCAAACATCAATGGTAGATTATCTATGGTACTGAGTCATAAACATCCATAAAAATTAAAGGTAAACAGTAAAAATTAAAGTTGAACAGTCTTACAAAACAGTGATTATACAACTCAATTTTTCTGTAGACCCCCCTGGCTTACTTATTGTCCAATATTACTACTTCTTGTACCTTTTTCTATGCTCAAAAGTATCTTCATTTAAAGAATAAATGAAAGACTAGTCAATAATCTAAATAATCTAATAATCAGTGATGTTGCTCAGTTGCTCAATTGTGTCCAACTCTTTGTGACTCTATGGACTACACAAGCCAGGCTTCCCTGTCCTTCACTATCTCCTGAAGTCTGTTCAAATTCATGTCTGTTGAGTCCATGATTCCAGCCAACCATCCCATTCTCTGTTGGCCCCTTCTCCTGCCCTCAATCTTTCCCAGGATCAAGGTCTTTTCCAGTGAGTCAGCTCCTTGCATCAGGTGGCCAAAGGATTAGAGCTTCAGCTTCAGCATCAGTCCTTCCAGTGAATTTTCAGGGTTAGGACTGACTGGTTTAATCTCCTTGCAGTCTAAGGGACTCTCAAGAGCCTTCTCCAACACCACAGTTCAAAGGCATCATTTCTTCTGTGCTCAGCCTTCTTTATGGTCCCGCTCTCACATCCATATATGGCTCCTGGAAAAACCTCAGCTTTGAATGTATGGACCTTTGCTGTCAAAGTGCTGTGTCTGCTTTTTAATATGCTGTCTAGGTTTTTCATAGCTTTTCTTCCAAGGGGCAAGCATCTTTTAATTTCATGTCCACAGTGATCCAGTGATTTTTGAGTCCAAGAAAATAAAGTCTGTCATTGTTTCCATTTTCTCCCCATCTATTTGCCATGAGGTGATAGGACTGATTGCACAACAACCTTAGGTTTTTGAATGTTGAGTTTCAAGTCAGCTTTTTCACATTCCTCGTTCACCTTCATTAAGAGACTCTTTAGTTCCTCTTCAGGTTCGACCATTAGAGCAAATATCTGTTGTGATTATTTCTCCTGGCAGTCTTGATTCCAGCTTGTGCTTCATCCAGCCCAGCATTTCACATGATGTACTCTACATATAAGTTGAATAAGGAGGATAACAGTATACAGCCTTGATGAACTCCTTTCTCAATTTTCAACCAGTCCATTGTTCCATGTCTGGAAGTATCTCAGGAGGCAGGTAAGGTGGTCTGGTATTCCCACATTGTGGGAAAATATATGACCTTGAAGTCTAGAGGGAGGTGGGACTTAGACTCCTAAGCATCACAAGATCAGAGTCCACCTCCAGGATTATAATAGAAACTATAACATAAATGAGGCTCAACTGCCTCCATTTTAGTCAGTTTCACTTAACTGTAAAAGGACATATGGAAATAAAGGCCTTTTGCAAACAACTCAGAAATGGAAAAAGAATAGAAGATATAAATATTACAAATTGAAACTACTAAAAGAAAATTTAAAATATTTGCTGAAATAAGGGCACAGTAGAGCAATGAGAGGACCCACCACATATCTGATACAAGTTGTATAAAAGATTACAAATATATTTTATAGATAAAGATTTACAGATTATCAATAAGATAACAGATAAAAGCATTTAGAGATACAAAAAGTAAGAATTTTCAAAAATTATATAATTCCTCAAATCAATAATTTACTCTTAAATAATATCATATAGGATGGGATTCCTATATGATATTCAGTGGTAAACAACCTGCTTCTAATGTAGGAGACATGGGTCTGATTCCTTTGTCAGGAAGATTCCCTGGAGAAGGAAATGACAATCTACTCCAATAATTTTGCATGGAGAGTCCCATGGACAGAGGAGCCTGACAGGCTACAGTCCATGGGGCTGCAAAGAGTCAGATATAACTGAAGTGGCTTAGCATTCAGGACACCAGGAGAAAATAAATGTTTTTACAGCCAGTTAAAGTATTATTCAACAGTGAAATTTTTAAAAGTTCCCCTTAGACCATCATTGTGGCAATTATTTAAGGATATACTTTAGTATGTAGAAAAATGCCACAAGGATGAAATGAATCGAAGAGAAAAATATACTGTAAATTTAGTCAACTATTTACTGTAAAATGATAACTAAAAACACTCCTCACGAAAAGTGAAACTGAACCTTAGTCAATATTAGCTATGAGAATTATCCATTGAGCATCTATAACATGACAAGGTATACTCAGGAAGAGGATACAAATACAGATGAACTTCAGACTTTAAAACATGCAGCAATTTATGTATTTTTAAAAAGTAAAGTCATCCATAAAGAAGAACTACAATGCATAACTTTCAAATAAACAGAAAAAGAAATAAAACAAAACAGTGTCTCAGCAATCCAAAAGAACACAGGAAGTGGGAAAAATAAAACAAAACGAAAGAATGGTAACTGAAAATTCAAATGTGTGTGTGTATATATATATATATATATATATATATATACACATATATATAAAACTGAAAATACAATACTTTATAAAGTACACAATAAACTTCCTAATTCAAAGATAAGAATTATCAGAGCTATCTAAAAATTAAGAAATCAAGATGATTCTTCCTCAAGAGACATCCCTAAAATAAACCATGTAAAACAACTGTTTTAAAAATGAGAGCACGGGAATGAAAAGAGTACTGAACACATACTAACCAAAAACAAAGTTAACAATGTTATGTAAAAAAGCTTACGTTAAAAAAAACATCAACAGAGGTAAAAAGATACATTATCCACTAACAAAAGGGAAAATCCACCAAGAAGATATAGTAACGATGAACCTGTATGCATAAGCAATATAAGCTCAAAACATACAAAGTAAAAACGGAATCACAAAGTGAAAAATAATAATAATAAATAACAGGTATTCACTTTTAGAGGGAGATTTTTACTTATCTAGCTTCATGATAGGCATTATATTTAAATTCTGAGCGCTATATCTAAGCACAGAGGTACAATCCTCTACTTGTTTCTAGACCTGAAACTCTACAACTTGAAAGATATTACCATATGATATCCTCAAAGATTTAAGCAAATCCCCGAGAATTGAAAAAAAAAAAAGCACCAAGAGCTGTAAAGAGAGACTTCCTGGTGTCTAAAATCCAGCAGAGAATGAGGAAGGAGGGGAAGTATGGATAGGGTTTTATTATGCACAGGTCTCCCAGAAGGAAGACTAACTACATGGCAGAGACTTTCAGCTGCCTGCTGCGAGTACCATTAGTGAAAATGTTTTAAAAGTGGCCCCCTGTAAGGAGATTCACTGTTTGGACACAATTCTGTGGATTCATATAAACAGAAAAAGAAATAAAACAAAACAGTGTCTCAGCAATCCAAAAGAACACAGGAAGTGGGAAAAATAAAACAAAACGAAAGAATGGTAACTGAAAATTCAAATGTGTGTGTGTATATATATATAGATATATATATAACATATATATAAAACTGAAAATACAATACTTTATAAAGTACACAATAAACTTCCTAATTCAAAGATAAGAATTATCAGAGCTATCTAAAAATTAAGAAATCAAGATGATTCTTCCTCAAGAGACATCCCTAAAATAAACCATGTAAAACAACTGTTTTAAAAATGAGAGCACGGGAATGAAAAGAGTACTGAACACATACTAACCAAAAACAAAGTTAACAATGTTATGTAAAAAAGCTTACGTTAAAAAAAACATCAACAGAGGTAAAAAGATACATTATCCACTAACAAAAGGGAAAATCCACCAAGAAGATATAGTAACGATGAACCTGTATGCATAAGCAATATAAGCTCAAAACATACAAAGTAAAAACGGAATCACAAAGTGAAAAATAATAATAATAAATAACAGGTATTCACTTTTAGAGGGAGATTTTTACTTATCTAGCTTCATGATAGGCATTATATTTAAATTCTGAGCGCTATATCTAAGCACAGAGGTACAATCCTCTACTTGTTTCTAGACCTGAAACTCTACAACTTGAAAGATATTACCATATGATATCCTCAAAGATTTAAGCAAATCCCCGAGAATTGAAAAAAAAAAAAAGCACCAAGAGCTGTAAAGAGAGACTTCCTGGTGTCTAAAATCCAGCAGAGAATGAGGAAGGAGGGCAAGTATGGATAGGGTTTTATTATGCACAGGTCTCCCAGAAGGAAGACTAACTACATGGCAGAGACTTTCAGCTGCCTGCTGCGAGTACCATTAGTGAAAATGTTTTAAAAGTGGCCCCCTGTAAGGAGATTCACTGTTTGGACACAATTCTGTGGATTCATATAAACTTTAGAAGAAAAAACAAACAGTATTTTATGCTCAGATGATCACATTCACACAGTGTTGACTACATTTAAACAAAAACTGAATGATTCCAAAGGGAGTGAAGAAAATAGAAAATGAAGCTCAGGCTTAAGAAGGAAACTCAAAATTAGACACACTAATATAAAATGAGAATACACAACTAGGTAAAAATGCAAAATGCAAAGTGCAAAAATGACATCCATAAGTGTCATCAATAGTGGTATACAACATATTGATATACAAGGGCAGTTAAAGCTGCCAAAATCCAGGAGACTCTGGCTGGCAAAAAAATTTAAAAATTCCTTTTTGAACTACAACACAATGACAGCAGAATAAAAAGAGCATCCAGAAACAGAATAAAGCAAGTGCAAGTTTTATCAGATAAGGACAGAGAAAGGAACAAAAGGTGGGCATAAAGTCGCCACAGGAACTAGGATATGAAATAACTTGGACAAGCAGAGATTCCATTAGATGTTGCTTACGACTGGAATTGGGCACAGACAAACCACAATTCTAACAGTTTATGAAACTGCCAGAAAAATCTTTACATTGAATTCTAAACAATCACCAAAGCATATTTGGCTCTAAACTTCTGTTCCTGAATTTGTGATAATTCTGCTCACCCCCATTAGTCAATGTTTAGTGGAATCAGCAAACAATAACAAGTCACACCCACAGAAAATTCCAACAATTACCACAGATCAGACCTAAACCGTTCACAAAGCATCCTGCTTCAGGAAAAGCGGCTCCAATTGAACAACCACATACTAAGAAACAAAGCACTAGTATATCATTGCCCTGAACTGTAGATCAACAAACAAATACAAGTTAATTTCCACAAAATATATAATTCTAAAAACTCCAAGAAAAAAAGCAAGTGCCATTATAAGATAGTGAGGTCACTTTTTTATAAGAGATAAATGATACATGGATGAATAGATGGAGGGGTGGACAATTAAGGGTGAGACTGAGAATGGTTACATAAGCATTCAGATGGCTACATACAGAACTACATACGGAACTACATACAGATGGCTACATGTGGATATCATGGAGGGACTAGAGTGACATGTAAGAAGGTGTCATTCTCATTTATTTCATCTACTTAACAAAGTTTGACTCAAAACATTCAAAGTCTATTATTTATCATCATTCTAAATGTATCAATCTAAGCACATTTATTCCATATAATAGTGTAACAATAATAAATATGGGGATTTCCCAGGCAGTCCAGTGGTTAAGACTCCATACTTCCTGTGCAAGGGGCAGGTTCCATCCCTGGTTGGGGAACGAAGATCCCACATCCCGCATGGCCAAAAAAAAATCTACTCTCCTAGCAACTTAAAAAAGAAAAAATAATAATAATAAATAAGAACTTAGAATTCTGTTAAATTAGGATAATTCCAACATTAAACCAAAGATGGAGACCAGAAACACACTGCTATTATTAGTACTTACATAAATTGTTAATAATAAAATCATAATTGTTTTGGTCCCAATGCATGCCCAGAACTGATAGGTGGATTTGTTACATGAAGTTGAGATACTCTGGAGCATTATGAAGATTTACAGACACTTTTTATTTGATAGTTACAAGTGTGGACTATTAGCTATTGAAATGAGCTGCCCTGAGTATTTCTATTTCTCAAGGACCCAGAGCCTTCCGATACTCTGAAATACCAAAAGGATGAATGGAACAGCAGTTTCCAGCAGCAGATTGGTGGTGATAACATCACCTAGAGGAGACTCTGTCCCTCTACCCCCATTTCTGTCTTTGTTCTTTTCTTTCTTGTTCCAAAATGAACACAGAATTTAGTTATGGCCGCAATGGTCCAAAATGAATACAGCAGCTTAGGCTTCTCTGCAGGTTAAAAGAAATTGCTGTAAGCCACTCAGACTCAGGGAAGGTTCAAGAGGGACTGACTGTTGCATGGAGAGCGAGGTCATCAACAGTTGTCAGGATGTGGTCAGAGCCCTTGTCCCCACTGACAGGTGCCTTGAACTAACAGGTACAAAGCAAAGGAAGGCCGTGCCAGCAGGATAAAACAGTGATCTGAAGAAAACATTGAGGTAAACATTCTATGTATCTGTTGGTATGGAGTAAGAAGTAAAACACAGTATGAATGAATAGCCATATACAGGTAAGGAAGGGCCAAGGAAGGAGGCGAAACTCAATGGAAGGTAATCAAGAACATGACCATGGTGACACGGGTAGGCAAAAGCAACTTCCATTTCAAAAAAAAGTTTGACTCAAAACATTCAAAGTCTATTATTTATCATCATTCTAAATGTATCAATCTAAGCACATTTATTCCATATAATAGTGTAACAATAATAAATATGGGGATTTCCCAGGCAGTCCAGTGGTTAAGACTCCATACTTCCTGTGCAAGGGGCAGGTTCCATCCCTGGTTGGGGAACGAAGATCCCACATCCCGCATGGCCAAAAAAAAATCTACTCTCCTAGCAACTTAAAAAAGAAAAAATAATAATAATAAATAAGAACTTAGAATTCTGTTAAATTAGGATAATTCCAACATTAAACCAAAGACAGAGACCAGAAACACACTGCTATTATTAGTACTTACATAAATTGTTAATAATAAAATCATAATTGTTTTGGTCCCAATGCATGCCCAGAACTGATAGGTGGATTTGTTACATGAAGTTGAGATACTCTGGAGCATTATGAAGATTTACAGACACTTTTTATTTGGTAGTTACAAGTGTGGACTATTAGCTATTGAAATGAGCTGCCCTGAGTATTTCTATTTCTCAAGGACCCAGAGCCTTCCGATACTCTGAAATACCAAAAGGATGAATGGAACAGCAGTTTCCAGCAGCAGATTGGTGGTGATAACATCACCTAGAGGAGACTCTGTCCCTCTACCCCCATTTCTGTCTTTGTTCTTTTCTTTCTTGTTCCAAAATGAACACAGAATTTAGTTATGGCCGCAATGGTCCAAAATGAATACAGCAGCTTAGGCTTCTCTGCAGGTTAAAAGAAATTGCTGTAAGCCACTCAGACTCAGGGAAGGTTCAAGAGGGACTGACTGTTGCATGGAGAGCGAGGTCATCAACAGTTGTCAGGATGTGGTCAGAGCCCTTGTCCCCACTGACAGGTGCCTTGAACTAACAGGTACAAAGCAAAGGAAGGCCGTGCCAGCAGGATAAAACAGTGATCTGAAGAAAACATTGAGGTAAACATTCTATGTATCTGTTGGTATGGAGTAAGAAGCAAAACACAGTATGAATGAATAGCCATATACAGGTAAGGAAGGGCCAAGGAAGGGGAGGGCGAAACTCAATGGAAGGTAATCAAGAACATGACCATGGTGACACGGGTAGGCAAAAGCAACTTCCAATTAGCACTTGAGCATTAATTTTATGAATTATCCAATTACCTAAAAAAGAGCATCAACCAACAAATAATTTCACTACTTAGAAAAATTGGCTCTAGCATACGTCGCTCTAACTAATACCCATGGCAAAACCTAGTTGTGCAACTGATTATAGAACTACATTGTTTGCAGCTATACACTTAACGTAAGTTTTACCCTGGGGCCCCAACCATGAGCAGTCGAAGGATTATACCTAAGAATTTAACGGAACAAGTAAGTGCTTTTATATGTTCATCTACACGCCTTCTAATATTAAAGAAATCTCTACATAAATATTCCCTAGCATTAACTATTTGCTGAGAAAAAAGTAAGTGGCCAAACTTTGAGAGAACTAGGGAGTTTTCAGTTCACTGAAGTAAGAATTAGAGTCTCTTAACAGGAATACGAATCACATACCCACGTCCACAGTGACATCAGCTGAAAGGCGTCCCTGAGACCTGCCAGGCTTTCCCGGATGCCCTGTGGGAGAGCAGAAGTGCTTTCTGGAGTGTGTGTTGCATAGTCCCACAGCTTGGTCCTGTTAGCCAGACCTTTCCGCTGACACTTCAAAAAACACTCTGTTACTGTTGATTTTACATCTCCCCCTTTTCAGAAATTACCACATTGTGGCTGCCACTTTAATATGAATTTCTACTAGAAGATGCAAACCAGCTTTTCAAGCACAGATCTTAAGCAGTGGAAGAAATAAAAATAGTTTTAGAGGGAACTAAAATAAGAATCAATGTATCTTCCTGGTCATTACTACAGAATACATTTCTTATACTTTCATGCCAAAAGCTTCCTGCTTGTATGATGACATGTTTTTGTTCCATTTAAAAACCCTATGAATTTGGTTTCATTACTAAAACTAACAGGTACAAAGCAAAGGAAGGCCGTGCCAGCAGGATAAAACAGTGATCTGAAGAAAACATTGAGGTAAACATTCTATGTATCTGTTGGTATGGAGTAAGAAGTAAAACACAGTATGAATGAATAGCCATATACAGGTAAGGAAGGGCCAAGGAAGGGGAGGGCGAAACTCAATGGAAGGTAATCAAGAACATGACCATGGTGACACGGGTAGGCAAAAGCAACTTCCAATTAGCACTTGAGCATTAATTTTATGAATTATCCAATTACCTAAAAAAGAGCATCAACCAACAAATAATTTCACTACTTAGAAAAATTGGCTCTAGCATACGTCGCCCTAACTAATACCCATGGCAAAACCTAGTTGTGCAACTGATTATAGAACTACATTGTTTGCAGCTGTACACTTAACGTAAGTTTTACCCTGGGGCCCCAACCATGAGCAGTCGAAGGATTATACCTAAGAATTTAACGGAACAAGTAAGTGCTTTTATATGTTCATCTACACGCCTTCTAATATTAAAGAAATCTCTACATAAATATTCCCTAGCATTAACTATTTGCTGAGAAAAAAGTAAGTGGCCAAACTTTGAGAGAACTAGGGAGTTTTCAGTTCACTGAAGTAAGAATTAGAGTCTCTTAACAGGAATACGAATCACATACCCACGTCCACAGTGACATCAGCTGAAAGGCGTCCCTGAGACCTGCCAGGCTTTCCCGGATGCCCTGTGGGAGAGCAGAAGTGCTTTCTGGAGTGTGTGTTGCATAGTCCCACAGCTTGGTCCTGTTAGCCAGACCTTTCCGCTGACACTTCAAAAAACACTCTGTTACTGTTGATTTTACATCTCCCCCTTTTCAGAAATTACCACATTGTGGCTGCCACTTTAATATGAATTTCTACTAGAAGATGCAAACCAGCTTTTCAAGCACAGATCTTAAGCAGTGGAAGAAATAAAAATAGTTTTAGAGGGAACTAAAATAAGAATCAATGTATCTTCCTGGTCATTACTACAGAATACATTTCTTATACTTTCATGCCAAAAGCTTCCTGCTTGTATGATGACATGGCTTAATTTTTAAGTTCCATTTAAAAACCCTATGAATTTGCTCCAGTAACCCTAATCACTTATGTTTTTAACATTTATTTAGCATTTTTATACTTTTCTATTAGTGGTACTTGTCTTTCATTAATCTTTTACCACTTTGGGGAAGAATTTTCAGCAAATTTTCTGAATTTTTAGGAACAGTTGATAAACTAGGAGTTTGGAATTAGCATCTTCACACTTATATATATATATATATATGAACAGGTAAACAACAAGGATATACTTTACTGCACAGGGAACTATGCTCAGTGTCATGCAGTAACCTATAATGGTAAAGAATCTGAAAAAGAATATGTGTATGTGTGTGTGTGTGTGTGTGTATGCATGCTTGAAACTAACAAAATTGCAAGTTAGCTACACTTCATTAGAAAAAATTTGCAAAGAACAGTTGATAACCAAATCTCAAAAAAATGTATTTTTTCTTTTTGCTTAATAAAGTCTCACAAATTATTTTTATTGAAGCATAGTTTTGCCATGAATTATTGTTAACATAATTTTACTAATTAAAAATGCAGTTTACATATGATTAAAGCGATATTTCACTCTGGGTTTGAAAATGGAGGGAAAACAATTCCAGCTTTCCCAGAAAACAGTTTTAACACTCAATGGTTTCCAAAGACACCGTGAAAATACCCTGTATATAAAAAAAAGACTGTGAGGTTGCTGTCCTAAATAATATCTGCAGCCTCCCTGACTACACGGCTGTACTGGCCAAGTGTGATGCAGCGGCCTGAAGCTCTGTTGCTGCTTCAGCAACCACAGGTCCTCACCAAAGACTGTTCTAGGGCGGGCTCCTGTCCCTGTGGGTGGATTTCCTCAAGATAATTCTCAAAATTGGGGAGGCCACAGACCTTTCCGCTGACTTTACCATCTCCCCTTTTCAGAAATTACCACATTGTGGCTGCCACTTTAATATCAATTTCTACTAGAAGATGCAAACCAGCTTTTCAAGCACAGATCTTAAGCAGTGGAAGAAATAAAAATAGTTTTAGAGGGAACTAAAATAAGAATCAATGTATCTTCCTGGTCATTACTACAGAATACATTTCTTATACTTTCATGCCAAAAGCTTCCTGCTTGTATGATGACATGGCTTAATTTTTAAGTTCCATTTAAAAACCCTATGAATTTGCTCCAGTAACCCTAATCACTTATGTTTTTAACATTTATTTAGCATTTTTATACTTTTCTATTAGTGGTACTTGTCTTTCATTAATCTTTTACCACTTTGGGGAAGAATTTTCAGCAAATTTTCTGAATTTTTAGGAACAGTTGATAAACTAGGAGTTTGGAATTAGCATCTTCACACTTATATATATATATATATATGAACAGGTAAACAACAAGGATATACTTTACTGCACAGGGAACTATGCTCAGTGTCATGCAGTAACCTATAATGGTAAAGAATCTGAAAAAGAATATGTGTATGTGTGTGTGTGTGTGTGTGTGTATGCATGCTTGAAACTAACAAAATTGCAAGTTAGCTACACTTCATTAGAAAAAATTTGCAAAGAACAGTTGATAACCAAATCTCAAAAAAATGTATTTTTTCTTTTTGCTTAATAAAGTCTCACAAATTATTTTTATTGAAGCATAGTTTTGCCATGAATTATTGTTAACATAATTTTACTAATTAAAAATGCAGTTTACATATGATTAAAGCGATATTTCACTCTGGGTTTGAAAATGGAGGGAAAACAATTCCAACTTTCCCAGAAAACAGTTTTAACACTCAATGGTTTCCAAAGACACCGTGAAAATACCCTGTATATAAAAAAAAGACTGTGAGGTTGCTGTCCTAAATAATATCTGCAGCCTCCCCTGACTACACGGCTGTACTGGCCAAGTGTGATGCAGCGGCCTGAAGCTCTGTTGCTGCTTCAGCAACCACAGGTCCTCACCATCCAGGAGCTCCATTAGCCATGTTCTAGAGGACGGGCTCCTGTCCCTGTGGGTGGATTTCCCTTCAGCTTAGATACATCCTTCTACCAAGGAGAATTGGGGGAGGCAAAGCATTATAGAGAAGGTTCTTTTAAAATGGTATTAGAAAATTAGCTATTAGCCAAAATCACATACCCATATGAGATAAGTAGGGAAAACAAGGTGACTCTTGACAAAGGATCACAACAGATTCCAATTTTGGCTCAAAATTTCAAGTGGTTTGGAATTCCCATCACCAACCAATAAAGGAGAGAGCTATAGATTATAGTCCCATAAAATCAATCATGTATAACTCTTTTGATTAATATGATTATAATACCACTACATTAACTAAATGTTAGTTCTTGCATTGTATGGTTTGAAAATCTGAAATATTTTCATGCGGAAGCCAAATTATATCAGTGGGCTGGGAAGAAAAACAGTGCTTTATTACCATGTGGGAGAATTAATCCATTCAATAAAAGCAGAATAATAAAAATAAATATGTATGTATATTTTCACATAATTTAAACCAAGAATAGCTAACTTTTCATCATGTACATTAAAGGAAAGAAACCATGCATGGCTAATCTAAAATCAAAAATATCTGACTGTGAAATGTTTCCGATTATTTTTCTGGAAACTAAAACTTCTCAGAAGGTTTCACTTAAGTATATATTTTAAATGGGCTTTCTAAATTGAACAAATGCAAGTTAATGGGCAAAATCAAAAATGGTGAGACAAGTTTTGCAAGTTAACAAGTTTTGTGTATAATATACAGATTTACATATACAAACATGCAATCACACTTTAGATTCCTATTGTGCTACTTACAGAATTTTCAGCTATATTTTTATTCTAGAACAAGATTTAATCAATAATACTTAATGTATTTTTCAAGTTTTAAGTACAACTTGGAAATCATAAGTAATTTGTATCAGATGAATGATGTGGCCGTATTTACATTTTTACAGCTCTCATAACCACATATGCCTCTGTCCATATAGCTTTATTCAGATACTAATGCAGAATCTATAAACTTTCTACAACTTAAAATAAGTTCTACAAAGTAGAGAAACAGTTTTTTTTAAGTGCAGCTTCATCTAGGAATGAGCATTTTCAATTTCATGAAAAGTTTTTTGAAAAGATAAAAAGTTAGGATTCTAACTTCTCAATACACAGCCTGGCTCAGAAAAATAAGATGTCAGAAAGAGCCTCATGGAGAGAAATCATTCATATACATTCTCCAGCAGGGTTCCTTTGCAGCAGCTTAAAAACAGTAATACAGTCAAGAAAGGTGACAGAAAAATCCCAATCTAACAAATACATAAGGAAAATAAGTCAGAATTATTGCAGATATTTATATAACAAAGAATGGAAAAGAAAGTCTATTAACATAAAATAAAAATAAATTACATAACTTTTATAGATTCAAACTTCTTCTAGATAGTTGGATCTTGGTTAACATATTTTGTCAATAAATAAGTAGGGCTTCCCCTGGTGGTCCAGTGGGTAAGGACACCGCCTTGCAGTGCAAGGGGCGCAGATTCCATCCCTGGCCTGGGAAGATCCCATGTGCCGTGGAGCGGCTGGACCGATGTGTCTAATTACCGAGCCGGAGCTCTGGAGCGCATGCGCCCAGAGCCGGCGCTCGGCAACTACAGACGCCACCACGATGGGAGGCCCACAAGAGCCAAAGAACAAAGACGGATTAAAATAGAGAAATGAAAGACCAATAGAAGTGGCCCACCAGCTCGCCTCCCTCCCCAACCCGACCCCCGCCCAAAATCAATCAATCAATCAATCAATCAATAAGTAAATCTGGCTTGATTTTTTTTTTACTGAAATAGCAACAATTAATTTCACACAGATTTCGTATTTCATTAAATTATCCTAACAAGCATCTAAGCCTGTTATCTTCTATAAAATATACTGTAGACTAACTGAAGTAGGGAGATAAAATAAAAAAGGGGAATTCTTCAATCTAAAAGATTTTTTTCAAAATGAAGATAGTAAATATTAAATATGAATAGAAGTAAGAATCACACAATATGCAGAGATCTCAATCTCCATCTATCTGATAACTTTTTCTAGGCAATCAGGAGAGCAGACAGAGGCAGAGGGCCGTTCCTCATCCCCCAGGGAGGGGACATGCTTGGCTTGCGGCAAACTTCCCTTCCTCAGAGAGAGCGGGACAATGACTTCTCATCATAAAAGACAACACCTCTTTCCACCTACACCAAAATGTATCAAATAGAACTCTCCCTCACCCATGTCTCATACACAACATATTTATACATACTTATACATATTAGACAGGTCTACAAATTCCATAGACAGAGGAAGCTAGCAGGCTACAGTCCATGGGTTCCTTTGCAGCAGCTTAAAAACAGTAATACAGTCAAGAAAGGTGACAGAAAAATCCCAATCTAACAAATACATAAGGAAAATAAGTCAGAATTATTGCAGATATTTATATAACAAAGAATGGAAAAGAAAGTCTATTAACATAAAATAAAAATAAATTACATAACTTTTATAGATTCAAACTTCTTCTAGATAGTTGGATCTTGGTTAACATATTTTGTCAATAAATAAGTAGGGCTTCCCCTGGTGGTCCAGTGGGTAAGGACACCGCCTTGCAGTGCAAGGGGCGCAGATTCCATCCCTGGCCTGGGAAGATCCCATGTGCCGTGGAGCGGCTGGACCGATGTGTCTAATTACCGAGCCGGAGCTCTGGAGCGCATGCGCCCAGAGCCGGCGCTCGGCAACTACAGACGCCACCACGATGGGAGGCCCACAAGAGCCAAAGAACAAAGACGGATTAAAATAGAGAAATGAAAGACCAATAGAAGTGGCCCACCAGCTCGCCTCCCTCCCCAACCCGATCCCCGCCCAAAATCAATCAATCAATCAATCAATCAATAAGTAAATCTGGCTTGATTTTTTTTTTACTGAAATAGCAACAATTAATTTCACACAGATTTCGTATTTCATTAAATTATCCTAACAAGCATCTAAGCCTGTTATCTTCTATAAAATATACTGTAGACTAACTGAAGTAGGGAGATAAAATAAAAAAGGGGAATTCTTCAATCTAAAAGATTTTTTTCAAAATGAAGATAGTAAATATTAAATATGAATAGAAGTAAGAATCACACAATATGCAGAGATCTCAATCTCCATCTATCTGATAACTTTTTCTAGGCAATCAGGAGAGCAGACAGAGGCAGAGGGCCGTTCCTCATCCCCCAGGGAGGGGACATGCTTGGCTTGCGGCAAACTTCCCTTCCTCAGAGAGAGCGGGACAATGACTTCTCATCATAAAAGACAACACCTCTTTCCACCTACACCAAAATGTATCAAATAGAACTCTCCCTCACCCATGCGTTCTCATACACAACATATTTATACATACTTATACATATTAGACAGGTCTACAAATTCCATAGACAGAGGAAGCTAGCAGGCTACAGTCCATGGGGTCTGCAAGAGCGAGACATGACTGAGCCACGAGCACTTTCCCTTTCTCTGATGGCTCAGCAGATAAAGAATCCCTCTGCAATGCAGGAGATGCAAGAGACATGGTTTCAATCCCTGGGTTGGGAAGATCTCCTGGAGGAGGAAATAGCAACTCTCTCCAATGTTCTTGCCTTGAAAAATCCCATGGACAGAGAAGCCTGACAGGCACAGTTCATAAGGTCACAAAGTATCAGATACAACTGAGCATGTAAAGTAATACATATTAGACATACGTCCTTTACATCATTATGTATACTATAAATCTAATATGTAATTCCTATCTTTAAAAATGTAATATGATTTTATAAACATGAGCTTTGAAAGGCTTGAAAATAAGAAAATCTAGTTGACGAAAAAAATGAAAATAAAGAATATGAATGATCTTAAAGACAGTATCTCTATCTTCAATCCTAATCTCCTCGTCCCCACAAGAGAATATGAAGTAAACATAAGTGGGCATAGTTAGGCTCACTGCTTTAGAATAAGGGAAGAAAGTCATACCCTGAAAGTGAAATACAGTCCAAGATGGAAAGAAGAGAGTATAAGAAAAAAAATGAGGGTAAGGATACAAAAGAAACAAAAAAGAAATATAAATTTAATAGAGGATGAAAGCAAAGAAACTATTAGAGCAGTTGATTTCTATGGAAACAATTTGTTTTGGGTGAAGATACATTCTTCCAGTTTGGGGAGGAAGACTAAATTGAAGTCTAGCTGAAGAATGGCTGGAAACTAATATTGAGGAAAACAGTAACAACAATGATCTATGTATACTCTCTGCCTCACAGACACACACACAGAGCAAGTTAACTGGTAGCATCAGGACGTGAACTTACATCTCCAAATGTTTTAGTTAATGTTTCCCAACATCTACTCTAGCACATAAACAAAAGCATATAAACCCCTTGTTTCCTTCATTGTATTTAATCCATTAGAAAATCCTTAAATGAGGGATTTCCCTGGCAGTCCATGGTTAAGACTGCCACATGTCACAGCCAAAAAAAAAAGAAAAAAGAAAAGAAAATGGTTAAAACATTAAATGAGACCTACAAGGTTATATAGAGTGGTCACTTCTTATGCCTTCCAGCAATGGTCTGTCTCTGCTACCGACACCACAAACTTTGGGCAAAACACTTCTTTCTTCTGGGAAACTCTCCCCTTAAACACGTTCTCACCCCTCCTTCACACAAACACCCACCGTTCCACTCAAAATCATGAATTCCTACTCATGACCTCAATCATCACTCTGTCAGTACAATTTCAGGGTTCCTTGCGTTCATAAAACCATAAACCTATTCTCCATAGCATTGATCAGATGTACTTTTACAGTTTTTTTGCATGTGATTATTTACTTAATATTTGCCCAGTTTTCACCCCACCACTAGACTAAGTTCTATGTACAGGGGTCCACATATGTCCCTTCTTCTCTCATTCTTATTTATTGATTCATTACATACTATATTATACTAAGTCAGTTCAGTCGTGTATGACTCTTTGCTACCCCATGGACTGTAGCCCAGCAGGCTCCTCTGTCTGAGGGGACTCTCCAGACAAGATACTGAAAGTGGGTTGCCATGCCCTCCTCCAGGGGGTCTTCCCTACCCAGGGATCAAACCCGTGTTTCTATGTCTCCTGCACTGGCACGCAGGCTCTTTACCACGAGCACCACTTCCTTCACTGATGGCTCACTGTGTCCCCAAGACCCAGCACAGCATGGTGTCTTGCTGTCTATGACTTTTACAAAGATTCCTGAAGGAGAAAGAATGGAAGTGTACATTCTAGGGACAGCAGATCATACAGGGCTGGTAAGTAAGGAATCTGGCTTTTTAGCTGAGTGCAGTGGGAAGCTACTAAAGGTCTTTGGGAGTGAAGAGCATGTGATCTAATTCTAAACTTTTAAAAACTTAGGATAAGGAACGTATACCTGCTCAAAGAAACAGCAGTGGTCCAGAAGGGTAATTACTGCAGCCTGGCAGAGGCAAAGTAGTAGAAACTAGAAAGATGCAGACAGACTGGGAACATACTGGCCAATAAATGGACAGGCCTTGATAATAGGCTGTATATAGAGAAGGAGCAAAAAGAAAACAATGAAACCTCGTTTTAGGTTTGAGACAATCAAGAGACAACTAAATAGGGCAACTGCACATACAGGTAAAGGAAAGAGCTCTGATGGCAGAGTCATCAAAAGAAAGATTCTAAGAAACAGAAATTTTAAAATAATAATACATACTGTCACTGTGCTGTGCTCAGTCATGTCTGATTCTTTACAATCCTCTGGACTATAGCCTTTCAGGCTCCTCGGCCATGGAATTTCCCAGGCAATACTAGAGTGAGTTGCCATTTCTTCGCACAGGGGACCTTGCTGAACCAGGGATTAAATCTGCATCTCTTGTGTCTCCTGCACTGGCATGCAGTTTCTTTACCACTGCACCACCTGGGAAGCAATAATATATACAATCTTCTAGAAATCTAATGTAAGGAAAATATAAAAGGTAAAAATCATAGTCATTTCCTACAAAATTAATGCTAGGTATATAGTTCTAAATTGTCGTAACACTTTAATATTCAGAAAGCTGTATCTGGATTTTGAATATGGCTAAACATGACACAACATAGTCTGTGATCTTCACATTTCTTTTCAGGGTTTTACATTCTATCTCCTCGGGACTCCTTTGAATATGTTAAAAGAGAATTCCTGAAGTCTTGAAACCAACAGAAATACTATTAATAAACTCTTAATGCCATTTCCAAGTTCATAAGTCCTCAGAAAACTATTGCCAAGCACTTGTGTCAATTATACACTACAGCATTGCTGTACAATTAATGGTTTGCTCAAAGTTGGGTTGAAATGCTAAAATCCAAACTAATCAAAGGCATATCCTAGCATACTATACTACAATTATATGTTAAGCAACTAATGGATGACAGGGAAAGAACAGGAGATAAATGTTATAATAACATGTTAATAGGCAATAAATAATGATTTAGACTCAGAAAGATTTGTATCTAAAGTGAAGTTAGATTGTTTCCAAACCTGAAGGCGGCCTAAATATATAGCTGAGAATTAACAAGACACTAAGATTTCTGTTCACCAGTAGGTGTTCTGCTAAGAGAAAAGCTTTTCTGCTTCTTGCAGATACATTATTCAAGGTCTGATAAAACAGGAACTACGTAAACACAGCAACAGTGTTTTCACATAGGCTTTCCATGTAAATTACTGAGTAAGCAGGCTGAAAGTGAAAGTGCTAGTCGCTCAGTTGTGTCTGACTCTTTATGATCCCATGGACTGCAGCCCATCGGGCTCCTCGGTCCATGGGATTCTCCAAGTAAGAATACTGGAATAAGTTGCCAATCTCTTCTCCAGGGGATCTTCCTGACCCAGGAACTGGATCCAGGTCTCCTGCACTGCAGGCGGATTCTTTGCTGTCTGAGTCATTCCTTACTTTCCAGGTCATGTCACCACTGAGGCTACAGGTATGAACACAAGGCTCGCTCACGCCACTATCATAAAACCTCACATAAAGGAAGCTCGGTGTTTTAAGACTTGCTAACTATCAGCCAATTACACAGGCTTTCCCAGGTGTCTTTTTTCCTAGTCTCCTACCAATTCCCAGAACTCCTCCTTGCTATTCGCTTCATCAGTAAAAGATACTGTCTCAGGAACCAAAGAACAGGACCAAGCTCTTTCAGCCAAGGTCCATATATTACCCTGGGCTTGATCTGCTGTCTTCTTTTCATAGGCTAACCTCACTTGACTCCCTTGTGCAAGAGAACTTAAAGACTGACAAGTTTCAAGCCAGAAAAAGAGATCCAGTTTCAAAGCAAATAGGTAAGTTAGAATATTATCTTATTACGGTAAATGGTTTTATGAGACGTCTGTCGAGAAAAGAATGACAGAATAGTAAGATTAATAGTAAATTAATGAAAACCACTCCCGAGCAGTGTGGAGTAGTATGAGCTTAATTAGAACAGGGAACAAAGATGTGTTTGAAAGTATCCACAGGGCTTTAAAACAGAATAGTTTATGGGAAAAAAGTTTTTCTGTTACATCTGCATATAGTCATAAAGTGAAGTTAGATTGTTTCCAAACCTGAAGGCGGCCTAAATATATAGCTGAGAATTAACAAGACACTAAGATTTCTGTTCACCAGTAGGTGTTCTGCTAAGAGAAAAGCTTTTCTGCTTCTTGCAGATACATTATTCAAGGTCTGATAAAACAGGAACTACGTAAACACAGCAACAGTGTTTTCACATAGGCTTTCCATGTAAATTACTGAGTAAGCAGGCTGAAAGTGAAAGTGCTAGTCGCTCAGTTGTGTCTGACTCTTTATGATCCCATGGACTGCAGCCCATCGGGCTCCTCGGTCCATGGGATTCTCCAAGTAAGAATACTGGAATAAGTTGCCAATCTCTTCTCCAGGGGATCTTCCTGACCCAGGAACTGGATCCAGGTCTCCTGCACTGCAGGCGGATTCTTTGCTGTCTGAGTCATTCCTTACTTTCCAGGTCATGTCACCACTGAGGCTACAGGTATGAACACAAGGCTCGCTCACGCCACTATCATAAAACCTCACATAAAGGAAGCTCGGTGTTTTAAGACTTGCTAACTATCAGCCAATTACACAGGCTTTCCCAGGTGTCTTTTTTCCTAGTCTCCTACCAATTCCCAGAACTCCTCCTTGCTATTCGCTTCATCAGTAAAAGATACTGTCTCAGGAACCAAAGAACAGGACCAAGCTCTTTCAGCCAAGGTCCATATATTACCCTGGGGCTTGATCTGCTGTCTTCTTTTCATAGGCTAACCTCACTTGACTCCCTTGTGCAAGAGAACTTAAAGACTGACAAGTTTCAAGCCAGAAAAAGAGATCCAGTTTCAAAGCAAATAGGTAAGTTAGAATATTATCTTATTACGGTAAATGGTTTTATGAGACGTCTGTCGAGAAAAGAATGACAGAATAGTAAGATTAATAGTAAATTAATGAAAACCACTCCCGAGCAGTGTGGAGTAGTATGAGCTTAATTAGAACAGGGAACAAAGATGTGTTTGAAAGTATCCACAGGGCTTTAAAACAGAATAGTTTATGGGAAAAAAGTTTTTCTGTTACATCTGCATATAGTCATAAAGATATGACCAATAAGTTAAAAATTGAATAGTTTGAGAGTATTTATTTCTGCCTAGTTTATTTAAGAATAAACTTTTATTAAATTGTATGATTTTAGTCTAAAATTATTACATTTCTGGATCATCATGCAACCATTATCGGATTCCACCTTAACACTAACTTGAAAACAAGTGCAGTATCTCCATTAAATCTTGATTTAAGTATCTTTTTTTTAAGATTTTTTTTTTTTGATGTGGAGCATTCTTAAGATCTTTATTGAATCTGTTACAATACTGCTTCTGGTGTTTTTTTTGTTTTTTTTTTTTTGTCCATGAGGCATGTGAGATCTTAGCTCCCTGATGAGGTATCAAACTCATACCCACTGCACTGGAAGGCAAAGTCTTAACCAGGGACATCCCAATTTAAATATCTTTGATTTCAAAAGTTATAAGATTTTTTCTCATTGCCTATAAAAGGACATACATACTGTGTTAATAAAAACAATATATATATATATATATATATATATATATACTTAGCAAACTACTAAAGAACTTGAGCTATATGGGCTGTCATAACAAAGGCATCCTTAAGTCATCAAACATAATACTAGAAATGTTTTTCTTGCATGTTTTTTTCTTATATTTTGTTTTAAAGGGTGAACATAATATTCTAGTGCCCCTGTGAAATTTAATAGCTACAGGAAACCATATCCATAATCATCATCTTGCATCTTTGCTGCCTCAATGTCAATAAAAAATTATAAAAAAATATCCTCTGACAAAAAATATTTTAAAAGTATACATTAAATTTCAGGTGGCACTAGTAGTAAAGAACCTACCTGCCAATGCAGGAGGTGTAAGAGACTTGGGTCAGTAAGATCCCCTCGAAGAGAGCATGGCAACCCACTCCAATATTCTTGCCTAGAGAATTCCATGGACAGAGGAGCCTGGTGGGCTACAGTCCATAGGGTCACAAATTGTCAGCACAACTGAAATAATTTAGCACATACTCACACATTAAAATTTATATGTACAAAAAAATAAAATGACTGAAAATGAGATAACTTGTTTGGGTATAAAATTACTGAATATAGAATCATAAGTCCTGGATTCAACTCTTGCTTTCTCCACTGGTTAGACATGTGATTTGGGAGAGGTGCTTAATTTTTCTGATCTTAGTTATATAACCCATTAAAATGGAATTGATGTTTGTACTGTTGTGAAAACTGAGTTAGAAGGCCAGCATTTTCTAGCCATTTCACCTTGGGCAATTACACAGTATTACAGGTCCTCAGTGTCCTCACAATTAAAATAATGGTGACTATAAATGAGGCTGATGCCTCTAAGACGGCTGTAATGAATTAGTGAAATAATCTGTGTAATGCACTTAGATCCATGCTTGGTACAACTAACAGTAACAAGATCATTGTTCTCATTGTTGTCACTGTATAGGGAAAATGCAACAAACAAGAGTGTCCTAAAAAGATAATGTTCAGGAGACTTTCCTGGTAGGAAAAAGTCTAGTCTAGTGGTGGCCTAGTGGTTACAAATCTGCCTTCCAGTTCAGGGGACACAGGTTTAATCCCTGATTAGGGAACTAAGATCCCTCAGGCCATGGGGCAACTAAGTTGGTGTGGGGCAACAGAGATTCCACGTGCTGCAACTAAGACTCGATGCAGCTATCAATCAATATATTAAAAAACAACCACACTCAGACAAGACTTTAGAGCCAATTGGAGCTGGATTAAAATGCAAGATTAATGTTAAGGTCTGAAACGCCTCTAGCCTACAGCCTTAATGGATACTTGATGAAATACCTACCTGTTACTATGACGATAGATTCTCAATTCAGGTAAGCCTACTCTAACAAGAAGACAGTTCCTCTTAAACTACCAAATCCCAGGGAGCATTCTTCTCATTAGATGGGATGCTCCGCTGAAACTTTCAAAAGACACAAGCCTGAACTTCGTGTCTCTGGACTGAAAGGAAATTTAAACACAGAACATTTAACTTCATTGATTTAGTTCTTTATGAGGCCAGAAAAATAAAATGCCATGATCTATTAAAAACACTCAAAACCTCTGGGAGCTAGGACGGATGTTGGAATTCTTTCAAACCATGGAAGAAATGATTCAGGATACAGGGACGTGCTAGGAGGCTTCTAATGAAACTCAGCTCACATTCATCATGTGCTGGATCTTGGAACAGCCTTTGCTTTGTCCCCGATGGTGATTTAAATACCTTTTTTTTGGGTTTCACAATGTCCCAACTGTATATTTGTTTTGGAAAATGTTGTGCAATAGGTGCTTACTTTTTCTGATCTTAGTTATATAACCCATTAAAATGGAATTGATGTTTGTACTGTTGTGAAAACTGAGTTAGAAGGCCAGCATTTTCTAGCCATTTCACCTTGGGCAATTACACAGTATTACAGGTCCTCAGTGTCCTCACAATTAAAATAATGGTGACTATAAATGAGGCTGATGCCTCTAAGACGGCTGTAATGAATTAGTGAAATAATCTGTGTAATGCACTTAGATCCATGCTTGGTACAACTAACAGTAACAAGATCATTGTTCTCATTGTTGTCACTGTATAGGGAAAATGCAACAAACAAGAGTGTCCTAAAAAGATAATGTTCAGGAGACTTTCCTGGTAGGAAAAAGTCTAGTCTAGTGGTGGCCTAGTGGTTACAAATCTGCCTTCCAGTTCAGGGGACACAGGTTTAATCCCTGATTAGGGAACTAAGATCCCTCAGGCCATGGGGCAACTAAGTTGGTGTGGGGCAACAGAGATTCCACGTGCTGCAACTAAGACTCGATGCAGCTATCAATCAATATATTAAAAAACAACCACACTCAGACAAGACTTTAGAGCCAATTGGAGCTGGATTAAAATGCAAGATTAATGTTAAGGTCTGAAACGCCTCTAGCCTACAGCCTTAATGGATACTTGATGAAATACCTACCTGTTACTATGACGATAGATTCTCAATTCAGGTAAGCCTACTCTAACAAGAAGACAGTTCCTCTTAAACTACCAAATCCCAGGGAGCATTCTTCTCATTAGATGGGATGCTCCGCTGAAACTTTCAAAAGACACAAGCCTGAACTTCGTGTCTCTGGACTGAAAGGAAATTTAAACACAGAACATTTAACTTCATTGATTTAGTTCTTTATGAGGCCAGAAAAATAAAATGCCATGATCTATTAAAAACACTCAAAACCTCTGGGAGCTAGGACGGATGTTGGAATTCTTTCAAACCATGGAAGAAATGATTCAGGATACAGGGACGTGCTAGGAGGCTTCTAATGAAACTCAGCTCACATTCATCATGTGCTGGATCTTGGAACAGCCTTTGCTTTGTCCCAGATGGTGATTTAAATATGTTTCAAACTATTGTTGGTTTATATAGTACATGACAGAAGATAATTTAAACACAATGTCCCAACTGTATATTTGTTTTGGTTATAACACTTACTGTGTGTGCAATAAATGCCCCACTACAAAAATAATAAAAAATGTTTTTCTTATACATAAATCATTCTCTGCTTGGTTGCAGTGATTGTAAAGTGTGGATTAAACACATGTGATACGTTTTTAAAAAGTTCCTACTGAGGATCTCTATCCAGTGGATTTCTTTTATGCTTTAAATTTATGTGGGTTATAAATAAGGCATATCTTATTCCTTCCATTCAAAACTACTTAAACATGGCTATCATGTTAATACCAGTTTTTAAAAATGTTAAATATTATAAACTAAGAAGCAACAGACAAATACAGTCTGATTATGCTAGTTTTTTTCAGTATCATTAAACAGAGCATAACTGAATGATACTAGTCTGGTTTTCAAATTAAAGATACCATTTTTAATAAATGTCTACAATAAAACTAAGTGGCTCAGAAACACTGAGAGAATAAAAGATACGTTTGTTTTTCCCCTTGGAGAATATACTTTTCACCTGGAAAAACAGCTGATCAAATTGAAGCCATGCAGGGTAACAGAACTGAGAGCACAGATTACTGCACACTTCTGGCTCTACCGCTACTGGCTGCGGTGCGTCATTCCACTACCACGACATCACTTTCTTTACGTGTGCAGTGAGGAGTTCATTTTATAAAGTCCCCTTAAAACTATATCCCTATGATTCTGCATTTTGGTACTTTTATTCCATAAGAACTTGGGCTCTGGGGCCAGTCTGTTCAATTCTAATCTAAACTCTGCCACTTACCTAGACATTCATCTCTTTTTTTGGAAGTACAGTAGTTTTACAATACTGTGTTAAGCAAAGTGACTCAGTTATACACATACATGCATTCTTATCTTTTCCAACATAGTTTATCCAAGGATACTGAATATAGTTCCCTATATGATTAATACAATAGCATGTTCTAGACAAAACTATAATTTAAAAAAACCCTGCACTTCTGTGTTCATAGCAGCATGATCACGATAGTCAAGACATGGAAACAACCTAAATATCCATTCACAGATGAATGGATAAATAAGATATGGTGTACATACATGTATATTTACATATATTATATATATGTGTGCATATGTATGTATATATTTGTTATTATGTCACTCAGCTATGTCCTACTCCTTTGTGACTCCATGGACTGTAGTATGACAGGTTCTGCCGTCCATGGGATTTCCCAAGCCAGAATACTGGAGTAGGTTGCTATTTACTTCTCTAGGGAATCTTCTCAATCCAGAGATTGAACCCACATCTCCTGAAAGTCTCTTTAACTATGATAATCTCTAGAACCATCCATGTTGCCATAAATGCCATTATTTCCTTCTTTTCACGACTGAGTAATATTCCATTGTGTATACCATTAAAAAAATGAAATAATGGCATTCGCAGCAACACGAATGGACATAAAGATTACCTTAGTAAGTGAAGTAAGTTGGAAAGAGAAAGACAAATACCATATGATATCACTTATATGTGGAACATAGAATACGACACAAATGATCATACCTATGAAACAGAAACAAACTCACAGACATAGAGAACAGACTTGTGGTTGCTAAGCAGAAGGGTAGAGGAGGGAAGGATTGTGAGTCTGCAGTAGTAGATGCAAACTCTTGCATATAGAATGGACGGACAAGTATCTTTAGCAAGGCATTTAGCCTCTCTTTGCCCTGGTCTTCTTGCTTTTTTAATCCATGATAATAATCATGCAATATGAAAGCACTGTCTACCTAACAGAGAAAAGGACCTAGAAGCATCACAGAATTTTACACCACCATTGAAACTACTAGGGAAAGTGGTTATATGTCCCAATGTTCACTGTGATTATATCAGATACACCTTCTAGAAGAATAAATACATACATGTTCACAAACACATAATAACATTTACTAAGCGCATTTATAATCCTGTTACCCAGGAATTACAAATGATGGAAGAAATATACATACATCCTCCATATTTACTAACATATTTTATTCTTTTGTACAACTACTTGAAATTTTGAATAGAATATGAGACAATTTAATGTACTTAACAAAGGCAGATCTGCTTTCCAAACAGAGGTTTGCCATTTCCCAATTCTATGGTCTTTAATACGACACTCAGCTTCCTCGGTGGCCTCATCTAAAGCATGCTTGTGTGTGTGCATGCTAAATTGCTTCAGTCGTGTCCAACTGTTTGCAACTCTGGACTGCAGCTTACCAGGCTGCTCCGTCCATAAGATTCTCTGGGCAAGAATACTGGAGTGAGTCCAGGGGTATCTTTCTGACCCAGGGATCGAATCTGAATCTCCCGTGGCTCCTGCACTTCAGGCTGATTCTTTACTGCTGAGCCACCGGGAAGCACAGATACTGGTACAATAACAGCTACCACGCTGGATTACTGGGAAGATTACAGAGAAAATGTTGGGACTGCATAACGCTTGCACACCTGAGTGTGCCACCTGAGAATCTGTTTATAGCATGTCAGAATTTATGCTTGAATAAATTCCAAATTCATTCAGTTGTGAAACAATTATCTAATAAATAAGCTTTAAAAAAAATGCTCTTGATTTTGGTACATGAGAAACAGTCTAGACTCCAAAAACTAGCTCACTACACTATAACTCTAGTATTAAATTAAAATCTCAGACATTCAAGTATTCTTCCCTGCCCTATGCCCAAAATGATGGAGCCCTGACAGCCTTCAGTCTGATCTCCCTAACTTCATACATCCTGACAGTAACCACTCTTCCACATAGCTGTTAGAAATATCTTTGTAAAAAAAAAAATGCAAATCTAAATCTATTACTGCTTAAACTGTTTTAATGGTTTCCCACAGTCCACACAACCAAAGTTCAAACTCTGTCACCAGCCATCCAAGGCCTTTCAAAATCTGGTCCCTGAGTCATCTGCAAAACCACCATTTTGCACATGTTGTCCTCCCTTCCTGGAATACCCTCCTCCCCTCCTACATCAACTGAGCCTAAACACTCCCCTTCTGAGAAGTTAACCCAATGCTTCCTCTACCTTCACCCCAGGCAGATGCAGCCATGCTCCTCTGTATTTCTTCAGTCCCTGGTACTCAGAGCTCAATGACTGTGTCAGTCAGTAGACTACACACTGTGAGCTTCTATATGGATAGGTCACTATCATCTTTCTGCTTCTGAAGTCCAGCACATTCCCTCATCCAAAGTGCAGACTGACCAAAGATCCAGTGCATAAATGAATGTATTAGTGAAAACCAATACAGAAAGTCAAGTATTGATATTCATGGTGGAAAAGACCATGAATTCTGAAGATAAATCAACCCCAGCTTCATCATAAACTGGTTTTACATCCTTATTTTTAAACTGAAGTACAGTTGATTTGCAATGTTGTGTTAATTTCAGGTATATGGCAAAATTAAACCCTGTGTTGAACTGATTCTTTACTGCTGAGCCACCGGAAGCACAGATACTGGTACAATAACAGCTACCACGCTGGATTACTGGGAAGATTACAGAGAAAATGTTGGGACTGCATAACGCTTGCACACCTGAGTGTGCCACCTGAGAATCTGTTTATAGCATGTCAGAATTTATGCTTGAATAAATTCCAAATTCATTCAGTTGTGAAACAATTATCTAATAAATAAGCTTTAAAAAAAATGCTCTTGATTTTGGTACATGAGAAACAGTCTAGACTCCAAAAACTAGCTCACTACACTATAACTCTAGTATTAAATTAAAATCTCAGACATTCAAGTATTCTTCCCTGCCCTATGCCCAAAATGATGGAGCCCTGACAGCCTTCAGTCTGATCTCCCTAACTTCATACATCCTGACAGTAACCACTCTTCCACATAGCTGTTAGAAATATCTTTGTAAAAAAAAAAATGCAAATCTAAATCTATTACTGCTTAAACTGTTTTAATGGTTTCCCACAGTCCACACAACCAAAGTTCAAACTCTGTCACCAGCCATCCAAGGCCTTTCAAAATCTGGTCCCTGAGTCATCTGCAAAACCACCATTTTGCACATGTTGTCCTCCCTTCCTGGAATACCCTCCTCCCCTCCTACATCAACTGAGCCTAAACACTCCCCTTCTGAGAAGTTAACCCAATGCTTCCTCTACCTTCACCCCAGGCAGATGCAGCCATGCTCCTCTGTATTTCTTCAGTCCCTGGTACTCAGAGCTCAATGACTATGTCAGTCAGTAGACTACACACTGTGAGCTTCTATATGGATAGGTCACTATCATCTTTCTGCTTCTGAAGTCCAGCACATTCCCTCATCCAAAGTGCAGACTGACCAAAGATCCAGTGCATAAATGAATGTATTAGTGAAAACCAATACAGAAAGTCAAGTATTGATATTCATGGTGGAAAAGACCATGAATTCTGAAGATAAATCAACCCCAGCTTCATCATAAACTGGTTTTTACATCCTTATTTTTTAAACTGAAGTACAGTTGATTTGCAATGTTGTGTTAATTTCAGGTATATGGCAAAATGATTCAGTTACACCCATGTGTGTATGTACATACTGAATTAGCCAAAAAGTTCGTTCAAGTTTTTCCAGAAGTTGTTATGGAAAAAATCTGAATGAACTGTCTGGCTAGCCCAGAGCACACAGACACACAGACAGACACACACACACACACATATTCCTTTTCAGATTGTTTTCATTATAGGTTATTACAAGATACTGAATATAGTTTCCTGTAATACACAGCAGGTCATTGTTGTTACATTATTAAATGCCTCTGAGTTCCAGTTTTCCTCATATACAAAACTGAGAAAAAAACAGCATCTACTTTAGATGGTTGTATGACAATTAAATAATATACATTAACACATTAACATTTTTAATTGAAATATATTTTATTTACAACATTGTGTGAATTTAAGGAGAATACACAGAATACTGAGCATAGTGACTGATACGCAGTAAGACGGCTGTTACTATCATATGTATGACTATTTTCATTTACTTTGTATTATAATATGGCTTTTTTTGAAAATTTTCTAGAAATAACCTCAAAAGGCATTCAGGAATCCACTAAAATCTTGATAATCATAAAGGTCATACTGGTGTACCAAGGGAATTCAAGACATACACAAAGGAAAAATCTCAGCAGCCAAAGACATTGGTGGTTAAAATTTTCATCATGTGTTATTAATACAATAATATAATATTTAGAAGATAAGCACATTCATTAGTGATGTTTCCCTTATGGCACTTTTCTTTAAAGGGTTTTAAATGAATAGTTTACATATTTAAAGCTTATTATCAAGATGGTTTAGCAGACTTATGATTTTAATAATTATACATGTCCCAGAACCCTCTTACATGGCATGAACACAAACACACACATCTTATTCATGAGCATGACTCACTCAGATATGCCAGTCT
The DNA here is from genome assembly GCA_022376925.1 of Tragulus kanchil. NCBI lineage: Eukaryota > Metazoa > Chordata > Mammalia > Artiodactyla > Tragulidae > Tragulus > Tragulus kanchil. The sequence continues at coordinate 203,618,264 of JAIOJX010000026.1, forward strand.
CATTCTAGTCAAAAGTATGCAAAAATATGAAACATATGGTATGAAAAGTCGACCCAACTAGTATTGGCCTTCAGCAAGATGAAGTTTCTTAGGATTTTACAGAAACTTTGCTTTTCATCTTTTAACCACTAGAAAAATAACTGGGAATACAGAACACAGAAGGCAAGCAAAAGAGACTGCGATGATCCAACTATTGTACTCATTTAGAAGTTTTAAAAGGCAATTTTGTGAGAAGGTACTTGCAATATTCCTCCCTTCTAACACTTTCATCAGCTAAAGCTCATGTGAAAAGGATACAAATGAGTAATAGCAGGCATCACTCTTGAAAGACAACGAGTTATAATACATTTCATACTAATGTATGATGAGGCGCTTCCCAGTGGCAAAGGTGGCGCTAGTGGTAAAGAACCTGCCTGCCAATGCAGGAGACATAAGAGACACAGCAGGTTCAATCCCTAGGTTGGGAAGACCCTCCAAAGCAAGAAGTGACAACCCACTCCAGTATTGTTACCTGGAGAATCCCCATGGACAGAGGAGCCTGGTGGGCTACAGTCCGTGGGGTTGCAAAGAGTCAGACACGACTGAGTGACTAACACTTTAAGTACTGGCCAATAAGACACTTATTGCTGAAGAAAGACTGGCTGTTAACAACCACGTATTTGCTCTAATTCTGTTATTCTCATTACATTAACACTTTTTTAATTGAAGTATACTTGATTTATAATATTATGTCTGTTTTGCATGTATAGCCAAGTGATTCACTTCTATATTTTATATTATTTTCTATCATATGCTATTATAAAATATTGAGTAAAATTTCCAGTGCTATACAGTAAATCCCTGTTGCTTATCCATTTTACATAGTAGTTTTTATTTGTTATACACTCCTAATCTATCCCTTCTCATCTCCCTTTTGGCAACTACAAGTTTTCTTTCTATGTCAGTGAATATGTTTCTGTTTTGTATGTAGATTCTTTTATATTCCTGTTTATATTATTTTTATGATATCATACATGTCTTTTTCTGTTTAATTTACTTCACTAAGTACAATATTCTTTAGATTCACCCACGTTGCTGTAAATGGTAATATTTTATTATTTTTAATGACTGAGTTCATTACATTAACACTTAATAAGAGACAATGACAGAACAGACCATTAATGTTCATCACATAAATGTCTATTTATAGCATTATCGTGAAAGATAATGAACTTGTTAGCTTCATGTTAAGTGTTTAATGGCACCATTTCAATGGTAAAAATATCACTATGACCTTGGGTTTGCATTGAATATGAAAGAGGGAAAGAAAATTTTTCCAAGAGTCAACAGAGAAATAATGTAGGATTCCAATTAATGTTAATGTTTGTCATATTATGGAAACACATTCACAAGTCTGAGAATTTTTTGTTGCCATAATTGAGCAGAGTACTGCACCCATATGGTTTGTTTTTCTCACTTACTTTCTGGAACATCCCCTAGGAGTTCCTCCCTGAAGTCTAGAGTCTCCAAGCTAAAATCAGATCCTTCTCATTCTCTAGATTTCCAGACTTTGTTTCCTGCTAAGAAGAGTGCTGCCTCACTCTCTCACTATATAAAAAGCAGTATTGAGAAACCTAATTTATAGCTCCATCATTTCTCTCTCACCTCCCTTAGGGCAGGGACTCTCGCATTTATCTTTCAGTGTCTACTGCTGAGCCTGCTGCCTAGCCCCTAATAGGTACTCAGTGAATGCAGGTATTCATACATTTACTATGTTGAACCACACATGAAATTATCATTTTTCATACATTTACTATGTTGAACCACACATGAAATTATCATTTCTGGGCTTCCCCTGGTGGTCCAGTGGGTAAGGACACCGCCTTGCAGTGCAAGGGGCGCCGGTTCCATCCCTGGCCTGGGAAGATTCCACGTGCCGCGGAGCGGCTGGACTGATGTGTCCAATTACTGAGCCGGAGCTCTGGAGCGCATGCGCCCAGAGCCGGCGCTCTGCAACTACAGACGCCACCGCGATGGGAGGCCCACAGGAGCCAAAGAACAAAGACGGATGAAAATAGAGAAATGAAAGACCAATAGAAGTGGCCCGCCTGCTCCCCTCCCTCCCCAACCCGACCCCCGCCCAAAATTTAAAAAAAAAAAAAAAAAAAATTATCATTTTTGCAGGTCAAAAGTGGTCAGTTCTGTATGGTTCAACTTAATAGTTTTAGCAAATGATTATAAAATAACTATTCTAAGGAAGAGACTGTTCTAACATTTATCAGAACACTTACTTCTCATAATACTTCTTAACGTAGGTACTTTTATTATTCTGATCTTATAGATGTGGAAACTAAGATAGACACAGTGTGGTTAGTAAGCTGCCCAAGGTCAAGTGTCTAACACATTTCAGAATGGCAGTTACTGACCACTATTTTACTATTTCTGACACTAATTTTTATACAGTGAATAGATTCTTACAGTTGAGGATATCTGTATGAACTTCTAATTTTAGTTTATTTTTTAACTTTTTATTTTATATTGGGGTATAGTTGATTAACATTGTTGTGACAGTTTCAGAGCTACTGCAAAGTGATGCATCCATTCTTCTACAAATTCTTTGCCCATTTAAGTTGTTACATAATATTGAGCAGAGTTCCTTGTGCTATAAGGGTATCCATTTTAACTACAGCAGTGTGTACATGTCAATCCCAAAAATCTGATTTTAAAAATTCAATTTTTAGTTGTTCCACTTAAAAGCCTAAGCACAATGACACTCTAGTGGCAATGAGCACTTTCAGAAGTCTGATCTTAGATTATGAATGCCATTCCCTACCAAATGACAGAGGATTCCTTGGGAAAACTGGCTGATTTAAGACCTAGTTATTGGGAATTCCCTGGTGGTCCAGTGGCTAAGATTCTGTGCTCCCAACGCAGGGGGCCCAGGTTTGATCCCTGGTCAGGGAACTAGAGCCCACATGCTACAACTGAGACCCAATGCAGCCAAATAAATATAAATAAAATATTTCTTTAAAAAGATCTAGTTACTAAACGGATAATACAAAGCAAGCTTGGGACATCTTCTTGCTCCAAAGAATAAAGTGAAACTGAAAGTTGCTCAGTCATGTCTCACTCTTTGCAAACCCATGAATGGTAGCCCGCAAGGCTCCTCTGTGCATGGAAATTTCCAGGCAAGAATACTGGAGTGGGTAGCTGTTCCCTTCTCCAGGGGATGTTCCCAACCCAGGAATCAAACCAAGGTCTCCTGCATTACAGGTGGATTCTTTACCTTCTGAGCTAAGAAGGGAAAGATGGACTCAAAAGTTTTTAAGTGCGACATATCAAAGGAACACAGGAGTTGGTGTGAGAGGCTCCCACTTAAATCCAGGAATAGTCTGAAGATGAAGAATAATAACAGTAAAGGATTAAGATGCAAAATAATTCATGAGGCCATAATAAGAGAAAAAAATATAGACAGGTTAGAGAAGAAAGCTCTTTTTACAGAAAAATATCAAACAATACATGTAGAAGAAATAACAGATCTTGAAAATCACCATTTTGTAAGCCCTCAGTCTAACAGTTAATTCAGGCAATAATCATTAGTGGATGCTAAAACCACTCAGTGAAAGTTGAAGAAGGTATTTACCCACAAAGCTGTGAATAAATACCACAATGCTAGGCTTCATGTCAAACTCTTGTGTGTTTATAATCTTCTGTGCCAGCAAGAACTACTGTGGACTAGAGAAACCCTTCCTGGCAACACAGATGTAGAAATACGGTATAAAAATTAAATACCTTTTAAAGCACGGCAGGAAATTAATGAAATTCCTCAGAGGACAAAAATTGAAAGATTGGAAAATTCTGCAGGGTTCCCATTGGACTCAAATTTAGGTTTTAATGAGGAAAACCGAGGAGTTGCAACAGGTGAGATACTAAGATCTAGAAATTCACATCAAAGTGGAATCTTTGAATGGTTCACTCTCAGAGACAAAACAGATAAAGCCCCATCTTGCCTAGGGCAATAATGGGGCCACTTCTCTGTCTTGACCTCAACTTGGATGGAAAAATAAGAAAACACGTTCCTGAGAATTCCTAACCACAAGCCCACAATCACTCAATTTGGTAATCAAAACCCATGCTACATGGGTTGCCAAAAAAAGTTTAAATCAAAATTTAGTTTAAATTAACCCCAGATGATAAGACTTCCATGCATCTTGCAGAAGCAAGTTTGAATGCTCTGTGGAGGGACTTATTTTAAATCCAGGTCCCACAAGGTTCCCACAGATAAAACTCAAAACCACATCAGCTCAAAAACAAGAACACAAAAGAATGATGGTTATAGCTAGATTAATAAATAATCAAAGATCTTAGAGAAAAGAACATTTGATAAAGACACTAACACAGACTGATAAGAGCTAATTTACCAGTAAGAAAGAACAATTTTAAATATGCATAATTAAATCTGTGCTTTGTGTTAGGTAGTTTCAGTTGTGTCAGACTCATTGCTACACCAAGGACTGTAGTCCATCAGGCTCCTCTGTCTTTATATAAAGCAAAATCTCCTTGCTGTCCAAGGGACTCTCAAGAGTCTTCTCCAGCGCTACAGTTCAAAAGCATCAATTCCTCAGCGCTCAGCCTTCTTTATGGTCCAACTCTCACACCTGCACATGACTACTGGAAAAACCATATCTTTTGACTATAGGGACTTCTGTTGGCAAAATGGTATCTCTGCTTTTATTACCCAATGTGGCTAGGCTTCATGTCAAACTCTTGTGTGTTTATAATCTTCTGTGCCAGCAAGAACTACTGTGGACTAGAGAAACCCTTCCTGGCAACACAGATGTAGAAATACGGTATAAAAATTAAATACCTTTTAAAGCACGGCAGGAAATTAATGAAATTCCTCAGAGGACAAAAATTGAAAGATTGGAAAATTCTGCAGGGTTCCCATTGGACTCAAATTTAGGTTTTAATGAGGAAAACCGAGGAGTTGCAACAGGTGAGATACTAAGATCTAGAAATTCACATCAAAGTGGAATCTTTGAATGGTTCACTCTCAGAGACAAAACAGATAAAGCCCCATCTTGCCTAGGGCAATAATGGGGCCACTTCTCTGTCTTGACCTCAACTTGGATGGAAAAATAAGAAAACACGTTCCTGAGAATTCCTAACCACAAGCCCACAATCACTCAATTTGGTAATCAAAACCCATGCTACATGGGTTGCCAAAAAAAGTTTAAATCAAAATTTAGTTTAAATTAACCCCAGATGATAAGACTTCCATGCATCTTGCAGAAGCAAGTTTGAATGCTCTGTGGAGGGACTTATTTTAAATCCAGGTCCCACAAGGTTCCCACAGATAAAACTCAAAACCACATCAGCTCAAAAACAAGAACACAAAAGAATGATGGTTATAGCTAGATTAATAAATAATCAAAGATCTTAGAGAAAAGAACATTTGATAAAGACACTAACACAGACTGATAAGAGCTAATTTACCAGTAAGAAAGAACAATTTTAAATATGCATAATTAAATCTGTGCTTTGTGTTAGGTAGTTTCAGTTGTGTCAGACTCATTGCTACACCAAGGACTGTAGTCCATCAGGCTCCTTTGTCTTTATATAAAGCAAAATCTCCTTGCTGTCCAAGGGACTCTCAAGAGTCTTCTCCAGCGCTACAGTTCAAAAGCATCAATTCCTCAGCGCTCAGCCTTCTTTATGGTCCAACTCTCACACCTGCACATGACTACTGGAAAAACCATATCTTTTGACTATAGGGACTTCTGTTGGCAAAATGGTATCTCTGCTTTTTAATACACTGTCTAGGTTTGTCATAGCTTTTCTTCCCTTGGACTGCAAGGAGATCAAACCACTCCATCCTAAAGGAAATCAATCCTGAATATTCATTAGAAGGACTGATGCTGAAGCATACGCCCACAGCTCACTCTCACTTTCTCTATGCCTTTGCCCAAAAGTCAGTTGTACAAAAGGAGCGGACCCTGACCATTAGCCTGTAGAAAAAAGAGCATACATACCTCTTCTTCCATCACTGTCTAGCCTCATAAACACCTTAGCTTACCACCACAGGACAAATTTATCTGTCTTGTTTCTTTATTTTACTAGAATATAAAATATCTAAAGGCAAGAACTTGGTGTCTTTTTTCCACTCAGTATTTTCAGCTCTACAAAAGTACCTGAAACAGGGTAAATACTCAATTACTTTTTGTTTAATAAATTCTTCTATAAAAATACAGAAAAGTAAACAAGGATCTTGGGGTCAGGCAGCCTAAATCTGGATTCGGTTTTTGCCACTTGCTATCTGAATTTGGGCAAAATCATAACCTCATTAAGATTCCACTGTCTCATCTTCAAAAAAGTATTGTAAAAACCTGAATTGTATAATTTTTACAAATTTAAAAATTACATACACATATTTATTTCATATGTGTAAAAACTGTATATAAATCACTGTGATTTACAATTAGTATATTAGTAATTAATTAGTAAGTGTTATTAATTTATAATAAGTAATACATGTCATTGTATTTTGGAGACATTTTTCTACTATTTCTCTCTCTGTAGTGACTAAGCTGGATCTCACCACAAGGTCCCAGAGTATCGGATCAGAAAAACAGTTGCCCTGGTAAGGCTAAGAAAAATTCTTTGAATACAATTTCAAACCTGTTTTTTCTAGGTATGTTCTGAGTTCTACCATTAATCAATGATTAATGTAGAGAACCACTAGCATATATATAATCAGAAGAAGAACTTATTTATAGAACGATCATTTAAAGAATCCTGTGAAACTCAGATATTGCTTGAAGCATTAATTTTGTATAAAAATTAAAACCGAAGCAATTGAATCTATTTAGTAGAATATTCATTAGACTAAGGGACTTCTGTTGGCAAAATGGTATCTCTGCTTTTTAATACACTGTCTAGGTTTGTCATAGCTTTTCTTCCCTTGGACTGCAAGGAGATCAAACCACTCCATCCTAAAGGAAATCAATCCTGAATATTCATTAGAAGGACTGATGCTGAAGCATACGCCCACAGCTCACTCTCACTTTCTATGCCTTTGCCCAAAAGTCAGTTGTACAAAAGGAGCGGACCCTGACCATTAGCCTGTAGAAAAAAGAGCATACATACCTCTTCTTCCATCACTGTCTAGCCTCATAAACACCTTAGCTTACCACCACAGGACAAATTTATCTGTCTTGTTTCTTTATTTTACTAGAATATAAAATATCTAAAGGCAAGAACTTGGTGTCTTTTTTCCACTCAGTATTTTCAGCTCTACAAAAGTACCTGAAACAGGGTAAATACTCAATTACTTTTTGTTTAATAAATTCTTCTATAAAAATACAGAAAAGTAAACAAGGATCTTGGGGTCAGGCAGCCTAAATCTGGATTCGGTTTTTGCCACTTGCTATCTGAATTTGGGCAAAATCATAACCTCATTAAGATTCCACTGTCTCATCTTCAAAAAAGTATTGTAAAAACCTGAATTGTATAATTTTTACAAATTTAAAAATTACATACACATATTTATTTCATATGTGTAAAAACTGTATATAAATCACTGTGATTTACAATTAGTATATTAGTAATTAATTAGTAAGTGTTATTAATTTATAATAAGTAATACATGTCATTGTATTTTGGAGACATTTTTCTACTATTTCTCTCTCTGTAGTGACTAAGCTGGATCTCACCACAAGGTCCCAGAGTATCGGATCAGAAAAACAGTTGCCCTGGTAAGGCTAAGAAAAATTCTTTGAATACAATTTCAAACCTGTTTTTTCTAGGTATGTTCTGAGTTCTACCATTAATCAATGATTAATGTAGAGAACCACTAGCATATATATAATCAGAAGAAGAACTTATTTATAGAACGATCATTTAAAGAATCCTGTGAAACTCAGATATTGCTTGAAGCATTAATTTTGTATAATTACGAAAAGAATCTATTGACCACAAACAAGCTTTCCATGCACAGCATATTGCAACTTAAATATTAACTCTCACTTATCAGTAAGAAAACAAACAACTAGATCTTAAAATGGGCCAAAGACCTAAATAAAGACCTCATCAAAGAAGATGTAAATGGTAAATAAGCATATGTCCTCATAGAAATGGAAATTCAAATGACAAGATACCGATAAGATAGCATTCCAGTGATTCTCTATTAGAATGGCCAAAATCTGTAACTCTGACAACACCAAATGCTGGCTAGGATGTGGAGCAAGAGACACTCTCTCACTTCTCTTTAGGGGAGAATGTAAAATGGTGCAGTCATTTCAAAAGACAGTTTGGTAGTTTGTACAAAACTAAGCAGTCACATCCCTTGTTATGTACCCTAAGTAACTGAAAACTAAGGTCCACACACACACAAAAAAACTTAGGTCCATCAGTGCAGTCATAACTACTCAAATCTGGAAGCAACTAAGATGTCCTTCAGTATGTTAAAGAATAAATATACTATAGTACAGCCAGACAATGAACTATTAATTATTCAGCACTACAAGGCTGGCTATCCAGGAAAAGACATGAAGGAACCTTAAATGTATATTACTAAGTGAAAAAAAGCCACTTGGAAAAGGTTATGCACTGTAATTCTAATTATATGACATTTTGGAAAATGCAAAACTATGGCAACTTTATGTAAACAGTCCAGTTTGCCAGGGGTGGGAGTGAAGAGAGAAAATGGAAAAACAGACAGAGCATGATTTCTAGCTGAGTGGAAATACTCTGCAAAATCTTACAGTGATGGACACATGTCATTATATATTTGTTCAAACTCAAAATCATAGGACTGAATATAGCGTCTTCCTGGAACATTCCTTTTAACAATGTGACTGGGAGAAAAACAGTGTTGAGTGAGATAATTTGACTAAACTTTTAAGATGCATTTTACGTTTTTAAACATAAAGATACATCATATAGGAGAATGCATACATCAATAATTATTTTTCAAAATCAATCATAAGCCTCCCAAGAAGTTCCATTTGAAACTAAAGATTCCATCTTCAACTTGATATAAAGAGATATAAGCATGTCTTCTCAACTGCTATTCAACACAGTGCTAGAGGTTCTAGCCACTGTGATAAGGCAAAAATTAGCAATTAAGATTGAGGAATGGTAAGGTAAAATTGTTTTTTTGTTTTTTGTTTTTTTTTTAAATTTGATAATTTTTTTTTGGAGGGGGGGAGGTGGGATGGAGAGGGAGGGGGGCAGGCAGGCCACCTCTATTGGTCTTTCATTTATCTATTTTCATCCATCTTTGCTCTTTGGCCCATGTGGGCCTCCCATCGCAGTAGCCTCTGTTGTCGTGGAGCACCGGCTCTGGGTGCATGCGCTCCAGAACTCCAGCTCAGTAATTGGACACATCGGTCCAGCCACTCCACAGCACGTGGGATCTTCCCAGGCCAGGGATCGAACCAGCACCCCTTGCACTGCAAGGCGGTGTCCTTACCCACTGGACCACCAGAGGAAGCCCCAGGTAAAATTGTTTTAATTCACATACAATATCATTGTCTATTTAGAAAACCTAGCACAGTGGACCTAATAATTATTTGGCAAGTCTACGCAATAAAAGATCAATATAAAACATCAACTCACTTCCATATACAAGGAATGAAAAATCAAAATCAAAATATAAAATTTCTGCAATAGCATTAAAAATATCAATGTGTCTGACAACTTATAAGGTTGGTATACTTAAAACTACAAAATACTGCTAAGAACAATGAAAGAAGACGTAAATATATGAGCAAGAAGATTCATACTGACTGTTAAGATATCACTTGTCCCCGATTGATCTGTAGATTCAACGCAGTGTCAATCAAAATCCCAACAGGTTTGTGTTCTTTCATATTTTTTTGGTAATTAACCAGCTAATACCATGAAAAGGCATGAAAGACTGGGAGAAAATATCTGAAGGTATATGTGTGATAAAAGATGTGTATTCAGAATACACACACATATACAAACACACACAAACACACATATGCAGTCTGCTGCATTTAAATTATATCTCTGTAAAAGGTTAAAAATCAAAAAAATCAAATAAAGCAATCTCTAGTATCTGAAGGGTGATCTCATAAAAATCAGTTTTAAGAAGCACAGGATTATGCAATCCTTCAGGCTAGGGACCAAGATTTTTTGTTTTTTGTTTCCTTTTCACCAGGATCTGAAACTACACACACAAGTCTTAACAGAACATCTTCGTTTAAAAAGTCTACCTACTTCAGTATTCTTGCCTAGAGAATTCCATGGGCAAGCCATGGGTCACAAAGATTCAGACACAACTGAGCCACTTTCACTTTCACTTTTTCATAAAAGCATTTCTGCTGGTTTAATAGTACGATATACTTCAGAGTAAGGGTTAAATAACCTACAACCAGTTGAAAAACAGAGAGAGAGAAAGGTGATGTGATATAGCATTAACTGTGAAATGTACCAGAACACAGGGCTTGGAACCCACTACTACCATTGATTTCTGAATTTTGATGAAATAAAAACAGAAAGGAAAGCATAACTTAATGGAATCATTTTGATTTGGACAATACAATTCACATCTATCATGTCTTTATGCCCCAGGGGTAAAATTGTTTTAATTCACATACAATATCATTGTCTATTTAGAAAACCTAGCACAGTGGACCTAATAATTATTTGGCAAGTCTACGCAATAAAAGATCAATATAAAACATCAACTCACTTCCATATACAAGGAATGAAAAATCAAAATCAAAATATAAAATTTCTGCAATAGCATTAAAAATATCAATGTGTCTGACAACTTATAAGGTTGGTATACTTAAAACTACAAAATACTGCTAAGAACAATGAAAGAAGACGTAAATATATGAGCAAGAAGATTCATACTGACTGTTAAGATATCACTTGTCCCCGATTGATCTGTAGATTCAACGCAGTGTCAATCAAAATCCCAACAGGTTTGTGTTCTTTCATATTTTTTTGGTAATTAACCAGCTAATACCATGAAAAGGCATGAAAGACTGGGAGAAAATATCTGAAGGTATATGTGTGATAAAAGATGTGTATTCAGAATACACACACATATACAAACACACACAAACACACATATGCAGTCTGCTGCATTTAAATTATATCTCTGTAAAAGGGTTTAAAAAATCAAAAAAATCAAATAAAGCAATCTCTAGTATCTGAAGGGTGATCTCATAAAAATCAGTTTTAAGAAGCACAGGATTATGCAATCCTTCAGGCTAGGGACCAAGATTTTTTGTTTTTTGTTTCCTTTTCACCAGGATCTGAAACTACACACACAAGTCTTAACAGAACATCTTCGTTTAAAAAGTCTACCTACTTCAGTATTCTTGCCTAGAGAATTCCATGGGCAAGCCATGGGTCACAAAGATTCAGACACAACTGAGCCACTTTCACTTTCACTTTTTCATAAAAGCATTTCTGCTGGTTTAATAGTACGATATACTTCAGAGTAAGGGTTAAATAACCTACAACCAGTTGAAAAACAGAGAGAGAGAAAGGTGATGTGATATAGCATTAACTGTGAAATGTACCAGAACACAGGGCTTGGAACCCACTACTACCATTGATTTCTGAATTTTGATGAAATAAAAACAGAAAGGAAAGCATAACTTAATGGAATCATTTTGATTTGGACAATACAAAATATGGCATAGTAACTTTCTTTGTAATTCTTTTATCATTTCTCATGATCATTTTATTTTTACCAATGTCATTTTATTTAGAAATAACTGAAATCAGTTCTGATACAGTACAGCACTACAGTTGGGTTCAGTGTGAGAAGCCTCAGATTTACTCCACTGAGGTAAGGATTTTCAAAGTGCTATAGAATAGTGGAAATTAAATATAGTAGGGATTCATATGGATTCAAATCAGTCAAAAATTAACAGTAAAGCTTTACTTTGTGTGACTTCAAAAGCCATCAATAGAAGTTCCTAGACTCAAAACTTCACAAATGTCCTAAGCAACAGCTCTGGGACATGGGGAAAAAAACAATTAACATGCCTGGACTGCAAAGAACAGGGCCTGGGATTCAAAAACCATGTAGACACTTTGTCTCAGTCAATCACTGCCTATAGGTAATAAACTCTTTAATCTCCCTGATCCTTAGTTTAATTGTATCTATGTAATTAATAGAGTTGGACTATTTGGTGTGTGCTGTCTCTTCATACTTCACAATGAAAAGAGTTGGTCTCTGGTCTGCTGTTTCTTCTTGCTTTAAACTGTTGCCCAAAGGAGCAATATTTAGAAAAAGAAAAAGATATTTAAATAGATATACTTAACGTTTTAGAAGCTTTTTCATATACATGTAGACATTAAAGGATAGTATTTAATAATATAAAGTCTGAAAAAACTTTTAACAGAACAAAAGTTTTCCTTTTCTGTCTATTTCCTAAATGGTGGTTCAGACAGTAAAGAATCTGTCTGCAATTTGGGAGACCCAGGTTCAGTTCCTGGGTTGGGAAGATCCCCTAGAGGAGGAAATGGCAACCCACTCCAGTATTCTTGCCTGGAAAATCCCATGAAGAGGGGAGCCTGGAGCGCTACTGCCCATGGGGTCACAAAGAGTCAGACACGACCGAGCAACTAACACTTTCATTTTCAAAGACAGAAAAAAAAAAATCAGGCACTGGATCTTTCTGAATTTTGATGAAATAAAAACAGAAAGGAAAGCATAACTTAATGGAATCATTTTGATTTGGACAATACAAAATATGGCATAGTAACTTTCTTTGTAATTCTTTTATCATTTCTCATGATCATTTTATTTTTACCAATGTCATTTTATTTAGAAATAACTGAAATCAGTTCTGATACAGTACAGCACTACAGTTGGGTTCAGTGTGAGAAGCCTCAGATTTACTCCACTGAGGTAAGGATTTTCAAAGTGCTATAGAATAGTGGAAATTAAATATAGTAGGGATTCATATGGATTCAAATCAGTCAAAAATTAACAGTAAAGCTTTACTTTGTGTGACTTCAAAAGCCATCAATAGAAGTTCCTAGACTCAAAACTTCACAAATGTCCTAAGCAACAGCTCTGGGACATGGGGAAAAAAACAATTAACATGCCTGGACTGCAAAGAACAGGGCCTGGGATTCAAAAACCATGTAGACACTTTGTCTCAGTCAATCACTGCCTATAGGTAATAAACTCTTTAATCTCCCTGATCCTTAGTTTAATTGTATCTATGTAATTAATAGAGTTGGACTATTTGGTGTGTGCTGTCTCTTCATACTTCACAATGAAAAGAGTTGGTCTCTGGTCTGCTGTTTCTTCTTGCTTTAAACTGTTGCCCAAAGGAGCAATATTTAGAAAAAGAAAAAGATATTTAAATAGATATACTTAACGTTTTAGAAGCTTTTTCATATACATGTAGACATTAAAGGATAGTATTTAATAATATAAAGTCTGAAAAAACTTTTAACAGAACAAAAGTTTTCCTTTTCTGTCTATTTCCTAAATGGTGGTTCAGACAGTAAAGAATCTGTCTGCAATTTGGGAGACCCAGGTTCAGTTCCTGGGTTGGGAAGATCCCCTAGAGGAGGAAATGGCAACCCACTCCAGTATTCTTGCCTGGAAAATCCCATGAAGAGGGGAGCCTGGAGCGCTACTGCCCATGGGGTCACAAAGAGTCAGACACGACCGAGCAACTAACACTTTCATTTTCAAAGACAGAAAAAAAAAAATCAGGCACTGGATTTTTCTTTCCAATTCCTTGTATAAAACGTTTTTGGGTTTTTTTGTTCTTCTTTTTTTTTTTAATTTTGGCCTCTCTTATTGGTTTTTTATTTATTTATTTTCATCCATCTTTATTCTTTGGCCTGTGTGGGCCTCCCATTGCAGTGGCCTCTCTTGCTGCAGAGCACCAGTTCTGGGCGCATGTGCTCCAAAGCGCTGGCTCACAATTGGACATGCTGGTCCAGCCGCTCCGCAACATGTGGGATCTTCCTGGGCCAGGGATCAAACCGGTGTCCCTTGTACTGCAAGGTGGACTCTTCACCCACTAGACTACCAGGGAAACCCTGCATAAAAGTTGATACACTCGGGGCTTCCCTGGTGGCCCAGTGGGTAAGGACACTGCCTTGCAGTGTAAGGAGTGCCAGTTCGATCCCTGGCCTGGGAAGATTTCATGTACCATGCAGTGGCTTGAAAATAGAAAAATGAAAGACCAATAGAAGTGGCCCACCGCCCCTCCCTCCCCAACCCGCCCTGCCCCCAAAAGTTGATACACTCAATCTAATAGAATTTAACAGCAAAGCAACTTTCAGCTTAAGAGCCCAACATCAACACTCAATATTATCTTCAAGTAACAAAACCAATATCCTACAGACCTTCAGTTAATCGCCTTACATCTCAAGCTTAAAATTATGGGCTCAAGAACGGACATAATGTGCATATGATTCCAATCATAGTACAAGAAACAATAAAATAAAATAAGGAGAAAAATCAGTCTAACATTAAAATATCAAACATACTAAACCAGAAATGTAAAAATTTTAAAAAAAAACTTTTTAACATATACATGTAGACATTAAAGGATAGTATTTAATAATATAAAGTCTGAAAAAACTTTTAACAGAACAAAAGTTTTCCTTTTCTGTCTATTTCCTAAATGGTGGTTCAGACAGTAAAGAATCTGTCTGCAATTTGGGAGACCCAGGTTCAGTTCCTGGGTTGGGAAGATCCCCTTGAGAAGGAAATGGCAACCCACTCCAGTATTCTTGCCTAGATAATCCCATGAAGAGGGGAGCCTGAGCGCTACTGCCCATGGGGTCACAAAGAGTCAGACACGACCGAGCAACTAACACTTTCATTTTCAAAGACAGAAAAAAAATCAGGCACTGGATTTTTCTTTCCAATTTCTTGTATAAAACGTTTTTGGGTTTTTTTTTTTTTTTTTTTTTAATTTTGGCCTCTCTTATTGGTTTTTTATTTATTTATTTTCATCCATCTTTATTCTTTGGCCTGTGTGGGCCTCCCATTGCAGTGGCCTCTCTTGCTGCAGAGCACCAGTTCTGGGCGCATGTGCTCCAAAGCGCTGGCTCACAATTGGACATGCTGGTCCAGCCGCTCCGCAACATGTGGGATCTTCCTGGGCCAGGGATCAAACCGGTGTCCCTTGTACTGCAAGGTGGACTCTTCACCCACTAGACTACCAGGGAAACCCTGCATAAAAGTTGATACACTCGGGGCTTCCCTGGTGGCCCAGTGGGTAAGGACACTGCCTTGCAGTGTAAGGAGTGCCAGTTCGATCCCTGGCCTGGGAAGATTTCATGTACCATGCAGTGGCTTGAAAATAGAAAAATGAAAGACCAATAGAAGTGGCCCACCCGCCCCTCCCTCCCCAACCCGCCCTGCCCCCAAAAAGTTGATACACTCAATCTAATAGAATTTAACAGCAAAGCAACTTTCAGCTTAAGAGCCCAACATCAACACTCAATATTATCTTCAAGTAACAAAACCAATATCCTACAGACCTTCAGTTAATCGCCTTACATCTCAAGCTTAAAATTATGGGCTCAAGAACGGACATAATGTGCATATGATTCCAATCATAGTACAAGAAACAATAAAATAAAATAAGGAGAAAAAATCAGTCTAACATTAAAATATCAAACATACTAAACCAGAAATGTTCAGTGTAAAATTATTTCCTTGAGGATTAGCAAATTCACTCACTATTCTAAAACAATTATGTGTAACATAAAATTATCATGAATGATTTTTTTTTTAAAAGATTTATTTATTTATTTATGGGGGTTGGGGAGGGAGGGGAGCAGGCGGGCCACTTCTATTGGTCTTTCATTTGTCTATTTTCATCCATCTTTGTTCTTTGACCCATGTGGGTCTCCCATTGCGGTGGCCTCTGTTGTCACAGAGCACAGGCTCTGCGCGCATGCGCTCCAGAGCTCCGGCTCAGTAACTGGACACATTGGTCCAGCCGCTCCGTGGCACGTGGGATCTTCCAAGGCCAGGGATCGAACCGATGCCCCCTGCGCTGCAAGGCAGTGTCCTTACCCACTGGACCACCAGGGAAGCCCCATGAATAATTCTTGATTGACTTCTGCATAGTAACTTTTGCATGATGGATCATGTTTGAATTATTCAAAAAGTAAGCAGATAACATTATAGAAAATATCATACAAATGCTCAGCAGACAAACACTCCAGAAAGACCTCTTATCCAATCATCTATCGATGGTTACAAGTTACTTAACAAACATTTAAACATGTTTTAGGATTTTTCACAAAGAGTTTCAATCACAAATTATTTTCCTAAGATAATATGCAAGTTCTTTAATTTTGAAGGAGTTTCAAACTTCAAGATATTAAACAAACAAACAAAATGAGGGGGAAAACCATCAGTCTCGCTGGGATCCCAGCCAATAAAGACTCTACTTCATGGGAAAAAAAAAGTCCACAATCTCCCAGTGAGGATGGAAATAATCACCCCAAACAGGAATGGTTGTGGATATTACTATGCAAATCACAGAGGACTGAACAAGAGGGGAGCCTTTAGTCCCGGGCAAGCAAGCAGAAGTGACACTCTTCACGAGGTTGTCACTGAAGGGTATCTGCTCTGCTAGACAGCTCTCGTTGACACTCTTTCATTGTACGAAAATGCTCTCAAAATTGAAGTCATAGGATTTCCCTGGTGGTCCAGTGGCTAGGACTCCATGCTCGCAGTGCAGAGACCTTGAGTTCGATCCCCGGTCAGGGAACTAGATCCTGCATGCCGCAACTAAGACCTAGCACAGCCAAATAAAAATATAAATAAATAAAATACTTTTTAAAAAACAAAAAACTGAAGTCATAATGGCTTTTCACTTTGATCTTATGGACTTTGAGGCTTGTCTCCCTTGATAGTAATATTTGAAGCATTGCTGAGACCTGTGACATCTACTCTTTTTGGGGAATACAATTGCTTTACGATGTTGTGTTAGTCCCTGCTGTACAATGAAGTGAATTGTCCACACTCATTCTTGTATTTCCTCCCTCCTGGATCTTCCTCCCACCCCACCCACAACCCACCCCTCTGCGTCATCACAGAGCACCAGGCTGAGCTCCCTGGGCCACAGAGCAGCTTCCTACTAGCCGACTATCTGACACGTGGTAGTATATGACTGTCAATCCCAACCTCCCAACTCGTACCACCCTCCTCTTCCTGTCCATCCTCTACATCAGCATCTCTATTTCTGCCTTGGAAATAGGTTCATCTGTACCGTTTTTCTAGATTCCACACATATGCATTAATATACGACACTTGTTTTTCTCTTTATGACTTACTTTATACTGTATGAAAGCTGCTAGGTCCATTCATGTCTCTTCATTTCTAATTTCCACAGCTCACCTGTGGCCATGTATAGTTAAACAATACACAAAAGCATCTGATGCCTATCGATTTGTCCAATTATATATGTAAAACCACTGGTTGTACATAGTAGTATATCAAATATTTTTATGTATAAATAGAAAAAATTTGAAGCAAGGGCTATACAGACAAAAAAACATAAAGCTATAAGGTTTAAAGACATCCTGAGCAATCTGAAAAACAACCATAATATACTTTTAATAGTTTGTTGAATAAATATTTTAACTTCCTGTGCATGACTTTAATCTATTGTTTAATTCCGGGTCAAATGAAGTAACCCAATTATGCACTCAGTTATATAAAAGGCCCAGAGGATGAAATTACATCTCTCTTTAATAAGATCCTTTGAAATCCTATACTACAGTAACTTAGCAGCCAAATTATTTTTCTCCTGTTAATGCTGATTGAGCAGTAAATAATAACTAGCAGAAAAACAAACATGTAAAATAAAGTGTTTCACACCTTCTCTGGAGCTTTCTTAAATGACCCTGACCTACCAACAACTTTAGTACAAGCTCAAATGCAATTAGCTCATCAGCCTCTAAATAAAGCAATAATTCAGTGCAGGTTTCAAAGGGCTAATTTTAATGCCTAGATGTTAAAATGCTGTATACCAAAGTATTCAAATTTTAGTGTTGAGTCTGACATGAACAAAAAACATCTGTTTCAAAACAGTGCTGTTGTTGTAATGACCTAGTCCAATCAGGAGCCTTAGTCCTTCCAGCCTCCATCTGTGCATCCAAAAAATAAAGCGTTTTCACAGCACAGTCTCTAAAGGTCCCTGCCACCTCAAAAACAAGTCCACTAGACTCTAAGTACTAAGCATGGACATATGAAAAAGAGATAATTTAGGTAAGATACTTAATGTAAAGGAACTCTGAATATGCTTTTGAATCTTCCTAAAGATCCTGGTATAGAAAAAAACAACAGAGACTCTACATTCCACTTCTGCCCATTTTTTAATCAGTAGAATGAAAAATAAATAACCATACAATTTATAGACCCCTTTCACTTCATCTCTGAAGTGATCTGCAAATTGCTAAACAAAATGTTAATACAAAAATGGTTATATTAGATTTTTTCTTCTTCCATTTTTTTCTGTTGTTACTGTTGGAGGCACAAGTGAGGGTGGAGGGCTGAAAAGTCATTAGTTCATTGTCCCAGAAGATTTACCAGCATTTAATACTGTGAGGAACCACACTGCCTGGGTTCAAATCCTGCTCCCCATTCAAGAGCTGAGCAATCCCCTCATCTGTAACTGGGAGATAACAATAGTGCCCAATTCATCAACCTACTGTGAGAATTAAATCAGTTGATATAAATAAAGCACTCAAGGTCAAGTGAGGACTTCATACATGTCGGCTGTGAGCACATGGGGCTCATAATCTAAGTACAATCCACTATCCACACGTGTCATCCACAACAGTTTGAGGAAAACAACAAAAGCAAAATGAAGCAGGCAAGGTTTGTCTTTCCTTTTCTTTTTAAGCTCTCATTTACTATTTTTGCAGCCCTTTTCCCACCATGCTAAGAGTTTTAACATGATCTTCTTCCCATATTAATGCTTACATGGGCAGATGCATCCTAAAGAATTCTAAGCAGAGAAATCAGTCCTCCACCCAAGAAGATATGGAATGACAGGATTCTGTGTACTTTGAGACAAATCCTTTCTCCATCTGACTTTGTCAAATTTGACTTAATCCCATCTAAGTAAGTAGGCTCTTCTTTTCATTCAAGTGCTGATATCCAAAGAAAATAGACCAAGCAGCTTCTTCCAAAGATGAGAGGCAATTTCATTAACCAAAAAGTGTTTACTTTTCTCTTGTCTCTTCTTAATGGTTTTTATGCAAAATAAATAAATAAACTTCCCATGCTAACACAGTCTTAAGTCCTAGCCAGTATGACCAACTTTGCTAAAGGAAAACTGAAAGTGTCTCACAAAAGTCCATATGTTGAGTTCTAGGAGATCTCCTTCTATTAAAAAAAAAAAAAAAAGCCTATTGGTCATCTTCTTTATCCTATTTTAAGCATTTAATCCTACCATGCTTCCATTTACTTCGTGATCTTGTGTAAACAAATGGACTTCCTACCTACAGAGCTGATAAAAAGGAATGTCATCCATGGAGAACACCTTAGAATATCCAAGGGCATAGGCGTCCTCTAACATTTTCAGTCAGAGGGTGGATCTGTCCCCTCATCCCCATGTTATCTTCCTCGTTCTGACCTCTGGTGATCCTCTCCTTCCTCTGTCACAACTTGAGTCTTTTCTCCACTGAGTACTTCTCCCTGGTCACCAACCACACACAAGTCCCTTCTCGTTTGAAAAAAGGTGCCCTCTTCAATTACTGATCTTTTTCTCCTCTTTCAGCACACTCGCTTCCTCCCACTTCATCATCTTTTCTGTGTGGAACCTCTGAAATGTCTCTGCTTGCCACAAATCTAATGGCACTGTAATCTGAGGGGCTGCCAATGGCCTTCTAATCAACAACTGAAATAGCTTTTTTTTTTTTTTTTTTAGGCCACTTCTATTGGTCTTTCATTTATTTCCATCTTTGTTCTTTGGCCTGCATGGGTCTCCCATCGCAGTGGCCTCTGTTGCTGCAGGGCAATGGCTCTGGGCGCATGCGCTCCAGAGCTCCAGCTCAGTAGTTGGACACATCAGTCTAGCCGCTCTGTGGCACATGGGATCTTCCCAGGCCAGGGATCAAACCGGCGCCCCTTGCACTGCAAGGCAGTGTCCTTACCCACTGGACCACCAGGGAAGCCCCTGAAATAGCTTTATTCTCGGTCTCCATTCTACTTGTCTTTTTGAAATGTCAGAAACTGATGAGAAATTCCTTCTGAAAATTATTCTTGGCCACTGGCTCTGAAGACAGTATTACTCTGACCTTGTTTCCCTACCTCAGTCTCTGCAGATCAATTTTCCTCCTTCTACTCCATAAACATGGTGTTCTCCTAGATGTATCCTCACCCTTGTGCCCTTTGTTGTTGTTGCTAATTAGTCACTACATCTGTGTGACTCTTTGCCACCCAGGCTCCTCTGTCCATGAGATTTCCCAGGCAAGAATATTGGAGTGCGTAGTCACTTACTTCTCCAGGGGACCTTCCTTAGCCAGGGATCAAACTCACATCTCCTGCATTGATTGGTGAATTCTTTACCACTGAGCCACCAGGGAAGCCCTTCTGCTCTTTAGGCAGCTGTAAATTCCCCTTTTTAGCACATTAAAAACTGCTGTTACACTCTACCTCACCAGCCTACACATCCCCTCCATGGCACAACAGAGCATCACCAGTTGCTAGTTTGACAAGTTTTCAAAAGCTTTAAATTCAAACACATCTTTCTGGTTCCTGAACTCACTGGCACCTGTTCCTCTCTTACTGCTGTCCCCTAAGCCTAAAACCGCAGGATAATCTTTGCCTTTCCCCTCTGCACATCTACCACTCACCTTCCTCCTATTAACCCTTGATTAATTATCCAAGTTCAGTAAAGCTTCTTTTTTTAAGTTCTTTTTATTGATTCTCTCTAGCCTTTCCCTCTGACATACTACATCTGAGCTGCCACAATCTAATGGCACTGTAATCTGAGGGGCTGCCAATGGCCTTCTAATCAACAACTGAAATAGCTTTTTTTTTTTTTTTTTTAGGCCACTTCTATTGGTCTTTCATTTATTTCCATCTTTGTTCTTTGGCCTGCATGGGTCTCCCATCGCAGTGGCCTCTGTTGCTGCAGGGCAATGGCTCTGGGCGCATGCGCTCCAGAGCTCCGGCTCAGTAGTTGGACACATCAGTCTAGCCGCTCTGTGGCACATGGGATCTTCCCAGGCCAGGGATCAAACCGGCGCCCCTTGCACTGCAAGGCAGTGTCCTTACCCACTGGACCACCAGGGAAGCCCCTGAAATAGCTTTATTCTCGGTCTCCATTCTACTTGTCTTTTTGAAATGTCAGAAACTGATGAGAAATTCCTTCTGAAAATTATTCTTGGCCACTGGCTCTGAAGACAGTATTACTCTGACCTTGTTTCCCTACCTCAGTCTCTGCAGATCAATTTTCCTCCTTCTACTCCATAAACATGGTGTTCTCCTAGATGTATCCTCACCCTTGTGCCCTTTGTTGTTGTTGCTAATTAGTCACTACATCTGTGTGACTCTTTGCCACCCAGGCTCCTCTGTCCATGAGATTTCCCAGGCAAGAATATTGGAGTGCGTAGTCACTTACTTCTCCAGGGGACCTTCCTTAGCCAGGGATCAAACTCACATCTCCTGCATTGATTGGTGAATTCTTTACCACTGAGCCACCAGGGAAGCCCTTCTGCTCTTTAGGCAGCTGTAAATTCCCCTTTTTAGCACATTAAAAACTGCTGTTACGCTCTACCTCACCAGCCTACACATCCCCTCCATGGCACAACAGAGCATCACCAGTTGCTAGTTTGACAAGTTTTCAAAAGCTTTAAATTCAAACACATCTTTCTGGTTCCTGAACTCACTGGCACCTGTTCCTCTCTTACTGCTGTCCCCTAAGCCTAAAACCGCAGGATAATCTTTGCCTTTCCCCTCTGCACATCTACCACTCACCTTCCTCCTATTAACCCTTGATTAATTATCCAAGTTCAGTAAAGCTTCTTTTTTTAAGTTCTTTTTATTGATTCTCTCCTAGCTTTCTTTCTACTATCCCATTGTTAGACCAGGAGTTGGCTAAGTACAGTCCACAATCTGCCACTTATTTTTGTAAATAAAGTTTTATTAGAAGGCAGCCATGTCCATTCATGCATGTGTTACACATAGTTTTCCTCACACTCCACCAGCTCAGGTGAGGAGTTGCACAAGGACTGTATGACCAGAAAATCCAAAATTATTTACTGTCTTTGACTTTAATAGGACTTCCCCTGGTGCCTCAGATGGTAAAAATTCTGTCTTAAATGTGGGAGGCCTGGGTTTGATCCCTGGAGAAGGAATGCCTACCCACTCCAGTATTCTTTCCTAAAGAATTCCATGGATAGAGGAGCCCAACAGGTCAAAGTTCAAGTGCTCCCGATTTAGGCCCTTTGTAGCACATACATAAACTGCTTCAAGGGCCCCTAACCATCTTCCATTGCAAGTTTCATGCTTCCACTAATCTTCCTAACATCTGGTTAATTTTCCTTAAACATCATATTAGAAATATTATTCTCTTGCTCAAAAATTATGGGACTTTCCATTATGTTCAAGATAAAAGTGCAAAGACAGTGCAGCATCTCATATATCTCTGTCCTTTATGTCATGACAAGTATTGTGCTGGACACCAAGCAGCACATAAGTACCACAGTCTTTGCCTTCAAAGATTCTTTCATTCTGGTCTCAGGACTTCTCAGCCTGAGTTCCCACTGCTCTACATCTTCATCCCCCAAAAGCTCCTGATTCAGTCATTCTAATTCACTTACAGTTCCCAGGCAGGCTTTACTGTCTTACATTTTGCTCTTCTGAGTCTTCATTCTTGCTATTCACCAAACCAGAACAGGTGCTTTTGTGTCCATACACTCCATCCTTTCTTTCAAAATCAAATTAAGGTATGACCTAGCCTATCTACAATGTCTTTCTTGGCCTTTCTTGAACAGAACTTTCTCTGCTAACAGCACAGAACTTATTCTATATGGCTAACTTGGCAATGTTGTTCTGTTTTCTTCCTTAAATTCTGTATTCATCCCAGCTCCCCCAGTAATTTTAACAAAGCATACTGCTGCTGTTGCTTGTTACATCCTTCAGCCATGTTCAACTCTGCGACCCTATGGATCGTAGCCTGCCAGGCTACTCTGTCCATTGAATTCTCCAGGAAAGAGTACTGGAGTGGGTTGTCATGCCCTCCTCCAGGGGAACTACCCAACTCAGGGAATGAGCCCTGGTCTCCTGCATTGCATGCTGATTCTTTACCACTGAGCCACCAGGGAAGTCCCTAACATAGCATACTCTATATTAAAAGTTCAGGTTAACCTCCACAGATACTTTTCAAGGAATAAACATATTAATAAATGGCTTGTTGAAAGCACACATAATATACATCTTTGATTCTTGCTCCCCTCCGCCCCGACCTCACCCTTTCCCCTTCAGAAAACATCTGTCTGTGTCTAGGGACATTTTTGATTTTCACTAAAGAGGGACTGGGACGGGAAGATGGTGCGAATGACCTCTAGTGGGTGGATACCAAAAATGCTTCTAAACATCAACATGCACAGGACAGCTCCCCACTACAAAGAACTGTCCTGCCCCAATGTCAACAAGGCTGAAGCTGAGTGTCCCTGTTGTAAATCAATTCTTTACTAAGTTGGGATCTTAGAAATGTCACATATACAAACATAGCAAAAGAAAATAATATTTGTTAAATATTTTCTTCTAAATAGTTACGGTTTGTGTTACTTTGATGGAAAATATCAGTTTTCATTCTAATCCCAAAGAAAGGGAATGCCAAAGAATGTTCAAATTACTGTACAACTGCAGTCATCTCATAGGCTAGCAAGGTAATGCTCAAAATCCTTCAAGCTAGACTTCAGCAGTACATGAACGGAGAACTTCCAGATGTACAAGCTGGATTTAGAAAAGGCAGAGGAACCAGAGATCAACTTGCCAACATCCATTGGGTCACAGAGAAAGCGAGGGAATGCCAAAAAAAATCTACTTCTGCCTCACTGATTATGCTGAAACCTTTGGCTCTGTGGATCACAAATTCTTAAATATATGGGAAAATTCTTAAATGTAGAAAATCTTTAAAGAGATGGAACCAGCTTACCTATCTTCTGAGAAACCCGTACACAGATCAAAAAGTAACAGTTACAACCAGACATGGAACAAAGACTGGTTCAAAATTGGGAAAGGACTACAACAAGGGTGTATACTGTCACTCTGCTTATGTAACTTATGTACAAAATACATCATGCCAAATGCCAGGCTGGCTGAATCACAAGCTGGAATCAAGATTGCCAGGAGAAATATCAACAACCTCAGATATATAGATGATACCACTGTAATGGCAGAAGGCAAAGAGGAACTAAAGAGTCTCTTGATGAAGATAAAAGAAGAGAGTGAAAAAGCTAGCTTAAAACTCAACATACCGGTTTCCCTGGGGGTCCATGGGTAAGGACACTGCCTTGCAGTGCAGGGGCCGCTGGTTCAATGCCTGGGCTGGGAAGATCCCAAGTGCTGTGGAGTGGCTGGACCAATGTGTCCAACTACCGAGCTGGAGCTCTGGAGCGCATGCGCCCAGAGCCAGTGCTCTGTGACGAGAGAGGCCACTGCAGTGGGAGGCCCACCCAGGCCATAATGAACAAAGATAAATAAATGAAAGATCAATAGAAGTAGCGAAAAAGAAAATGTTTTTTTAAAAAACTCAACATTCAAAAAACTAAGATCATAGCATTCAGTCTCATCACTTCACGGCAAATATAAGGGCAAAAAGTGTAAACAGTGACAGACTATTTTCTTGGGCTCCCAAAACACTGCAGATGGGTGACTACAATCACAAAATTAAAAGACTCCTGCTCCTTGGAAGAAAAACTATGACAAACCTAGACAGCCTATTAAAACAGTAGAGACCATCAGTTTGACAACAAAGGTCCATATAGCTAAAGCAGTGGTTTTTCCAGTAGTCATGTATCAATGCGAGAGTTGGACCTTAAAGAAGGCTGAGCATCAAAGAATTGCTTTCAAATTGTGGTGCTAGAGAAGACTCCTCGGAGTCTCTTGGATAGCAGGAGATCAAACTAGCCAATCCTAAAGGAAATCAACACTGAATATTCATTGGAAGGACTGATGCTGAAGCTGAAGCTCCAATACTTTGGCTACCTGATGCAAAGAAATGACTCATTGGAAAACACCCTTATGATAATGAACATTGAGGGTAGGAGTAGAAGGGATCAACAGAGGATGAATTGGATGGTATCACCAGCTCCATGGACATGACCTGGAGCAAACTTTGGCAGATAGTGAAGGACAAAGAAGCCTGCTGTGCTGCAGTTCATAGCACACAAAGAGTTAGAGATGACTTAGCAACTGAACAACAACTTCAGTGGAAAATAAAGAACTGAAAGATGTTGAATACCTATTTGGCTACATGCTGGCTTTTTCTTCTAAAAGGGTAAGCCCAGCTATTAGTAACCCAGATATAATATATAATCACTGGGAAACTTGAAAGAAAGCACATATAAAGGAACTCACCAACTTTGGCAACATATACTAGCTGTGGAATATCTCAGTGCTTACGGGTGTCATGGTAGTAGGATCAAGCTGCTGTCTTATGTAAAGTGTCATCTCTAAATCTGAAGGCCCCAGAGCTTAGTCCTTTCAATTTGTCTCTATCTAGACTTAATCTCTTGGTCATCTCAACTAATAATGGTTCTTTAAATATCATCAATGCCGTGAAGCCTCCCTAACTTATATTTCAAGTGCGACCTTCTCTCCCAGGTTCCAAATGGTTACGACTAACTGACTCTGCAACATTTCCATTCATCTTTTCTAATATTAGGTAAAACTTTATGTCCCTATTAACCCAGCTACTTTATTCTCTCACGGCAAATATAAGGGCAAAAGTGTAAACAGTGCAGTTTTTGGGTGACAATCACAAAATTAAAAGACTCCTGCTCCTTGGAAGAAAAACTATGACAAACCTAGACAGCCTATTAAAACAGTAGAGACCATCAGTTTGACAACAAAGGTCCATATAGCTAAAGCAGTGGTTTTTCCAGTAGTCATGTATCAATGCGAGAGTTGGACCTTAAAGAAGGCTGAGCATCAAAGAATTGCTTTCAAATTGTGGTGCTAGAGAAGACTCCTCGGAGTCTCTTGGATAGCAGGAGATCAAACTAGCCAATCCTAAAGGAAATCAACACTGAATATTCATTGGAAGGACTGATGCTGAAGCTGAAGCTCCAATACTTTGGCTACCTGATGCAAAGAAATGACTCATTGGAAAACACCCTTATGATAATGAACATTGAGGGTAGGAGTAGAAGGGATCAACAGAGGATGAATTGGATGGTATCACCAGCTCCATGGACATGACCTGGAGCAAACTTTGGCAGATAGTGAAGGACAAAGAAGCCTGCTGTGCTGCAGTTCATAGCACACAAAGAGTTAGAGATGACTTAGCAACTGAACAACAACTTCAGTGGAAAATAAAGAACTGAAAGATGTTGAATACCTATTTGGCTACATGCTGGCTTTTTCTTCTAAAAGGGGTAAGCCCAGCTATTAGTAACCCAGATATAATATATAATCACTGGGAAACTTGAAAGAAAGCACATATAAAGGAACTCACCAACTTTGGCAACATATACTAGCTGTGGAATATCTCAGTGCTTACGGGTGTCATGGTAGTAGGATCAAGCTGCTGTCTTATGTAAAGTGTCATCTCTAAATCTGAAGGCCCCAGAGCTTAGTCCTTTCAATTTGTCTCTATCTAGACTTAATCTCTTGGTCATCTCAACTAATAATGGTTCTTTAAATATCATCAATGCCGTGAAGCCTCCCTAACTTATATTTCAAGTGCGACCTTCTCTCCCAGGTTCCAAATGGTTACGACTAACTGACTCTGCAACATTTCCATTCATCTTTTCTAATATTAGGTAAAACTTTATGTCCCTATTAACCCAGCTACTTTATTTCTCTCCTGGAAAGCTGTCATCCATGCAGGTACTCACAATTCAATCTTCCTCCATCTTGGAGCCCCTCTATTTTTACCTGTGACCTCCCCCTCATTTTCCATGCTAGGCAAACATTGACACTAGAGAATCATGCACAGGTTTCTTACTGCCTCAGTATGGAAATGACACACACATCACTTCCCCTAACCTAGCCATACAACACTGTCTAAGCATAAAGAGGCTCAGAAGCTTCATCCCAGATGCACCACAGAATTATGAAAGATTGGTGAAAGCACAGCAACATCTGTTGCCGCCTGTAAAACTGAACTCCTGATCTCCACCCTCAACCTGTTCTTTCTAACTCATTCCAACTGAGTAAATGCCTAATCCATCCTTCCCACTGCTCATGACAAAGACATAAAAGTAAGGTCCTTCCCCCACAATCCATGTCCAACCTTTCAGCAAGTTGCCTTGACTCTACATTCAAACTGTATCCTGAACTCAACCATCTCTCACTACTCTACTGCTATCTTGTCCATTTCACATCTGGATATTTAGAATAGCCCAGTTTCTACTCTTGACCTCATACAGCCCATTTTCAATACAGCAGACATTCTGATCTTTCGAAAACTTGAGTCCCATCCTGTCGTCCATACACTCAAAACACTCTGATTGCTTCCCATGTCACTCAGAGAAAAGCTCAAGGTCTCATAATGGCCTAAACACCTCTATACAATCTGCACCCCCTCACCTCTACACTCCCATCATGATCACTTCCTTGTCTCCCCCTTGATTATCCCACCACTGCCACCAACAGTGACCTCCTTTCTGTTCCTCAACCATATCAGGCAGGGTGCCATCTCACTTTTTTCACAATTGTTGTTTCTTCTAACCAAAATCCAGTCTTCCCAGATACCCACATGGCTCCTTTAAATTTTGCACGATGCCGTCTTCTCAGTGACAGCTCCCTGACCACTCTCCAAAAACCACCTCTTGTCCCACCCACATAGCTCAGCTCCAGAGCTTCCTGTCTTCTCTCTGCTTTATCTGGTTTTTCTAGATACACTATTACTTTCTAGCATCCAGTATTGGTTTCCTGTTCATTGTGCCCCACCAGAGCATAATAAACTCCATGCAAATTATATTTGTCTGTTTTGTCCATCTTGGAGCCCTCTATTTACCTGTGACCTCCCTCATTTTCCATGCTAGGCAAACATTGACACTAGAGAATCATGCACAGGTTTCTTACTGCCTCAGTATGGAAATGACACACACATCACTTCCCCTAACCTAGCCATACAACACTGTCTAAGCATAAAGAGGCTCAGAAGCTTCATCCCAGATGCACCACAGAATTATGAAAGATTGGTGAAAGCACAGCAACATCTGTTGCCGCCTGTAAAACTGAACTCCTGATCTCCACCCTCAACCTGTTCTTTCTAACTCATTCCAACTGAGTAAATGCCTAATCCATCCTTCCCACTGCTCATGACAAAGACATAAAAGTAAGGTCCTTCCCCCACAATCCATGTCCAACCTTTCAGCAAGTTGCCTTGACTCTACATTCAAACTGTATCCTGAACTCAACCATCTCTCACTACTCTACTGCTATCTTGTCCATTTCACATCTGGATATTTAGAATAGCCCAGTTTCTACTCTTGACCTCATACAGCCCATTTTCAATACAGCAGACATTCTGATCTTTCGAAAACTTGAGTCCCATCCTGTCGTCCATACACTCAAAACTCTCTGATTGCTTCCCATGTCACTCAGAGAAAAGCTCAAGGTCTCATAATGGCCTAAACACCTCTATACAATCTGCACCCCCTCACCTCTACACTCCCATCATGATCACTTCCTTGTCTCCCCCTTGATTATCCCACCACTGCCACCAACAGTGACCTCCTTTCTGTTCCTCAACCATATCAGGCAGGGTGCCATCTCACTTTTTTCACAATTGTTGTTTCTTCTAACCAAAATCCAGTCTTCCCAGATACCCACATGGCTCCTTTAAATTTTGCACGATGCCGTCTTCTCAGTGACAGCTCCCTGACCACTCTCCAAAAACCACCTCTTGTCCCACCCACATAGCACAGCTCCAGAGCTTCCTGTCTTCTCTCTGCTTTATCTGGTTTTTCTAGATACACTATTACTTTCTAGCATCCAGTATTGGTTTCCTGTTCATTGTGCCCCACCAGAGCATAATAAACTCCATGCAAATTATATTTGTCTGTTTTGTCCACCAAGTATTTCCAACATTTAAACCCATGCTTCAAATACAGCAATTTTTTACAAATATTCATTGAATATATTAGTAGCCACTGCCCAAATCTCATTTTAAAATACTGATAACTCTAGAACTTAACAACTTACAACCATATATTAAACTAAAATTTGGAGTTAGACAGAAATTTTAATATATTCATTTTTTTGGCCTTACATTAGCAAAGTTCTTGACAGACAGTAAAGAATCTTTAACTATCTATCTAATTGAATTATTATCCAATTTTAATATATTTGGCTACCTTAACCAGGTGGCACGAGTGGTAAAGAACATGCCTGCCAAGGGTGGACCTAAGATGGCGGCGTAGAAGGACGTGCACTCATCTCTCCTGCAAAATCGCCTGAATTGCGACGAGTTCCTGGGAAACCATCGACGAAAGGAGGTTGGATCTGATCACAGAGAGGACACCCCACATCGAAGAACAAAGGAGAAGCCGCATCAAGACGGTAGGAGGGGTGCAATCGCACTTTTAAAAGTCAAACCTCATACCCGCCGGAGAGGCTGGGCGGGCCAAAGGCGCAAAGCCTGTTGCAGATCAAAACCCGGTGAGGAGCACTAACACCCACAAGGGACTGAGCCAGACCTGCTTTGGAGGGTCCAGGTGCCCCTTGAGCTAGAAGTGCCCTTGAGCAGGCCTCGAAAGGGCGGCACTCAGTTCCCTTTGGAGGAGGTTACCATTAACCTGATCACAGAGTCGCCGAAGAGGACTGGAAAGTCTCTGCGCACTGTGATCCGGGAGAGACGAATAGCGATCCCGCATGAGACTGAGCCAGACTCACCTCTGAGTAACCTGACGTCTCCCGCGGTGGCGGGGGTCGACGGTGGCCTGCAGCAGGGTCGGGGCACTGTGGAAGTGCTTCCCATAGAGCTCCTGACCACTCTCCAAAAACCACCTCTTGTCCCACCCACATAGCACAGCTCCAGAGCTTCCTGTCTTCTCTCTGCTTTATCTGGTTTTTCTAGATACACTATTACTTTCTAGCATCCAGTATTGGTTTCCTGTTCATTGTGCCCCACCAGAGCATAATAAACTCCATGCAAATTATATTTGTCTGTTTTGTCCACCAAGTATTTCCAACATTTAAACCCATGCTTCAAATACAGCAATTTTTTACAAATATTCATTGAATATATTAGTAGCCACTGCCCAAATCTCATTTTAAAATACTGATAACTCTAGAACTTAACAACTTACAACCATATATTAAACTAAAATTTGGAGTTAGACAGAAATTTTAATATATTCATTTTTTTGGCCTTACATTAGCAAAGTTCTTGACAGACAGTAAAGAATCTTTAACTATCTATCTAATTGAATTATTATCCAATTTTAATATATTTGGCTACCTTAACCAGGTGGCACGAGTGGTAAAGAACATGCCTGCCAAGGGTGGACCTAAGATGGCGGCGTAGAAGGACGTGCACTCATCTCTCCTGCAAAATCGCCTGAATTGCGACGAGTTCCTGGGAAACCATCGACGAAAGGAGGTTGGATCTGATCACAGAGAGGACACCCCACATCGAAGAACAAAGGAGAAGCCGCATCAAGACGGTAGGAGGGGTGCAATCGCACTTTTAAAAGTCAAACCTCATACCCGCCGGAGAGGCTGGGCGGGCCAAAGGCGCAAAGCCTGTTGCAGATCAAAACCCGGTGAGGAGCACTAACACCCACAAGGGACTGAGCCAGACCTGCTTTGGAGGGTCCAGGTGCCCCTTGAGCTAGAAGTGCCCTTGAGCAGGCCTCGGAAGGGCGGCACTCAGTTCCCTTTGGAGGAGGTTACCATTAACCTGATCACAGAGTCGCCGAAGAGGACTGGAAAGTCTCTGCGCACTGTGATCCGGGAGAGACGAATAGCGATCCCGCATGAGACTGAGCCAGACTCACCTCTGAGTAACCTGACGTCTCCCGCGGTGGCGGGGGTCGACGGTGGCCTGCAGCAGGGTCGGGGGCACTGTGGAAGTGCTTCCCATAGAGCGTGTGGGAATAAATTCTCTGTGAGACAGACGCCATTTTCCCTACTGTAGTTTGGCTGCTGGTCAAACTGCAGGGCTGCTGGGCAAGCTACAGGGAGGGAACGTAGCTCCACCCAGCAAGAAAAGGGATTTGGATTAAGAAACTCCCAGGGCCAGCCTGGGCGGGCCTTTTAATTCTGGAATAGGCCAAAACAAGCAGTCAAAGAGGTCTTCAGATCCAACCACTGCCAGAGGCAAGAAAAAGACTGATAATTCCTGAATAGTCAGCAAGAGACAGAAGAACATAAACACTATTTTCACGTTTTGTCTGAAGCTGGAGTTACTGCTGGACTTTAAAATTTCATTTTTTGTATTGTATTACTTTGTTTCAATTTTTTTTTTTCTCTTTTTTCCAAACCCACTCAGTGCACCCACCGCTTTTTTTTTTTTTTTTCTTTTCTTGGGGGTGTATGTGAGAGAGAGAGTGGGTGTGTTCATTTCCTTCACTGAATTCTATTGAAGCTACTAATCTTATCAGTAAGACTGAATATATTCAAGTTTACATAAAATTTTTTTTTTTTTTCTTTTTCCTTTTAAACCACACATTTTATTTTGGTATAAACTTCTGGTTCCCCATTGGCCTTTTAAGGTTCTGTGGGGGTTTTGTTTGTTTTTATTATTTTTGCTTTGTTTTTCTATATTTTTCTATAAAATTTAGATCTTTTAATTTTTAATAATTTTTCATTTGTACTACTACCTCCTCTATAATTCTTTGCTTTCTCTGAAGCTCCTTTCCTATACCACTAAATTCTAATACATACAAATCTTTATCTCCCTATATTTAACTTTGCAATATTATTCTATATTTCTCTTCTATCCTCCCTTTCTCTTTTTCCCTTTCCCCACTATATTTCTTAGTCTGTTCTGTCCTCATTGCCTTATCCCCAACGGGGATCCTGCTCTAGCATTATTCTCCAATTGGTACTCTATTTAGTTTGCTTATTAACTTGTGGATATCATTCTTGGATTTCTCTATTCGCCGTGCTAACGTATTGTACTGTATTTTTGATTGGAATGCTTGGGTTATGTTATAGCTGTATATGTTCATGTGTATAATTCAATACGCTAGATAGTACTTGCATAATTTTTAAATTGCCATTTGTCAAAGGTATACCTTCTGTTTCTCATTTGCATATATATGTTTTAATATCATTTAATCCCATAACAAACCAGCCGTGAAATCTTCATTCCCTGGTCAGGCAACAAGCCCCGGGGTTTTGAGGGTGCACTGACTCCAAAACTACAATACTAGAGAACGCATAACACTAAAGAGCAGTACACAAGTGAGAACGCCAGCAAAGGTAATCACTTGTATACAAGTCCTGACATCACCCAATCACCAGCATCACCCAGAATAAGAAGCCCCATCCAAACAACAAACACCAACAGACGTAACTCAAAGTCTGGGAAAAGGAAATCCCAAACAGAATCAGTTTTAAAAAATTAATAATAACAATGAAACGGCAGAGAAATACCACACAAGCGGAGGAACAATCAACAAACACACAAGATCAAATTAATGAAGAGAATTTGGACAAACTTTCTGAAAGTGATTTCAGAAGAATGATTGTAAAGATGATCAAAGACACTGAAAACAGAATTTCAGAGAAATTGCAAGATACAACTAACACACTGAATAAAGAAATACAAGAACTTACAGAAAAAGTAACAGAGACAAACAACTCAATTGCTGAACTGAAAAGCACTCACTGTAGAAGGAATCAGGAGCAGAGTATCTGAGACAGAAGACCGGATAAGTGAGCTGGAAGATAAAATGGTGGAAGTAACTGCTGAAAAACAGACTCTAGCTCAAAGAATGAAAAGAGCAGAGGACAGCCTCAGAGACCTCTGGGATAATATCAAACGCACCAATATTCGAATTATAGGGGTTCCAGAAGAAGAAGAAAAAAAGAAAGGCTATGAGAAAATTTTTGAAGAAATTATAGTTGAAAATTTCCCCAACATGGGAAAAGAAATAGTCAATCAAGTCCAAGAAGCACAAAGAGTACCTAACAGAATCAATCCGAGAAGAAACACACCAAGACACATATTAATGAAGTTAACACAAATTAAACACAAAGATAGAATTCTCAAAGCAGCAAGGGAAAAGCAACTAGTGACATACAGGGAAAGCCCATCCGTTTAACAGCTGAACTTTCAACAGAAACTCTGCAGGCCAGAAGGGAATCCAACGGAAAGCAAGAACCCACCCGCAATACGCTAGATAGTACTTGCATAATTTTTAAATTGCCATTTGTCAAAGGTATACCTTCTGTTTCTCATTTGCATATATATGTTTTAATATCATTTAATCCCATAACAAACCAGCCGTGAAATCTTCATTCCCTGGTCATGCAAATAGCCCAGTGTTTTTGAGGGTGCACTGACTCCAAAACTACAATACTAGAGAACGCATAACACTAAAGAGCAGTACACAAGTGAGAACGCCAGCAAAGGTAATCACTTGTATACAAGTCCTGACATCACCCAATCACCAGCATCACCCAGAATAAGAAGCCCCATCCAAACAACAAACACCAACAGACGTAACTCAAAGTCTGGGAAAAGGAAATCCCAAACAGAATCAGTTTTAAAAAATTAATAATAACAATGAAACGGCAGAGAAATACCACACAAGCGGAGGAACAATCAACAAACACACAAGATCAAATTAATGAAGAGAATTTGGACAAACTTTCTGAAAGTGATTTCAGAAGAATGATTGTAAAGATGATCAAAGACACTGAAAACAGAATTTCAGAGAAATTGCAAGATACAACTAACACACTGAATAAAGAAATACAAGAACTTACCAAAAAAGTAACAGAGACAAACAACTCAATTGCTGAACTGAAAACACTGTAGAAGGAATCAAGAGCAGAGTATCTGAGACAGAAGACCGGATAAGTGAGCTGGAAGATAAAATGGTGGAAGTAACTGCTGAAAAACAGACTCTAGCTCAAAGAATGAAAAGAGCAGAGGACAGCCTCAGAGACCTCTGGGATAATATCAAACGCACCAATATTCGAATTATAGGGGTTCCAGAAGAAGAAGAAAAAAAGAAAGGCTATGAGAAAATTTTTGAAGAAATTATAGTTGAAAATTTCCCCAACATGGGAAAAGAAATAGTCAATCAAGTCCAAGAAGCACAAAGAGTACCTAACAGAATCAATCCGAGAAGAAACACACCAAGACACATATTAATGAAGTTAACACAAATTAAACACAAAGATAGAATTCTCAAAGCAGCAAGGGAAAAGCAACTAGTGACATACAAGGGAAAGCCCATCCGTTTAACAGCTGATCTTTCAACAGAAACTCTGCAGGCCAGAAGGGAATGGCAGGACACATTTAAACGGCTGAAAGAGAATAATCTGCAACCAAGAATCCTCTACCCTGCAAGGATCTCATTCAAAATGGATGGAGAAATCAAAAGCTTTACAGACAAGCAAAAATTAAAAGAATTTAGTCACACCAAACCAGCCTTACAACAAATGTTAAAGGGACTTATATAGACAACAAGTATAAAAGGAGAAGATCCACGAAACAAACCCATCATAACATCTAAGAAGATGACAATAGGATCATTTGTATCAATAATTACTTTGAATGTCAATGGACTAAACGCCCCAACCAAAAGACACAGAGTGGCTGAATGGATCCAAAAACACGACCCATACATATGCTGCCTCCAGGAAACTCATTTCAGACCTAGAGACACTCATAGACTGAAAGTGAGAGGCTGGAAAAAGATATTCCATGCAAATGGAAATCAAAAGAAAGCTGGAGTAGCAATCCTCATATCAGATAAAATAGATTTTAAAGTAAAGAAGATTCTAAGAGACAAGGCAGGTCACTACATCATGATTAAGGGATCCATCCAAGAAGAAGACATAACAATCATAAATATCTATGCTCCCAACACAGGAGCACCCCAATACATAAGACAAACACTTTCAGACATAAAAGAAGACATTGACAGCAACACAATCATAGTAGGAGACTTTAACACTCCTCTCACACCAATGGACAGATCATCCAAACAGAAAATTAATAAAGAAACACAAGCCTTAAATGCCACACTAGAAGAAATGGACCTCATTGATATCTTTAGGACTTTCCATCCAAAAGCAGAAGAATACACTTTCTTCTCAAGTGCTCACGGAACATTCTCCAGGATAGACCACATCTTGGGCCACAAATCAATCCTCAGTCAATTCAAGAAAACTGAAATTCTATCAACCATCTTCTCGGACCACAATGCAGTGAGACTAGAGATCAACTACAGGAAAAAAACCGCTAAAAACACAAACACATGGAGATTAAACAACACATACCTAAAAAACCAACTGATCATTGAGGAAATCAAAGGAGAAATTAAAAAATTCCTAGAAGAAAATGACAATGAATACACACGACAGTGCAAAACCTATGGGATACTGCAAAAGCAGTTCTAAGAGGGAAGTTTATAGCATTACAATCCCACCTCAAGAAACTAGGAAAATCTCAAACAGACGACCTTACCTTACGCTTAAAACAACTGGAGAAAGAAGAACAAAAACACCCCAAAGCCAGCAGAAGAAGGGAAATCATAAAGATCAGAGCAAAAATAAATGAAAAAGAAACAAAAGAAACAATAGTAAAGATAAATAAAACAAAAAGCTGGTTCTTCGAAAAGTCAAACAAATTGACAAGCCACTGGCCAGACTCATTAAGAAAAAGAGAGAAGAACCAGATCACCAAAATCAAAATGAAAAGGAGAGATTACAACGGACAATGCAGAAATCCAAAGGATTATAAGAGACTATTATGAACAACTCTATGGCAACAAACTGGACAACCTGGAAGAAATAAGGAGAGAATTACAACGGTACAATGCAGATCAAAATTAAAAAATAAACCCAGGGCCAAAGTGAGAGGCTGAAAATAGATTAAAGTAAAGAAGATTCTAAGAGACAAGGCAGGTCACTACATCATGATTAAGGGATCCATCCAAGAAGAAGACATAACAATCATAAATATCTATGCTCCCAACACAGGAGCACCCCAATACATAAGACAAACACTTTCAGACATAAAAGAAGACATTGACAGCAACACAATCATAGTAGGAGACTTTAACACTCCTCTCACACCAATGGACAGATCATCCAAACAGAAAATTAATAAAGAAACACAAGCCTTAAATGCCACACTAGAAGAAATGGACCTCATTGATATCTTTAGGACTTTCCATCCAAAAGCAGAAGAATACACTTTCTTCTCAAGTGCTCACGGAACATTCTCCAGGATAGACCACATCTTGGGCCACAAATCAATCCTCAGTCAATTCAAGAAAACTGAAATTCTATCAACCATCTTCTCGGACCACAATGCAGTGAGACTAGAGATCAACTACAGGAAAAAAACCGCTAAAAACACAAACACATGGAGATTAAACAACACATACCTAAAAAACCAACTGATCATTGAGGAAATCAAAGGAGAAATAAAAAAATTCCTAGAAGAAAATGACAATGAACACACGACAGTGCAAAACCTATGGGATACTGCAAAAGCAGTTCTAAGAGGGAAGTTTATAGCATTACAATCCCACCTCAAGAAACTAGGAAAATCTCAAACAGACGACCTTACCTTACGCTTAAAACAACTGGAGAAAGAAGAACAAAAACACCCCAAAGCCAGCAGAAGAAGGGAAATCATAAAGATCAGAGCAGAAATAAATGAAAAAGAAACAAAAGAAACAATAGTAAAGATAAATAAAACAAAAAGCTGGTTCTTGAAAAGTCAATAAAATCGACACACCACTGGCCAGACTCATTAAGAAAAAGAGAGAGAAGAACCAGATCACCAAAATCAAAAATGAAAAAGGAGAGATTACAACGGACAATGCAGAAATCCAAAGGATTATAAGAGACTATTATGAACAACTCTATGGCAACAAACTGGACAACCTGGAAGAAATGGACAGTTTCTTAGAGAAGATTAATCTCCCAAGACTCAACCAGGAAGAAATAGAAACTATGAACAAGCCAATCACAAGCTCAGAAATCGACCTTGTGATCAAAAATCTACCCAAAAATAAAAGCCCAGGGCCAGATGGTTTCACAAGTGAATTCTACCAAACATTTAAAGAAGAGCTAATGCCTGTCCTTCTAAAACTCTTCCAAAAAATTGCCCAGGAAGGAACACTTCCAAACACATTCTACGAGGCCACCATCACCCTGATACCAAAGCCAGGCAAAGACATCACAAAAAAAGAAAATTATAGGCCAATTTCACTGATGAATCTAGATGCCAAAATCCTCAACAAAATCCTAGCAAACAGAATTCAGCAACACATCAAAAAGCTCATTCATCACGATCAAGTTGGGTTCATCCCAGGCATGCAAGGATTCTTCAACATCCGCAAATCAATCAATGTGATACACCATATCAACAAATTGAAAGACAAAAATCACATGATCATCTCAATAGATGCAGAAAAAGCCTTTGACAAAGTACAGCATCCATTTATGATAAAAACTCTTCAAAAAATGGGCATAGAAGGAACTTATCTTAACATAGTGAAAGCCATATATGAGAAGCCCACAGCGAACATTATCCTCAATGGTGAAAAACTCAAAGCATTCCCTCTAAGATCAGGAACAAGACAAGGGTGTCCACTTTCACCACTACTATTCAACATAGTCCTGGAAGTTCTAGCAATAGCAATAAGAGAAGAGAAAGAAATCAAAGGAATCCAGATTGGAAAAGAAGAAGTCAAACTCTCTCTATTTGCAGATGACATGATATTATACATAGAAAATCCCAAAGACACTATTACAAAACTACTAGAGTTAATCAGCGAATTCAGCAAAGTCGCAGGATACAAAATCAATATACAGAAATCACTGGCATTCCTATACACAAACAATGAAAAATCAGAAAATGAAATCAAAGAGGCAATCCCCTTCACCATCGCAACCAAAAGAATCAAATATCTAGGAATAAACCTACCCAAAGAAACAAAAGAACTGTACACAGAAAATTACAAGACACTCATGAGAGACATTAAAGAAGACTTAAACAGATGGAGAAATATTCCATGTTCCTGG
The DNA here is from genome assembly GCA_022376925.1 of Tragulus kanchil. Lineage (NCBI taxonomy): Eukaryota > Metazoa > Chordata > Mammalia > Artiodactyla > Tragulidae > Tragulus > Tragulus kanchil. Next base: position 203,656,650 of record JAIOJX010000026.1, read on the forward strand.
GTCGGAGAATCAATATTGTGAAAATGACCATACTACCAAATGTCATCTATAGATTCAATGCGATCCCTATCAAGCTTCCAATAACATTCTTCACAGAACTAGACCAACGAATAACACAGTTCATATGGAAACACAAAAGACCTCGAATAGCCAAAGCAATCCTCAGGAAGAAGAATGGAGCTGGGGGGATCAGCCTCCCCAACTTCAGACTCTACTACAAAGCAACAGTCATCAAGACAGTATGGTACTGGCACAAAAAAAGAAATATCGACCAATGGAACAAGATCGAGAACCCAGAGATAAAGCCACGCACCTATAGGTACCTTATTTTTGACAAAGGAGGCGAACATATAAAATGGGACAAAGACAGCCTCTTCAACAAATGGTGCTGGGAAAATTGGACAGCTACATGCAAGAAAATGAAGTTGGAACATACCCTGACACCATACACAAAGATCAACTCAAAATGGATTAAAGACTTAAATGTAAGGCCAGAAACCATCAAACTCTTAGAGGAGAATATAGGCAAAACCCTCAAGGACATCAATCAAAGCAAGATCTTCTCTGACCCACCTACTAGAATAGTGGAACTAAAAAGACAAATGAACATGTGGGACCTAATGAAACTTAAAAGCTTTTGTACAGCAAAAGAAATTACAAAAAAGCTGAACAGACAGCCCACAGAGTGGGAGAAAATCATAGCAAATGAAACAACAGACAAAGAATTAATCTCCAAAATCTACAAGCAACTCAGACAACTCAGCACTGGAAAAACGAACAACCCAATCAAAAAATGGGAAAAGGACCTAAACAGACTCCTCTCCAAAGAGGACATACAGATGGCCCCAAAACACATGAAACGATGCTCAACTTCACTAATAATTAGAGAAATGCAAATCAAAACTACAATGAGATATCACCTCACACCCGTCAGAATGGCCATCATCCACAAATCGACAGACAATAAATGCTGGAGAGGCTGCGGAGAAAAGGGAACACTCCTGCATTGCTGGTGGGAGTGTAAATTGATACAGCCTCTATGGAAGACAGTCTGGAGATTTCTTAAAAAATTAAAAATCATAACAGAATGACTTAAACAGATGGAGAAATATTCCATGTTCCTGGGTCGAGAATCAATATTGTGAAAATGACCATACTACCAAATGTCATCTATAGATTCAATGCGATCCCTATCAAGCTTCCAATAACATTCTTCACAGAACTAGACCAACGAATAACACAGTTCATATGGAAACACAAAAGACCTCGAATAGCCAAAGCAATCCTCAGGAAGAAGAATGGAGCTGGGGGGATCAGCCTCCCCAACTTCAGACTCTACTACAAAGCAACAGTCATCAAGACAGTATGGTACTGGCACAAAAACAGAAATATCGACCAATGGAACAAGATCGAGAACCCAGAGATAAAGCCACGCACCTATAGGTACCTTATTTTTGACAAAGGAGGCGAACATATAAAATGGGACAAAGACAGCCTCTTCAACAAATGGTGCTGGGAAAATTGGACAGCTACATGCAAGAAAATGAAGTTGGAACATACCCTGACACCATACACAAAGATCAACTCAAAATGGATTAAAGACTTAAATGTAAGGCCAGAAACCATCAAACTCTTAGAGGAGAATATAGGCAAAACCCTCAAGGACATCAATCAAAGCAAGATCTTCTCTGACCCACCTACTAGAATAGTGGAACTAAAAAGACAAATGAACATGTGGGACCTAATGAAACTTAAAAGCTTTTGTACAGCAAAAGAAATTACAAAAAAGCTGAACAGACAGCCCACAGAGTGGGAGAAAATCATAGCAAATGAAACAACAGACAAAGAATTAATCTCCAAAATCTACAAGCAACTCAGACAACTCAGCACTGGAAAAACGAACAACCCAATCAAAAAATGGGAAAAGGACCTAAACAGACTCCTCTCCAAAGAGGACATACAGATGGCCCCAAAACACATGAAACGATGCTCAACTTCACTAATAATTAGAGAAATGCAAATCAAAACTACAATGAGATATCACCTCACACCCGTCAGAATGGCCATCATCCACAAATCGACAGACAATAAATGCTGGAGAGGCTGCGGAGAAAAGGGAACACTCCTGCATTGCTGGTGGGAGTGTAAATTGATACAGCCTCTATGGAAGACAGTCTGGAGATTTCTTAAAAAATTAAAAATAGAAGCACCATATGACCCAGCAATCCCACTCTTAGCCTTATACCCTGACGAAATCAAAACTGAAAGAAGCACCTGTACCCCAATGTTCATTGCAGCTCTCTATACAATAGCTAGAACATGGAAGGAACCTAGATGCCCATCGACGAACGAATGGATCCAAAAGCTCTGGTACATATATACAATGGAATACTACACAGCTGTAAAGAGAAATGCAGAAGAATCAGCCCTCATGAGGTGGCTGGATCTAGAACGTATCCTAAAAAGTGAAGTCAGTCAGAAAGAGAAGGACAAATACAGTATATTAACACATATATATGGAATCTAGTAGGATGGTGATGATGGCACATGCAGTGAAGCGACAGAAAGACAGACATGGACAGTGGACATATGGACATTGTGGGGAAGGAACAGTGGGTGAGAGGCGTAAGGGAAGTAGCATGAAGGCCTGTACTATCATAAGTGAAGAAAATAGCTCTAGTCATTGCTCTGTGAGAAAAGGGGATCCTTCAGGGGTGCTGTGTGATGGTCGGGAGGGGAGGGAAGGGGGGGATATACATGTGACTAATCTGAGAACATGCATGTCTGTGAACAACAAAACTCTGTAAAAGTTAAAAGTAAAATAAAGGTTTAAAAAAAAAAAAAAAAAGAAACACAAAAAAAAAAAAAAAAGAACATGCCTGCCAATGCAGGAGATACAAGGGGTGCAAGTTCGATCCCTAGGTTGGGAAGATTCCTTGGAGGAGGAAATGGCAACACATTCCAGTATTCTTGCTTAGAGAATCCCTCAGACAGAGGAGCCTGTTGGGCTATAGTTCCTAGGGTCACAAAGAGTCGGACACAACTGAGCAACTGAGCACACACACACATCTTACCATCTCCTAAAGATTTAGTCATGACAACTGTGTGGTTGATTTGTAAACTTAGTGGAATAAGTTACGTTTCTCTCCATGATATTTAAAAAATCTTTGCCTTTTGTTTAAATTACCTGAAATCAATTTGTATTGTGACAAGGCTATGACATCTAGAAAGCTGTGCCGATGGAGTGTGAGCTTGCCAGGCTTCTTCCAGAATACACACTGCTAGACACATCCTCTCACCTTTCCTCATCAAAGTAAATGGTTTTCAGACCATTCAAAATATCTGGCATCTTAAAGACACTACTTGGTAATTTCACCATTTAGGTACTCTTATTATCTAATTGCAAAGTAAAGCTGTAATTGGCAATTGGGAGCTACATCAGTTCTGAAATAGACTCAGCTTTAAGCAAGATTCCACTGAATTCTGAAGCTCTGGTACATATATACAATGGAATACTACACAGCTGTAAAGAGAAATGCAGAAGAATCAGCCCTCATGAGGTGGCTGGATCTAGAACGTATCCTAAAAAGTGAAGTCAGTCAGAAAGAGAAGGACAAATACAGTATATTAACACATATATATGGAATCTAGTAGGATGGTGATGATGGCACATGCAGTGAAGCGACAGAAAGACAGACATGGACAGTGGACATATGGACATTGTGGGGAAGGAACAGTGGGTGAGAGGCGTAAGGGAAGTAGCATGAAGGCCTGTACTATCATAAGTGAAGAAAATAGCTCTAGTCATTGCTCTGTGAAAAAAGGGGATCCTTCAGGGGTGCTGTGTGATGGTCGGGAGGGGAGGGAAGGGGGGGATATACATGTGACTAATCTGAGAACATGCATGTCTGTGAACAACAAAACTCTGTAAAAGTTAAAAGTAAAATAAAGGTTTAAAAAAAAAAAAAAAAAGAAACACAAAAAAAAAAAAAAAAGAACATGCCTGCCAATGCAGGAGATACAAGGGGTGCAAGTTCGATCCCTAGGTTGGGAAGATTCCTTGGAGGAGGAAATGGCAACACATTCCAGTATTCTTGCTTAGAGAATCCCTCAGACAGAGGAGCCTGTTGGGCTATAGTTCCTAGGGTCACAAAGAGTCGGACACAACTGAGCAACTGAGCACACACACACATCTTACCATCTCCTAAAGATTTAGTCATGACAACTGTGTGGTTGATTTGTAAACTTAGTGGAATAAGTTACGTTTCTCTCCATGATATTTAAAAAATCTTTGCCTTTTGTTTAAATTACCTGAAATCAATTTGTATTGTGACAAGGCTATGACATCTAGAAAGCTGTGCCGATGGAGTGTGAGCTTGCCAGGCTTCTTCCAGAATACACACTGCTAGACACATCCTCTCACCTTTCCTCATCAAAGTAAATGGTTTTCAGACCATTCAAAATATCTGGCATCTTAAAGACACTACTTGGTAATTTCACCATTTAGGTACTCTTATTATCTAATTGCAAAGTAAAGCTGTAATTGGCAATTGGGAGCTACATCAGTTCTGAAATAGACTCAGCTTTAAGCAAGATTCCACTGAATTCTGAAGTATGTTGTTCAGTTGGAGGATATAAAAATACATACTATAAACATGGTTATTCTGACTAATTAAAAGACCAAGTTCTTCCAAACAGATTTGTAGCCTCAAAAACCAATAATCTGATTTCAGTTACATCTGAATAAAATACACTGTGTGCATGATGCTTAACTCAATTAGATGATCCAAGAAGAAAAGCAATAGAAGAGAAATAGGATTTACAGATATCAATAATGCTACATTATCAAAAATGACAAAGTGATTTCAACTGAAACTAATAAAAATAACTCCTTTCTAGCACAGGGTTGAAACACTGAAACAAGTTGTTGATGCTAAAGTTCTACATCTAGAGGGAAAGGTTGATGGAATATTTAATTCCATACAATAGCTATAAACCTGTCCAAACAGCTCAGAGAGCAGTTCAGGTTTTTAAGATGCTCTAGTGGCTATAGTCAAAAATGATATTTCAGAATCTCTAAGAAGAGCTAAGGAATAACTCTAAAGTCATTTGGTAATACAGGGATGAAAAACAGAGACAGAAAAGAGATAATTTATTAAACTAACTCTGGAATTTTAATATATATTATTAAATTATCAGGTTTGATTCAAGAAAATAAATATTATCAAAACCGACATATATATGAACTTTTAAAATACTTCTGAAACATATGATGTAAAATTTCAGTTCAAAGGATGTGGCTTAATTTAGACCTCACTAGTTGAAATATGTCATCAATAATATAAGTTAACTGGTTCGGTAATAATGTTTACATATGCAGGAAGATTCAGGTCCTTAATGTTTAAATTACCTGAAATCAATTTGTATTGTGACAAGGCTATGACATCTAGAAAGCTGTGCCGATGGAGTGTGAGCTTGCCAGGCTTCTTCCAGAATACACACTGCTAGACACATCCTCTCACCTTTCCTCATCAAAGTAAATGGTTTTCAGACCATTCAAAATATCTGGCATCTTAAAGACACTACTTGGTAATTTCACCATTTAGGTACTCTTATTATCTAATTGCAAAGTAAAGCTGTAATTGGCAATTGGGAGCTACATCAGTTCTGAAATAGACTCAGCTTTAAGCAAGATTCCACTGAATTCTGAAGTATGTTGTTCAGTTGGAGGATATAAAAATACATACTATAAACATGGTTATTCTGACTAATTAAAAGACCAAGTTCTTCCAAACAGATTTGTAGCCTCAAAAACCAATAATCTGATTTCAGTTACATCTGAATAAAATACACTGTGTGCATGATGCTTAACTCAATTAGATGATCCAAGAAGAAAAGCAATAGAAGAGAAATAGGATTTACAGATATCAATAATGCTACATTATCAAAAATGACAAAGTGATTTCAACTGAAACTAATAAAAATAACTCCTTTCTAGCACAGGGTTGAAACACTGAAACAAGTTGTTGATGCTAAAGTTCTACATCTAGAGGGAAAGGTTGATGGAATATTTAATTCCATACAATAGCTATAAACCTGTCCAAACAGCTCAGAGAGCAGTTCAGGTTTTTAAGATGCTCTAGTGGCTATAGTCAAAAATGATATTTCAGAATCTCTAAGAAGAGCTAAGGAATAACTCTAAAGTCATTTGGTAATACAGGGATGAAAAACAGAGACAGAAAAGAGATAATTTATTAAACTAACTCTGGAATTTTAATATATATTATTAAATTATCAGGTTTGATTCAAGAAAATAAATATTATCAAAACCGACATATATATGAACTTTTAAAAATACTTCTGAAACATATGATGTAAAATTTCAGTTCAAAGGATGTGGCTTAATTTAGACCTCACTAGTTGAAATATGTCATCAATAATATAAGTTAACTGGTTCGGTAATAATGTTTACATATGCAGGAAGATTCAGGTCCTTAATGTTTAATATTAGGGAATACAACTGTATCATAAACTGCAATTCATTTTACCTTATTTTATTTAGTAACCACTAATATTTTATTATGCAAGATATAGTACTTAAAATTAACAAACAATATTTTTTTTCAAACTTTCTAGCTTGATGGCAAATTTAGGCCAAGCTCCCTCTCACTTCGGTATGAATCAATCAGACCAGAAAATAATCTGTGGAAAGTTTTAAAAAACGCTAAAATATTTTGAAGTATAAGGATACTGCAGGAGTTATAAAAACATAAATACTGCTTAACCATTATCTGAATACAAGGAATATGTTTCAGAGTATCAAAGTAATTTCTGATTGTTAATATAAATACTTCTCTGTATAATATAGATTCATCATTTGTTTTTATTAACAAGAGAAACATTTCATTAAAAATTGTAGTGAGCTATAATTAGATATAATAAACTGCTTCTAAGTAATTATGAAGTTCTAATAAAGACCTTTCCAGGTGGCTCAGCTGTAAAAGATATTCCTGCTAACGCAGAAGCCACAGGAGACACGGGTTCGATGCCTGGGCCAGGAAGATTCCCTGAATAAAGAAATGGCAACCCACTCTAGTTCTCTTGCCTAGAGAATTTCATGGACAGAGAAGCCTGGCAGGCTACACTTCATGAGATCACAAAGAGTCAGACATGACTGAGCGACTAAGCATGTGCACATTAAAGAAACTTCAAACATATATGAAAGCTGTATCTTACTTTAATTGCTTTCCTCTTAAAATTTCACAAAGCAGTCAAAAAAACATGACTGAGCGACTAAGCATGTTCCATTGAACTAGGCTTAAATTTAGACCTCAAAACTAGTTGAAAAAAGGGGGGGTTTTCATCTGGAATTTTAATATATATTATTAAATTATCAGGTTTGATTCAAGAAAATAAATATTATCAAAACCGACATATATATGAACTTTTAAAAATACTTGAAACATATGATGTAAAATTTCAGTTCAAAGGATGTGGCTTAATTTAGACCTCACTAGTTGAAATATGTCATCAATAATATAAGTTAACTGGTTCGGTAATAATGTTTACATATGCAGGAAGATTCAGGTCCTTAATGTTTAATATTAGGGAATACAACTGTATCATAAACTGCAATTCATTTTACCTTATTTTATTTAGTAACCACTAATATTTTATTATGCAAGATATAGTACTTAAAATTAACAAACAATATTTTTTTTCAAACTTTCTAGCTTGATGGCAAATTTAGGCCAAGCTCCCTCTCACTTCGGTATGAATCAATCAGACCAGAAAATAATCTGTGGAAAGTTTTAAAAAACGCTAAAATATTTTGAAGTATAAGGATACTGCAGGAGTTATAAAAACATAAATACTGCTTAACCATTATCTGAATACAAGGAATATGTTTCAGAGTATCAAAGTAATTTCTGATTGTTAATATAAATACTTCTCTGTATAATATAGATTCATCATTTGTTTTTATTAACAAGAGAAACATTTCATTAAAAATTGTAGTGAGCTATAATTAGATATAATAAACTGCTTCTAAGTAATTATGAAGTTCTAATAAAGACCTTTCCAGGTGGCTCAGCTGTAAAAGATATTCCTGCTAACGCAGAAGCCACAGGAGACACGGGTTCGATGCCTGGGCCAGGAAGATTCCCTGAATAAAGAAATGGCAACCCACTCTAGTTCTCTTGCCTAGAGAATTTCATGGACAGAGAAGCCTGGCAGGCTACACTTCATGAGATCACAAAGAGTCAGACATGACTGAGCGACTAAGCATGTGCACATTAAAGAAACTTCAAACATATATGAAAGCTGTATCTTACTTTAATTGCTTTCCTCTTAAAATTTCCTAGATGCTCTAAACCAGACTGCAAAAAAATCCAGATAAATGCAAAAAAATAATATTAAGAACCAAAATTTGTTTTGATCACATGCTGTTAAAATAGTATTACATGTTACATGCAACTTTTTAAAATATGATACATGAATTCATGAATTCCCATTCTAGGAATAGTATCTTGGCTTACTAAAATTTGTCAGGCTATTCACTACTTTACTAACAGTACGTAAAAACTTGAAGAAAACATTTATTGAATGCCAGTAAGAACTGTGCTAAGAAGAAACAATACAAGATGAAAAAGACCCACTATCACTCTTAAGTAGTTTATACTCTTTTAGAGAGGCAAATAAACAGATAAGATTTCACCTCTGTGGGGTAAGTCCTAGGGTAGAGGTAAATGCCAAAGGGCACGGCAGCACAGTGTAGGGGCCCTGACCCAGTGCAGCTGACCACGTGGGGAAGAAGGAGGAAACCTTAGAGCCTTACTCGAGGGAGTGAAACCCACAGTGAGTCTTCAAGACTTACAAGCTCTCCAGCAGGGAAGAGGTCTACCTGGAAGAGGCTAGAGTGTTAGCAAAGGCAGAAACTGCAGAGAGCCTGGGAGATTCTGGGAACTGAGAGAAGCAAGAACGAAAACTGGTGATACAGGTAAGCAATGAAGTCCAAGTGCTACACATTTGGGACACACATTTGGGACATTTACTACATTTACTACACATTTGGGACATTCTCCTACAGGCAAGAAAGGGCGCATGAAAGTTATTATGTAGAATCAGGATGGAATTTGATACTTAAATTAGGAACACTATTTTAGAAACAAAGCAGAAAAAGACAGTTAAGAGACAAAAATACAGATCCAAAATAAGGATCTGGAGCCAAGAGAACATGAGGATAATAAACACGAAGGATATTAAACACGAAGAATGGACAGGATGCTGAGATGGGGATGGAAAACAGAATGACTACCTGTTTTCTTTTTTTTTTTTTAATTTTTATTTATTTATTTATTTCAGCGGGGGTTGGGGAGGGAGGGGGGTGGGCGGGCCACTTCCACTGGTCTTTCATTTGTTTAGTTTCATCCATCTTTGTCCTTTGGCCCATGTGGGACTCCCATCGTGGTGGCATCTGTTGTCGCAGAGCACTGGCTCTGGGCGCATGCGCTCCAGAGCTCCGGCTCAGTAATTGGACACATCGGTCCAGCCGCTCTGCGGCACGTGGGCTCCTCCCAGGCCAGGGATGGAACCCACGCCCCTTGCACTGCAAGGCGGTGTCCTTACCCACTGGACCACCAGGGAAGCCTACTACCTGTTTTCTGAGTGAACTTACTCAGCAGATGAAGATGCCATCCCCTGAGATGGAAAGCACTGGAACATAGAAGGAAGGCGGGGGAAACTGGGAAAGGAGAGCTGGTAGGTTCAGTTTTTACCTACTGATTCTGTATACCCATGCGCACCCAGGCAGAGACATCCACTAGAAGGCAGCTGCATATGCAAGAATGAACACACAAACTCATTAAGAACTAACTGAACATATCAGGTTATTGAAATATCAGCTAACATTCACTGAGGCTTTACTCTAAGAAAGATAGGTGCTGAGTCCTGCACATATTGAATACCTTTTTATTATTCTTCTGCCTCTACAGATGAGGAAGAGTTTAAGAAATGTCCCACTGGTATTTCAGTGTCAGGGATGTCTGATTTTACAACTCATGTCCTCACCATGCAAAATCCACTCATTATGCATTTTTAGGACCAGATAAAGAGGGTTCAGTTCTAATCTCTGATGCTTAAGAGTTGGTTGACCTTAGTATTCTCCAAGCCATAGCTTTCGAATCTGTAAAATAGATTCGATAACAAACACAAAGCAAGGATATGGTAAGGACTGGAGAAAGTATACAGAAAGTGCTAGATGAGCATTACATGTGCAATAAATGACACATATTGTTAAATCTATGCTTAGAGAAAAAAACTCTTTCTTGAAGTAAAATAGCTATAAGTAAATTCCCTTTCATTTTATTCCATACTTTCCTTTAATTTCACCCTATTTGTTCTGTATCTTAATACACTAAGAATTTTACAAAAAGCTTTGAGACATTAATCAGTATATTCTGCAAGATTTAAAGTCATTTAAAGATTTAATTCCGATAGAAAGCATTTCACTGTAATGGGAGTTTCTTCTACAGTGATGAAAGCCCAAACAAGAAAATTCAAATGCCATAAGGCATGTGAACATTCTGGGGAGAGCTTTGGACTTGGAGTCAGAAGACTATTGTGAAGTCCCAACTCTGACTTGGGAAGAAACAGTCCCAAGTGTTCCTTCACACATGGACAAGATGAACACACTGGCCCATATATATTCTTCTGAGTCTAACAATGCTGAAGAATATGGATTTATGGTGTTTATAAAATCAGAGCCATTAAGTCATGAACAACTGACACTAACTTCATGTTTCCTGTGGTTTAAACCAGAAGGACCCATGCCTGATGACCGATCAAGCGACTCCACAGATCATACGCTTCCATTCTGACTCAAATCAGATCATAACCCTTAGGCACTGAGTTCCATATTGGGAGGGAAAAAAGAAAAGGAGAGTGTAGAGCAATCTTTCACTCTCTTGAAATCTCTCCCATTCTCATCACCAATTTAGCAGCTGGGTTACAGATGAGACTACAAGGTCGGTCACTTGATTTCTGATTTTCAAACCTGGCTGAGCATGAACAGCACTGAGAAATTTTTTTGAAATAGCGAGCTCCACAACACTAAAATATCACTGGGAGTAAACTCTATATGATTTACAATTGCCAGGTTTAATTTTGTAGAAGGTGGTATGAAGCATCTTGGGTAATAACTTCACTCTAATGTTGAACTTAGACTATATTGGTTGACCTTAGTATTCTCCAAGCCATAGCTTTCGAATCTGTAAAATAGATTCGATAACAAACACAAAGCAAGGATATGGTAAGGACTGGAGAAAGTATACAGAAAGTGCTAGATGAGCATTACATGTGCAATAAATGACACATATTGTTAAATCTATGCTTAGAGAAAAAAACTCTTTCTTGAAGTAAAATAGCTATAAGTAAATTCCCTTTCATTTTATTCCATACTTTCCTTTAATTTCACCCTATTTGTTCTGTATCTTAATACACTAAGAATTTTACAAAAAGCTTTGAGACATTAATCAGTATATTCTGCAAGATTTAAAGTCATTTAAAGATTTAATTCCGATAGAAAGCATTTCACTGTAATGGGAGTTTCTTCTACAGTGATGAAAGCCCAAACAAGAAAATTCAAATGCCATAAGGCATGTGAACATTCTGGGGAGAGCTTTGGACTTGGAGTCAGAAGACTATTGTGAAGTCCCAACTCTGACTTGGGAAGAAACAGTCCCAAGTGTTCCTTCACACATGGACAAGATGAACACACTGGCCCATATATATTCTTCTGAGTCTAACAATGCTGAAGAATATGGATTTATGGTGTTTATAAAATCAGAGCCATTAAGTCATGAACAACTGACACTAACTTCATGTTTCCTGTGGTTTAAACCAGAAGGACCCATGCCTGATGACCGATCAAGCGACTCCACAGATCATACGCTTCCATTCTGACTCAAATCAGATCATAACCCTTAGGCACTGAGTTCCATATTGGGGAGGGAAAAGAGAAAAGGAGAGTGTAGAGCAATCTTTCACTCTCTTGAAATCTCTCCCATTCTCATCACCAATTTAGCAGCTGGGTTACAGATGAGACTACAAGGTCGGTCACTTGATTTCTGATTTTCAAACCTGGCTGAGCATGAACAGCACTGAGAAATTTTTTTGAAATAGCGAGCTCCACAACACTAAAATATCACTGGGAGTAAACTCTATATGATTTACAATTGCCAGGTTTAATTTTGTAGAAGGTGGTATGAAGCATCTTGGGTAATAACTTCACTCTAATGTTGAACTTAGACTATATTGGTTTTAGCCTCTTTTAACTGTATCGAAACAAAAATTTTTTGTAAGGATGCACACATACTAATTAACTAGATCATCCCACTTTGTACGGACTCCACCTGCTTTCACTTTGAAAATTCCATATCCCAGAAAACTCCTAGGTCCCTGGAAAACAGGGGCAGTCAGTCAAGTTAGCACATGCATATGCACACACACGCACACTTGCACACATGGACACAAACTTTTAAGTGAGCCCCAGTGTGCTAGAACAAAGTATAGATAGAAAGTAGCCCTCTCATGAAGTATCACTACTAAGATGAAGTCATCATTCACTCAGATACATGGTCACGCTCACAGACCTCGGATGCCACTGGGATCAAAAAATGTGAAATGGAGTGGGTGACAGATCATCCAGCTGACTATCATCCATTTCACCAGAGCCTAGGCTGCCAACATTTAAGTTCAACAACCAGCATTTTTTAAAAAGTACTTTGAAGCCTCTGCCTCCAAATAGGCTTTTTTTTTAAAAACTCAGAACATTTTTGAGGAATTATCTCTACTATTTGACAGATTTTTTAAGAGTCTGTGGCTCTGTCATTTTTTATGTTTTTCCTGTAATGATGTCATGTGAAATTAAATAATCATGTAAAGGCATTCGACACTGTTCCTATGTATATATACATTAAAAACACAGCTGTCATGTCTTTTAAATGAAATACTTAATAGAAAACAAACTAACTTGGAATGCACGTATACACCAGAACACACATTGCTTTGAGGCACTGAGTTCCATATTGGGAGGGAAAGAGAAAAGGAGAGTGTAGAGCAATCTTTCACTCTCTTGAAATCTCTCCCATTCTCATCACCAATTTAGCAGCTGGGTTACAGATGAGACTACAAGGTCGGTCACTTGATTTCTGATTTTCAAACCTGGCTGAGCATGAACAGCACTGAGAAATTTTTGAAATAGCGAGCTCCACAACACTAAAATATCACTGGGAGTAAACTCTATATGATTTACAATTGCCAGGTTTAATTTTGTAGAAGGTGGTATGAAGCATCTTGGGTAATAACTTCACTCTAATGTTGAACTTAGACTATATTGGTTTTAGCCTCTTTTAACTGTATCGAAACAAAAATTTTTTGTAAGGATGCACACATACTAATTAACTAGATCATCCCACTTTGTACGGACTCCACCTGCTTTCACTTTGAAAATTCCATACCCCAGAAAACTCCTAGGTCCCTGGAAAACAGGGGCAGTCAGTCAAGTTAGCACATGCATATGCACACACACGCACACTTGCACACATGGACACAAACTTTTAAGTGAGCCCCAGTGTGCTAGAACAAAGTATAGATAGAAAGTAGCCCTCTCATGAAGTATCACTACTAAGATGAAGTCATCATTCACTCAGATACATGGTCACGCTCACAGACCTCGGATGCCACTGGGATCAAAAAATGTGAAATGGAGTGGGTGACAGATCATCCAGCTGACTATCATCCATTTCACCAGAGCCTAGGCTGCCAACATTTAAGTTCAACAACCAGCATTTTTTAAAAAGTACTTTGAAGCCTCTGCCTCCAAATAGGCTTTTTTTTTAAAAACTCAGAACATTTTTGAGGAATTATCTCTACTATTTGACAGATTTTTTAAGAGTCTGTGGCTCTGTCATTTTTTATGTTTTTCCTGTAATGATGTCATGTGAAATTAAATAATCATGTAAAGGCATTCGACACTGTTCCTATATATATATACATTAAAAACACAGCTGTCATGTCTTTTAAATGAAATACTTAATAGAAAACAAACTAACTTGGAATGCACGTATACACCAGAACACACATTGCTTTGAATTTTAAAACTGAACTCATTATAGAAATCATTTCTAGAAACACATCATTAGACACAAATACACTGTCCTTGGTTGCATGATAGGAACATAAGATTCTAAGATCAAGTCATGATCATACAAGCTCCTAGTCACACATGTTAAGTACATGTCTCCTCACTTGTGACAGTACTCTCGGAGGGCAGAACAGCTTTGGCGCAGCTGGGGGTCATGGGGGAGTGGGGAGTGAGGGGAAGACCCCCCACTGACTCCCGTTCCACACACTAAAGAACCAGCGTTATCAAGACGCTACTAGTAAGTTACAAGGAAAGGCTATAGAAACCCTTTCCCTTTGAGAAATCCAGATTTTAGAATGACTGCCACCAGTCTTGAGCTTCTTCTCTCTGCAAAGACCCAAGCATAAAAAGGAAACCCTTCAGGATCGTGGTCGCCATCCTTGAAGTGAACAGCAGGCACGCTAGTGCTATGCTTCTCCTTTCCTGCCTCTGACAGTCATCCCACATGCACTGTCTAAGTACATCTGGAACTAAACTCTATAAAGGAGATCTGCAAAACTGTTTCGACTGTCAAAAACTCTTGGCAAGATTTTAATGCCCTCGTCTTTCCACCACTGTCTTTACAAGAAGACAATCAAGGAAGACCTCAAAATAGGATATCGTTAAGCAGAAACTGTACACATTTCCAAAGGTGTCTTTTATGATCTTGAAAGAGGATTCAAAAATTGACTAAAAATTATGTTTAAAGAAAAACTTACTTTTTACAATATATCCCTTTTAGTATGATTTTCAGTAGTCTTACCATAACATTTTCCAGCAAAACTGAGATTGAGTTAAGACTTACTGATTGCTCATTTAAATCCTGGGAGTCTTCCATGTGGTTTTCTTACTTCTTCTGCCACTCCCAAGTAGAAGCAACTTCCTTCAGTTAAAAATGGATTATCTAAAACAAAAAGATGAAAACAATGTGGGACATGAAAAAGTTATCTTTTAAAACTACCTGCAAAATTACCAATACTTTGATTTACATGATAGTAATATGCATAAGCATTAGTTTTCAAGAACAAAATTCCTAAATACTGTTCCTACATCTGACAGAAATAATGATCTTGAAAATCATGTCATAGTCATATTGAGATATGTGAACAGCCACTCAGGCATCCTGTAGATAAACAGAAGCATCCGGGGACAACTGTGGAGACCCAGGGCAGAGTAAACACCTAGTCTTATTTCGCTAACAGATATCTGTCCTTAACTAATTGACAGATTAAAAATTAAGTCTGCGTCAACCATTCATTTTCTAAAGTACATAAAATATAATGTGTATTTTAATATGACAGCTCTTTACTACGGAAAATCTGTCTCAATTGCCAGATGATCATTATTCAGTTCTAAAAATAGATAGTGCTATGAATGCATGCCCAAGTTTTTAAAAAGAAAGAAAATCAGGCTATTAGGGTAAAGAAGGTATTACAGAAATATGTAGGAAGGAAAACTGGTCAATAAACTACTCAAAAAAAACCATTTATCTTTACTCCATATCATACATTAAAATTTTTCCAGGCAAACTGAAGTCTAAAAATACTCTAAGAAAAATGGGCATATATAGTTTTAATTCCCATATAGAGAACATTTACATAACAGAAGTAATGGAATATAACACAAAAAAGCCAAACACCTCTTTGAGTCCCCCACACACATAATTAATCACAATTAAAAGATATATGAAAATATAAAAAGTATCTCTGCAAATATCAAACAGACTAATGTCCTCAACATAATAAAGAGCTCTTACAGTCTAAACAGGAAAGCACATGCATGCCTACAGAAAAATGATCCGTCACTACAAAATAATGTTCAAACTCACTATATATGAAATCCACTTTAAATTAGTAATGATACATTTCCAACCCTTCATATTCTAATTCTGAAATCAAATGAAAAGAATACGAGTTTATAAAAAAAGATTTACACAATATTTGGAGACACCCAAAAATTTTTTAAATATAATTTAAGTGGAAAATAAGTATTCCAATCTGCACAAACAATATGCTCCCAGTTCATAAAATGGGAATGGCATCTTATATGTACGTAAGGTGACAGTCTCAGTAAGAAACTGATTAAAAATACTCCAAAACCAGAAAAGTGTCATCTTTAAATAAAAGTACAATTTTAAAGTGCATTTAAGATGGAAATGGGGAAGGGTAGGTATCAGGCACACTGAGAGGTACTGCAGTTTGCATCTGAATTCAGGAAGATGGGTAGGCAGAGAGTTCTATACTTAAAGATGCCATCTGTGTTGGAGGTGGGCCTCAGAAATGGTGGCCGGAAAAAGTCCTGCTTTGTCCTTTCCCGTCACACCTACATCTTTTTTCTGCCACTCTCCCCCATCTCCTTATGAACCCTCACATCATATCTGGGCCTCTCTCCCAAACCCTGCTTCTTGCTGATGTCTGACTTGCTCCTCCCATCCAAGCAAAGTGCCTGGTTCTTGGCCCTGCGTGCTGCCCCCTCCTCTGGCTGCCAGGACCATCCTGACTCACTCTCACCTCAGATATGGTCACAACTTAGGTAGTGCAATCGAACCTGCATTTCTTATGTCTCCTGCATTGGCAAGCAGGTTCTTTACCACTAACGCCACCTGGGAAGCTCCACTCTCTCCTTACTGCCTAGATAGTAAACTTCCCAAGGACTCTCTTGAAGGGAAGAATCTGATGTTCGTTTTCATTCTAATAGATGGGTATGGTGAATGGTAAAAACACTGTATCAGAGTACCAAGCGAAGAAACACTAGATGCAGTTATGTAAAAACAAAAACAAAACTTTTTATTTCTCAATAGGGAAAAACATGCCCCAGTATACAGTTTGTATTCCTATATATGTCTTGAATAACTAAACCATTTTAAATATTATTAATATTTAAAAGGATATAACGCCAAATGGTGTCTTTATTCAACTGCCACTGATAATGCCAGACTTTCTAATATTTTTAGAAAGCAGCTTGTTGCTGCATTTTAAAATATGTTTAAACTCTTTTACCTAGTATTAACTTTCCTATGGAGTAAACTAGTTCCTTCCAAAAATGACAAGGTATTCACTAAAGTGGTATTCATGATAACAAAAACTTAACACAGACTCATCTTTGCAGAGGTCAGATTAAAGAAATTGTGGTCAATAAATGTAATATGATATAAAGATCAAAAGTACAAATATAAAAATGACATGGAAAAACAAAAAACACTGATTATATAATAAGTGAATTCTTTATGCTATTTATTAGTGTCATCTACAGCACCTAGCTCAGTGCCTGGCAAGCAACAGGTGGTTAACAAATATTAATTGAATGAATAACAAAATTCATGGTGAATGAATTCATACACAATGTATTTGATAAGGCAAACAAAAAGCATAAAGAGCCATATTAACTTTTGAAAATTCTGGCTCAAATACGTGTCTATTTTAACAAAAATGCTGATTTGTACTGTGTTTTTCTGGTATTGTAATTTTTCAGAAAATTGAATATTGAGATTAGTCCACCAGTTTTTTCCATTCGCCTGACCTAAGAATAAAATCGGGACTTCCCAAGTGGTTTGGTTGCAAAGAATCCACCTGCCAATGCAGGAAATGCAAGAGACTGGGGTTCAATTCCTAGGTCAAGAAGATCCCCTGGAGAAGGAAATGGCAACACTCCAGCATTCTTGCCTGGAAAAAACCTGGGACAGAGGAGCCTGGTGGGCTACAGTCCACGGGGTTGCAAAGAGTCAGCCACACTTGAGCCACTGAGCAGACACACATATAACAATAAAGTACACTTACAATAACATGACTAATATCAACATAACCTATTATTTACCTACAACACAGTATGTTATTTTAGTTTCATAAGGTTGTTTTAAAAAGTACTATATAGGGCTTCCCTGGTGGTCCAGTGGGTAAGGACACCGCCTTGCAAGGGGTGCTGGTTCCATCCCTGGCCTGGGAAGATCCCACGTGCCGCGGAGCGGCTGGACCGATGTGTCCAATTACCGAGCCGGAGCTCTGGAGCACATGCACCCAGAGCCAGTGCTCTGCAGCAACAGAGGCCTCTGTGATGGGAGGCCCACACAGGCCAAAGAACAAAAGATAAATAAATGAAAGATCAATAGAAGTGGCCAAAAAATAATTAAAGAAGAAAAATAAATAAACCTTAAAAAAAAATAGAAGTACTATATACTAGGTGGTTTAAACAACAGAAATCTGTTCTCTCATAGTTTTGACAGCATGAAATCCTAAATTAACATGCTGGAAGGCTCATGCCTTCTATGGACACTCTAGGAAGAAACTGTTCTTGGTCTATTCCTAGTTTCTGCTGTTTGTCGATAATCCTTAATTTCCCCTGGCTTGCAGGTGTATCTTTTTCTTTTTTTTAATTTTGGCCTCTTTCACTGGTTTTTTATTCATTTATTTTCATCCATCTCCTTTCTTTGACCTTTATGGGCCTTCAATTGCAGCGGCCTCTCTCGTTGCAGAGCACCAACTCTGGGCACATGTGCTCCAGAGCTCTGGCTTGTAATTGGACACACTGGCCCAACCGTTCCTTGGTATGTGGGATCTTTCCGGGCTAGGGATTGAACCGGTGCCCCCTGCACTGCAAGGCGGACTCTTTACCCACTGAACCACCAGGGAAGCCCCCTCGATGTGTCTTAATGTGGCTGTCACACTGTATTCTCCCTGTCTATCTCTCCACAGACCTTCTTTTGTGTGTACATCTCTCTGTCCAAATTTTCCTATTCTTGCAAGTACACTAGCCACTGGACTAGAATCCACTCTAATCCAGTAAAACTTTATCTTAACTTCATTACATCTGCAAGGACTCTATTTTCAAATAATGCAGCATTCACAAGGGGGTTTGACTTTAAACCTATGTTTTGGGAGAAACAATTCAACCCAAAACATGTGTATAATGATCACAATAAAATGACTATTAAGATGTGATCAAGGTTTTAATATAGTATTTTCAGAAAAGATACACAAGAATTAAGTGAAGGACATTGACTACTTGGAAAGAAATGATTATTTTCTAGAAGGACTACTGGGCACTGATCATAACTCAAGTGGAATTAAAAATTAAGACAGCCAGAAAACCGTTGAAATATAAGAGAATGAAGCAAAACTAGCCTTTTTCTGTTAGCCATGGGTTCAGAATCCACTTAAAGTTCTAGTTGTGGAGCTATATGCATCAAAGTTCCATGTTACAATATAATGCTTTGCTTTATATTTCCTTAAAATTGAGGTTGTTACTTAGTTTAACTGTTTTACGGTAACACGAATTTCTTTCTTTGCCAAACAGTCTACAGTACTAAAATATTATGAGCCTGGTGATTTTATATTATTGGACCAAGTAAAACTACCTGAGCTAATTGCAGACACAGTATAAATTTCCTAATTACATCTAGGCTTTAGGACACTCTAGGAAGAAACTGTTCTTGGTCTATTCCTAGTTTCTGCTGTTTGTCGATAATCCTTAATTTCCCCTGGCTTGCAGGTGTATCTTTTCTTTTTAATTTTGGCCTCTTTCACTGGTTTTTTATTCATTTATTTTCATCCATCTCCTTTCTTTGACCTTTATGGGCCTTCAATTGCAGCGGCCTCTCTCGTTGCAGAGCACCAACTCTGGGCACATGTGCTCCAGAGCTCTGGCTTGTAATTGGACACACGGGCCCCAAACCCGTTCCTTGGTATGTGGGATCTTTCCGGGCTAGGGATTGAACCGGTGCCCCCTGCACTGCAAGGCGGACTCTTTACCCACTGAACCACCAGGGAAGCCCCCTCGATGTGTCTTAATGTGGCTGTCACACTGTATTCTCCCTGTCTATCTCTCCACAGACCTTCTTTTGTGTGTACATCTCTCTGTCCAAATTTTCCTATTCTTGCAAGTACACTAGCCACTGGACTAGAATCCACTCTAATCCAGTAAAACTTTATCTTAACTTCATTACATCTGCAAGGACTCTATTTTCAAATAATGCAGCATTCACAAGGGGGTTTGACTTTAAACCTATGTTTTGGGAGAAACAATTCAACCCAAAACATGTGTATAATGATCACAATAAAATGACTATTAAGATGTGATCAAGGTTTTAATATAGTATTTTCAGAAAAGATACACAAGAATTAAGTGAAGGACATTGACTACTTGGAAAGAAATGATTATTTTCTAGAAGGACTACTGGGCACTGATCATAACTCAAGTGGAATTAAAAATTAAGACAGCCAGAAAACCGTTGAAATATAAGAGAATGAAGCAAAACTACCCTTTTTTCTGTTAGCCATGGGTTCAGAATCCACTTAAAGTTCTAGTTGTGGAGCTATATGCATCAAAGTTCCATGTTACAATATAATGCTTTGCTTTATATTTCCTTAAAATTGAGGTTGTTACTTAGTTTAACTGTTTTACGGTAACACGAATTTCTTTCTTTGCCAAACAGTCTACAGTACTAAAATATTATGAGCCTGGTGATTTTATATTATTGGACCAAGTAAAACTACCTGAGCTAATTGCAGACACAGTATTATTTTACATCATAATTTAGCAATGGTTGTTATGCTAAGTCGTCTAACATTTAGTATTCACAAATACATGAGAAAAAGACAAGAACACTCTTCAAATCAAGTAAGAGAAGTATTACCTTATAATAAAGATATAAAATTAAGGAATAACAGTAACCTCGTGCTGTTTTATGAGGCAATAATTTAGTTCCCAGCTCTATTTCAAGGCCATTTCACCCCCAAAAATGGTAAATTTCAAATAGGGATCATAGCGACTTCCCTCACTCTGTGTTAGATTATTTCCTCTGAAGTTAAGTTTTCAATATACGGAAAATTGATCATATCCTTTTCTTGAACTCTGTTCTAGACATGAGGTAGAAACTCCTGTCTCATAGAAAATTGGAATAAAAAAATCAGCAGTGCTTCTAATTTAAACATATAATGAGTCTATATATCAAATGTTAAAAACAATTCTCAGAAATGGCATGAGGTACTTAGCTTTGGTCCAAGTGGTAGAGATAGACAAAGACCCTTCAAGAAAGAGAAGATGCTGAATGAAGTTAAGAGTGTGGAGTCTTTTGAAACGTAACCCTAATCCTCTGTCTTTCTAAGCAAATCACCTATAAAACTTAGACTGTCCCTGGCTGTGTGTGTGCCTGTGTGTATGTGCTCAGTCACGTTGACTCTTTTTGACCCAATGGACTGTAGCCCACCAGGTTCCTCCGTCCATGGGTTTTCCCAGGCAAGAATACTGGAGTGGGCTGTCATTTCCTTCTCCAGGGCATCTTCCTGACCCAGGGATCAAATCTGTGTCTCCTATATTGGCAGGCAGATTCTTTACCACTAGTGCCACCTGGAAAGCTCGAGTGTCTAGTATATCCCTAGGGAAAGATGTAAAGACCCGCAGGCTGCCCAAACACTTGCTCTAGCCCTCGTGCAGACTCTGCAGTGGAGATGGAGGTGTGTGCATAGTCCCAGTCACATCTCTGACACAGCCTCTGGCCCTAGGTTGGAGCTTTTGAGGATTTATTACACCTGAAAAGTCTTCTGAGCCAAGGCAGGGTGGCATTCTACTATATTCTATCGTTTAGAACAGCCGATCCATTGTTTGACTTGCAGATTATCAAACTGCAAGTGAATTTTCCAAAACATTTGTGTACAAAAATTAAGGTTTGCTTGCACAGGGATACACACACAGACACACACATATATATATACAGTTGATGTTTAGTTGCTAATTCGTGTAACCTCGTGCTGTTTTATGAGGCAATAATTTAGTTCCCAGCTCTATTTCAAGGCCATTTCACCCCCAAAAATGGTAAATTTCAAATAGGGATCATAGCGACTTCCCTCACTCTGTGTTAGATTATTTCCTCTGAAGTTAAGTTTTCAATATACGGAAAATTGATCATATCCTTTTCTTGAACTCTGTTCTAGACATGAGGTAGAAACTCCTGTCTCATAGAAAATTGGAATAAAAAAAAATCAGCAGTGCTTCTAATTTAAACATATAATGAGTCTATATATCAAATGTTAAAAACAATTCTCAGAAATGGCATGAGGTACTTAGCTTTGGTCCAAGTGGTAGAGATAGACAAAGACCCTTCAAGAAAGAGAAGATGCTGAATGAAGTTAAGAGTGTGGAGTCTTTTGAAACGTAACCCTAATCCTCTGTCTTTCTAAGCAAATCACCTATAAAACTTAGACTGTCCCTGGCTGTGTGTGTGCCTGTGTGTATGTGCTCAGTCACGTTGACTCTTTTTGACCCAATGGACTGTAGCCCACCAGGTTCCTCCGTCCATGGGTTTTCCCAGGCAAGAATACTGGAGTGGGCTGTCATTTCCTTCTCCAGGGCATCTTCCTGACCCAGGGATCAAATCTGTGTCTCCTATATTGGCAGGCAGATTCTTTACCACTAGTGCCACCTGGAAAGCTCGAGTGTCTAGTATATCCCTAGGGAAAGATGTAAAGCCTGCAGGCTGCCCAAACACTTGCTCTAGCCCTCGTGCAGACTCTGCAGTGGAGATGGAGGTGTGTGCATAGTCCCAGTCACATCTCTGACACAGCCTCTGGCCCTAGGTTGGAGCTTTTGAGGATTTATTACACCTGAAAAGTCTTCTGAGCCAAGGCAGGGTGGCATTCTACTATATTCTATCGTTTAGAACAGCCGATCCATTGTTTGACTTGCAGATTATCAAACTGCAAGTGAATTTTCCAAAACATTTGTGTACAAAAATTAAGGTTTGCTTGCACAGGGATACACACACAGACACACACATATATATATACAGTTGATGTTTAGTTGCTAATTCGTGTCATACTCTTGCAATCCCATGGACTGCAGCCCACCAAGCCCCTCTGTCCATGGGATTTCCCAGTCAAGAACGGTGGTGTGGGTTGCCATTTCCTCCTCAGGGGTTTTTCCTTAGAACCTATACCTCCTGCACTGACCCATACTCTGCTTATACCACATTAAGTCCCGCAGGACTTTTCCAGTGACACCAAATTACTTCACAATCCCTTCCAATGGCTTAGGATGTGGG
This sequence comes from Tragulus kanchil, assembly GCA_022376925.1. Taxonomy (NCBI): domain Eukaryota; kingdom Metazoa; phylum Chordata; class Mammalia; order Artiodactyla; family Tragulidae; genus Tragulus; species Tragulus kanchil. The sequence goes on from JAIOJX010000026.1 coordinate 203,679,863, forward strand.
ACTGAGGTTCTCCTCCTTCAGTGGCAAAATCTCTAGGATACAGAACTTGGGAGTGCTTTATTGCCATGAGTAGATAGTTGATCTGCTAGGGACAGCCAGAAAGGAGCTGACCCAGAAAGAGAAGCAAAAGTGGGAGATAGCAAGAAAGTCCTGGCAGAATTAAAGTCCCGTGATTCTGTTGCTCCTGAAGCCCCCCTGTCTCTCTGCTCTTTGTTCAATTCTTCTTGGAGTCCATGAGTGATCCTCATAATCTCTCATTAAATTATCTCCTTTACTAAGCAGATTGCCTCACATTAACCTACAATTGTATAGGAGATCTAACACGTTATATTCCCCCCACATTCTTGAGTTCTTATAGGTGGGATAAACTGTCAAGCACACTGCTTTCACAGCCTCTGCACCAAGTTCTTCTCCAGACTTCATTAATGATTCTGTGAAGCTGGGTCAGGCACTGGCTGGTTCTAACTGCTCCAGCAGCATGCCAGAAAGGAAAGCCAACAGCACAAAAAACACCTAGCTCCAATTCTATGGCCAACTGTCCAGAAAGGTAAGACGGGCATTCAGTGACCATGCACATGACTCCTGTCCCTGCTTGTACAAAAGGAAAAAGGCAAAGGTATCCAAGAAACAAACCTGGGGTAACAGTAAAGCCTGACTTCAATCTCCTTAAATGAAGCCAAGCTACAAAGCAGATGCTGAGCTCTTTTTGAACTGTCTACAATGATAGGACATGGACTGTTCCAAATGGCGTTAAAATAATGGGGTTAATTTCTCATGCTAAAAAATGATAACAAGCTGGATTTCATAATAATCATCTAGGTTCTTAGTGGTAGATAGGTTCATTTGATAGCAATCGTCTTCCTGGAATTATAAATTACCCATCACTTGATTTTTGATAATACAGGCCAGCCTTGGCCCTTATTTTATTTTGCTTGTATTTGCTAATTGTTGATGGTTAGCTAGTCAATTCAGAAAACATAGATGCAGTTGTAACTGGCTCATCTCAGAGAAACATCTGAAAGAATTCTGAGCTTGGGCAATTTTGCACCTACAAACTTTGCTTCACAAGTTGCTCCACTTAGCCCTTGACTGTGGAGACCTATACCTCCTGCACTGACCCATACTCTGCTTATACCACATTAAGTCCCGCAGGACTTTTCCAGTGACACCAAATTACTTCACAATCCCTTCCAATGGCTTAGGATGTGGGACTGAGGTTCTCCTCCTTCAGTGGCAAAATCTCTAGGATACAGAACTTGGGAGTGCTTTATTGCCATGAGTAGATAGTTGATCTGCTAGGGACAGCCAGAAAGGAGCTGACCCAGAAAGAGAAGCAAAAGTGGGAGATAGCAAGAAAGTCCTGGCAGAATTAAAGTCCCGTGATTCTGTTGCTCCTGAAGCCCCCCTGTCTCTCTGCTCTTTGTTCAATTCTTCTTGGAGTCCATGAGTGATCCTCATAATCTCTCATTAAATTATCTCCTTTACTAAGCAGATTGCCTCACATTAACCTACAATTGTATAGGAGATCTAACACGTTATATTCCCCCCACATTCTTGAGTTCTTATAGGTGGGATAAACTGTCAAGCACACTGCTTTCACAGCCTCTGCACCAAGTTCTTCTCCAGACTTCATTAATGATTCTGTGAAGCTGGGTCAGGCACTGGCTGGTTCTAACTGCTCCAGCAGCATGCCAGAAAGGAAAGCCAACAGCACAAAAAACACCTAGCTCCAATTCTATGGCCAACTGTCCAGAAAGGTAAGACGGGCATTCAGTGACCATGCACATGACTCCTGTCCCTGCTTGTACAAAAGGAAAAAGGCAAAGGTATCCAAGAAACAAACCTGGGGTAACAGTAAAGCCTGACTTCAATCTCCTTAAATGAAGCCAAGCTACAAAGCAGATGCTGAGCTCTTTTTGAACTGTCTACAATGATAGGACATGGACTGTTCCAAATGGCGTTAAAATAATGGGGTTAATTTCTCATGCTAAAAAATGATAACAAGCTGGATTTCATAATAATCATCTAGGTTCTTAGTGGTAGATAGGTTCATTTGATAGCAATCGTCTTCCTGGAATTATAAATTACCCATCACTTGATTTTTGATAATACAGGCCAGCCTTGGCCCTTATTTTATTTTGCTTGTATTTGCTAATTGTTGATGGTTAGCTAGTCAATTCAGAAAACATAGATGCAGTTGTAACTGGCTCATCTCAGAGAAACATCTGAAAGAATTCTGAGCTTGGGCAATTTTGCACCTACAAACTCTTTGTCTTACTTTCCTAATCACAAGTTGCTCCACTGTTCCCCCCATACGCCACTTCACATTGACTGTGGAGCTTTCCACATTCACTATAACAGCTCATCCAACTGGCTCTCCTGTGGCTTAGCAGAAAAGAACTTTTTGAAACATTATTCTTTACAAACTGTCTGCTTTTCTCTCATATCTACTGACATTACACACTTCTTGAGAAAAAATGTGCTGCACATTTGAAGGAATTGAAGAATACATCTTCTAAGTTTAGTGTTCAACTCCTGAAACCCTAGAAGTCTAAAAAACTTCTCGCTGGGAGAAACAAACTTAGTCATTTCTAGTAAAGACTTGGGCTTCCCTGGTGGCTCAGACGGTAAAGAATCTACCTGCAATGCGGGAAACCTGAGTTCAATCCTTGGGTTGGGAAGATCCCCTGGAGGAGGGCATGGCAACCCACTCGAATATTCTTGCCTGGAGAATCCCCATGAACAGAGGAGCCTGGTGAGCTACATATAGTCCATGGGATCGCAAAGAGTGGGACATGACTAGGTGACTAAGCACAGCACGGTAAAGACTCTGGGCTTCCATGGTAGCTCCGTGGTAAAGAACCTGCCTCCAATGCAGGAGATACAGGAGACACGGATTCAATTTCTAGATTAGAAAGTTTCCCTTGAGAAGGAAATGGCAACCCACTCCAGTAGTCTTGCCTGGGTACTGCCATGGACAGAAGAGCCTAGCTGGCTACAGTCTATGGGGTTGCACAAGACTAGACAACAACATCAACAAAGTAAAGATGTTTGGGAGAAAAAAAAAGTCTGTATGTGAGTCCTTGCTTTGCATGTATGCTCAGTCACTTCAGTTGTGTCCTACTTTTTGAGCCCTATAAACTGTAGTCTGTCAGGCTCCTCTGTTTATGAGATTCTCCTGGGAAGAATACTGGCGTGAGATGCCATGAAATTCAGAGCATCTTATTCACTTGTCATAAAGAATACAGAAGTGAAAGTGTTCTACCTCGGATTGAGACTTAAACCAGGGTCCCAGATTTGATCAAACTCTGCTTGGGATTTAAACCCACGTGGCTAGGACTCAATCCAGCCAAACCCCAGTCTGAGACTTGAACCCACATAATCGGGACTCAATCCCAGCCAAAAAACCCTGTCTGGGACTTGAACCCACGTGGCCAGGACTCAATCCAACCAAAACCCTAGTCTCAGGCAATCTTTGAATTAAAATCACTCATCCAACATCTGGACCCACTGAGGCTCAAGTTCTTTGTGCCCCAACACAGAAGGAATTCAGCGAGAGGCAGAGTGATAGGCAAGAAGAGGATTTATTAGGATAGGACGCTTGTAAGAGGTACAAGTGAGAAGGCGGGAAAGCTCTGCTCCTTCCACTGGGTGGGCAGCAATATATATATAGAAGTGTAGAAGACTGCCTTCTTCAAGTAGACGTAGATGCAGACGTAAGGCATAGATCATTAGCTCTTCCTTTCCTAGCTCTTCTTTCATTAGCTGTTTATTCTTAGTCAAGCCTGCTTTACTGAATAAGGAGCAGCTTTCTTGAGTTATTGTTAACTTACTGGCACCCCAACTTTTCTTTGGTTTTACCTTTCTACCTACAGTCCCCTACTAGGACTTTATAAATATCTATTCTATTCTGTCTCTATCAGAAGTAAGTGGTTTTTATTAACAGGCTGATCATATGAGCTTGTAGATACAACACTTGAAGCTTAGTAGATTCGGTGTATAGAACCATCTGCTTATGCTCTTTCCTTCTTTCACTTCTTCCTTATATATTAGTTTTTTTAAAAATAATCACCTTTAAGAACTTCCACTCTGATCTGCTCACAGAGCAGAAATAGAATTCTGCTTTTATATGTATGGCAGGCTATTAGATATTCAGAGTGCAATCACTTATATCACCCCTAAATATTTTTTTCTCAAATTAAGTATCCATAATTAATAAGACCACATCTTCAATAAAAAGTTCTTATTTCCCAATGGGAATTAGGAGGAAATTCAGTCAGCTAGAAAAGCATAACTGCCTAAGAAATGCATTAAATGGAAGGTAGACATGAAATAGGTCAGCATATTTCATTATTTCTAAACCATTCAATTATAAATTGACATTAAATTAATACGGATCAGCACTGTGTGTGTGTGTGCTAAGTTGCTTCAGTTGTGTCAAACTCTGCCACGCCATGGACTTTGAGCCCACTAGTCTCCTCTGTCCATGAAATGTTCCAGACAAAAATACGGGAGTAGCTGCAACTTCCTACTCCAGGAGATCTTCCTGACCTAGGAATGGAACCCATGTCTCTTGCATCTCCTGCATCAGAAAGCAGATATTCTTTACCACTAGTGTCACCTGGGAAGCCCACCCAATTAGCATTAATGTTTACCAAAGTCATATTCATACAAAAACGGAAAGGACATCCAGCAGCTGAAATGGAAATTAGTAACAAAACATTTTCAAAGCTGTAAGACTTCTCCTTTGAGAAAGACTCTAGGGGTTTTGTTTGCTGGTTCATTTAACACTAAGTTTAAAAGAAAGAAAAAAGATTAATGTTTAAACTTCAGGAAGGTTTGGCTTGCCTAGGACCTGGCCATACCCAGGTCTGTTTCTAGGGCTCCAAGGCCTCTTGGGCCTTAGGACTATCTTGGTAAGAACTCTTCCATGGGAAGAGCTGGTGAGCCATAAATCGGAGCCAAGTCTGATTCCTAAGTCTCACAGTTGCATTATTTTTCAAGCCTGCTTTACTGAATAAGGAGCAGCTTTCTTGAGTTATTGTTAACTTACTGGCACCCCAACTTTTCTTTGGTTTTACCTTTCTACCTACAGTCCCCTACTAGGACTTTATAAATATCTATTCTATTCTGTCTCTATCAGAAGTAAGTGGTTTTTATTAACAGGCTGATCATATGAGCTTGTAGATACAACACTTGAAGCTTAGTAGATTCGGTGTATAGAACCATCTGCTTATGCTCTTTCCTTCTTTCACTTCTTCCTTATATATTAGTTTTTTTAAAAATAATCACCTTTAAGAACTTCCACTCTGATCTGCTCACAGAGCAGAAATAGAATTCTGCTTTTATATGTATGGCAGGCTATTAGATATTCAGAGTGCAATCACTTATATCACCCCTAAATATTTTTTTCTCAAATTAAGTATCCATAATTAATAAGACCACATCTTCAATAAAAAGTTCTTATTTCCCAATGGGAATTAGGAGGAAATTCAGTCAGCTAGAAAAGCATAACTGCCTAAGAAATGCATTAAATGGAAGGTAGACATGAAATAGGTCAGCATATTTCATTATTTCTAAACCATTCAATTATAAATTGACATTAAATTAATACGGATCAGCACTGTGTGTGTGTGTGCTAAGTTGCTTCAGTTGTGTCAAACTCTGCCACGCCATGGACTTTGAGCCCACTAGTCTCCTCTGTCCATGAAATGTTCCAGACAAAAATACGGGAGTAGCTGCAACTTCCTACTCCAGGAGATCTTCCTGACCTAGGAATGGAACCCATGTCTCTTGCATCTCCTGCATCAGAAAGCAGATATTCTTTACCACTAGTGTCACCTGGGAAGCCCACCCAATTAGCATTAATGTTTACCAAAGTCATATTCATACAAAAACGGAAAGGACATCCAGCAGCTGAAATGGAAATTAGTAACAAAACATTTTCAAAGCTGTAAGACTTCTCCTTTGAGAAAGACTCTAGGGGTTTTGTTTGCTGGTTCATTTAACACTAAGTTTAAAAAGAAAAATAAAAAGATTAATGTTTAAACTTCAGGAAGGTTTGGCTTGCCTAGGACCTGGCCATACCCAGGTCTGTTTCTAGGGCTCCAAGGCCTCTTGGGCCTTAGGACTATCTTGGTAAGAACTCTTCCATGGGAAGAGCTGGTGAGCCATAAATCGGAGCCAAGTCTGATTCCTAAGTCTCACAGTTGCAAGAAAAGGACAAGAAAGCAAGCTAACAAAAAAAATTCCTTGAGTAAATGCTCTGGAGAAGAGGTGGAGGGTAGATGGCAGCCCCATATTCCTTGGACTCCCTGTTACAGGGTGCTGTGCTGGGGGAAGACTCAAAACTACTCTGCTGATAACAAGTTACTTGTAGTGCTAGGTGTTCCATCAAGGAGAACGGAGGTCTGACCCAGAAAAATAATATTTGCCTTTTTAATACAACTCTTAAAGCATGGAGGGAAAAAATGGAGCAGGTGAAGAGAGTTTGGGAAATTACTGGTTAAATCACTTTTTTAAAAAGACCACAATGAATAGGAATTAAAATAGGAAACTTAAAACTCAGGAAGATGAGAGAGGAGCAGAACAATTGGCCCCCTCTTGAGTAAACCAAATATAGAGACACGGATGTTAGAGATGTGGACGTTCGTCCTTTCTGTACTTTTGAGGGGTGGAGTGGTTTATCCTGGTTGTTACTCTGCTCCATATCTACCTAGGGCTTCAGCCAAATTCTTGTTCAAACACTTGAAAACCTGTACTAGCTCCTGAGGAAGTTTCACATGCTTCTCATATACACTGCTGTGGCCTGAATAAAGACAATCCAACTTAGTGTTTTATTGTTTTTTTTAAGATTTATTTTCCTGTTTTTGCCTCCAAGTCATCATTTATTTTCATCCATTTTTATTCTTCGGCATGTGTGTGCACCTCCCATTGCAGTGGCCTTTCTCGTTGTAGAGCACCGGCTCTGGGCATACGCACTCCAGAGCACTGGCTCCTAATTGGACACACCTGTCCAGCCGCTCCTCAGTACATGGGATTTTCCCCGGCCAGGGATGGAACCGGTGCCTCCTGCATTGCAAGGCGGACTTTTTACCCACTGGACCACCAGGGAAGTCCCCAGCTTAGTTTTTAATGCCTTAATCTTTCTTTCTCCATGGTCATGAAAAAAGAAAACTACAATGAAGGTTTTTTTTTTTTTTTTTAAAGAAAATGTCTAAGATATACAAATTCAAAACATTTTATACAGTCCTTACATTAAGACCATATCTTGCCAAAACACGGTTTCCCATATAATACATGAATGGATGAACAAAAAAGTAAATAAGGAAATACTCCTAAAGCACATGCCAAGAAATAAATAAGTTTAATTTCATGAAATTTCAGACTGAATCAGGCAAACAGAATCACAGATTTCCACGTCTGCCATGACTCAGTGTATAGCTTTGGGAAAACCTTGTAATTTCTCCATACTTCAGTTTCTCACCCTATAAAAGGAGTATATGGCTTGAAATGTAATTCCCTCACAGCACTGTGAGTTTTGATTCAACATTTATAAAAGGCTTTTAGCTTCCCTGATTAATAGGCCAAATACTGTGGTAGATGTATAATCCACTTTCCAAAAAGTATAAAGGTAACTGGTCAAATCTGATGTAAAGTAATACTTGAGTTGAGAAATAAATATCAGTCATATCTATTACTTCTCCACTCTGTTTTCTAAGAAATAAAAATTACTTCTAACAGAAAAAGTATCAAATTAATATTCAAGTTAGTTGAAGTGTTATCATCACAGGCTTACCTACATTGGGGAGAAGGGGAGTTGTTTTGTTTTTCCAGACTGTCCCACGTGTTTATATGGTAAAGTCAGGAATGTTGGGCACGGTTTTGAAGGCCTCTAGCGTATTCACTGGTTTCTGGCATTCTAATACACTCTACTCTTATAACCATAAAAGTACTCTTGAGTGCTTCTGGAAATATATAACAAATCTTTAATCAATTTAAGAGTGTTTTAACTGCATACATGAAATTTCTTGGGAGGAAAATGTTAGCTATTCTAACAAATCTTTAAAAATGCCTCCAAAAGTCATCATTTATTTTCATCCATTTTTATTCTTCGGCATGTGTGTGCACCTCCCATTGCAGTGGCCTTTCTCGTTGTAGAGCACCGGCTCTGGGCATACGCACTCCAGAGCACTGGCTCCTAATTGGACACACCTGTCCAGCCGCTCCTCAGTACATGGGATTTTCCCCGGCCAGGGATGGAACCGGTGCCTCCTGCATTGCAAGGCGGACTTTTTACCCACTGGACCACCAGGGAAGTCCCCAGCTTAGTTTTTAATGCCTTAATCTTTCTTTCTCCATGGTCATGAAAAAAGAAAACTACAATGAAGGTTTTTTTTTTTTTTTTTAAAGAAAATGTCTAAGATATACAAATTCAAAACATTTTATACAGTCCTTACATTAAGACCATATCTTGCCAAAACACGGTTTCCCATATAATACATGAATGGATGAACAAAAAAGTAAATAAGGAAATACTCCTAAAGCACATGCCAAGAAATAAATAAGTTTAATTTCATGAAATTTCAGACTGAATCAGGCAAACAGAATCACAGATTTCCACGTCTGCCATGACTCAGTGTATAGCTTTGGGAAAACCTTGTAATTTCTCCATACTTCAGTTTCTCACCCTATAAAAGGAGTATATGGCTTGAAATGTAATTCCCTCACAGCACTGTGAGTTTTGATTCAACATTTATAAAAGGCTTTTTAGCTTCCCTGATTAATAGGCCAAATACTGTGGTAGATGTATAATCCACTTTCCAAAAAGTATAAAGGTAACTGGTCAAATCTGATGTAAAGTAATACTTGAGTTGAGAAATAAATATCAGTCATATCTATTACTTCTCCACTCTGTTTTCTAAGAAATAAAAATTACTTCTAACAGAAAAAGTATCAAATTAATATTCAAGTTAGTTGAAGTGTTATCATCACAGGCTTACCTACATTGGGGAGAAGGGGAGTTGTTTTGTTTTTCCAGACTGTCCCACGTGTTTATATGGTAAAGTCAGGAATGTTGGGCACGGTTTTGAAGGCCTCTAGCGTATTCACTGGTTTCTGGCATTCTAATACACTCTACTCTTATAACCATAAAAGTACTCTTGAGTGCTTCTGGAAATATATAACAAATCTTTAATCAATTTAAGAGTGTTTTAACTGCATACATGAAATTTCTTGGGAGGAAAATGTTAGCTATTCTACACACATACAGTACTTAAGTTAGCAAGAGAGTTCTTTCTCAAAGGCACAGAGTAGTTTCCCCATAGTAATATAATTTTCAGTTTTATGTGCCTAAGTCCTATTGAATCCCTTAGAATAACAGGAAATTCTGCAGGAAAATAAACTCACAAAAATTGATAGCAATATTTATCCAATGCTGGGAGGAATCAACTATTCTGAGCTGACTTATTCCCTTAAAGGTACTAGATAGCCATTAAAGGTTAGCCAGAATCTTAATTTACCAAAAATTATAAGAACTGAAGATTCTGGAGACAGACCTTTCTACATATTAGACTTCCACATTAAAGCCTACTGATTAACAAACTTCATTTTTAAACTTTCTGCATCATAATCCATTAGCCAGGCCATCAGTAACGATTCTTTGAATTTTGATGCTTTCACTTTAATTTTCACATTAGATTATGACATTTTACATATTTATAAATCAGAATATTGATAAGATACAGTTGATAGTTTGGCATATGGTGATATTTAATAACATTCAAAATGGACTGATCTCATTTATCATAATACAATGTCTATGCCCTTCATCTACATGTTTAAATGCTCTAGTAATATATGTAAGGTGTTCACAACTGCGCCTGCCACATAGTTGGCTCTTTACAGAATAAAAATATACTATGCCTCATAAATTCCCAGCATCAGAGTTTCTCTTAGCAATTCTTATAAATATTTTATGGTGCTAAGTAAAAGCATGTCAAGAATATTATACATACTGAGCTTATTTTCTTCCTACCAAGTGTGGTTTAAGAACTATGAATACATATATTAATAATCATTCATACAATGAGTAGTGAGCACCCTTAAGTGAGATATTAACTATACGTAACATAGATTTGTTACATATGTGGTTAACAGAATTATTTGCTCTTATCAGTGAATAGGTGTGTGTGTCAAGAAATTTATTGCAATAAGCCATCTTATTGATGAGAGCACAAATACAGCATTCAACTTTGTATAAAATACTGCCCTTGGCTTTATGAGAAAGACGCAAGTATCATCATCGGGATACATGGTGCTACAACCTTTTTGAAAAGTGTTTTGGCACCTTTTATGCAAGATGTGTATGTTCTTTCATCTATTAATCCTATCTCTAAAGTTTTATCTACGGGAATTTGGGGCAGATATACAAAATGATACATAAAAATCATGACTACAGCACTGTGTAATAGTAAAAATCTGCAAGCAACCTAAAAGTATACCAAGAAGGGATCAATTAAGGTATAAAATATATTCATGCATTAAACAGAAGCACCCCAAACTACATACACTTACGTGAAAAAATATTCAAAACACAAACGAAAGCAAGTGTTAAGACAATTGATGATCTATTTTGGTTTAAAAATGTAAAATAAAAATTTACACACGTATAGAAAAGAACGTCTGAAAGGAAGCACACTGAAGTACAACCATTTGCCTTCATTTGTGGGATGTGGAAGAGATGGATAAAGTGAGGGCCATCCATTTTTTTATGATAAACATATGTTATCTTCTATGCTTACTGAAGAATATTTGATTTGCAATATTGTGTTAGTTTCAGATGCAGAGAAAAGTGAACTGGAGATATATATATATACACATATATATATAGTTATGCATATGTGTATACTTTTCAGATGTTTTTCTTTCATAGGTTATTGTAAGATATTTATATAGTTTCCCTGTGTTACACAGCAAATCCTTTTAATTCATCTATCTTATATAAACATATCCATCTTTTAAAACTTTTCAGTAAAATATAGCCATACACACAGTAAAATTTGCAAAACAAAAGTAGATGGCTGATACATTTTATTACCTCAACACCCCCACATCTCCATCAGACGGGTCAAGATAAAGAGTTTTATCAGTACTCCAGAAGCCTCTCTCCTTGCCTCTTCCAGTAAGACCCCTCACAGGACCTCCCATCATATTTACTTTAATATCAACATGTGACACAACTATGGATGACTTTTTGTTTAAAAAAACGGATTTAAAAAAGCTAGCTTAAACAGTATGAACAGCCCTTTTATGAGTATTAAATATACTCAACAATTTACTCAACTAAATATTATGTATGTGTGTTATATGCTTAAATATATATAAGCATTTTCAGTGTCTTCTGGTATAAATTCAGTTATTCCTTACAACATTCCACAAGGAAAGTTCTATTATTATTCCCTGTTGACACATGTTGAAACTATGGCTAAAGCAGGTCAGTGAATAACTTCTCCAAGGCTACTGATGAGTGGCAGGAGATCCCGGAAGGATACATACAAAGGCAGTTTGATTTCAGTATTTGCAACTCCTTGCTGATCTCAAACAAAGAAAAATAAGGCCACAAGTTGTAGAGTTGGGACCGGAGAGAGTCTTCAGCACAAAGTTCTCTTTTTAACTCTGTTTTGAGTAAATCACTTAACATCTCTAATACAGGGTTCATCTGCAAAATGGAGAGTCAGGCTAAATTCCTCTCCTGATCTGATTCTCTGATAAATTATGTGACCTATGAAAATATCGAGCAAATACGCTTCATCACAATTTAGTACAATCACATACTGCGTTCAGAAATGACTCATACAAGGAAATAAAACCACAATTTTTGAAACTATTGGAAACAATCATTTTAATTTAATGTTATTTTTGGACACAGAAGGCTTTTTTTCTTCCCCTAAATAAGCAAGCTGGTGGTTTTGAAGGGTCTTGCTCATCTTTTTGTGGAAAATGCCTGAAAACAAACCACTAGAAACTAAACAGAAATTTTTCTTCCCAAATTATGCCTGAAAAAAAGACTGAATTTCTCTCACCAAATGGCCACATATACTTTTAACAGATACCTCTAGGATTTTTAGTCACCATATTTTGAAACATTGACATAAACAAATACAGAATGTACTTCCTCTCAGATGAAATCCATAATTCTGATAGTTAAAAACTCTTCAAAATAACATGAAATGTATCTCTCTACAGAAATCAAGCCAGGAAACTGAAGTCTGTTTCTAGAGAAAACTGGAAGTAGGAAAACCATAAGCCTCCACTAAACTCTGTCATTTTAATTTCAGTTTATTCAAAAATACCAGTTCATGCGGCCATTATCTTTTCTTCTGCTAGGAAGCCCTGGATATCAGTAATACTGTTGTATTCATAAAATACAACCAATGGATACAAAAATCAGTAGCATTTACTCAACTAAATATGTATGTGTGTTATATGCTTAAATATATATAAGCATTTTCAGTGTCTTCTGGTATAAATTCAGTTATTCCTTACAACATTCCACAAGGAAAGTTCTATTATTATTCCCTGTTGACACATGTTGAAACTATGGCTAAAGCAGGTCAGTGAATAACTTCTCCAAGGCTACTGATGAGTGGCAGGAGATCCCGGAAGGATACATACAAAGGCAGTTTGATTTCAGTATTTGCAACTCCTTGCTGATCTCAAACAAAGAAAAATAAGGCCACAAGTTGTAGAGTTGGGACCGGAGAGAGTCTTCAGCACAAAGTTCTCTTTTTAACTCTGTTTTGAGTAAATCACTTAACATCTCTAATACAGGGTTCATCTGCAAAATGGAGAGTCAGGCTAAATTCCTCTCCTGATCTGATTCTCTGATAAATTATGTGACCTATGAAAATATCGAGCAAATACGCTTCATCACAATTTAGTACAATCACATACTGCGTTCAGAAATGACTCATACAAGGAAATAAAACCACAATTTTTGAAACTATTGGAAACAATCATTTTAATTTAATGTTATTTTTGGACACAGAAGGCTTTTTTTCTTCCCCTAAATAAGCAAGCTGGTGGTTTTGAAGGGTCTTGCTCATCTTTTTGTGGAAAATGCCTGAAAACAAACCACTAGAAACTAAACAGAAATTTTTCTTCCCAAATTATGCCTGAAAAAAAGACTGAATTTCTCTCACCAAATGGCCACATATACTTTTAACAGATACCTCTAGGATTTTTAGTCACCATATTTTGAAACATTGACATAAACAAATACAGAATGTACTTCCTCTCAGATGAAATCCATAATTCTGATAGTTAAAAACTCTTCAAAATAACATGAAATGTATCTCTCTACAGAAATCAAGCCAGGAAACTGAAGTCTGTTTCTAGAGAAAACTGGAAGTAGGAAAACCATAAGCCTCCACTAAACTCTGTCATTTTAATTTCAGTTTATTCAAAAATACCAGTTCATGCGGCCATTATCTTTTCTTCTGCTAGGAAGCCCTGGATATCAGTAATACTTTGGTATTCATAAAATACAACCAATAAACGAGGCTCCATGGCCACACACACAAAAAGAATCAGTTTCCAAAATGTAAACAGGATCCATTCTTTGTAGTTGTCTGGCTTTGTATGTGTGCCCTTTGAAGATACTTAGGGAAGAGCGTAACTAGCAAATTTCCTTCCATACTCTAGGCACTGGGGTTACAGAGAGGGAAAGATATGGTCTTGCCCCTCATTGAATTCAGAAGCTCTCTAGAAGACAGATTCACACAAAATTAGCCCCAGCACAATGTGCTCTTATACGAACAGCCCACATAAGGTGCGATGGTATTACAGAGAGAAAAGATTTCATTCTGCCTGAGCCTCGGGAAGGCTTCCCAGAGGAGGTGACATTTGAGCTAAGCCTTGAAAGATGAGTAGATTTTTTATCCAGGTAGGCAGCAAAAAATAAGAGGCAAGTAGGTTAAGGGAGTGGGGCAGTGGAGGACAAGGGTGGCAAGAATATCCCATGGAGAGTAAAGGAAATGCCTATTTGTATTTTATGCCATAGAGCACTCAAAAAAGAGGTTAGGTCTTAACATTTTTATGCACTATACAAAGAAATCAACCTGAGAGAGTAGATATGTGACTTGAATTCTCTGAGGGATTCCCTGATTTATAAACCCAAGAAGTGTTCATTTGGAAAAACACAACTTCTGGTTTACTGGCTATTCCCCAACGATTGAAGGGTTACCAGGCTTCCTGCTCAACGTTAGGAATAAAGTGCCTGGATGCACCTGAAGTTTACTATGCCTTCTCTGAACTTCCTATCAATGCATGGAGCAGAGCTCTCCTCCACTGTCTGAAAACTCATGAGTTAAGCCCTTGGCTTACAACTCCACCTCGCTTCCACCGAAGGGCCCCCATCTGTCATTGGTTTGCCCACTTCATTAACAAGCAGCTGTAAGGAGCTGAAAACAGAAATACACTTTGCTCACATACAGTATGCTATATTTGCAGCCACATCAAGCCAGGAAACTGAAGTCTGTTTCTAGAAAACTGGAAGTAGGAAAACCATAAGCCTCCACTAAACTCTGTCATTTTAATTTCAGTTTATTCAAAAATACCAGTTCATGCGGCCATTATCTTTTCTTCTGCTAGGAAGCCCTGGATATCAGTAATACTTTGGTATTCATAAAATACAACCAATAAACGAGGCTCCATGGCCACACACACAAAAAGAATCAGTTTCCAAAATGTAAACAGGATCCATTCTTTGTAGTTGTCTGGCTTTGTATGTGTGCCCTTTGAAGATACTTAGGGAAGAGCGTAACTAGCAAATTTCCTTCCATACTCTAGGCACTGGGGTTACAGAGAGGGAAAGATATGGTCTTGCCCCTCATTGAATTCAGAAGCTCTCTAGAAGACAGATTCACACAAAATTAGCCCCAGCACAATGTGCTCTTATACGAACAGCCCACATAAGGTGCGATGGTATTACAGAGAGAAAAGATTTCATTCTGCCTGAGCCTCGGGAAGGCTTCCCAGAGGAGGTGACATTTGAGCTAAGCCTTGAAAGATGAGTAGATTTTTTATCCAGGTAGGCAGCAAAAAATAAGAGGCAAGTAGGTTAAGGGAGTGGGGCAGTGGAGGACAAGGGTGGCAAGAATATCCCATGGAGAGTAAAGGAAATGCCTATTTGTATTTTATGCCATAGAGCACTCAAAAAAGAGGTTAGGTCTTAACATTTTTATGCACTATACAAAGAAATCAACCTGAGAGAGTAGATATGTGACTTGAATTCTCTGAGGGATTCCCTGATTTATAAACCCAAGAAGTGTTCATTTGGAAAAACACAACTTCTGGTTTACTGGCTATTCCCCAACGATTGAAGGGTTACCAGGCTTCCTGCTCAACGTTAGGAATAAAGTGCCTGGATGCACCTGAAGTTTACTATGCCTTCTCTGAACTTCCTATCAATGCATGGAGCAGAGCTCTCCTCCACTGTCTGAAAACTCATGAGTTAAGCCCTTGGCTTACAACTCCACCTCGCTTCCACCGAAGGGCCCCCATCTGTCATTGGTTTGCCCACTTCATTAACAAGCAGCTGTAAGGAGTCCTTCTGTCCTTAGAAAACAGAAATACACTTTGCTCACATACAGTATGCTATATTTGCAGCCACATTTCCTTCGTAGGAATACACTTCCAAAATTGAAGCACAATCAAAGGAGAGGTAAGACAAAGAAAGAAAGGCAGACAGAGAGATAGTGAGTTTGTTTTCAAGTACCCCTGCCCTGTCTGCTTGAGCATCAATTAGTAAATGATGTGAAATCCCTACGTCTGTCTGACTTTTTCCAGGTAACATGATTACCTGCCTAATACAATTAAAGTAAAACCACTAGACAATACATATATGTGGAATTTGAAGTGTCTTGCAATTACAAGTGAGATTTTAAATTTCTCTACTGCTTAGACTCACATAAACATTAGTCTAATCATATATTTATAGTATTGTTTCATACTCCAAAATAATTTTTACATGCAATCCAAAACTTAGGGTAGGCAAAGTTATCCTCTCACTTTATGTTAACATTATGTTCCCAGTTTTTTCTTCTCAGTAATTTTTGAAGCATCTTTCACACACACGTGAACTAGGAAGAGGTCAGATGTCAATGTAGGTCAGACTACAGTTACATGCAGTCATAGACATATCAATTTAGAGACAAAATGTAGACATCAAGATTTAATCTATAGAATTAGAACATAAGGTCTGGATTTGGTAAATCAACAAAGGAGTTTTCATGTGCACTATGTTCATTTTTACTTTCTTCAGACTGTAGCAGTATTACTAAGCTCAAGACTCTGAAACTATGGTACTAACTGAAAGCTAGGACATTTCATTTGACACTCTCTCATTACAATCTAACAAATCATTAGGTATTTTAATCTTAGGAAGTTGTGATTATAGACGATATATTACTTTTTCTGATGCTACAGAATAAAAAAAGTAAAAGTTTCTTATTGTTAAATATTATGGGAAAAGATAAGCAACTATCATTATCAAGAATGAATCAAAAGTATCTACTAAAGATTAACAGCAAAAGCAATTTTTTAAAAAATACACCTATCAGTGATTCAAATGAATATCTACTTTCCTAAGTATTGTGCTCCTCTGACTCATATATTATTTCCAGAAAAGAAAAACATCCTGACGAGAGTCAATCTGTGTAAAAGGCATGTGTGTTCAGTCATGTCCAGCTCTTTGTGACCTCCTGTTCTGTAGCCCACCAGGCCCCTCTGTCCATGGAATTCTCCAGGAAAGAATACAAGATAAGGTTGCTATTTCCTACTCCAGGGAATCTTCTTGACCCACGGATCGAACCCATTGCCTCTTACATCTCCTGCACAGGCAGGTGGGCTCTTTACTACTGCGCCACCTGGGAAGCTCCCATCTGTGTAAAACTATCTGTAAATCCCCTCTATGTACAGTTTACCTATCAACACAGACCAGTAAGAGTTGTTTGATTTTCTGTTTAAATTTAGGAGGAATGTATGAAGATTCTCCACACTTGACTGAGGCTAGTACAATCATCTTCTGCAGATGCCCAGAAATCTTTTGGCTTTATCAAGCGACCATAAGATCTACTGTGACTATGTGTTCTCAACAGAGGGCAGTTCTGCTTCCAGAGGGCATCTGACAAAGTCTGAAAGCACTGTTAATACTTGAGGGAGGCTGCTACTGGCATCTAGTGGGTAGAGATTATGCATGTCACACAACACCCTACACTGTGCACCCTTTAATGCACAGATCAGCGCCCCCCCCCACACCTCCAATAATGAATTATCCAGTTCAAAGTGTCAATAATCAGACTTTGAGAAACTCTGGTCTAAATGCACTGAGAAATTCAGACACAATATCAATAGCAGCATCATATTTTCATACAGATGCACCTGGCAGCAATTCTAGATAAGCAGCTAAAAGATGGAATGTCGAATTTTTAAGCCTATTACTTATACTTGAACTGTACAATAAATTTTTTGGGTATTTTAATCTTAGGAAGTTGTGATTATAGACGATATATTACTTTTTCTGATGCTACAGAATAAAAAAAGTAAAAGTTTCTTATTGTTAAATATTATGGGAAAAGATAAGCAACTATCATTATCAAGAATGAATCAAAAGTATCTACTAAAGATTAACAGCAAAAGCAATTTTTTAAAAAATACACCTATCAGTGATTCAAATGAATATCTACTTTCCTAAGTATTGTGCTCCTCTGACTCATATATTATTTCCAGAAAAGAAAAACATCCTGACGAGAGTCAATCTGTGTAAAAGGCATGTGTGTTCAGTCATGTCCAGCTCTTTGTGACCTCCTGTTCTGTAGCCCACCAGGCCCCTCTGTCCATGGAATTCTCCAGGAAAGAATACAAGATAAGGTTGCTATTTCCTACTCCAGGGAATCTTCTTGACCCACGGATCGAACCCATTGCCTCTTACATCTCCTGCACAGGCAGGTGGGCTCTTTACTACTGCGCCACCTGGGAAGCTCCCATCTGTGTAAAACTATCTGTAAATCCCCTCTATGTACAGTTTACCTATCAACACAGACCAGTAAGAGTTGTTTGATTTTCTGTTTAAATTTAGGAGGAATGTATGAAGATTCTCCACACTTGACTGAGGCTAGTACAATCATCTTCTGCAGATGCCCAGAAATCTTTTGGCTTTATCAAGCGACCATAAGATCTACTGTGACTATGTGTTCTCAACAGAGGGCAGTTCTGCTTCCAGAGGGCATCTGACAAAGTCTGAAAGCACTGTTAATACTTGAGGGAGGCTGCTACTGGCATCTAGTGGGTAGAGATTATGCATGTCACACAACACCCTACACTGTGCACCCTTTAATGCACAGATCAGCGCCCCCCCCCACACCTCCAATAATGAATTATCCAGTTCAAAGTGTCAATAATCAGACTTTGAGAAACTCTGGTCTAAATGCACTGAGAAATTCAGACACAATATCAATAGCAGCATCATATTTTCATACAGATGCACCTGGCAGCAATTCTAGATAAGCAGCTAAAAGATGGAATGTCGACGATTACCATTTTAACTAACCTTCCTCCTTCGGCCCCTCTTTGCTGCAGTCATTACATCTGAATTCAAGGACCAAAGGATAAAGTGTAAAAATGGAGATGCTAATGACCTCTGAATGACTCTGCAAAGATAAAGACATAGCAATCTTCACTGTTATCTTTTTTAAAGTTTACACTGAATTTATCAAGTGCATGCGTCCATGCTCGGTCCTATCCAACTCTTTGCAACTCCATGGACTGTACACCACCAGGCTTCCCTGTCCACGGAATTTCCCAGGCAAGAATACTGGAATGGGTTGCCATTTCCTTCTCCAGGGCACCTTCCCAACCCAAGGATCAAACCTGCATTTCTTGTGTCTTCTGCACTGCCAGGCAGACTCTTTACCATTGTCCTATCTGGGAAAATTATACAAATTCTTATAATTGGTGCCTTCAGGCTGAAAAAAAATAAACTGGGGAAATAAATATTGGGTATAAAACAAAAAGTACCATTACAGAATGTTCTTAAGAGTAGCTGAAAAGCCACAAAGATGAAAGCCTTTAAAAATTCAGATACATATGTATGTATATGTATGGCAACTCGCTTCAGTATCCTTGCCTGGAGAATCCCATAGACAGAGGAGCCTGGTGGGCTACCATCGAGGGGTCACGAAAAGTCGGACATAACTAAGCAACTAACACTCATAGCTGATTCACTTTGCTGTACAGTAGAAACTAACACAACATTGCAAAGCAATTACACTCCAATAAAAATTAATTTTAATGAATAAATAAAATCTAGATGAATGTATGTGAAAGCATTTGTTAAAAGAAAACACCATGCAATTTCTAAACAGGCAAAACTAAGTTATCTAATATATTCTCTTATAGCTCCAAATGCAGCTTTAGGTTCGCCAAGATCACCCAGGGTACTGAATGCGTACTTGGCCACCAGGAACTCAACTTACAGTCCCTAGTCTATAACCCCCAAATGACTATCAGCTGTACATATCTCCAGAATATTTAGCATATGCCAATGGTGGGAACACAATCACATTCATAACAGCTAGTACTCAGATCATACATTATTCTAAATGCTTTATGGATATTTATTTGCTGAATTCTCATATGAACTTCAAGAAGTATGTTCTACTACATGAGAAAACTGAAGCAAAATCAGTTTAAGGAATGTGCTCATTATTACAGAATTTGTTAGTGTCAAAGCTGAGTTTCAAACTCAAGCAGCCCAGCTCCATACGGTCTGCACTTACACATGAAAAAAGGAATCAGTGTAAGTCAAGAAATGACCCACTCAAAGGACATAGAATCCCTGTACCACTGAATTTATCAAGTGCAATTTCCCAATTTGGCAAAGGGAATTACTGGAATGGGTTGCCATTTCCTTCTCCAGGGCACCTTCCCAACCCAAGGATCAAACCTGCATTTCTTGTGTCTTCTGCACTGCCAGGCAGACTCTTTACCATTGTCCTATCTGGGAAAATTATACAAATTCTTATAATTGGTGCCTTCAGGCTGAAAAAAAATAAACTGGGGAAATAAATATTGGGTATAAAACAAAAAGTACCATTACAGAATGTTCTTAAGAGTAGCTGAAAAGCCACAAAGATGAAAGCCTTTAAAAATTCAGATACATATGTATGTATATGTATGGCAACTCGCTTCAGTATCCTTGCCTGGAGAATCCCATAGACAGAGGAGCCTGGTGGGCTACCATCGAGGGGTCACGAAAAGTCGGACATAACTAAGCAACTAACACTCATAGCTGATTCACTTTGCTGTACAGTAGAAACTAACACAACATTGCAAAGCAATTACACTCCAATAAAAATTAATTTTAATGAATAAATAAAATCTAGATGAATGTATGTGAAAGCATTTGTTAAAAGAAAACACCATGCAATTTCTAAACAGGCAAAACTAAGTTATCTAATATATTCTCTTATAGCTCCAAATGCAGCTTTAGGTTCGCCAAGATCACCCAGGGTACTGAATGCGTACTTGGCCACCAGGAACTCAACTTACAGTCCCTAGTCTATAACCCCCAAATGACTATCAGCTGTACATATCTCCAGAATATTTAGCATATGCCAATGGTGGGAACACAATCACATTCATAACAGCTAGTACTCAGATCATACATTATTCTAAATGCTTTATGGATATTTATTTGCTGAATTCTCGTATGAACTTCAAGAAGTATGTTCTACTACACATGAGAAAACTGAAGCAAAATCAGTTTAAGGAATGTGCTCATTATTACAGAATTTGTTAGTGTCAAAGCTGAGTTTCAAACTCAAGCAGCCCAGCTCCATACGGTCTGCACTTAACCACTATGCCATTAAAGAAGGAAGTTCCTCAGATGTCAAGTCCTAAGAAATACCCAAATCTCCAGAGATTTTCAGGATCCTCCTTTCATCCACTAGACCACTGACTTCCCAATGGCCATGTGTGAAATAAATACATCTCTACATCACTACACCCATACACACAAGCTGTGCCTGAGTTCAGAGATGCCATACTACTGGATTAATATCCCAAGCCCCTTGTAATGGTCCCTGTTCCCAGTGCTACTGCCACTGCCTTTCACACCCATTTCTTTACTCATCCATTCAATAGGAATTTACTGTCCCCTACCTACTGGAAATATAGAATGGCAAATACAGGTAAGAGTGTCAGCAAATTCTCAGTCTAGAGCAGAAATGAAACCCATGTACCCTGTTACATTTTAATGTGTCAACTACTGTGCTAAAGGTGGAAACTAGGAGCTCTGGGAAGAAAGAGACAAGAAACATCCCGATCAGCCTCTGATTGTCAGAGGAGATAACATTTTTCATCCTGAATCTTACAAAAGCAGAAAAAAATGAAGTTTCAATGGGAAAGGAAAGACATCTTCCAGATAGAAAGAACCACATGCACAAGAAATGGAACGGAAATGACCAGAGTATATTTGAGGGCTGCACTTTTCCATGCAATTGAAGAAGAGATTTCTTATGAGTGGCTGCTGAGACATGAGAAGGAAACCTGAACGAAGTTCTCAGCTTGAAGGGTCTTCTAGATCCTGCTAAGAATTTCAGAATCTGCCCTGGCGGCAACAGGGAATTTTTTTTTTTTTAAGAATTTTAAGTCAGGAAGGGACCTGATAAAAACTGTGAACAGATGTGGTTGAACAGCCTCAGGATGACAGCAGAGTCTTAGAGCTAGCATGAACCAGAGTGGTCCTCAAAGAGAGACAGTCAAGACATCACAACTATATTTATTATGACAAAGACAATATGACCAAGTGTGTGTAGGACAAGTGTTTCTCTACAGCTAATGTGACAATCTGAGGATTAAACCTATAACCTTGGTTACCATGATTAACTCACTGCCCTGAAGCAAAATCAGTTTAAGGAATGTGCTCATTATTACAGAATTTGTTAGTGTCAAAGCTGAGTTTCAAACTCAAGCAGCCCAGCTCCATACGGTCTGCACTTAACCACTATGCCATTAAAGAAGGAAGTTCCTCAGATGTCAAGTCCTAAGAAATACCCAAATCTCCAGAGATTTTCAGGATCCTCCTTTCATCCACTAGACCACTGACTTCCCAATGGCCATGTGTGAAATAAATACATCTCTACATCACTACACCCATACACACAAGCTGTGCCTGAGTTCAGAGATGCCATACTACTGGATTAATAT
The DNA here is from genome assembly GCA_022376925.1 of Tragulus kanchil. Classification (NCBI taxonomy): domain Eukaryota; kingdom Metazoa; phylum Chordata; class Mammalia; order Artiodactyla; family Tragulidae; genus Tragulus; species Tragulus kanchil. The sequence goes on from JAIOJX010000026.1 coordinate 203,702,132, forward strand.
CCCAAGCCCCTTGTAATGGTCCCTGTTCCCAGTGCTACTGCCACTGCCTTTCACACCCATTTCTTTACTCATCCATTCAATAGGAATTTACTGTCCCCTACCTACTGGAAATATAGAATGGCAAATACAGGTAAGAGTGTCAGCAAATTCTCAGTCTAGAGCAGAAATGAAACCCATGTACCCTGTTACATTTTAATGTGTCAACTACTGTGCTAAAGGTGGAAACTAGGAGCTCTGGGAAGAAAGAGACAAGAAACATCCCGATCAGCCTCTGATTGTCAGAGGAGATAACATTTTTCATCCTGAATCTTACAAAAGCAGAAAAAATGAAGTTTCAATGGGAAAGGAAAGACATCTTCCAGATAGAAAGAACCACATGCACAAGAAATGGAACGGAAATGACCAGAGTATATTTGAGGGCTGCACTTTTCCATGCAATTGAAGAAGAGATTTCTTATGAGTGGCTGCTGAGACATGAGAAGGAAACCTGAACGAAGTTCTCAGCTTGAAGGGTCTTCTAGATCCTGCTAAGAATTTCAGAATCTGCCCTGGCGGCAACAGGGAATTTTTTTTTTTTTAAGAATTTTAAGTCAGGAAGGGACCTGATAAAAACTGTGAACAGATGTGGTTGAACAGCCTCAGGATGACAGCAGAGTCTTAGAGCTAGCATGAACCAGAGTGGTCCTCAAAGAGAGACAGTCAAGACATCACAACTATATTTATTATGACAAAGACAATATGACCAAGTGTGTGTAGGACAAGTGTTTCTCTACAGCTAATGTGACAATCTGAGGATTAAACCTATAACCTTGGTTACCATGATTAACTCACTTACCAAGCTAACCATTCCTATGAATGGAATATGCCAAAAAAGGGAGAACTTACTATTAATATAATCATAGACTAAAAGTCCCAAAGTCTTCAAAATGACCCAGAGTAGAAAAACAACTATTTATCTCATTATAATCCTGCCATCTCATCGGCAACACTGATGAAGAAAAAAAGCATGCTGCAAGTATTTACCACATGCCCAGAACTTTGCTTTGTATTTTCATGAATGAAGGCTTTAAAAACTAAAATCAACAACTGAGACAACAAAACAGACCTAAATGAAGTCTTCTTGGATGCACTGAGGAAAAACAGTAGCATCATCTTAATACCTAAAGTTCACGTACAAAGTTTCAGTAGTATTGATGTTCTTAACTAACTCACTGAGGTCTGCATTCTAAAGTTACCTACTAGAAGCACAATTTGAGACTACTGAAAACCTGCAAAAGGGACCTGGAACGTGACTTGTCCACCTTGCAATTAAATATGGCTAGAATTACTTGAGTCAAAAACATATGTGAATCTACATTTGATTAAGTTATAAAATTTGAAGTGAAGAGAATTAGTTAATTCAGAGACCTGTGGACTTTCCAAGTCATCATCACTTTCAACATGCTGGATGCATTAAGTTAGAAATATTCCATCTCATAGTCGGAACATTCAGGTCTTTTCAACTCCTCTAGCATTCAGAAGTTCAGAGTCAGAAGTAAAATGTAACGAAGAGATCCCTCCACTGTGTATATGCAGAGGTCTGTGAATTGCGTATATGACCTCACAGAGAATAAGCCCTTCTGGTATGTGGTAGACCTACTTGATTAAGGATCGAATTTCAAACTTAATGCTATTGCTTTTGTGAGCAGAATTAAACTTAATGGTTTATGAACGTAAATTTTTATGATTTAATTGTAGCCTTTCACAAGAAATGTCCCTTTCATTTTAAAAAGGAAGGAGGAAAGAATAACAGAAACGGTAGCAATAATTTACATGAAAATCCAAGGTCATGTTCATTTATGTCACTGCTGATGAGTCTCCCTCAAGTCTTTAAAGGAAAAAAAAAAAAAGATGCTCTAACTGGGGCTTCACTGGTGGTCCAGTGGGTGAAGACTCCACCTTGCAATGCAAGGGGCACTGGTTGGTTCCCTGGCCTGGGAAGGTCCCAACGGGCAATGGAGTGGCTGGGCCGGTGTGTCCAATTACGAGCCAGCGCTCTGGAGCTCACGTGCTGCAACGAGAGAGGCCACTGCAATGGGAGGTGCACACATGCCAAAGAATATATATGGATGAAAATAAATAAATATAAAATCAATAAAAGAGGCCAAAAATAAAAAGATGCTCTAATCAAACAAACCTCTCCAAGAACAAATTCTAGTGCCTCATTCAGACCTGTAACTCTATGTCAGGAACATTTTGACTACTTTTTATTTTCTCGGTACCAAACTGAAAGTTACAGATTGGTTAGTAAGAATATTCAAGTTACACTAGGGTAAACCAGCACACCTTGGGCCGCTGTGTTACCACCGGAAGATATTTTGCCATACTTGAGAGGTGTTTGTTCTATTTTGGTTTTTTAGTGGCTGACACACTCACAGACTGCAGCAGGTACTCTGAACTGACCCATTTCATCAGAAGATTCATTTTTTGGCAACCTGGATGACCTTTACAAAGATGAAAGGGTGCACCAAAGGTCAGAAGCAGAGTTGGTAAGTGATTCGCAAGCCACACACGTCCTGCTTCATGAGGGCAGTGGACCTTTCTCTAGTGGGCATATTGTCAGCTTTCACTTGAATGAAGGGTTCTGTGGCTAAATATATAAATCAAAACAAAAACGACTACTTCCTTGAAAAATAGACTAAAATTATAAAACAGATTATTAACAGAACAAGCATGTTCACCTAATGAAAATCTTAAAAATGCGAAGTCTGATATCCATGTAAATTAACAGTATTTCCGAAATCTGAGTGAACCCCGTTATCATTTCAACCTGCCTCCAGAAATTCAGTACACAGTCCTCATTGGTTGATTCAGCAGAAACATGTAGATCTGAGATTCATAACGAGCATTGAGGCTTAAAGCAACAAAAGGAAAACCACATCTAACTAAAGGATAAGGCTTGAAAAGCAAAGAGAAAGTCAATACGAAAGTCAAATATTAAAAAGATCCGGACAGACGTTTTCACATTTAGGAGTCTTCTAGAATACCAGTTTCTCCCCAATGCAGTCACTTGCCATCAACCTTCATGATTCTGGCTATTTTAGCCAAGCACTTGTTCACTGTTACTTAATATGTTTCTTTAAATACATGCTTTAATGTTTATTTTTTTTCCTGCTTCAATCCTTTTTCGGTTTTGTCTTTAGGAATTATTTAGGAAATTTGAGGTTCAATATGAAATCAAACATATTTTTCTAATATTAAAAAAAGAGGCCAAAAATAAAAGATGCTCTAATCAAACAAACCTCTCCAAGAACAAATCAGTGCCTCATTCAGACCTGTATTTTGATTTTACTTTTTATTTTCTCGGTACCAAACTGAAAGTTACAGATTGGTTAGTAAGAATATTCAAGTTACACTAGGGTAAACCAGCACACCTTGGGCCGCTGTGTTACCACCGGAAGATATTTTGCCATACTTGAGAGGTGTTTGTTCTATTTTGGTTTTTTAGTGGCTGACACACTCACAGACTGCAGCAGGTACTCTGAACTGACCCATTTCATCAGAAGATTCATTTTTTGGCAACCTGGATGACCTTTACAAAGATGAAAGGGTGCACCAAAGGTCAGAAGCAGAGTTGGTAAGTGATTCGCAAGCCACACACGTCCTGCTTCATGAGGGCAGTGGACCTTTCTCTAGTGGGCATATTGTCAGCTTTCACTTGAATGAAGGGTTCTGTGGCTAAATATATAAATCAAAACAAAAACGACTACTTCCTTGAAAAATAGACTAAAATTATAAAACAGATTATTAACAGAACAAGCATGTTCACCTAATGAAAATCTTAAAAATGCGAAGTCTGATATCCATGTAAATTAACAGTATTTCCGAAATCTGAGTGAACCCCGTTATCATTTCAACCTGCCTCCAGAAATTCAGTACACAGTCCTCATTGGTTGATTCAGCAGAAACATGTAGATCTGAGATTCATAACGAGCATTGAGGCTTAAAGCAACAAAAGGAAAACCACATCTAACTAAAGGATAAGGCTTGAAAAGCAAAGAGAAAGTCAATACGAAAGTCAAATATTAAAAAGATCCGGACAGACGTTTTCACATTTAGGAGTCTTCTAGAATACCAGTTTCTCCCCAATGCAGTCACTTGCCATCAACCTTCATGATTCTGGCTATTTTAGCCAAGCACTTGTTCACTGTTACTTAATATGTTTCTTTAAATACATGCTTTAATGTTTATTTTTTTTCCTGCTTCAATCCTTTTTCGGTTTTGTCTTTAGGAATTATTTAGGAAATTTGAGGTTCAATATGAAATCAAACATATTTTTCTAATATTCTTAGAAATAAATATATAACTAATAATATAAAAATAAAATGTTAGTGTGGATTCCATCTTAAATGAACTCATGTGTGACTGGTGGGAGCAAACTGTCCAGGGCAACATTTAAGGATAGGGGATCTAAGTTCAGGCTGCAGAACTAAAATTCTGGCTCCACTCTATTGCATAATTGAGTCTCAGTTTTATCATCTGTAAAATGGCAATAATAAAAGCAACACAGTTGAGAAGACTATCTATTAGTTAGATAATCCACATAAGTACCTTAAGTTGTTTTGCAAAAAAAGTAAATAAACCCTCACTAAATGTCAGCTATGATGTGATGGTTACAATAATGATTGATGATGAAAATCATGATTACTCAGACTGACAGAATGGTTACAGCTAAACAAAAAATGAACTGACAATATTTTTATATTTTAAAATACACTTTAAAGTCTCCATTTACTTAACAAGATATACTTTAGATATGAAATTTCAAGATGGCCATTCTGTACTATTTTAATGCAAATTCACTTTGAACCTATTCAATTATGATCACAGCAATCAGACTTGGCCTAAAACTTTCAATCTGAGAAAAGCTGACTTGTGGAAAAAAATAATACTTAAAAACTTTAACATAGTAGTATATAATATAGGTCCTTCATTCCGAGAAGTACGTTAAAATAAGTTTACTTACTGTATGTACAGAAAGGCTTTAAAAATATCAATTGTTGTATCAAAATGTTTTACCTGGGGAAAAAATGACAATTCCTGATATTTTAACATGGTACTACTCTTCATCAGCCATGCACTGAAATCTCAGGGTGGGAAAAGGGCCAGGCCAACGCCGAAAGGGTTCAAATATCAAACTATACTATCATGTCAGTGCCCTAAGATCAATTAGCACCTTTCAATGGTACTGACCATAAAAGTCAAAACAGACGTTTTCACATTTAGGAGTCTTCTAGAATACCAGTTTCTCCCCAATGCAGTCACTTGCCATCAACCTTCATGATTCTGGCTATTTTAGCCAAGCACTTGTTCACTGTTACTTAATATGTTTCTTTAAATACATGCTTTAATGTTTATTTTTTTTCCTGCTTCAATCCTTTTTCGGTTTTGTCTTTAGGAATTATTTAGGAAATTTGAGGTTCAATATGAAATCAAACATATTTTTCTAATATTCTTAGAAATAAATATATAACTAATAATATAAAAATAAAATGTTAGTGTGGATTCCATCTTAAATGAACTCATGTGTGACTGGTGGGAGCAAACTGTCCAGGGCAACATTTAAGGATAGGGGATCTAAGTTCAGGCTGCAGAACTAAAATTCTGGCTCCACTCTATTGCATAATTGAGTCTCAGTTTTATCATCTGTAAAATGGCAATAATAAAAGCAACACAGTTGAGAAGACTATCTATTAGTTAGATAATCCACATAAGTACCTTAAGTTGTTTTGCAAAAAAAGTAAATAAACCCTCACTAAATGTCAGCTATGATGTGATGGTTACAATAATGATTGATGATGAAAATCATGATTACTCAGACTGACAGAATGGTTACAGCTAAACAAAAAATGAACTGACAATATTTTTATATTTTAAAATACACTTTAAAGTCTCCATTTACTTAACAAGATATACTTTAGATATGAAATTTCAAGATGGCCATTCTGTACTATTTTAATGCAAATTCACTTTGAACCTATTCAATTGTGATCACAGCAATCAGACTTGGCCTAAAACTTTCAATCTGAGAAAAGCTGACTTGTGGAAAAAAATAATACTTAAAAACTTTAACATAGTAGTATATAATATAGGTCCTTCATTCCGAGAAGTACGTTAAAATAAGTTTACTTACTGTATGTACAGAAAGGCTTTAAAAATATCAATTGTTGTATCAAAATGTTTTACCTGGGGAAAAAATGACAATTCCTGATATTTTAACATGGTACTACTCTTCATCAGCCATGCACTGAAATCTCAGGGTGGGAAAAGGGCCAGGCCAACGCCGAAAGGGTTCAAATATCAAACTATACTATCATGTCAGTGCCCTAAGATCAATTAGCACCTTTCAATGACAGAAAAGGTTACAGTGAGCCTCAGAGGTACACATTCTGAAACTGTTTTAGACCACCATATAAATGTGGTTTTGATAACTTAAAATGGTTTCTATTTTTAAATTCATCTGCTTCATCTCTTCTTCTGGAAGAGGGAAGGAGTTAGGGGGTAAGGGTAGTGGTATTTATTTTCAGTCCCACTCTCCTAGTGAAAACCTGAATGGGTCATGGTAAGAGTCACAAACTTTTAAGAGAAACACAGTATATCACCAAAGCATATACTAGTGTGCAGAGCCACAAGCAATAGTAGGTGACAGTGATGTTTACAAAGTCTGAAAACCTCTTAAAAGCAATCAAGAGTTGCTTATACGATTTCAGAATATGTGATTCTTGTTTATTTTCTTCCACTCAAGTTCAAACGAAGTGAAGCCAAGTTCACTCCGCATACAACTTAATCTTCAGCGTCCTCCACAAGAAAATGCATCTAACTGCAAAATGCCCAGTTGCACACATCCTGCAATTAACTACCCCACTGCATCTCACCCATCTCTAGAACGAGTGCCTGAAAGAGTTTTTCGGGAAAAATTCATGAGAGGAGCAGGTACACTGAAAGTCAGCCTGTTCCTCCTGGTGTGGATTGCATTCACCCAGTAACTGTTGTAATAAAATCCCCCAATGGTATTTCTGAATACAATTAGTTTAAGATACTCTACAGGGAGACAGGTTATAAGAGTTTAGAATGTGCAAGAAAAATATCTACTTGAAAAAGAAACTGTCATGATTATATCCTCACTGAAAAAATAACCAAGTGTTTGATAGATGTGCTGTTCTGCTCTTCAATGAGGGGATTCAGAACATCTAGTTTTGATAACACACTCTTCTATTTGTTTCCTAGATGAGTGATCTGAAATATTTACAACCAGACAGTACGTTAAAATAAGTTTACTTACTGTATGTACAGAAAGGCTTTAAAAATATCAATTGTTGTATCAAAATGTTTTACCTGGGGAAAAAATGACAATTCCTGATATTTTAACATGGTACTACTCTTCATCAGCCATGCACTGAAATCTCAGGGTGGGAAAAGGGCCAGGCCAACGCCGAAAGGGTTCAAATATCAAACTATACTATCATGTCAGTGCCCTAAGATCAATTAGCACCTTTCAATGACAGAAAAGGTTACAGTGAGCCTCAGAGGTACACATTCTGAAACTGTTTTAGACCACCATATAAATGTGGTTTTGATAACTTAAAATGGTTTCTATTTTTAAATTCATCTGCTTCATCTCTTCTTCTGGAAGAGGGAAGGAGTTAGGTAAGGGTAGTGGTATTTATTTTCAGTCCCACTCTCCTAGTGAAAACCTGAATGGGTCATGGTAAGAGTCACAAACTTTTAAGAGAAACACAGTATATCACCAAAGCATATACTAGTGTGCAGAGCCACAAGCAATAGTAGGTGACAGTGATGTTTACAAAGTCTGAAAACCTCTTAAAAGCAATCAAGAGTTGCTTATACGATTTCAGAATATGTGATTCTTGTTTATTTTCTTCCACTCAAGTTCAAACGAAGTGAAGCCAAGTTCACTCCGCATACAACTTAATCTTCAGCGTCCTCCACAAGAAAATGCATCTAACTGCAAAATGCCCAGTTGCACACATCCTGCAATTAACTACCCCACTGCATCTCACCCATCTCTAGAACGAGTGCCTGAAAGAGTTTTTCGGGAAAAATTCATGAGAGGAGCAGGTACACTGAAAGTCAGCCTGTTCCTCCTGGTGTGGATTGCATTCACCCAGTAACTGTTGTAATAAAATCCCCCAATGGTATTTCTGAATACAATTAGTTTAAGATACTCTACAGGGAGACAGGTTATAAGAGTTTAGAATGTGCAAGAAAAATATCTACTTGAAAAAGAAACTGTCATGATTATATCCTCACTGAAAAAATAACCAAGTGTTTGATAGATGTGCTGTTCTGCTCTTCAATGAGGGGATTCAGAACATCTAGTTTTGATAACACACTCTTCTATTTGTTTCCTAGATGAGTGATCTGAAATATTTACAACCAGACAGTACCTAATTTTAGGTTTTAAGTGCTTTAACAGCTCCATGAAATATGACCAGCAGCTGCAACAGAGAACTACGGTGAATAAACTTCTTACTGGGGGGCCTATTTTTACTGAATGTTCAGTGTTCCTGCGTTTACCTCAAAGAGGGAAAAAAGATAATGAAAACATAGTATATACTTGCACTCTTAAATTACTTAATACTTCACGATGCCTTGAAAACCATTATATCACCTCTTGGTGAATTCTGGATAAAAAATGTAAGCTTCCACTGGGTGAAGTAAGTGTAATTTAATTTTTTGAGTTAGAATGTGAATTTTCCAACATCCTCTTTTCATAACAATAGTCATGGATTTTCTACCATTCTACTTTTCTAAAACTTCAGGCTAATTTCAGTGCATAAAAATTTTTTAAAATGAAATACCAAGCCACATAAATGTATTTTTAGACATGGCATCAGTCATTTAGATCTTGCAACAGAGATTGAAAACATGAAACTGGACACCTTATTTCCCATGGCTATGTAAAATTTATTTACACCCCAAATCATAATATAAATAAAATGAAAACTTTCAGAAATGGAGGTCTTATTCTTTTGTTTGTTTAACTTAAAGAAGTTTTTGAAATAAAAAATAAATTACAGCAAAGTGACAAACTACTAATCTTCCAGTCTCAATCCTCCCATGATGAAAAGACATTTTTTTAAACTGGTTTCTACAAATCTTCCAGAATGCAGTATCTGTATTTTTTAATAACAATAATGATTGCTTTTATCCAAAATTCTTTTTATACAAATCTTAGGGGTTTTCTTAATCTTTAAACATGAACATAATACCTAAATACTCTCTAAATATATGCATATACAAATTTTTATTGTGTAAAGGAGAAATTAAGTCTCTAACATCCAGTAAAATACTTATTCATAAAAAAGAATAATCAAGCAAATATTTTAATTTCAGTTACATTTGTGACACAACTTCTAATTATGGTGACCTTTGGTTGACTCATACTATTTTCAGATACCCAAGGAAAACTGGCTTCTGAAAACCTACTGATTTTAGACCTTTACCTATTATGAAAGCCAAGGATACATCACTAATAATCAGGGGGGAGGGCGGAAGGAACACTTTTCAGATAATCTAATTGTGTTAACTTTCAAAGCTGTAACTGTCAAATGTTTTAACCGTCTTCTACAGTCATTTCTGGAAGAAAAAAAAATGTGGTTTAACTCTGAATTGGTTACAACTTTTAATGAGGTGGAACAAACTATTTTTATGGTTTATAATAACACTAAAAATGAATGTAGTTATATCTGTGTTTGGTATTGTTGCCATAAAAATCAGATTTTGGCAGCCTAGCTCCACACAAAATAGTTTCCCTGTTCTTACTACTGCTATCTATTTCTTGGGATAATGTTATACCATGCCCTACTGTGTATCAAATATTTTGTTGTAGGATTTTCTCTGTCCCCCCTCCTTCCGCGTTTTTCGTTCTCGAGCTATAAACTGGCCAGAAATGCACATATATATGTATGTGAGTGTATGTGTGTGTATATATATATGGGAGTGAGTCCGGGAAGACAGTGTTTCCGCCTAAAACCTAATTCTACCGGAAAAAATTATGTATAATCCTTGTGCTGATGAGGTTTTCGAAATAAAAACAAAAACAACTCAAGAGACAAAATACCATCCTCAACTTTCAAGACTAACCGTAACCTACGTGTAAATCAAACTACTGGAGCTGTGGAAGAGGAGCCCGCGGTCCTTAAATGCTCCTAAGATTCCCACCAAAGTCCCGCAGGAGCGCGCAGTGAAACTGACAGACGCCCGAGGGTGCAAAAAGGAGCCCCGGAGGAGGAGAGGAACGAAATGCCATATTCAAGAAGATATGTTTCGCTCCATCAATTACGTTGATCCCAGGGTGCCAAGCCAAAAGGGGTAAGGGAGAAAGAAAACTGTTAAGTATGAGCTCTTAATGTGAAACCTAACCTGTGGGTTCTCTTAGGTATCAGAAAAAACAATAAAATACTATTCATAAAAAGAATCAGAATTTTTTCCAAAATTTTTGGTGACCTTTGGTTGACTCATACTATTTTCAGATACCCAAGGAAAACTGGCTTCTGAAAACCTACTGATTTTAGACCTTTACCTATTATGAAAGCCAAGGATACATCACTAATAATCAGGGGGGAGGGCGGAAGGAACACTTTTCAGATAATCTAATTGTGTTAACTTTCAAAGCTGTAACTGTCAAATGTTTTAACCGTCTTCTACAGTCATTTCTGGAAGAAAAAAAAATGTGGTTTAACTCTGAATTGGTTACAACTTTTAATGAGGTGGAACAAACTATTTTTATGGTTTATAATAACACTAAAAATGAATGTAGTTATATCTGTGTTTGGTATTGTTGCCATAAAAATCAGATTTTGGCAGCCTAGCTCCACACAAAATAGTTTCCCTGTTCTTACTACTGCTATCTATTTCTTGGGATAATGTTATACCATGCCCTACTGTGTATCAAATATTTTGTTGTAGGATTTTCTCTATGTCCCACCTCCTTCCTCGTTTTTCGTTCTCCAGCTATAAACTGGCCAGAAATGCACATATATATGTATGTGAGTGTATGTGTGTGTATATATATATGGGAGTGAGTCCGGGAAGACAGTGTTTCCGCCTAAAACCTAATTCTACCGGAAAAAATTATGTATAATCCTTGTGCTGATGAGGTTTTCGAAATAAAAACAAAAACAACTCAAGAGACAAAATACCATCCTCAACTTTCAAGACTAACCGTAACCTACGTGTAAATCAAACTACTGGAGCTGTGGAAGAGGAGCCCGCGGTCCTTAAATGCTCCTAAGATTCCCACCAAAGTCCCGCAGGAGCGCGCAGTGAAACTGACAGACGCCCGAGGGTGCAAAAAGGAGCCCCGGAGGAGGAGAGGAACGAAATGCCATATTCAAGAAGATATGTTTCGCTCCATCAATTACGTTGATCCCAGGGTGCCAAGCCAAAAGGGGTAAGGGAGAAAGAAAACTGTTAAGTATGAGCTCTTAATGTGAAACCTAACCTGTGGGTTCTCTTAGGTATCAGATTTTGGAAGTGTCTGTAATGACAGCCAGGAAAGCAAATGAATGGCAAACGGCCCACTGGGTTTGAACGCGAGACTCCTGTTACCTCCTCGCAGATCAAGTACACAACACACACGCACACGGAGGTGCTCCACGTGGAACTGCTCTGAAACCAAAACACACGCCCCCTCGCTCTTCTGCACCTTGGCAGAAAGGGCCAAGGGACCTGCACCTTCCTCCACTGCCCTCGGATGAGGATTCATGAATGACTGCCCGCTGGACAGTGCAGGGGACGGGCGCCAGCGGCGAAGGGAGAGAAGACAGCTCCAAACGGCACCGTCCCACACACGCACTCACCCCAAACACAAACTCAGTTAGCATTCAAAGGAAGGAGAAAGAGAGGTGGTGGGGAGGGGAGTAGCTGCTACCCCAAGGAGGAAAGGGGAAAACAAAACTGAAACGGCGCTCTCCGGTTTTGCCACCGCTCAGCCGCGGCGTTCGGTGGGCAAATTCCCTAATAAGCTCCAGGCTGTTCCAAATACCGTTTATAAAAGAAAAAAAGGTCTTGAAAGTACTACTAAACGAAAATTACGGCTGCTGTGCGGCGCAAAATAAAACAAGCACACGCACGAACTACTTCCAACTGTCGCTTAACGACGCTAAAGCATTTAGCCTTTTCAAGCCCCGCAGTCACTCCAGACACTGCAGGCTTTGGAAGGAGAAAATCTGCGCTCCAACCGCGGTCAGGTTCCTCCGTTTGGAGAAGTTATGATTCCTCCACGGCATCCGTGTCCCGGGCCAATGAACGCCTGTCCTCTGAAAAGGCGCCTCTCGTGTCATGGACCCAGGCAAACGGCTTGGAGACCTTCGGCCCGCCCGGCAATAACGCCGCTCTAAATCCACAAAGCGGGAGGCGCGGTCCTTAAATGCTCCTAGACCCAGTGAGCCCAGTGAAACTGACAGACGCCTGAGGGTGCAAAAGGAGCCCGGAGGAGGAGAGGAACGAAATGCCATATTCAAGAAGATATGTTTCGCTCCATCAATTACGTTGATCCCAGGGTGACAAGCCAAAAGGGGTAAGGGAGAAAGAAAACTGTTAAGTATGAGCTCTTAATGTGAAACCTAACCTGTGGGTTCTCTTAGGTATCAGATTTTGGAAGTGTCTGTAATGACAGCCAGGAAAGCAAATGAATGGCAAACGGCCCACTGGGTTTGAACGCGAGACTCCTGTTACCTCCTCGCAGATCAAGTACACAACACACACGCACACGGAGGTGCTCCACGTGGAACTGCTCTGAAACCAAAACACACGCCCCCTCGCTCTTCTGCACCTTGGCAGAAAGGGCCAAGGGACCTGCACCTTCCTCCACTGCCCTCGGATGAGGATTCATGAATGACTGCCCCGCTGGACAGTGCAGGGGACGGGCGCCAGCGGCGAAGGGAGAGAAGACAGCTCCAAACGGCACCGTCCCACACACGCACTCACCCCAAACACAAACTCAGTTAGCATTCAAAGGAAGGAGAAAGAGAGGTGGTGGGGAGGGGAGTAGCTGCTACCCCCAAGGAGGAAAGGGAAGACAAAACTGAAACGGCGCTCTCCGGTTTTGCCACCGCTCAGCCGCGGCGTTCGGTGGGCAAATTCCCTAATAAGCTCCAGGCTGTTCCAAATACCGTTTATAAAAGAAAAAAAGGTCTTGAAAGTACTACTAAACGAAAATTACGGCTGCTGTGCGGCGCAAAATAAAACAAGCACACGCACGAACTACTTCCAACTGTCGCTTAACGACGCTAAAGCATTTAGCCTTTTCAAGCCCCGCAGTCAGTCCAGACACTGCAGGCTTTGGAAGGAGAAAATCTGCGCTCCAACCGCGGTCAGGTTCCTCCGTTTGGAGAAGTTATGATTCCTCCACGGCATCCGTGTCCCGGGCCAATGAACGCCTGTCCTCTGAAAAGGCGCCTCTCGTGTCATGGACCCAGGCAAACGGCTTGGAGACCTTCGGCCCACGCCACGTAAAAACTATTAAAGTGGGACGGCCGCAGCTCAACAGCCGGGTCGGTGCCTCGAATTTTAGAACACAAGCATTAAACGTACACAGGCACCGAGCACCGCGAAATCCCCACGAGCCCAGGACCCTGCATGGGACCCCGGTCAGCATCCTTGCATCTGGCTTATACAGGGGTTGCTAGGCAAAGTAACAAATGTCACCAGAAGGATGTAGGGGAGACCCAAGGCCGCATGCTCCTGTGAGAGAGAAATGAAGTGCAGGTATGGAGCAGTGCACCCTATTCCGCAAGGGCTCGGCGGCGACCAGAAAGGCTGTTGGGACCTCCGGGGCGCTGGGGCGTCCTCCTGGGCACAACACACCGCGGCACTCCAAGCGGCCCGGGCCCTGCGGCTGGCGGCTCTCCGCGGCGAAGCGTCCTCCGGGACGCCGCCGCCCACACACCTTCCCGCCCGGCGCCCAGCGCTCGGCGCCTCCGGTGGGGCCGCGCGCGCTTTCCGGGGAGAGTCTGCGGGATCCCAGAAATGCGGGCCCCGGCACCGGGAGGCCGGAAGAAGAGGCACTCACCTCCTGCCGCCCGGACCGTCTCAGGATCCCAAAAGTCCGAGCGTCTCCCGCAGCAGCAGATCCGTGCGTCCTTATTTAGGTATTTATTCTCGTTCCTTCCAGTATGGAAGTTTCCCCTTCACACTGTGCCTCTGGTGAAAAGAGGACATCCCCTTCGGCCACCCCCCAACAAATAGCGTACACCAGTGGGGGGAAGACGGGGCGGGGGGAGAAGCCGGCAACGAGGGGGAGGAGGAAAGGAGAGGAGCCAAAACTCCCGATCGACGACAGAAAAAATAAAAAAAAAAAAAGGAGAAGAAAAGAAAAAGAGCGCGCGCCCAGCCACTGCGGTCCGCACGGCCCGGCTTTTCTCCACGCTCTTTCCCGCTCCGAAAGGCGAGCGAGAGCTTCACGCGGCCAGGCTCGAAGTTTTGCGCGGAAGCCGGGAGCCGCGGAGCGTGCGCCGCGCCGCGGGCAGCCTCGCACTGGAGCGCCGGGTGGGGGCGGGGGACGCCGGCGCCCGCGGCCACTGGAGGCCGCCGGGGCCCCCCCGGGGCAGGCTGCGGGAGGCGGCGGCACGCGGGGAAGAGACTCCTTTTAATTCGATCTCGGGCGCAGGCCTGTTGTCCACGCTCGCGGTCCCGCGTGGGGACCGCTCGGGGGCCCTGGGCGTCCCCGGTGGCGCCGCGGTAATCTCCGCGCCCTCCGCGCCGCCCCCACCCCGCCCCCACTGGCCTGGCGCCGGCCGCTGCCACCTCCTGGCGGAGGGGAGGGACCCGCGCCCGCACTCCCCTCCCTGGAGCCGGGAAGCGCAGTCTGTGCCCACCTGCTTCGCCCGGCAACCTCCCCCCACAACGCCAACGCCGAGTTGTCTCTATCTCGGTCGCGACCCGATTCCCGGTGCTGGCCACTTCGGGCGCCCGGCGGGACGCTTTTCCACTTACCCCAGGGTGGACAGAGAAGGAACTTCTCCTACTTGGAACTACATTAAGCAAAAAAACACCCCACGTCGGTCTGAGGAGCTTCCTCTAAATGGAGGAAATACCCTTTTCCGTGGTGATGTACGCAAGGCACGAGGAGTGAGCAGCGTGGGTATAGGCTGTGCTGGGAAGGGCCTGGGCCCAGTCCAGCGCTGAGCGCAGGTAGGCATCCCTCCCAGACGCCCCAAAGGTCAGGCTGCGACAACTGACTTCCAAGGCCGCGTCAGAGCCTCCCCAGGCACATTGCTGAAGCGACACTTCCTGCGTAAGCCTTCTGCGCACGCAAGATGCACCCACGTAGGGTCTAATATTCTATATGCACTTATGGGGAGATCACAATGCGAGATCTGAACAACGGTGACAAAAAAAAAAAAAAAAAAAAGTACATAAAATTTACATCCTTTCATCACCTCTTAGGTAAAACCTATTGTCAATGTTAGGAACATCATTAGTTGTCACATTGATTGTGTTCTACTTGGTTGAGAATTTACAGAGTGGCAGTCGTTACACTAGTCAGTTACGGGACATGTGAGTTCATGTAATTTTCACATCTCTATGGTGGTTATTTAATCCTCTATAATAGATAAGGAAATTGAGGCCCGAAGAAATCCAAGGAATGTTCCCAAAGATAAATCCAAACACAAAATTTAGGATTCAACAAGCGGCCCTTCATACTGCCTTAGCTATGACTGTAGGTCTAAAAAGTTGACTAGTAGAAAGGACGCCCAAAGAAACATTCATTTCGATATATTATCAACTGAAGTATATTTTGTACAGAGTTCAGAAAAAATTCCACCCTCTGCTTCACCTTAGTCTTAAGCAGTGGACACGGACACTGTGTTAAGTTCAAAAGCGAAAACAAATACTGAATACTCAGAAGTTTCAACATATATTTTGATTAGGGGGAATTATCTACAATTATTAATAGGCAAAGGGAAAGTGAGGTTGTAAATTTAAACTGATAAACGTACTTGTTGTTGCTCTCATCACTCACTGGGTGTTCTTTCCTGCAGATTTATTTTGGAGGGCTTAGGCACTGCCAGGCTGTTTCCTTTTCTGGTTCTCAAGGTAGTAGAGCTTCTGCCCACAGGTTTGGTCGCAAAGGGGATTTGAACCATGATCTAGGGCACATTCTGGCCTGAAAAGAATGTCAGCTCTTATTCACTTAAGAGGGAAATATCCATGGGTAGACTGAATTCACTTTGCAAGTCTTATTTTCCTTGTTTTACAGGTGAGAAAAGAGCTCAGAATTTTTAGCGACTTTCTAATCAATGGCAGACCTAAAATTCAAAGCAGCTTCTGTATAACCGCAAAGGCCATTCCTAGCCACTGTCATGCTATTATTAGTAGTGGTAGTAGTGAGGAAAAATAGTAATTATTTTAGTACAGTTTATATGCTACCGGCAAAATATGCAATTTAAATGTTTTGTCAACCATTCACTGTCTAGGAATGTTCTTTAGTAATTACCATGTGAAAATGAAGTACAAGGCTGAATGTAATACTCTCCTTGCAAGGCCACATATTTTTACATTTCGTTTTGGTATGAAACATTATGTGTTTGTTTGACCTCTAAATAAATGTGAGAAGATACACAATTTGGAGAAAATAAAAATGTATACTTTAGTACAGCATGTTGTTCACACAGATACAGGCTTTGAGTATGTTTCTTTCCCCTCTTCTAAAATTGTATTTTCAGCAGTACTGATCTTGCTTTCAAGTTAATTTGCTCCCACATAATTTTTATAATCAACATAAGAATACATTTTATAGAAGTTATTACCCCTCAGAAGAAGATAGAATTATATTACAACATTAGTTAACTTCATATTAGTACTTTCAAATTTATTTACATATATTACATAAATGTCATCAAGAGTGACATAAAACCTCACATTTTCAGTGCACTTTTAAAAGTTCAAAAGCGGGACACGGACACTGTGTTAAGTTCAAAAGCGAAAACAAATACTGAATACTCAGAAGTTTCAACATATATTTTGATTAGGGGGAATTATCTACAATTATTAATAGGCAAAGGGAAAGTGAGGTTGTAAATTTAAACTGATAAACGTACTTGTTGTTGCTCTCATCACTCACTGGGTGTTCTTTCCTGCAGATTTATTTTGGAGGGCTTAGGCACTGCCAGGCTGTTTCCTTTTCTGGTTCTCAAGGTAGTAGAGCTTCTGCCCACAGGTTTGGTCGCAAAGGGGATTTGAACCATGATCTAGGGCACATTCTGGCCTGAAAAGAATGTCAGCTCTTATTCACTTAAGAGGGAAATATCCATGGGTAGACTGAATTCACTTTGCAAGTCTTATTTTCCTTGTTTTACAGGTGAGAAAAGAGCTCAGAATTTTTAGCGACTTTCTAATCAATGGCAGACCTAAAATTCAAAGCAGCTTCTGTATAACCGCAAAGGCCATTCCTAGCCACTGTCATGCTATTATTAGTAGTGGTAGTAGTGAGGAAAAATAGTAATTATTTTAGTACAGTTTATATGCTACCGGCAAAATATGCAATTTAAATGTTTTGTCAACCATTCACTGTCTAGGAATGTTCTTTAGTAATTACCATGTGAAAATGAAGTACAAGGCTGAATGTAATACTCTCCTTGCAAGGCCACATATTTTTACATTTCGTTTTGGTATGAAACATTATGTGTTTGTTTGACCTCTAAATAAATGTGAGAAGATACACAATTTGGAGAAAATAAAAATGTATACTTTAGTACAGCATGTTGTTCACACAGATACAGGCTTTGAGTATGTTTCTTTCCCCTCTTCTAAAATTGTATTTTCAGCAGTACTGATCTTGCTTTCAAGTTAATTTGCTCCCACATAATTTTTATAATCAACATAAGAATACATTTTATAGAAGTTATTACCCCTCAGAAGAAGATAGAATTATATTACAACATTAGTTAACTTCATATTAGTACTTTCAAATTTATTTACATATATTACATAAATGTCATCAAGAGTGACATAAAACCTCACATTTTCAGTGCACTTTTGAGGTAAGTTGAGCACAGAAATCTAAGAATTTCAAGGTTGCATAGGCAAAAGTGTATTGCATATTTAGGCAAGGCATTATTTCCGGCATTTCTTCTGAATACCACGTTTGTAATTATTTCCATATCACCTTTAATACTATGGACTCAATATTATTCTTTAAATAAGCTGTTTTAGTATATATGATAAAGGAAACTTTTATAAATATCATAAATGGAAAACCAATATAATTTGCTATGAACAGAGGATGACCTTTGCAAATGAATCATTTTTACAGAAATAAAAATTATCTTGTATCACCTAGAATCATCTGATACACCAGTTTAAGAAACAATGTTTTAAAGAATTACGCTCCTTTTGTCCCTTGGAATTTCCAAAACATATTTTCAAGCCTTGCTTTTGCATTAACGTTAAGAAATGTTGAGTCCAAAATGTTTTTAGTTATTGCATTTAAAATTATTGTATTAGTTCTTTTATGCCTAAAATATACTTGAACTATCTGAAATTGAAATGTTTTTTAAAACATAATTTAATTTTTATTATTTTTCTTACTATCTTACTTGTAAAATTCAAACAATCCACAATTAAAAGCCAAATTATTCTCCTGGGAGATAATTGTAGTTACCTTCTGCATCTCCCCTCAAGCCTTAGCCACTGAAAAAGAAACTTCTCAACTGAAGTGGCAGCATCTATTGGTGCAGTCTGGTACTGCAACCAACAAAGTTCTACAAAACACTGAGAAGGGGAGGAAAAAGTAGATCATTGGGGAGGAAATGATCATGTAGAGAGGAAAATTCTGAAGTCTGAAATCTGCTGGAAAATTCTGGAAGTGATTGCAAAACATTAGCAGGTCTGATATGACATGAATCAGGAAATCAGAGTATCTATGAATGTACAAACTTCATCCAAGAAAGGAGATTTGTCTTGGCAGAGAGACCAGGAGAGAAAAATAAAAATGATTTTAGAGTGAAAACTAGTGGAATTAAAAGATTCACTTATTAGCAATTCATGAAGTCAGCCTCTCGTTCAGTATTATCTATTATTTATTTACTTTTAAAGTGTGCAGGGCACTGTCTGGGTGTTGGTTTGTGTGTAAATCAAATTGAAAAAACATAATCCAAAACTTTAATTTTAATTTTATTTTAAAGTAACCTTAAAGGAAGACCATTCCATCACTCTAGTAAGAATACATGTTAGTCGCTCAGTCATGTCTGACTGACTGCACCTCTGTGAACTGTAGCCCGCCAGGCTCCTCTGTCCATGCAATTCTCCAGGCAAGAATACTAGAGTGGGTTGCCATTCCCTTGTCTAGGGAATCTTCCAGATCTAGGGATCAAACCCAGTTTTCCCTCATTGCAAGCAGATTCTTTACTGTCTGAGCCACCCATTAGGCTAAATGGAATAAGCCACCATTACTGAACACAGGTTCATATGCCTGAAGCTGAACTAATCATAACAGCAGAGTTTGGAGTAAAGAAAAATTTATTCCAGGGCCAATCAAGAAGGCTCCTGCTTTGGAATTCAGAAAGGTCTTAGAAGACACAATGAAGCCTAATTTCAGCAAACAAGAAACAGCGGGCCCAGAAAAGATGTGTACCCCAGAGCCAGAGGGCCCTACATTCACCAAAAGAGAAGACAGAAGACTGGATGCTTGTAGAAATAAGTCCCAGACAGAGCTCGTAAATTTGGTCCCTTTAAAGTCCAGCTAGAAGTGTATACAGTCTCTTTAAAAAATAAAGTCATTTGGTCATTGCCTAGTAAATTCTAAGCCAAACCCTTTGAGTTTTGGGCCTGGTGGCTCTGTAAAGAATTTGCCTGCAATGCAGGAGCTGCAAGCTCAATCTCTGGGTCAAGAAGGTTCCCTGAAGGAGAAAATGGCAACTCACTCCGGTGTTCTTGCCTGGAAAATTCCATGGACAGAGGAATTTGAGTGACTACAGTCCACGGGGTCTCAGAAGAGTTGGATACGACTTAACAACTAAACAACAACAACAATCATTATGAACTAGGTTTAACACTTGTCTTCTCTACCTCTCTGCCAACGACAGAACAAATGAAGATAAAACATGATTGCCCAGAAGTCTGAAGTGCTGTGGTGCTGGTTTTCTAAAATCTATAAATAAACACACTTTCTGAGTAATTTTGTGCAAACAAATCAAGCTTAAAAAGGTTTTCTACTGGTTTGTGAAAGTGAGGAAATCCGATCTGCGGGAGACCTGTTGGGTCATTCTCTTGTGCTGGGCTCTCTGCTAAACTTCCTCATTCTTGGCTGAGTCTCTAAAGAAAAGGAAATGCACACTCTCTGGGAGACAGCTTCATTATATTTACTTTCAGGTCTCTTGAAATTTTTCTTAAGTCAAATCCTCTTAGTACCATATTATGCAATCCTACTCTATCTTTCATGTTTACACTCAACCTTCAGATGTTTATAAACAGATATCATGCCCACTTTTAGTCATCTGTTAGCCACGTTACACTAATATAAGGCCTTTTAATCTGATTTCAGTACAGTCTCTCAAACCCTTAATCATTCTTATTGCTTGTCTCTGAACTATTTCCAATTTCCTAGATGTTCATTTTCATTAAAGGAATCCCACACCGAATGAGTTATTACAGGTGTGGTCTCATCAACATAGCAAAATGATTCCTACATATTTTTTTCACCTGTGGCATTATGTTCTAACTCTCTGTCAAATTCCTGTTAACTCTGGAAAAACCCCATTTCATTTTTCAAACATTCACCAAAAGAGAAGACAGAAGACTGGATGCTTGTAGAAATAAGTCCCAGACAGAGCTCGTAAATTTGGTCCCTTTAAAGTCCAGCTAGAAGTGTATACAGTCTCTTTAAAAAATAAAGTCATTTGGTCATTGCCTAGTAAATTCTAAGCCAAACCCTTTGAGTTTTGGGCCTGGTGGCTCTGTAAAGAATTTGCCTGCAATGCAGGAGCTGCAAGCTCAATCTCTGGGTCAAGAAGGTTCCCTGAAGGAGAAAATGGCAACTCACTCCGGTGTTCTTGCCTGGAAAATTCCATGGACAGAGGAATTTGAGTGACTACAGTCCACGGGGTCTCAGAAGAGTTGGATACGACTTAACAACTAAACAACAACAACAATCATTATGAACTAGGTTTAACACTTGTCTTCTCTACCTCTCTGCCAACGACAGAACAAATGAAGATAAAACATGATTGCCCAGAAGTCTGAAGTGCTGTGGTGCTGGTTTTCTAAAATCTATAAATAAACACACTTTCTGAGTAATTTTGTGCAAACAAATCAAGCTTAAAAAGGTTTTCTACTGGTTTGTGAAAGTGAGGAAATCCGATCTGCGGGAGACCTGTTGGGTCATTCTCTTGTGCTGGGCTCTCTGCTAAACTTCCTCATTCTTGGCTGAGTCTCTAAAGAAAAGGAAATGCACACTCTCTGGGAGACAGCTTCATTATATTTACTTTCAGGTCTCTTGAAATTTTTCTTAAGTCAAATCCTCTTAGTACCATATTATGCAATCCTACTCTATCTTTCATGTTTACACTCAACCTTCAGATGTTTATAAACAGATATCATGCCCACTTTTAGTCATCTGTTAGCCACGTTACACTAATATAAGGCCTTTTAATCTGATTTCAGTTCAGTCTCTCCAAACCCTTAATCATTCTTATTGCTTGTCTCTGAACTATTTCCAATTTCCTAGATGTTCATTTTCATTAAAGGAATCCCACACCGAATGAGTTATTACAGGTGTGGTCTCATCAACATAGCAAAATGATTCCTACATATTTTTTTCACCTGTGGCATTATGTTCTAACTCTCTGTCAAATTCCTGTTAACTCTGGTACTTTCATACTCTAACACACTTACCGTATTTTTTTCCCTCAATTTCATCTCAAGAGGTGTTTCTTTTAGCAAACTGTAACAGCCTGATTTCTTCTCCAGTACTTCAAAAACCCGGCTTTAAATGATAATAGAAGTCAAAATATGAATAAGAACACTTTGCTGTGCTTTTGATTTCATTGGCTTACAACTACCTACATCACAAAATAGGAAATGTCCAGTTAATTTCTTTTTGCATGCAACTTTTCATCATATAGTCTTATAGCCTGTGAAAAATGCCCACTGATTATAACCTGAAAGTCCCCAAGTGCACTCTTCAGTGATTGGGGGAAGGAGGAAGTTTACTTTATGGATGGTAAATAAATAGATTTGACAGTTTTAAAGTAATGCATTTGACATGGTCAGCTCCAGTATCCATCTATTTTATAAAACCACAAGCTTAGGAAGATGGCTAAATTGCAGAAATCCATTTAAACTGAATATTTTTGAATGAAACTATTATAACGTCGCTGAAAACTATACTGAAAGCTTTGTAATGTCCATCCCTTCCGCTTTGTTTTATAGCACATTTAGATACGATTTATACAGTGTTTTTCAGTTTTGGGTATGGTATTTCAGCAGCAGCTCCAACACCCATTAAAATGACTGTTCTGTTCATCTGAACTTTTTATTCTTTCACCAGTCCTTTCAAAAACCATGGACAGGACTTAGTGCACCTACTTGCAAACCTACTTAATCCTAGAAATTTGACTTTTACCACCATCTCTTTACTAATCTCCTCTTCAGAAGGTTGGGAAGCCTCAACTGCAGGTTCTGTTGACATCTCAAGCCAAGCAAAGCACACTCCAAGCTGAACACATCTGCCCAGCATCTCCCCCAGTCTCTTCCACCAACTCCCCTCCTTGAATGAATTTTGTCACCAACTTCATCGACTCTCAACACTTTGAATTCACTCTTCACCTCTCTTTCCTATCTTTCCTAGGCAATAACTCAAGAGGACAATAAGTCAAGAGGGCATTGCATTGCCATTGTCTCCTCATCTATCCTTCCATCTCTTTAGGTTAAGGGCATTATGTTCTAAGTCAAATTCCTGTTAACTCTGGTACTTTCATACTCTAACACACTTACCGTATTTTTTTCCCTCAATTTCATCTCAAGAGGTGTTTCTTTTAGCAAACTGTAACAGCCTGATTTCTTCTCCAGTACTTCAAAAACCCGGCTTTAAATGATAATAGAAGTCAAAATATGAATAAGAACACTTTGCTGTGCTTTTGATTTCATTGGCTTACAACTACCTACATCACAAAATAGGAAATGTCCAGTTAATTTCTTTTTGCATGCAACTTTTCATCATATAGTCTTATAGCCTGTGAAAAATGCCCACTGATTATAACCTGAAAGTCCCCAAGTGCACTCTTCAGTGATTGGGGGAAGGAGGAAGTTTACTTTATGGATGGTAAATAAATAGATTTGACAGTTTTAAAGTAATGCATTTGACATGGTCAGCTCCAGTATCCATCTATTTTATAAAACCACAAGCTTAGGAAGATGGCTAAATTGCAGAAATCCATTTAAACTGAATATTTTTGAATGAAACTATTATAACGTCGCTGAAAACTATACTGAAAGCTTTGTAATGTCCATCCCTTCCGCTTTGTTTTATAGCACATTTAGATACGATTTATACAGTGTTTTTCAGTTTTGGGTATGGTATTTCAGCAGCAGCTCCAACACCCATTAAAATGACTGTTCTGTTCATCTGAACTTTTTATTCTTTCACCAGTCCTTTCAAAAACCATGGACAGGACTTAGTGCACCTACTTGCAAACCTACTTAATCCTAGAAATTTGACTTTTACCACCATCTCTTTACTAATCTCCTCTTCAGAAGGTTGGGAAGCCTCAACTGCAGGTTCTGTTGACATCTCAAGCCAAGCAAAGCACACTCCAAGCTGAACACATCTGCCCAGCATCTCCCCCAGTCTCTTCCACCAACTCCCCTCCTTGAATGAATTTTGTCACCAACTTCATCGACTCTCAACACTTTGAATTCACTCTTCACCTCTCTTTCCTATCTTTCCTAGGCAATAACTCAAGAGGACAATAAGTCAAGAGGGCATTGCATTGCCATTGTCTCCTCATCTATCCTTCCATCTCTTTGTCATGGCTGCCTCTTCAAACTGGGCTCCACATCTGCCTCTTCTATCATCAGCCGCATCCCCCATTCCATAGACTCTTTGCTGCCCATCCATTAGAATTGAGCTTTTCTTTTTCTAAAGTATGGCTTTTCTCTCAGTTAAAAGTCTCCAAAAGTGTTCAAATTCTATTTAAAATACAAATATAAACATCTTAATCCAGCTGTGACAATTGTTTCAGGACAGATGCAGCCAAGTAGAATCTTGCATATTCCTCTCCTTTCTATGAACAGTACCTTGTATCTAGCACTTAATAAATAGTTGCTAAAAAAAATAAAATAAAATGGGATGCTAAAATGAAGGTTGGACATGTACTCCAGCTGATAACCTGATTGCATTAGAGCAGAGGACATCCAGTGTGATGAGGACTTTCCTTCTGTATGTTTAACTAGTGTGTTTTAATCTAACTCTTGTTGGATTCCCTCTTGGACAATTTGATATATCCTCTAAGCCCAAACTAATTCTCTCTCTTGTATTCCATATTTTACTATTCCACATTAGCAGGGATAAAGTGTTCTTTGTGTATCCTATAGTTCAGAACCTGTGATGAACCATCCCGGTCTCATGATAAAATTTCCAAAGCATGGGTATAAAAAACAGAGATTAGGGCATGGCTCAGGAGGTGAACTTGAAGATAACCCACTGAGATGGGAAGCTTTACATCTACAGATGAGAGAGGATTGGGTTAGAAAAAGGCAGGAGGGGAAAGATTCAGAATAATTGCCTTTCTCAGTGCCTCATGGAGTGTCAGGTACATAATAAGCATTCATTGTTACTGCACAGAACAAAATGAACTGCTTCAGCCACTGTGCTCCTGCTACCTTGTTTTTAACTTAAAGGGAGCCAGGGCTACCCCATCTGAAACAAAAGGATGAGCCCGTAAATATTTCCTTCAAGCTGAAATGAGCTAGTACACATGTGAGACACCTTAGGTTGGCTTTCGTTCTGTTATTTCTCAACTCTGCCTCATCTGAATATCTGAGTGCTGAAAACATTGTAGCCTTCTCCTCATTACCCTTCAAATAAGAAGCAGTCCAATTTACAGAAATTGACTCTGTCCTCATTCATGGGAGCCAGTGAAGAAGCTATTTTAATTTTGAAGGAAAAAAAAAATCCCATTAACACTTAATTTTTCTCCAAATTGGCCTTATTTCTAAAAAATGATTCATAACTGCCAGAACTAAGGCCACTCAGGACATCAATTCAGAGAAATTCAATTGTCCTGTGTCTTTGCTTAATGTCATCCTGGATTTCAGAAGAGCAAATTCCTAAAATGCTCTTCTTTCCCTGTCAAATCCTTTCCTCGGGTCTCCTTATTTGAGAACCTATTGTTTGGTAAATAGCCCCACTGACAAGCTTTTTGTTGGAACTTTCTTCCTCGTGGCTTCTGTTGGTGTTTTCTGGCCTCATTCACCTCCACCTCTCTGATCACTGTTTTATATCCTTTCCTTGAATTCCCCTCAGGCCACTTACATGTGGATGTTCTCAGCATCTGCTTTTAGCCTTCATATATGCTCACTCAACATAAGGAGAAATGCAGACAAACTGCCAAGCAGAGTCCCTGTCCTCCAGGAAGTTTCAATCTAGAGCAGAAAATAGGACATGCTGAGAAAGATTGAGGGAAAAGGGGATGTTTTTTATCCTATAGTTCAGAACCTGTGATGAACCATCCCGGTCTCATGATAAAATTTCCAAAGCATGGGTATAAAAAACAGAGATTAGGGCATGGCTCAGGAGGTGAACTTGAAGATAACCCACTGAGATGGGAAGCTTTACATCTACAGATGAGAGAGGATTGGGTTAGAAAAAGGCAGGAGGGGAAAGATTCAGAATAATTGCCTTTCTCAGTGCCTCATGGAGTGTCAGGTACATAATAAGCATTCATTGTTACTGCACAGAACAAAATGAACTGCTTCAGCCACTGTGCTCCTGCTACCTTGTTTTTAACTTAAAGGGAGCCAGGGCTACCCCATCTGAAACAAAAGGATGAGCCCGTAAATATTTCCTTCAAGCTGAAATGAGCTAGTACACATGTGAGACACCTTAGGTTGGCTTTCGTTCTGTTATTTCTCAACTCTGCCTCATCTGAATATCTGAGTGCTGAAAACATTGTAGCCTTCTCCTCATTACCCTTCAAATAAGAAGCAGTCCAATTTACAGAAATTGACTCTGTCCTCATTCATGGGAGCCAGTGAAGAAGCTATTTTAATTTTGAAGGAAAAAAAAAATCCCATTAACACTTAATTTTTCTCCAAATTGGCCTTATTTCTAAAAAATGATT
This sequence comes from Tragulus kanchil, assembly GCA_022376925.1. Classification (NCBI taxonomy): domain Eukaryota; kingdom Metazoa; phylum Chordata; class Mammalia; order Artiodactyla; family Tragulidae; genus Tragulus; species Tragulus kanchil. The sequence continues at coordinate 203,728,480 of JAIOJX010000026.1, forward strand.
CATAACTGCCAGAACTAAGGCCACTCAGGACATCAATTCAGAGAAATTCAATTGTCCTGTGTCTTTGCTTAATGTCATCCTGGATTTCAGAAGAGCAAATTCCTAAAATGCTCTTCTTTCCCTGTCAAATCCTTTCCTCGGGTCTCCTTATTTGAGAACCTATTGTTTGGTAAATAGCCCCACTGACAAGCTTTTTGTTGGAACTTTCTTCCTCGTGGCTTCTGTTGGTGTTTTCTGGCCTCATTCACCTCCACCTCTCTGATCACTGTTTTATATCCTTTCCTTGAATTCCCCTCAGGCCACTTACATGTGGATGTTCTCAGCATCTGCTTTTAGCCTTCATATATGCTCACTCAACATAAGGAGAAATGCAGACAAACTGCCAAGCAGAGTCCCTGTCCTCCAGGAAGTTTCAATCTAGAGCAGAAAATAGGACATGCTGAGAAAGATTGAGGGCAAGAGGAGAAGGGGACATCAGAGGATGAGATGGTTGGGTGGCATCACTGACTCAATAGACATGAGTTTGAGCAAACCCTGGGAGATAGTGAAGGACAGGGAAGCATGGCATGTTGTAGCCCATGGGGTTGCAAAGAGTCAAACATGACTGAGCAACTGAGCAACTTCTTAGCCCCAATCACCCAATCCCTTCCTCAGTCCCCTTGGTTTCCAGTTCGGAGATGAGCTTGGCTTTCACCCTTTCTTTGCAGTTATTATTCATATTCACTTAATCTGGGCCTATTTAACTCTATGCAGACTATTTATATCACCATATAATTGGCTTTCCCAGTTTCTTTTCATTTTCATCATCAAAGTGACCTTTGCCCTAGTTTTTTTATTCAAAATAGAACATTTTCAAAAGCTACTCATTTACAGGCAACTTCCATGGATAAAATATGATTAGAAAAAATTAAAGCCATATGAGAAAGAAGAAAGGTAGGAGGGGCTTAAATGGTATAGGGCTGAGGCTAGTCCAAAACGATAAACCACAGCAGCTTACATCCTTGAAAGTGAAAACCATTCGCCACACAGTCATGTCTGACGCTTTGGGAGCCCATGGACTATAACCTGTCAGGCTCCTCTGTCCGTGGAATTTCTCAGGCAAGACTACTGGAGTGGGTTACTATTTCCTTCTCCACGGGATCTTCCTGATCAAGGGCTCAAACTTGCATCTCCTGCACTATGCACAGGTTCTTTATCATTGAACCACCAGGGAAGCCCATAGCATTTTCTATTTGCTGACTAAAACACATCAAACAATTCTTTAATATAGGTTTGCTATTGTATAGATTTCAGAGCATTATTACAAAGGTAGAATGAATGAGGTCCATTTACCATGGTTGTCAAATTTAAGGAATCAAGAGCATATGAATTTACTAATTTTACTGTTTACTAACACTATAGAAGTTGGATGTCAATTCAAAGGCAAGTTATTAATGGCAATAAGAATAAACCATAAATGCCATGTACGTGTATATAACATTGTGTTTTAACTTAAATTTTGTATTAATTGCTTTCAAAGTAAAGAAACCTTGCATTTACAGTTTTATTCTTAGTATCAAAACAAAATTCAAAGATAATTATACTTGATAGAGTAGTCCATCAATACTAATATTATGTTACTTTTCTCAAAACAATGCTAATACATTTTGAACATAACATTGTGATGATTAAGTTAAAAAGATTGTCAAAGTAAAAGTGAAGTAAAATATTTAAAATAGATAGCCAACAAGGGCCTACTGTATAGAACATGGAACTCTGCTCAATGTTATGTGGTGACTTGGATAGGAGGGGAGTTTGGCAAAGAAGGAATACATATATGTGCATGGCTGAGTCCCTTCACTGTTCACCTGAAACTACCACAACATTGTTGATCGGCTATACTCCAATACAAAATTAAAAGTATAAAAATAAAATAAAAATGAAGAATAAAGCAGGTACAACACACCAGAACTGACATGTATGCTGAAGATACAGCCAAGCGTGGATTTAGGTACCCATTTCAACTGATAGTATTAAATTTGTGTTTTTAAAATCAGAGCATTTAAAAATATCTTTATTGGATACTTTGTCATAAAATTTCATAAAACAATTATTCTTATACTATCATTTAAATTCTTGCTAAGAAAAATCTCAAAATTTAAGCTAATTTGAGGAGTCTACGTATTTTGTGTCAATCCTAAGATAAATATAAAAAATTAAAATGTTTCTATTTCTAAATAGCATACATCACAGCTCATCAAGGCTTGCACTTATTTCACAAATTAAACCCACAACAGCATTGTTTATGCATTTAGTTCATTGTACAAACAATACCTCATTGAGGGTTATATTTCAAAACAAACAAAAACTTGCTTTAGTTCCTATTTCATTTCATTGTAACTTTGAAGTGTGTGCTTATGTGAACCAGTTTCTCATGGCCATCAGTGGTCTCTGTACTGTGAGTAACTAGCTAGATTAACTCCTAGTTTAACTTCACCGCTTGTTATGAAGCCTACAAATTATGCCTTTGGTGCCGTTCTTGATCATACATAAATGACAATGTTTTGTCTTTTAATTTTTTTCAGTCTGTATTTCATTTAGATCCTGCAAATCAGTAAACAACAAATCTGCTATTTTGATGCCATTAGAATTTTAAGCACTGATGATGAATAATTTTTCACATTAAAACTAATAAAGCATAATTCAACTCAGTACCTAGTAGAATTTTGTACTTTCAAATACTGTATACCAGTTAGAAAATATCTATAACTTACTTCTTGTTTTAAAAATTTATATATAAACTAATACTTGAGATTGTCTAGCAAATAAAAGTTGACCCCAAATTCCAATTTTTATTAATTAATAACCCAGTATTATGTATGAGTTAGCCTATATTTTAAAACTTTCTGGCAAAGATTCTTTCCTTATTTTTAAATTCCTAAATGATCTTCATAATTTCATGACTTGATGGATCTCTACTAACAGGCTTCTAGAATTTTCTGGTGAGGAAACTAAAGAATTGCAATTGTCTTATATAATGAAGATACGAGTACACACAGAACTCAACTGCAATTTGCCTTTTCTTTGGACTTTGCCATATCCCATGTTAGCACCTTCTTTTGTGGAAGATAGATAGTCACCCAAACCATAATTTCACTGCAGGTACAAGTGAATTATGATTCTAAGCAAAAGTACAACTGCCATTTCTCTTATATTTTGTGTCAATCCTAAGATAAATATAAAAATTAAAATGTTTCTATTTCTAAATAGCATACATCACAGCTCATCAAGGCTTGCACTTATTTCACAAATTAAACCCACAACAGCATTGTTTATGCATTTAGTTCATTGTACAAACAATACCTCATTGAGGGTTATATTTCAAAACAAACAAAAACTTGCTTTAGTTCCTATTTCATTTCATTGTAACTTTGAAGTGTGTGCTTATGTGAACCAGTTTCTCATGGCCATCAGTGGTCTCTGTACTGTGAGTAACTAGCTAGATTAACTCCTAGTTTAACTTCACCGCTTGTTATGAAGCCTACAAATTATGCCTTTGGTGCCGTTCTTGATCATACATAAATGACAATGTTTTGTCTTTTAATTTTTTTCAGTCTGTATTTCATTTAGATCCTGCAAATCAGTAAACAACAAATCTGCTATTTTGATGCCATTAGAATTTTAAGCACTGATGATGAATAATTTTTCACATTAAAACTAATAAAGCATAATTCAACTCAGTACCTAGTAGAATTTTGTACTTTCAAATACTGTATACCAGTTAGAAAATATCTATAACTTTCTTCTTGTTTTAAAAATTTATATATAAACTAATACTTGAGATTGTCTAGCAAATAAAAGTTGACCCCCAAATTCCAATTTTTATTAATTAATAACCCAGTATTATGTATGAGTTAGCCTATATTTTAAAACTTTCTGGCAAAGATTCTTTCCTTATTTTTAAATTCCTAAATGATCTTCATAATTTCATGACTTGATGGATCTCTACTAACAGGCTTCTAGAATTTTCTGGTGAGGAAACTAAAGAATTGCAATTGTCTTATATAATGAAGATACGAGTACACACAGAACTCAACTGCAATTTGCCTTTTCTTTGGACTTTGCCATATCCCATGTTAGCACCTTCTTTTGTGGAAGATAGATAGTCACCCAAACCATAATTTCACTGCAGGTACAAGTGAATTATGATTCTAAGCAAAAGTACAACTGCCATTTCTCTTATATTTTGAGTTAATTCCTAAAGAATATAAAAATATAACAAAATATTTTGTGAGAGTTTCACCAGAAGTTGGAACAACTTCTTCAGAAAAAATCTAATTACAATAGTTTTACCTCAGACACTGTAAACTATAATTTAGCAGTAATCATCTCAAGGTATATAGTTTGTGGTACTTTTTGCTAAAGTCAATTGCATTGCAATCCACATCCTGAAATTTGCCTTTCAAAAGCTGTTCATGCAACTGACTTTAAAACAAGAATGTTTTCTTGACATTTTACAAACTGGAATGGCTTAATATCATCTAAAAAAGTAGACAGTTAACTGAACATTTCATTCCTTTAGACCATCTTCAAAAATACTGTCCATTCTCTATTTAGTGTCCTGGTTGATACTAAATCTCAATAGTGCCTTTTTTTTAATGCTATTTTGTTTTCCAGTTGAAAGCCAGTTATTGTCCATATCAAAATAAGACCTATTATTTAAAATATATTTTTCCACCATTTTACACTATATACAAAAATTAACTCAAAATGGAATAAAATATGAATGTAAGATCTGAAAGCATAAAATTCCTAAAAGAAAACATAGATCTTCACTTCACTGAAACTGGTCTTAACAGTGTTTTTGTGGCTCTGATGCCAAAGGCAAGGAAAATGAAAACAAAAATAAACAAATATGACCACATCAAGCTGAAAAGCTTCTGTACAGTAAAGAGGACCATCATCATTTGAACTGAGCCTTTTAGAACAAAAAGGCAACCTACTGAATGGGAGCAGATATTTGCAAATCCCCGATCACAGGTGTGCCCCTCTGCAGTGGAAGCTCTAAGTTTTAACCACTGAATTTCCAGGGAAGTCCTGGTAATACATTCTTATGGGTCAAAGGGAAAGGGGAGAAAAGGAGTTGGAGAAAAGGCTGTCTATCTAATAGGAAGTATAGAAGGACAAATATTGGGTTAGATAAAGTAGTTAGTTACATGTTGATTATAACTGCAGTCATAAAGACGTCACTTCCCCCTCTCAGCAAGAATCCTTTGAGTCACCAAAGTACAACTGCCATTTCTCTTATATTTTGAGTTAATTCCTAAAGAATATAAAAATATAACAAAATATTTTGTGAGAGTTTCACCAGAAGTTGGAACAACTTCTTCAGAAAAAATCTAATTACAATAGTTTTACCTCAGACACTGTAAACTATAATTTAGCAGTAATCATCTCAAGGTATATAGTTTGTGGTACTTTTTGCTAAAGTCAATTGCATTGCAATCCACATCCTGAAATTTGCCTTTCAAAAGCTGTTCATGCAACTGACTTTAAAACAAGAATGTTTTCTTGACATTTTACAAACTGGAATGGCTTAATATCATCTAAAAAAGTAGACAGTTAACTGAACATTTCATTCCTTTAGACCATCTTCAAAAATACTGTCCATTCTCTATTTAGTGTCCTGGTTGATACTAAATCTCAATAGTGCCTTTTTTTTAATGCTATTTTGTTTTCCAGTTGAAAGCCAGTTATTGTCCATATCAAAATAAGACCTATTATTTAAAATATATTTTTCCACCATTTTACACTATATACAAAAATTAACTCAAAATGGAATAAAATATGAATGTAAGATCTGAAAGCATAAAATTCCTAAAAGAAAACATAGATCTTCACTTCACTGAAACTGGTCTTAACAGTGTTTTTGTGGCTCTGATGCCAAAGGCAAGGAAAATGAAAACAAAAATAAACAAATATGACCACATCAAGCTGAAAAGCTTCTGTACAGTAAAGAGGACCATCATCATTTGAACTGAGCCTTTTAGAACAAAAAGGCAACCTACTGAATGGGAGCAGATATTTGCAAACCCCCGATCACAGGTGTGCCCCTCTGCAGTGGAAGCTCTAAGTTTTAACCACTGAATTTCCAGGGAAGTCCTGGTAATACATTCTTATGGGTCAAAGGGAAAGGGGAGAAAAGGAGTTGGAGAAAAGGCTGTCTATCTAATAGGAAGTATAGAAGGACAAATATTGGGTTAGATAAAGTAGTTAGTTACATGTTGATTATAACTGCAGTCATAAAGACGTCACTTCCCCCTCTCAGCAAGAATCCTTTGAGTCACCAAAGTCCACAATCTTAAGCACTGTCTCAAGACCTGGCAAATAGTAGATATCCAATAAATGTTACATAAATGAACTGATTCAATTTCAAATTTATAGCTTGATAGTAAAGATATTCCCTTATATTTCTCTAATGCCACCTTTCCTGAGTTTGGAAGATGCTTGGCTGCAAGAATTTTGAGATTACTATATCACAAAAACAAGAAAATGGTTGTTACACCTCATTCTGAATGTTAGCATATCCTGGGAGTTCTCTCTCTTTCTTAGGGATGTGTGTGTGTGTGTGTGTGTGTGTGTGTGTGTGTGTGTGTATGTGTTGAGGGTGTTGGGAGGAGTTATGTTCTTTAATGCAATTTTAAATATAGGTAATATCTTCTAATTGATGTCACGTAGATAATGAGAGAAAAGGTCAGAATAATTATAGAATACACACAAAATAGTCAAAGCTTTAAGGATACTTTCAGCTTTTCATGAAAGCATCCTATTTTGAATGTGCTGATTTGGCAAAGAATGACCTTTTGGCTCTGAAAATCATTTTTCCTGTAATGTTAAATGAGTGTCAAGAAATTAATCCTCCCAGCACACTTATAGAAGCAATAATAGTATGAGTTAGTTAAGAGCTGCTTTGATAGGGTACTGTAAAGCCCTTTAGTCTTTAAAGAGCCCTGGCATTAGGTAACTTTAATTGTTGGTTTCAGATGTCAGTCTCCATCAGGAACACAGCTGGAGACTGATAGGTGTCGCTTGGGAATAAGCATTTTGTGTTACTTTGAAGTCAATTGGACTGAACATGAAAATTTTATAGTTAGTGGCAGATTTCTTTTTAAGATATTTAAGTAAAGTATCCGTAAAGCAATTACATTAAAACTATCCAGAATAAGAAACCTCAAAGGAAAATTCTCCTCAGTGGCAAAGTGTTAATCAAATAAACCAAGAAAACAGTTTTCCCAGACCCGTAATTTCCAGGCTTGGGGGTGTCCTCATTTGGATGCAATCCTTTTTAACTCTTTCTGTTTCATTTGGCTTCTGTGCTAAGTAGTTAATTTTCCACTGTTTCAAGACCTGGAAAAAAATAGTTAGATATCAAATATTGGGTTAGATAAAGTAGTTAGTTACATGTTGATTATAACTGCAGTCATAAAGACGTCACTTCCCCCTCTCAGCAAGAATCCTTTGAGTCACCAAAGTCCACAATCTTAAGCACTGTCTCAAGACCTGGCAAATAGTAGATATCCAATAAATGTTACATAAATGAACTGATTCAATTTCAAATTTATAGCTTGATAGTAAAGATATTCCCTTATATTTCTCTAATGCCACCTTTCCTGAGTTTGGAAGATGCTTGGCTGCAAGAATTTTGAGATTACTATATCACAAAAACAAGAAAATGGTTGTTACACCTCATTCTGAATGTTAGCATATCCTGGGGGTTGTCTCTCTTTCTTAGGGATGTGTGTGTGTGTGTGTGTGTGTGTGTGTGTGTGTGTGTGTATGTGTTGAGGGTGTTGGGAGGAGTTATGTTCTTTAATGCAATTTTAAATATAGGTAATATCTTCTAATTGATGTCACGTAGATAATGAGAGAAAAGGTCAGAATAATTATAGAATACACACAAAATAGTCAAAGCTTTAAGGATACTTTCAGCTTTTCATGAAAGCATCCTATTTTGAATGTGCTGATTTGGCAAAGAATGACCTTTTGGCTCTGAAAATCATTTTTCCTGTAATGTTAAATGAGTGTCAAGAAATTAATCCTCCCAGCACACTTATAGAAGCAATAATAGTATGAGTTAGTTAAGAGCTGCTTTGATAGGGTACTGTAAAGCCCTTTAGTCTTTAAAGAGCCCTGGCATTAGGTAACTTTAATTGTTGGTTTCAGATGTCAGTCTCCATCAGGAACACAGCTGGAGACTGATAGGTGTCGCTTGGGAATAAGCATTTTGTGTTACTTTGAAGTCAATTGGACTGAACATGAAAATTTTATAGTTAGTGGCAGATTTCTTTTTAAGATATTTAAGTAAAGTATCCCGTAAAGCAATTACATTAAAAACTATCCAGAATAAGAAACCTCAAAGGAAAATTCTCCTCAGTGGCAAAGTGTTAATCAAATAAACCAAGAAAACAGTTTTCCCAGACCCGTAATTTCCAGGCTTGGGGGTGTCCTCATTTGGATGCAATCCTTTTTAACTCTTTCTGTTTCATTTCTGAGCATCTTCTGTGCTAAGTAGTTATTTTAAAATTTTTCAGAAAAGATAGCACGCACAAGGCAAGGGCAAATGGTGTGATGGGTACAGCAAGTAGCACTGTGAGAATTTCATCCCTGCTGGCCTGGGGCTAATCCCTCAGGTTTTCTGAGCCTCCCTGTGCTGGGATTGTGTCCATCATACAGAGAGGGACTTCTGACTGACTCATTTCCTCTTTGATGAGTGCAATAAGATGACAGGGGTATTTTTTTATTTTTTGCTCAATGATTCAAGTGCTTCACTTTTGTTGCCCACTAGAAGGATTATATGCGTATCAGTTCTCAATTGATTCATGATTGATACACTTTTCATGAATTAAAATGAAAGATAACCTAATATTAAAGCCCATGGATTCCAAATTAGCAGATGGGAGTTGACAAGTGCTAAACCAAATGCTGTTCTGACATGAGGCAATGAGTTGCTATTTTACAAAAAAGTAGAGAAAAGAAAGCAAAAGAATAAATAATATGTAAAATATAAATTGGTTGATTTTAGTGTTTTATCCAAAGTTATTTCCACCGTGTTCTAAGTTTTCCAGCTCTTTTTCGACTCCGACTTCAGTACCAATCAATGGCCAAGTATTAACACCAGACGTCACACTCTTCCAAGAGTTTTCTCACTCTTGGCAGCCCCTATCATATCATTAGACAGATACTTCCGGGCTTTGCTTGAATCACCAGAGAAACTTTTGTTCTAGACACATTATGTACTGTATTTACGGGTTTACATAAACACTAGAGTATTTCTGGGGGTGATGACTCTGTTTTAGGAATATCTGCCGTCACACAACATTTGTGATTTTCTCAGTGTCCAGCTGCTGAACCAGCAGCATATGCATTTGCAATTTTTTTTTAGAATTACAGCGTGAGTAAGTATATAAATGACAATTCTGTGAGAGTGGAGGCTATCATAATCATTATATAGTCATGGATCTAGAAGAACAAAATATATTTTAAGGGATATAACTATCAGTGGGACAGGTAGCTCTTCCTAACGATTGGTGATAACATGTTACAATGTCAGCATCACACTGTGTTTTATGCCCCTATATTCTCTACTCTGACACTCAGACCAGAAGTCATAGTGTGGGAAGCACTACACGAGGAGCCCAGGGACTGCGTACCAAGTCTGTTTGTGGCAACATTTGTTGTCGTTTAACCTCTGTGTTCAATTTTCTGATCTTCAGCAAAAAGGGATACAGAGCTCAGTGATTTATCTTTAGGGCTTGTTCCAGCATTAATATTGACTCTGTTGCCTCTTTTGTATAGTTGATTGCTTGCCAGTCAATGAATAAGCATTTAATTGCTGCCTAATATGTACCTAGGTTGGCTGAATCTCTAAGTGGTTAAATGAATCTGTTTTCCAACTGAGGGTAGGTCTATAAATGGTAAGTAAATTAAACCAATAGCATACAGACTGCTCTACTCAGATTTCTACAGGTTTTTGTGTGAAGAGTAACTGAGGGTCAGGGAGCAACTGCATGCATGAATCTCACTGCTACTTCAGCATGAGAGGACTTGTGCTAATCCAGGATAATTACTTTTCAGGTCCAGCTTATCATGAGTGTGTGAATATGGCCGTTACTCAGATGGTGTCCTGTAAAAAATTTCCAGTGATGGGAGGAGGGCAAGATGTGAGACATATGAGCAGACATGCTTCCTTGGTGGCTCAGACTGTAAAGAATCTTCCTGGAATGCAGGAAACCCGGGTTCCACCCCTGGGTCAAGAAGATCCTCTGAAGAAGGGATCTCCTGCATGGACAGAGGAGCCTGGAGGGCTACAGCCATGGGGTTGCTAAGAGTCCAATCCAACTGAGCGGCTAATTTTCCTTTTACATGCAGTTAAAAATAAGTATTATGAAAGTTCAATTAAACCTACACAAATATAAATATACATGTAGATTGTTTAATCAAGAATACAATTGCCTACAGGGCTATATATTCACTGAAAGGCTGACAGAGTTATCTATTAAGATAATGTGTTTTCTTCCAAAATATCTCATCCACAGCTCTGTAAAAGATTTCCTACTTTCCACTATTAAGAATTAATTATTTTGAGTTAAACTAAGATTTTCCTGTTTGCATGGACATTTCTTTGGCTATGCATGTGTCCTAAGTTGCTTCAGTCGTGTCCAACTCTGCGACTCAAGAACTGTAGCCTACCAGGCTCCTTTGTCCATGTGATTCTCCAGGCAAGAATACTGGAGTGGGTTGCCATTTCCTTCCGTAGGGAATGTTCCCAATCCAGGGATCGAACTTGCAACTCTAAAGTCTCCTCATTGGTAGGCAGTTTCTTTACCACTAGCACCAACTGGGAAGCCCCTTTCTTTGGCTAGGTGGTACCATGATGTTTGTTGGGGGGTTTTTTTGAGTAATTTTTCTTTTTGTGGTGGGGGGTGGAGGCGGGTCACTTCTATTGGTCTTTCATTTATCTATTTTCATCCATCTTTGTCTTTGGCCTGTGTGGGCCTCCCATAGCGGTGGCCTCTGTTGTCGCAGAGTGCCGGCTCTGGGCGCATGCGCTCCAGAGCTCCGGCTCGGTAATTGGACACATCAGTCTAGCCGCTCCGCGGCACGCGGGATCTTCCCAGGCCAGGGATGGAACCGTTGCTGCAAGGCAGTGTCCCTACCCACTGGACCACCAGGGAAGCCCCCCATAATGTTTTTAAGCTATCTTACTGGAATTTTCTTTTTTCCAGCAAAATGGCAAAATGAGTCACACTTTAAGAATGTATCATATAATGAAGATATTTTGGCATCTGACACAGTATTTGAGTGACCTGGGAAACACAGGTGTGGGAGAAGTGATACAGTGGAAATAAAAGGGAACAAGAAGATTTAGGAAGGGAATCTCTGAGTCTAGGAAAAGAAAGTGAATAAAAAGGGAAGATGGGAGAATAGCCAAATACTTAGCTTCTTGCTTTATTTAGAGCCTTATGTTTACATCTTTGGTATTTTTTTATTGAAGTATATTTGATATATAATATTATATTAGTTTCAGGTGTACAGGAGAGTGATTTGGTACTTTTATGGATTGAATACCATCCAAAATGATTATAAAATATCGACTATAATCCTTGAGCTGTATGTTACATTCTTGTGGCTTATGTATTTTATAACTGGTAGTTTGGGTAGTTTTGATAAAATGTTGCTTCTTATTTTTTCATCTAAATACTTAAAGAATTTTATTTACACTTACACCACTTGGAAACTTTTGTAAGGCAAAGTTTTCTTGTTAATCCTGTTCAATTAAATATTAGGATAATCTCTGGTAAATTGATTTCTGTAGATATAACAGCTTAGTTATTTGCTGTGGCACTTATGAAATAAAGTAAGAATACATAGATTTATAGACTTAGAGTTCGAGGTTAAATTAAAGCAGGTTGAACTGGAATTGTCACTAACCAGCATTCCTGCAGCACCCTTCCAAGAAGACTGGTGGGCTATCCCTTATACAAATTGAATTAAGAGTCATTACCAAATCTAGAGTAGATTTGTGAGTAAGTCAGAAGTTTCAGGAAAAAAAAATGGAAAAGCAGAGCTGAGAGAATTAGTAATATGGTATTATTGCTATTTTCTGAGTTGGTACTTGAATTCTTTTACAAGAAGCATTGATGGGAACATTCCTCAGGCTGGCTCAAACGCTGTGGGCTAATTAATTCCGGGTGCCTTTCAGTGAAGCTTTGCCTTTGCTTTTTGGTTATGTTGACCACACATGTAGGATCATGTTACCACCATGGCATCGCGGCTGAGAGACACAACAGCTAGAGCTGGAGTGTTTATTCCATCCCACCCTCTCATGTTCTAGTTCTCTGCATTTTCCCCCCATTGGGGTTTTGATACTTGATATCGATTCAGCAGAATCTTGACTTTGAACTGGATTTTTCTTAGCCCCAATTTAAGATGAAAAAACAAAATGAATATGTAACTTGGATGGTAAATGTCATCTATTTTCCAAGATAGAGTATTGGTTCAAATAGTCTATGTGATTAAATACACGAGCTGTGTTCCTTTGTTACCTAGATCACTCAAGAACCAAGAGAAGCGGAAATGGTGCTCTGTCTAGATGTCTTTCACAGGCGTTCTAGACCTGCCTTACCCCCATGCTCCTGTGATCAGACTACAGGTAGCATAATTCAAATAATGCACAAAACAGGCAAATTGTATGCCTTCGGCAGTTATAAGAGGGCAGACTCTTGGGGATATAGCACTTCATAAAGAACTTCTGGACTGTTGGTAATGTTCTGTCTCTTGATTGAGTTCTAGTTACATGTGTGATCACACACTTATGACTATTGCATTTTTCTGAGATCATGCTATTCTTTCAATGAAACCATTTTTAAAAGGTATGAAGGAAGGTTTTCCTCATAATAATTAATCAGAGTATCACACCTACGTAGTTTTGTTTGTTAGACCAGTTAGCAATCTTTGATAAGCTGGCAGTAGAGTCCTGACAGAATAGAACTCAGGTTAAGAGAGTTTTGATCTGGATGAGAAGAAGGAAGAACATCGGAAAGAGTTCTGAACACAAGGCAGCTCATATTAGACCCACACTGAGGGCTACTATGGGAGCCATAGAATCTAAGAGGTCAGCTTATGGATATCTTCAAGGGTCCAGATCAGGACATGGTACAAGGAGGCAATGGAAGAGAGATAAAGACACTAGGATAGAAATTGGAAAACTGAAGGGTAGAACCTAAAAAACAAACTTTTCTTACTTACCTCATAATTTTCCCAGGACCAGATCTACTTGAAAATAACATATTATTCCAAGTAACAGAGTTTAATTAAACTTTCTCTAATAATTCAGAATGGTATATCTTTCTCCTTGCAAGTATTGGTGGTCTTATACAGTATTTATTTCTTAGTTCTTTATAAGCATTTCACTAGGACAGGGGCTAATTGATCGATTCAGGGGTTTTGATACTTGATATCGATTCAGCAGAATCTTGACTTTGAACTGGATTTTCTTAGCCCCAATTTAAGATGAAAAAACAAAATGAATATGTAACTTGGATGGTAAATGTCATCTATTTTCCAAGATAGAGTATTGGTTCAAATAGTCTATGTGATTAAATACACGAGCTGTGTTCCTTTGTTACCTAGATCACTCAAGAACCAAGAGAAGCGGAAATGGTGCTCTGTCTAGATGTCTTTCACAGGCGTTCTAGACCTGCCTTACCCCCATGCTCCTGTGATCAGACTACAGGTAGCATAATTCAAATAATGCACAAAACAGGCAAATTGTATGCCTTCGCAGTTATAAGAGGGCAGACTCTTGGGGATATAGCACTTCATAAAGAACTTCTGGACTGTTGGTAATGTTCTGTCTCTTGATTGAGTTCTAGTTACATGTGTGATCACACACTTATGACTATTGCATTTTTCTGAGATCATGCTATTCTTTCAATGAAACCATTTTTAAAAGGTATGAAGGAAGGTTTTCCTCATAATAATTAATCAGAGTATCACACCTACGTAGTTTTGTTTGTTAGACCAGTTAGCAATCTTTGATAAGCTGGCAGTAGAGTCCTGACAGAATAGAACTCAGGTTAAGAGAGTTTTGATCTGGATGAGAAGAAGGAAGAACATCGGAAAGAGTTCTGAACACAAGGCAGCTCATATTAGACCCACACTGAGGGCTACTATGGGAGCCATAGAATCTAAGAGGTCAGCTTATGGATATCTTCAAGGGTCCAGATCAGGACATGGTACAAGGAGGCAATGGAAGAGAGATAAAGACACTAGGATAGAAATTGGAAAACTGAAGGGTAGAACCTAAAAAACAAACTTTTCTTACTTACCTCATAATTTTCCCAGGACCAGATCTACTTGAAAATAACATATTATTCCAAGTAACAGAGTTTAATTAAACTTTCTCTAATAATTCAGAATGGTATATCTTTCTCCTTGCAAGTATTGGTGGTCTTATACAGTATTTATTTCTTAGTTCTTTATAAGCATTTCACTAGGACAGGGGCTAAGAATGAAGAGAAAGAACTGAGATTAAGTCTACACAAGCTAGTCATTCTGCAGAGATTCCAGATAGGGAAGATTTACCACTATGTCATTTTTTTTTAAAAGATTTATTTATTTATTTACTTGAGGGGTGTGGGGTGGGGAGGGAGGGGAGCAGGTGGGCCACTTCTATTGGTCTTTCATTTGTCCATTTTCATCCATCTTTGTTCTTTGGCCCATGTGGGCCTCCCATAGCGGTGGCCTCTGTTGTCGCAGAGCACCGGCTCTAAGCACATGCGCTCCAGAGCCCCGGCTCGGTAATTGGACACATCGGTCCAGCCGCTCTGCGGCACGTGGGATCTTCCCAGGCCAGGGATCGAACTGGCACCCCTTGCACTACAAGGCGGTGTCCTTACCCACTGGACCACCAGGGAAGCCCAACTATGTCATTTTATACATGACTTTGCAACTCAAAGTAATCCCAGTACTAAATGGAAGGGCATCAATTACTAGTGTCAATCAGAAGATAATTTTACGTAAGGAAAAGAATTTTCTACATGTATTCATTCACATAGTTCATAAATACTTGATGAATTCCTGTCATCTGCCCCTCTTCAGTGTATCATTTCAAACTCACAAGAATATGAGCTAGGCCATCAGCAACAAATCGACAATAAATGCTGGAGAGGATGTGGAGAAAAGGGAACACTCTGGCATAGCTGATGGGAATGTAAATTGATACAGTCTCTATGGAAGACAGTACGGAGATTTCTTAAAAAACTAAAAATAGAAGCACCATACGACCCAGCAATCCCACTCTTAGGCTTATACCCTGATGAAATTAAATCTGAAAGAAGCACCTGTACTCCAATGTTCATTGCAGCTCTCTATACAATAGGGGGAACATGGAAGCAACCTAGATGCCCATCAACGAACAAATGGCTACAAAAGCTCTGGTACATACATACAATGGAATATTACACAGCTGTAAAAAGAAATGCAGAAGAATCAGCTCTAATGAGGTGGCTGGATCTAGAACCTATCATCAAAAGTGAAGTCAGTCAAAAAGAGAAGAACAAGTACACTATACTAACATATACACATATGGAATCTAGTAGGATGGTGATGATGGCACATTCAGTGAAGTGATGGCGAAACAGACATGGAAAGTGGACATATGGACATTGTGGGGAAGGAACAGTGGGTGGGAGGTGTAAAAGAAGTGGCATGAAGGCCACTATCATATGTGAAGAAAATAGCTATAGTCATTGCTCTGTGAGAAAAGGGGATCCTGCAGGGGTGCTGTGTCGTGACGGTCTGGAGGGGTGGGATGGGGGAGATATACATATGACTAATCTGTGAACATACATATCTGTAAACAGCACAACTCTGTAAAAGTTAAAATAAAATTTTTTTTAAAAAAGAATATGAGCTATAGAAACAGACTGAAGCACGGATGCCTCAAAGAATCTGAAATTATGACTAAAATATAAATAATACATTTTGAATAAAAGAAATGGCATGCACCCAAAATAGAATATGTTCTTCAGAAATCCTCTGATGCATTCAAAAAATATGGCAGAGATCTGAGAAATAAATAAAATAATATAAAAGGTCCTGCACTTTAAATTCTTTTGAATGTGTTTCTAATATCAGTTAAAAGTGTTTACTTTTCCCTATATGTTTAACTGTATGACCATGCAAGCGCTGAGCTCTTGAAACGGAACTCTTAGGGTGTTTATTTTTGTCTGTGTTGAAGCAGCAGTCTTTCCATGGAGAGAACCTGCAGTAGAGTACTCCCTTGTTTTCACTCAGTTTTCAATCTGGTGGGTTCCTTTCTTTCTTTAAATCAAGGGTAGCAAAGATGTCCTCAAACCAAGATCTACAGTCAAACTAAAGGGATTTCAACTTCTTTCCTCTCTGATTGATCCATGTCTCTTAGCAGTGATGACTTTGCTTTTTGCCTTTCAACAAAAAGGCTGCCTAGTCTCTATAAAGTTTCAACACTATGATTCCTTTCTCCTTCCTACAGCCAGCTTCCTCATTTTAAAGAAGATACCTGGCTCCTCATAGTTTGAAATAGAAATGTATATTCTTAAATCAATAGACTGTTCTGATCTTGAAAAGTGATCATCTGAAATTGGTTTGAGAATATCATATTTCTTGGGAAAGGGCTGGCTCACCTTTGCTAGTAGGCCCTGAGTCCTCAAAGCACTCCTCAATGAGAAACTTCACAAATATACATAATTACAATTAACAGAGCCCTGTGACAAAATTCTAAATGTGATATAAAATTATACCTTGAAAGTGGTTCACTTTTTTCAGTTCTGTTTTTTTTTTTTTTTTTAATTTATCTTTTGGGGGGGGGGGTGGGGGGGGAGAGGGACAGGCGGGCCACTTCCATTGGTCTTTCATTTATCTGTTTTCATCCGTCTTTCTTCTTTGGCTCCTGTGGGCCTCCCATCGTGGTGGCCTCTGTCGTCGCAGGACGCCGGCTGTGGGCGCGTGCACCCCAGAGCTCCAGCTTGGTAATTGGACACATCAGTCCAGCCGCTCTGCGGCACGTGGGATCTTCCCAGGCCAGGGATCGAACCGGCGCCCCTTGCACTGCTAGGTGGTGTCCTTACCCACTGGACCACCAGGGGAAGCCCTCAGTTCTGTTTTTCTTTGACTATCAATAGGCATTTTTCTCTTAAACTTGTCATGGTCTTTCTCCTCAGGTAACCACATCTTCTCCATCACAAATCACAGAAAGCTTTCTGATAGTGAGTAATTTCAGTGCAAATTGACTATTATAAGTCTCTCTAAAGACACCTTGTGTGATTGCCACATAAGTTTCATAGGCACTAATGCTATTTATATCTAGACTCGGAAAGAATACTTAACTTCATTCATGTGCATAGCCAGTGGTTTGAGAAGTTACTTAGCCTCCATGTTTTCTTTATCAATAAAGTTAACATAATTCTTCATTATGTCATTTGAGCAGTGTTTCAAATTTTTAGAGTAATATTTCACATGAATTTTCTGTTTTCCTTAAATTTAAGTTGTGTTTTCTTAAAAAAAAATTAGCATATTGTTAAGGACCTTAAAATTCTCCTACTTTACAGATAGATAAAACACATTTTGAATATATCTGACATTTTCAATGTCACCAGGGACTCAGATAACTAACAATCTTTGCTCCCCTAAGGGAATTTTTCTTTATACCTTCTAAACTGTAGAACAATTCAAGACTTCTAAAATGGCACAAATTGAACATAGGAACTTTAAACATACCAATAATTAGACTGGATGAAAGGTAGTTATAACATGGACAGTGGACATATGGACATTGTGGGGAATGAACAGTGGGTGGGAGGCGTAAAGAAAGTAGCATGAAGGCCTGTACTATCATATGTGAAGAAAATAGCTCTAGTCATTGCTCTGTGAGAAAAGGGGATCCTGCAGGGGTGCTGTGTGATGGTCTGGAGAGGTGGGATGGGAGGATATACATATGACTAATCTGGGATCATACATATCTGTAAACAACAAAACTCTGTAAAAGTTTAAAATAAAAGTTAAAAAAATATATATATATAAAATTAAAAAACCCTAAAAAAAGATAATTATAGTAAGTTATGACTTCTTATTAAAGAATAAAATAAAAGCCAAGAAATATATTAAAGATTGTACTTACAAATTTGAATAGAATATTATAATGTGATTAATCATTTAGGAAATATTTGTAATAACCTAGGCTTTGAATTCAGTCTATCAGGGGGAAAAAATCCAAACCTCATGGGGAGAATTGTTAATATCTCCAAAGCCTCAGTTAGCTCATCTGAAAAATGGGGTCAAGACAGTACTCACCTCATGAATTAGATAAAAAAAATTTTTTTTTTTTTTTTCCTGGCTGCACTGCATGGCTGCT
This sequence comes from Tragulus kanchil, assembly GCA_022376925.1. Taxonomy (NCBI): domain Eukaryota; kingdom Metazoa; phylum Chordata; class Mammalia; order Artiodactyla; family Tragulidae; genus Tragulus; species Tragulus kanchil. The sequence goes on from JAIOJX010000026.1 coordinate 203,746,913, forward strand.
AAGCTCTTTGTTCCCTGGCCAGGGGTGGATTCCAGTCTGGCAGCAGAAGAGCTCTGAGTCCTAGTCACTAGACCACTAGTCAATTCCCAAATAATGGGAAGTCTTTAAATTATTTAACACAGTACTTAGAACATAGTTGACACCCAGTAAATTTTAGCTATTTTTATATTCTCATTATTACCATTTTACATACAGAGGAATCTCACTATTCACAGTAGCAATGTTCCCAAACTGGATTAGCAAATATTGAGTCATTGCTCCCAGCAGAAATTCAGCTAGGCTCTTAAAAGCCTCCATTCACAACAATTCTCATCTAGCAAACAATGCACTAGCTCATTTTATGTGTTTCTGTTCAAATATACTTCATCTAATATACATTGTTCATTCATTAACATTGAACATCGTGAACATTGGCCAACAGCACTATGACTCATGCTTACATAAAGCTTATCTGGCATACATATCTTCTCTATAATGCACATCACAGCCTTCTTGCACATAGGAACTCTAGACAATAATTGAAGGTCATTCTAAATAGCAGACACCAAGAAAAAGGAAACAATGTGGAAAACGTCAAGTATGAAAGGACAAGTCCTGTGAGTACTTGCTTTAGGGTTATAAATAAAATGTTAGCCAGTAGGTGGATTTGCAAATACAGAACTGCAAATCAGGAAGATCAACTGTATTCAGACTTTGAAAACTAAAATCAATTGAGTTTGCCTAGATAAGCGAGTTCTAGAGAGAAGCCACAAGAAAAGAACCTGGAAGTTTACACTCATGCTAGGAAAGATAGGATCTAGTAAGCCCTGTTAAGAAGTTAGTCCTTTTTCTAATAATAATGAAGCACCATTGCTACAGAGTTTTAAATGGAAGACTGTCATAGTTAGATTTGTGTTTTCTAAATGCTTTGAATAGAAGTGACCCTTAAAACAGTACTGTGTTAGTTGTGTTAGTATACTATACTTGTCCTTTTTTTTTTTTTGGCCACCTCTATTGGTCTTTCATTTATTTCCATCCATCTTTGTTCTTTGGTCTGTGCGGGCCTCCCATCTCAGTAGCCTCTCTCACTGCAGAGCACCGGCTCTGGGCGCATGCGCTCCAGAGCTCCAACTCAGTAGTTGGACACATCGGTGCAGCTGCTCTGAGGCACGTGAGATTCTCCCAGGCCAGAGATCGAACCAGCGCCCCTTGCACTGCAAGGCAGTGTCCTCACCCACTGGATCACCAGGGAAGCCACTGTCCTTCTCTTTTTGACTTATTTCACTTTGTATAATAGGTTCCAGATTCATCCACTTCATTAGGGCTGATATACAAAATCTAGTAAGACCACACTAATAAATACACGTGCAGAACAGCGATGGTAAAACAGACATGGAGAACAGACTTAACGGACTTTGGAGGGAGAGAAGCGTGGGTGAGAGGTATGGAAATGGTAGCATGGAAACCTGTACTATCATATACAAAAGAGGTAGCTATTGCCAATGCGCTGTGGGACTAAGGGATCTTACCTGGGGGTTATGCGATGGCCTGGAGGGGTGGGATGCAGGGACTGAGAGGGGAGCGCAGGAGGGAGGGGTCAGGGGTATGCATATGACTTATCTGGGATTATATATATCTGTAAATAACAAAACTGTAAAACCAAAGCAAAGTAAAAATAAGAAAAACCCACAGATTGAGTTGTATATGTACAGGGTAGGTTATAAATAGAACACCAAGAAAAAGGAAACAATGTGGAAAACGTCAAGTATGAAAGGACAAGTCCTGTGAGTACTTGCTTTAGGGTTATAAATAAAATGTTAGCCAGTAGGTGGATTTGCAAATACAGAACTGCAAATCAGGAAGATCAACTGTATTCAGACTTTGAAAACTAAAATCAATTGAGTTTGCCTAGATAAGCGAGTTCTAGAGAGAAGCCACAAGAAAAGAACCTGGAAGTTTACACTCATGCTAGGAAAGATAGGATCTAGTAAGCCCTGTTAAGAAGTTAGTCCTTTTTCTAATAATAATGAAGCACCATTGCTACAGAGTTTTAAATGGAAGACTGTCATAGTTAGATTTGTGTTTTCTAAATGCTTTGAATAGAAGTGACCCTTAAAACAGTACTGTGTTAGTTGTGTTAGTATACTATACTTGTCCTTTTTTTTTTTTTGGCCACCTCTATTGGTCTTTCATTTATTTCCATCCATCTTTGTTCTTTGGTCTGTGCGGGCCTCCCATCTCAGTAGCCTCTCTCACTGCAGAGCACCGGCTCTGGGCGCATGCGCTCCAGAGCTCCAACTCAGTAGTTGGACACATCGGTGCAGCTGCTCTGAGGCACGTGAGATTCTCCCAGGCCAGAGATCGAACCAGCGCCCCTTGCACTGCAAGGCAGTGTCCTCACCCACTGGATCACCAGGGAAGCCACTGTCCTTCTCTTTTTGACTTATTTCACTTTGTATAATAGGTTCCAGATTCATCCACTTCATTAGGGCTGATATACAAAATCTAGTAAGACCACACTAATAAATACACGTGCAGAACAGCGATGGTAAAACAGACATGGAGAACAGACTTAACGGACTTTGGAGGGAGAGAAGCGTGGGTGAGAGGTATGGAAATGGTAGCATGGAAACCTGTACTATCATATACAAAAGAGGTAGCTATTGCCAATGCGCTGTGGGACTAAGGGATCTTACCTGGGGGTTATGCGATGGCCTGGAGGGGTGGGATGCAGGGACTGAGAGGGGAGCGCAGGAGGGAGGGGTCAGGGGTATGCATATGACTTATCTGGGATTATATATATCTGTAAATAACAAAACTGTGTAAAACCAAAAAGCAAAGTAAAAATAAGATAAAAAAAAAACCCACAGTACTTTGTACGTTGTATATGTACAGTGTTTACTGAATGACTGAGTGCAGTGTAGAGATTAATTTTGTTGGGGCCGGAGACAAGGCTTGAGGTAGGGAGATTCTAAGATGCTACTGCTAATCAATGTTGCACTGGAAGTTCTAGCCAGGGCAATTAGGCAAGAAATGAAATAAAGGGCATTCAGACTGGAAAATAAGAAGCAAAAGCATCTCTACTTGAAAATGACATGTTCTAATATATAGAAATTCCTAAAGATTCTACTAAAAATGATTAGAACCAGTAATTAATTACAGGAAGGTTTCAGGACACAAGATAAATACACAAAATTCAATTGTATTTCTATACAGTAGGAATGAGCAAACCAAAAATTTAAGAAAATATTTCTATTAACAATAGGATAAAACACATAAGTATAAATTCAACAGAAATACAAGACTTTTAACTCCGAAAACTAGAAAATGTTGTTGGAAAAATTAAAGACTTAAATAAATGGAAAGACATTCATATTCATAGACTGAAAGGTTTTAGGTGTTAAGATTACAATTAGTCCCCAAATTGACCTACAGGCTCAGTACAATCTCTATGAAAATTATAGCTGTTTTTGTTGTTGTTGTTACAGACATTGACAAGCTGATATTAAAATGTATATGAAAATCAATGGATCCAGAAAAAGCCAAAACAATCTAAAAACAGAACAAAGTTGAAGGACTCACAATTCCTGGTTTGAAAACATACTATGATGTTTTAGTAATAATGATAAGGTGGCATTACTATAATTGTCTATTTTAAGACTAATAAAATAGAACTGAAAATCCAGAAATAGATCCTCTTTATGATAAGTTGATTTTCAATTTGGATACTAAAACATTTCAATAGAGGAAGAATAATTTTCAACAAGTACTAGGAAAACTAGAAACTTCATACAAAAAATGAAGTCATACCTCTAACTCACAACATATACAAAAATTAACTCAAAATTGATGAAGGATCCAAATGGAAGAGCTAAAACAATAAAACTCTTAAAAGAAAACAAAGGTTCAAATCTTTGTGACCACAAATTTGTCAGTTGTTTCTTACATATGATACCCAAACTCTGAGCAATAGCAGTAGGACCACAAAAGATAAATTGGATATCATCAAAATTAAAAGCTTTTGAGCTTCAGAGGACACCAACAAGAAGGTGAAAAAGCTACACACAGAGTGGAAGAAAGTTTGTAACTCATATATTGAATAAGGAATGTGTATTGAATATATGTGAATAACTATCACAACTCAATAATTTTTTAAAAAGCCAATAAGTTTTCAAAAGCCAATAATTCTTAAAAATACAAAGAATATGAGTAGACAGTTATCCACAGTAGATATATAAATAACCAATAGCCACAGGAAAAGACCTTTGACATTATCAGCCACAGGCAAAATGTAATCAAAGCCATAGCAAGATACCACTATATACCTACTAAAATGGCTATAATCAAAAAGGCAGAAAACAACAAGCATTGGCTAGGAGGTGGGTAAATTGGAACTCTCATACTGTGGTAGACATGTAAAATGGTTTAGCTTATTTGAAAAACAGCCTGATAGTTTCTAAAAAGTTAAACATTGCATTACTATTTGACCAAGCACTGTGACTCCACGATTGATACCAAAGAGAAATAAAAACACATGCCTACACAAAACGTCTACATGAATGTTGATAGCACCATTATTCACAATAGTAAAAAAGGGGACACAGCACCAATGACCATCAACTGATGAATAGATAAATAATGTGCTATATCCACAAAATGGAATATCAGCAATATAGAATAATGAAGTATTCATAAATGCCGTGACACAGATGAACCTCGACAATATTATCTTAAATTGAAGCAGCCAGTCACAAGACATGCACATTGTATGGCTCCCTTTATATAAAATCTCTTGAACAGGCAAATCTGTAAAGATAAAAATGTAATGATTTCCAAGGACAGTGACTCCTAATGTGTATGAAGTTTCTTTTTTTGGCACTGAAGGCTTTGTAATAGCAATAATGACTGCACAACTTTATGAATATACTAAAAATCATTGAATTGTACATGTTAAAATGATGCATTTTATGATGTTTTGCACATCTAAAAACTTTTTTGAAAAGAATTTTCTAAGATTTCCTATTCTGTTCACAAAACAGTAATTGCTAGCAGAATTATTTTCCCACTATTAATCACTACAAACATAGATAATATTTGTGATAAAGCCTTTTGAAGCATTGGTCAGTATGAGGTAAAGAACTGTCAATTTTGAGAGAATAGGAAAACTCATCTCTTCTCAGGTCTAAGAAGATGGAGCCCTAGTAATTGGGGGCCATAGCAATTTTGTGCACCTGAGAAGGCAGTTATCTGATTCCAGAGGTATAGAAGGAGGTGAATTTGAGAGGCAAGTTCTTACTATTGAGGGGGCTACTCGACGGGTGGGTATAATTGTTTATGAGCCTTCTATGGCTTCCTTGGGCATGGTTTAGACTCTGCACGAAGAAGGTAAGACTTTATGAGGGCCAACAGAGAATAGCTCCTCTAGGGAAGAGCAGCAAAGAATGCCTCAGAGCTTGCTCTGTGTTAGGAGGACAAAATAAAGGGAGGATGAGAAGGAGGAAAAATGAGATGAAGAACAGATGATACAACTGGATATATTGCATAGCAGCAATGACCATAACTATGGCAAGCTTCAATTTTTCAAGTGATCAAATTAAACCAAAAATGTATTTAATAATCATTAAGAGTTACTGACCACATTGTTGTACAGTAGATTAACAGAATTATAAGCATTTAGTAAAGTACACAGCACCAATGACCATCAACTGATGAATAGATAAATAATGTGCTATATCCACAAAATGGAATATCAGCAATATAGAATAATGAAGTATTCATAAATGCCGTGACACAGATGAACCTCGACAATATTATCTTAAATTGAAGCAGCCAGTCACAAGACATGCACATTGTATGGCTCCCTTTATATAAAATCTCTTGAACAGGCAAATCTGTAAAGATAAAAATGTAATGATTTCCAAGGACAGTGACTCCTAATGTGTATGAAGTTTCTTTTTTTGGCACTGAAGGCTTTGTAATAGCAATAATGACTGCACAACTTTATGAATATACTAAAAATCATTGAATTGTACATGTTAAAATGATGCATTTTATGATGTTTTGCACATCAAAAAACTTTTTGAAAAGAATTTTCTAAGATTTCCTATTCTGTTCACAAAACAGTAATTGCTAGCAGAATTATTTTCCCACTATTAATCACTACAAACATAGATAATATTTGTGATAAAGCCTTTTGAAGCATTGGTCAGTATGAGGTAAAGAACTGTCAATTTTGAGAGAATAGGAAAACTCATCTCTTCTCAGGTCTAAGAAGATGGAGCCCTAGAAATTTGGGGGGCCATAGCAATTTTGTGCACCTGAGAAGGCAGTTATCTGATTCCAGAGGTATAGAAGGAGGTGAATTTGAGAGGCAAGTTCTTACTATTGAGGGGGCTACTCGACGGGTGGGTATAATTGTTTATGAGCCTTCTATGGCTTCCTTGGGCATGGTTTAGACTCTGCACGAAGAAGGTAAGACTTTATGAGGGCCAACAGAGAATAGCTCCTCTAGGGAAGAGCAGCAAAGAATGCCTCAGAGCTTGCTCTGTGTTAGGAGGACAAAATAAAGGGAGGATGAGAAGGAGGAAAAATGAGATGAAGAACAGATGATACAACTGGATATATTGCATAGCAGCAATGACCATAACTATGGCAAGCTTCAATTTTTCAAGTGATCAAATTAAACCAAAAATGTATTTAATAATCATTAAGAGTTACTGACCACATTGTTGTACAGTAGATTAACAGAATTATAAGCATTTGTAGTCCAATTTAAAAAGTATTGACAGTATGGATCCATAAGAAAATTAAGATTAAAATGGAGGTTGTTAAATACCTATTAAATTTCATATCGAAAGACTTATTAGTTGTAAAGAGCATCCCTATAAAATGAGACTAACAAGGAAGGTAAAGTCTAAGCATTTGATGAAACTTACTTACTTTCACCGATTTTTTTGTGTGTGTGTGGGATGGTAGGTTGAGAGAGGAAGAGTTAGATGGAAAAGGAAGAAAAATTTTAAGATAACACATCCAGTAAATTAGTCTCAAGAACAGAATTCTTCCAGAAATGTGTTTGCCAACAAAATCCATTTGATTACTCTATTTGCATAGATGGACTCCTTGGTTTAGAGTCAAACTAGGGTAAATTATACTAAAAGCACTGCTCAGTTTTAAAATAGGGAATTTATGCGCATGAAAGTGTGAATCACTCTTTACCAGTTAATATCTCACCCTCCTGTCCTTTCTATTTGAGTAGAGAATACATCTGTCAATTGCAAACATTTATTCACCTATTGGCTGAACAAAAGGCCAGTTGAAAATGAGTTTAGGAAAAACACATGCCTGGTCTTATCACATTAATGAGTGATTTAAAAAATTGATTTAACCTTGTAGTACGTGGTTAGTCATCACCATGTGCACCATTAACTCAAACTAGATACTTGTTCTTTTGCCAAATAATGTCACTTTAAATGTGTGCAAATATCAATATCACAGTGAAATTTAGGACCTAAATTCTGACAAGGTGTGACCACATGCATGGTAATGAAATTTCATCTGTTCCCTTAAAATTTTGCCTCTAAAGATGCTTTATTTTAGGAGAAATGGAACCCATTTAAGTTTAAAATATCCATTCAAGACAGCTATGAAAAAATAAACTGTACTGAAAAAAATCCTAGCTCTAAGTATACATGGATTTGTTATTCACTGTAATTCACTGGCAATGTTTTCTAAGAGACTAGAAATTTTAATACATTATGTATGAGAAAGCAAAGTTTCACTGTGCTGTATATTAGGTTAAACTCTTCAAAATAAATACTAGACAGTGAAATTCATCGCAATATGTCTCCATTTAACATTTTCCTGCAGCTAATGTTCATTTTTTAAAGAACTGGCTTAGGGCCCAAAGAGGATCATGTAGCACTCAAAAAACTCCAGATTGCTGGAAGACATTATATAGAGACATTCTAGTACATTTAATTTAAAAAATTATATTTGTCAAATTGTTAGCCATCTATTAGACTCTGTGAATATACCACCATTTTAAAGTGTTGATAATGCATCTTATTGGCCCTCCTACTAACCAAGAGTTCCTGGTAAAATATTTTCCTACCACATAAGCCACTAATCATCAACCATGTCAAACAACATTTTCAATTTGGATAATGAAGCTCTAAGTTGACTATACTCAATAAATAACTCAAAGATATATAATGTCAACCATATACTAGTTAAACATATTTAAATCAAGCTATATAACATATAAGAACTTAAGGCAAAGCATTTATAGTGATCTCACACATGTATATCTATTATCTGCTATATTTTACAAATGTATAATTTTTAACCCAGCCTTATATGGAATGGACTTTAATTGCATTTATGTATTTAAAGTTGAGGAATAGAAATCAGTCTTAAATTTATCAAATAAATTAACTTATGCTCTGTTCTCATAGATAGATAAAATATACCTAATATAAAATGTACCCTTTTCGATCATTTTACGTGTATAGTTCAGTGACATTAAGTACACTGCTGTGTGTAGCCATCACCACTATCTCCAGAACCATTTTTATCTTCCTAAACTGAAATTCTGTACCCATTAAACAATGATGCCTCTTTATCCACTCCTGTCTGTAACAGAAAGTACATTCTACTCTCTGTCTCAATAAATTTGACTAATCCGGATACCTCATATAAAAGGAATCATACAAAATTTGTCCTTTGTGGCTTTTTTACTTCTATTCAAGACAGCTATGAAAAATAAACTGTACTGAAAAAAATCCTAGCTCTAAGTATACATGGATTTGTTATTCACTGTAATTCACTGGCAATGTTTTCTAAGAGACTAGAAATTTTAATACATTATGTATGAGAAAGCAAAGTTTCACTGTGCTGTATATTAGGTTAAACTCTTCAAAATAAATACTAGACAGTGAAATTCATCGCAATATGTCTCCATTTAACATTTTCCTGCAGCTAATGTTCATTTTTTAAAGAACTGGCTTAGGGCCCAAAGAGGATCATGTAGCACTCAAAAAACTCCAGATTGCTGGAAGACATTATATAGAGACATTCTAGTACATTTAATTTAAAAAATTATATTTGTCAAATTGTTAGCCATCTATTAGACTCTGTGAATATACCACCATTTTAAAGTGTTGATAATGCATCTTATTGGCCCTCCTACTAACCAAGAGTTCCTGGTAAAATATTTTCCTACCACATAAGCCACTAATCATCAACCATGTCAAACAACATTTTCAATTTGGATAATGAAGCTCTAAGTTGACTATACTCAATAAATAACTCAAAGATATATAATGTCAACCATATACTAGTTAAACATATTTAAATCAAGCTATATAACATATAAGAACTTAAGGCAAAGCATTTATAGTGATCTCACACATGTATATCTATTATCTGCTATATTTTACAAATGTATAATTTTTAACCCAGCCTTATATGGAATGGACTTTAATTGCATTTATGTATTTAAAGTTGAGGAATAGAAATCAGTCTTAAATTTATCAAATAAATTAACTTATGCTCTGTTCTCATAGATAGATAAAATATACCTAATATAAAATGTACCCTTTTCGATCATTTTACGTGTATAGTTCAGTGACATTAAGTACACTGCTGTGTGTAGCCATCACCACTATCTCCAGAACCATTTTTATCTTCCTAAACTGAAATTCTGTACCCATTAAACAATGATGCCTCTTTATCCACTCCTGTCTGTAACAGAAAGTACATTCTACTCTCTGTCTCAATAAATTTGACTAATCCGGATACCTCATATAAAAGGAATCATACAAAATTTGTCCTTTTGTGGCTAATTTATTTCACTGGTCATGATATCTTCAGGGTTCATCCCTGCTATGGCACATGTAGGTAGAATGATTCTTCATTGTGTGCATATATTGACACCATATTTGTTTATTCAATCATCCATCAATGAACACTTGGATTGTCTTTACCTTTTCCTATTGTATATAATGCTGCCATGAACATGGGTTTACAGCTATCTTATTCTAGCTTCTGCTTTCAATTACTTCGAGTGATACTTGGAAATGAAATTTCTGGGTTCTTTGAAGTATATGTATTAGTCGCTTAGCTGTGTCTGACTGTATATATACATATATCAAGGATTTTTTTTGTTTTAAATTTTGGCCTGTTTCATTGGGTTTTTATTTATTTATTTTTATCCATCTTTATTTTTTGGCCTGCGTGGACCTCCCATTTCAGTGGCCTGACCAGGGACAGAACCTACATCCCTTGCATTGGAAGATGAAGTCTTAACCACTGGTCCACCAGGGAAGACCTTGCATGTATTTTAATACATTCTTAAATCTACCTATGGACTTGCTTTATATTTTATTAAATTTGGGGCCTCCCATTGCGGTAGCCTCTGTTGTCACAGAACACCGGCTCCGGGCGCATGCACTCCAGAGCTCCGGCTCAGTAATTGGACACATCGGTCCAGCCGCTCCGCGGCACGTGGAATCTTCCCAGGCCAGGGATCGAACCGGCGCCCCTTGCACTGCCAGGTGGTGTCCTTACCCACTGGACCACCAGGGAAGCCCTTGCTTTGTATTTTAAAGGTGGTTGTTGCTGATTTGAGGGATGCAGTGTCACCGCATCCTTTCTTTAGAGTGTTCAGGGTCAGTATATCTCCTTTCTATATTTCCTTGTCCTGGAGGAGTTGAGAAATTTCTTTAGATAGTCAACTATTCTTGACCTATCTGTACATTCTGAATATCCATGTCACTTAGGGAGTCTTACATTTCAGTTTTTGAAGAATCAGAGCTGGAAGAAATTTTTAAAAAATTTTAAAACATGTTGCTCACTCCCTAGCTTTGATGTAGAGCCTGATCCTGATTCAGCGGAACTCCTTTCTACTACAGATCTCAGAAGACAAAATTTCAAAACCTTCCTCATTAGCCTCTTCCTAAATGACATCTAAACTCTGCTCCTTCCTCTTACCTTACCCCCGAAAACCCCCAGAAGACAAAATTTCAAAACCTTCCTGATTCTTCATTGTGTGCATATTTGACACCATATTGACAATCATCCATCAATGAACACTTGGATTGTCTTTACCTTTTCCTATTGTATATAATGCTGCCATGAACATGGGTTTACAGCTATCTTATTCTAGCTTCTGCTTTCAATTACTTCGAGTGATACTTGGAAATGAAATTTCTGGGTTCTTTGAAGTATATGTATTAGTCGCTTAGCTGTGTCTGACTGTATATATACATATATCAAGGATTTTTTTTGTTTTAAATTTTGGCCTGTTTCATTGGGTTTTTATTTATTTATTTTTATCCATCTTTATTTTTTGGCCTGCGTGGACCTCCCATTTCAGTGGCCTGACCAGGGACAGAACCTACATCCCTTGCATTGGAAGATGAAGTCTTAACCACTGGTCCACCAGGGAAGACCTTGCATGTATTTTAATACATTCTTAAATCTACCTATGGACTTGCTTTATATTTTATTAAATTTGGGGCCTCCCATTGCGGTAGCCTCTGTTGTCACAGAACACCGGCTCCGGGCGCATGCACTCCAGAGCTCCGGCTCAGTAATTGGACACATCGGTCCACCCGCTCCGCGCACGTGGAATCTTCCCAGGCCAGGGATCGAACCGGCGCCCCTTGCACTGCCAGGTGGTGTCCTTACCCACTGGACCACCAGGGAAGCCCTTGCTTTGTATTTTAAAGGTGGTTGTTGCTGATTTGAGGGATGCAGTGTCACCGCATCCTTTCTTTAGAGTGTTCAGGGTCAGTATATCTCCTTTCTATATTTCCTTGTCCTGGAGGAGTTGAGAAATTTCTTTAGATAGTCAACTATTCTTGACCTATCTGTACATTCTGAATATCCATGTCACTTAGGGAGTCTTACATTTCAGTTTTTGAAGAATCAGAGCTGGAAGAAATTTTTAAAAAATTTTAAAACATGTTGCTCACTCCCTAGCTTTGATGTAGAGCCTGATCCTGATTCAGCGGAACTCCTTTCTACTACAGATCTCAGAAGACAAAATTTCAAAACCTTCCTCATTAGCCTCTTCCTAAATGACATCTAACTTTGTTGTTCCTCTTCCTACTCTGCTCCTTCCTCAGTTCCACCATTCACTTCTTTCCATCTGAACTCCACATCCCTCCCAAAGTGTACACACTGATCTTTGAAAATTTAGCATAATGTCATCTCTTCTTGGAAGACCTTCCTGATAGGCCAGGATGATAGCAATTTCTTTATCTGAAAATTTAAGGGAAATATTTCCTTCTTCATTGGTTCCTTATGAGAACTCAATGTAAAAATATATGCTTACACACAATTGAAGGCACATGGTGAGTTCTTAATAAATATTGGTTGTTGTTACCAATGAAAACACATTAATAGGAGATGAAAAACAGTTGCTTTATATCTTTATGTTAAAGTTTTTTGCATATAAAAAATATTATTTTATGGGCTTCCCCTGGTGGTCCAGTGGGTAAGGACACCGTCTTGCAGTGCAAGGGGCGCAGGTTTGATCCCTGGCCTGAGAAGATCCCACGTGCCGTGGAGCGGCTGGACTGATGTGTCCAATTACCGAGCCAGAGCTCTGGCGCGCGTGTGCCCAGAGCCAGTGCTCTACGATGACAGAAAATAGAGAAATGAAAGACCAATAGCAGTGGCCCACCCACACCCTTCCTCCCCAACCCGACTCCCGCCCAAAATAAAAAAATATATATATTATTTTACCATTTAGTCAAATATTATCTTTGTTCTCTGATAAAATTTACTTTCTTACTCTTTACTCACCCTAAGCTCTCTAGGGTTGTCACCTACTTCAGCTATACAGCCCTAAGGTTGGATATGACTTCCAAGTCTGAAAAAGAAGTTTCAAAGATAATTAACTGGAGATGGGAAAAGGAGAGATGTTAATTTATATTAATTATTTTCCCTCTTTATGAGGCTTATTCTCTGGTAATCTGTTGATATTATCCTTCTTAGCTTTGAGGGGTGTGGTTCTGGACTCCCTTTGCAAATATGATGAAAATTATGGGTGATTTCTCACCTCCCAAAAAATGTGCAATCACAATTTTACATTAAACTTTGGGAGACGTATGGACTCCCTTGAATGTTTCAGAAGAGTCCACAGGTCCAAGATTAGCACTGAGTATTGTATCAATATAACATAAACATAGAAAATTTCGAATTGTTTTATTTGCCTCTGATATACACTTCAGGTTTTTAGCCCCCATATTTTATTTCATTCTCCTAATTCTTGTAGTTACTTCTTTATTGTTTCCAACGGTTAGATTGATACAAAGCTGTAGACACTGAAAACTGGTGGAGGGAACAGGCAGGGAATTATGCCAGTGTACAGGACAAATCATTGCTTATCTGTTTTCACACTTGTACAACCATTGTTAGGAAACTCCTTTTGAGGTACAATAATAGCATTAAGAAAATGTCAAATTCCCTAGTGTATATGAAAATTCTGAGAACAGAGGGAACGTAAAGTTTCTGAATTTGTGTAATAGCTTGGAAAATTAACTTCTATCTAGTTTCCTTCTCAAAAAAGTTTAACTAAACTGCAGCAAACCTTGAACTATACTGGTAGATTTTTATAACTTTTTTGAGGTGTTAACATAGATAGGGTAACAAACTAATTAACCTAGACTAAATTTGGTTTACCCAAGGGCTTTTACACAGTGAATAAGATTCCTCTTTAGCCTATAATATTCATGAACCTATGTTGATAGGTAATCTGCTTCATTTGAAAGTAAAACCTGAGAGCATTGAGAAGAGAAACAAGGCAATTTAATTCAAAACCAAATACATTGGTTACCAAAGAGTCCTAACAATTTTATCCTAAGGTGCTTTAATTTTGACCTCAGTCTGTAATAAGAGCAATTTTAACTTCAATGTGATTGTAATTGGCTTTATTACATTATATTTGATTGGCTGTGCCTTATTCTTCAATGTCCGTGAAGTGTTTCGAAGGAGTGCTTTCAAACAGTTGAGTGTCCTTTTTTCTACTTGTGTAGGTTTTGTAGTTGTAAATTCTTCTTAGCTTTGAGGGTGTGGTTCTGGACTCCCTTTGCAAATATGATGAAAATTATGGGTGATTTCTCACCTCCCAAAAAATGTGCAATCACAATTTTACATTAAACTTTGGGAGACGTATGGACTCCCTTGAATGTTTCAGAAGAGTCCACAGGTCCAAGATTAGCACTGAGTATTGTATCAATATAACATAAACATAGAAAATTTCGAATTGTTTTATTTGCCTCTGATATACACTTCAGGTTTTTAGCCCCCATATTTTATTTCATTCTCCTAATTCTTGTAGTTACTTCTTTATTGTTTCCAACGGTTAGATTGATACAAAGCTGTAGACACTGAAAACTGGTGGAGGGAACAGGCAGGGAATTATGCCAGTGTACAGGACAAATCATTGCTTATCTGTTTTCACACTTGTACAACCATTGTTAGGAAACTCCTTTTGAGGTACAATAATAGCATTAAGAAAATGTCAAATTCCCTAGTGTATATGAAAATTCTGAGAACAGAGGGAACGTAAAGTTTCTGAATTTGTGTAATAGCTTGGAAAATTAACTTCTATCTAGTTTCCTTCTCAAAAAAGTTTAACTAAACTGCAGCAAACCTTGAACTATACTGGTAGATTTTTATAACTTTTTTGAGGTGTTAACATAGATAGGGTAACAAACTAATTAACCTAGACTAAATTTGGTTTACCCAAGGGCTTTTACACAGTGAATAAGATTCCTCTTTAGCCTATAATATTCATGAACCTATGTTGATAGGTAATCTGCTTCATTTGAAAGTAAAACCTGAGAGCATTGAGAAGAGAAACAAGGCAATTTAATTCAAAACCAAATACATTGGTTACCAAAGAGTCCTAACAATTTTATCCTAAGGTGCTTTAATTTTGACCTCAGTCTGTAATAAGAGCAATTTTAACTTCAATGTGATTGTAATTGGCTTTATTACATTATATTTGATTGGCTGTGCCTTATTCTTCAATGTCCGTGAAGTGTTTCGAAGGAGTGCTTTCAAACAGTTGAGTGTCCTTTTTTTTCTACTTGTGTAGGTTTTGTAGTTGTAAATTCTTCTGTGCTGTGTATGAACAGCAGCCAGTCAGATGCACCATATCCCTAAGCAACAGATATTTAAAGTTGTTAAGAGACTCAAGGTATCACCGAGTAAGATCTTGACAATATGAATGAGAATGTAAGGAGACTGATTCCAGTCAAGTTGTGGAATAATTGATGAACATCGGGGAAGGAAGAAAGAGAGTAATTGAACTGCAAAAGCTGAGAGATCATCTAATTTCACCTGCTTACTCTATAAATGAAAACATGAAGTAACTGATTACTCATAGATTAGGATTTGGGACATGGTTTACAGGGAAAATTAGTCATCTGAGACTTAGAAACCTGAATTCCAGACTTAAATTTGCCATTAATATTGGGCAAGATAGATTTTCTGTGTCTCAGTTGCCACGAATGTTAAATGAGAGGATTGGGCTAGAATTCCATGATGCTAATCTTTAATGAGGCTGTTTTAATTCCCAGGCTAATACCATTTCTTCTGAACATTGAATTTCAAATATGAACATACTAAGTGGCAGTCTTTACCAACAAGCTAATCTCAGGAAGTCCTGTTACAATAATAATTATAATTATTACTCGGTTCATGTTAACTCTTATGGGAAAGATAATATGATATATCCTTTAAAATATATTAGATGAGTCCTATTTTTTTAATTATTAAGCAAATTCAATTTTTTTCATTTTTAACAAGACACAATTATTTATTTATTTATTTACTTATTTATTTTAAAGATTTATTTATTTATTTATTTTTTCGTGGTGGGGTGGGGATGGAGGGGAGCAGGCGGGCCACTTCTATTGGTCTTTCATTTGTCTATTTTCATCCATCTTTGTCCTTTGGCCCATGTGGGCCTCCCATCGTGGCGGCCTCTATTGTCACAGAACACCAGCTCTGGGCGCAAGTGCACCAGAGCTCCGGCTCAGTAATTGGACACATCGGTCCAGCCGCTCCATGGCACATGGGATCTTCCCAGGCCAGGGATCGAACTGGCGCCCCTTGCACTGCAAGGTGGTGTCCTTACCCACTGGACCACCAGGGAAATCCCTTATTTTTAAAAATATATTAAGCACTTACTGAGTGTCACATTTTTTGGTCATGGAGATACCATAATAACAATGTCTATATATCATATTATATATAAACCTTTTTAAAAGAGACCTCTTCGTTCAAGGATAGACAATTGAGAATATTTAAATAAAGAGATAAAGATCATCTCAGAGTGTGACAATTTCTTATAAACAAAATAAAACAGCAATTTCTACAGAGAATATTGGGTGATGTGACAGTGAAATAAGATGTTGCTATTGAGTGAAAGGTCATTTATAAAAGGGAGAACTTTGGGCTAAAGCATGTATCATGAGATTAAAAATATCTGGGGGGCTGGGAAAGATGAAATCATGTGAGTGACATGGACAAATTAGTCATTTAAATTCCCAAGGGCTAATTTTCTGTGTCTCAGATGCCACGAATGTTGAATGAGAGGATTGGGCTAGAATTCCATGATGCTAATCTTTAATGAGGCTGTTTTAATTCCCAGGCTAATACCATTTCTTCTGAACATTGAATTTCAAATATGAACATACTAAGTGGCAGTCTTTACCAACAAGCTAATCTCAGGAAGTCCTGTTACAATAATAATTATAATTATTACTCGGTTCATGTTAACTCTTATGGGAAAGATAATATGATATATCCTTTAAAATATATTAGATGAGTCCTATTTTTTTAATTATTAAGCAAATTCAATTTTTTTCATTTTTAACAAGACACAATTATTTATTTATTTATTTACTTATTTATTTTAAAGATTTATTTATTTATTTATTTTTGCGGGGTGGGGTGGGGATGGAGGGGAGCAGGCGGGCCACTTCTATTGGTCTTTCATTTGTCTATTTTCATCCATCTTTGTCCTTTGGCCCATGTGGGCCTCCCATCGTGGCGGCCTCTATTGTCACAGAACACCAGCTCTGGGCGCAAGTGCACCAGAGCTCCGGCTCAGTAATTGGACACATCGGTCCAGCCGCTCCATGGCACATGGGATCTTCCCAGGCCAGGGATCGAACTGGCGCCCCTTGCACTGCAAGGTGGTGTCCTTACCCACTGGACCACCAGGGAAATCCCTTATTTTTAAAAATATATTAAGCACTTACTGAGTGTCACATTTTTTGGTCATGGAGATACCATAATAACAATGTCTATATATCATATTATATATAAACCTTTTTAAAAGAGACCTCTTCGTTCAAGGATAGACAATTGAGAATATTTAAATAAAGAGATAAAGATCATCTCAGAGTGTGACAATTTCTTATAAACAAAATAAAACAGCAATTTCTACAGAGAATATTGGGTGATGTGACAGTGAAATAAGATGTTGCTATTGAGTGAAAGGTCATTTATAAAAGGGAGAACTTTGGGCTAAAGCATGTATCATGAGATTAAATCAGTTATGCTGAAAAGCACAGAGACAGGAAGGCACAGAAGTCATACAGAAGGAATGAAACTGACTCTACATATCTTTCTGTGGGATGTGAGTGTAGGGTAGGTGGCATGCATTTGTGTTGTGAGTGTGTGTGTGTGTGAGTGTGTGTGTTTGTGTATTTGGGGCATGAATATTCTTTAAGGGTAGAGTAAAACTTTTCTATACTCCTTGTTTCCCATTGTAGGAACTGGTGCAAGACAGAGAAAAGGTAACACCTTAAGTAGATGGTTAGAAGACTTAGTGAGTCTTTACATGGGCCCTGGCAACCCAGAGCTGAGTTGAGGGTTGGTTACAGAAAAGAGGAATTATTCTATAAAAGAGAAGACGGTGCTCAGTCCATGTGATGTGTGACTTGGGGTCAATATACGTTTAAGGAGAGAAATTACCACTAGGCAGAATTGCGCGATTGTTACATAAACTGCCTTAGTCTTGCCAAGATTTCAGCAAAGCCAGTTACACTGAAAGATAATTTTTTCGTGAGCAGGTTTACTTTTTCCGTTTTTGTGGGGAGTGGGAATGAAGGAAAAGGGCTGAGTTCCATGTTTGATGCAGAGTAGAAAGGATGTAACTAATATAGGAGTGAGACTCAAGAATCCTGTGAAATCTGCAACTTGAGACCCTGAAAATACATGCCCCCCAGGAATGCATAGAAATATTAGGAAGAGAATTAAGGTGGGTGACTGCCATCTAAGTAATAACCATTTATATGTGCATTTATGGTTGGCATCTCATCACTGTGAAAAAAAAAAATGGAGGGAGAGAGAGAAAGAGACTGACTACTTTCTTCGAAACTATAAGCATTCATGATGCCAAAACATGCAATTAGTGACAAAAAAGGGTCAAGTTAGTGTTTAATATGACGCAGTCAAAATAATTGGTTGATTGGATAAGCTTTGCACTTTCCAACCACAAGCTATGGCATAACATAGGCACAGTTCAAAAATAAACATTTAAGACTAGAACTACATTTACTTGGTTCCAAATCCTGAGAAAGGCAAAAGCATGTTTTTACTTTTATCAGCAAGAATCCATATGAATGACTTGTCCCATTTGCTCTGGGATTCTGGAGTTTTAAGTGGGCCAAAGGTTTGAAGTGTTGAAAGATATTATAAAGCACTTACAAGTATTCAGCTGGTCAGGCTGCTCAATTAACTGAACATTTATAAACCTCAAAATTTTGACAGAGCATGATTCATGTAGGAATGACCCTTAGACAACAGATGGCTTTATTGTAGGTATGCTTGAGAGAAAGCATACAAGGCAATGTGATTTGAAGGAAATACAAATGGAACGTAGAGAGTAAGTAAGTTGAATTTACAAGCATGGATTGCACTCTTAAGAAAGGAAATTATTGAAAAATTTAACTGATACATTTTTAATGATAAGATTTTTTATTGTTTAAATATTAATGTTTACTTAAGAATATTTGAGACATTCATTTATCAAATGTATAATGAAAATACAACATAATTAATATTTGGTTAATATCTAGCAATTCAAACTAACTCATATTACAAATCTAAATTAGATGCTTATAAAACGAGGTAACAGAATTTGGGGAGTTAGAACTAGAATGTCAGCTAAAATCCTAAATCCACAGCATTTTAGCATCTCTTTTTTCCTGTAACTATGGGCTGCTTATATTCTGAAGAGAATTTTGAAAAAGTATTACCACAAAGGCACATTTTAGAATAACATTTTATCACGAAAATATACTAGATTTTAACTAAAATGGTTTTATTAGTTTTCTAAAGGAGAAACAAAAGATGATGTAATCATCTAAATAAAAATATTACTTTCAGGTATTTGCAGTTTTTTAAAAAATTAATATTACATAGAAATTCACTTTGGAGAAAGAAACATCCAATTTTAAAGTATGCTAATACAAATCCATAGAACAAATGCAAGATTTTCTTATTTAGAGACTATTATGTACATATTATCTTGGTCAACTCTCTTTTTCTTTTCTTTCTCTCCTTTCTTCCTTGCCTCACTTTCCTCCCTACCTCCCTCCCTCCCCTTCTCTCTCTCTTGCACTAGGAGCAGAAATCTACTCACATTACCAGGAAAAATAAAATCATGGAACAAGAAGCAAGAAAATAATTTCTCCCAGAGGAAAAAGGAAAAAAAAACCCACAATTTAAAATAAGAACCCTATTTTATATTATAGCTACTTCTCTCTAAGGAGGAGCTGCAAACACAAGATCGCGAGGATCATGTCCGGTAGCCTCGGTATAAAGAACAGGTTCTGATATCCTTAATGTTCAAATGCTTCTAGGAGAGTTGCTATCCCATGCCAGAGAGGAGAGCTGCCAGTGAGTAACTTTCTTCTTCTCCCAATCCCACACCTATGAGAAAGTGAACCAAGGCCAACTGAGGCCACCCAGTACCCAGGATCAGTTCTTAGGGTGTCCAGTGCCCAGTATCAGATGGGGCTCTAGAGCGGTTTCCTGCAGACCTACATCCTCCTGGTCACTTAGAAGAGCTGCCCATCTGTGGTTTAGGGAAGCCATGAGCAATACTGGTGATTTTCCACACTTAGTGCTTGAATTTTCTAGATGGACAACCAGGGTTATGAAGCAGCACAAGGATCTCTGACTCTACCCAGCTAGCAATAGGTGAAAACAGAGCACAGCCCTTTAAATCAGAACACCTTACTTCCTCACAACTGCTGCTTACTTGTTAAAGACATAATAAAGTAGTATTCCTGCTTATGAACTTTTCTAAAATAAATATAAAAAACCAGTAGGGAAACAAAAAAGGAATTAGTTTCCACTTTTCTCCCTCTTAGTCATTTTCCCCTGAACACTACTAAACAAGAAGGAATTTTTATAGACTAGCATGTTAATTCTTGACAAATTGTTTATACAAACTGCAAATATAAACTCTAACATTACTGTGCTTACTTGGTCCTCATTACAACTCTGTGGACTATTATTAATAATCCTCATTTTATAGATAACATGCAGTTTGAAAAAAACAATTGATCAGAAATCAAACTGCTGAGTTCCCTAGAGTAGAATTGTGTTGGTTATGGATTTTAAATATAACACTGTGTATATGTTGATTCCAAACTCTCTATCCACTCCCCGCATTCCTCCCCACCCCAGAAACCATGAGTTTGTTCTGTAAGTCTGTGAGCCTGTTTCTGTTTTGTAGATGAGTTCATTTGTAACATTTCTTTTTAGATTCTGCATACAAAGGGTGTCATGCCATATTTCTCCTCAGTGTTTTGTGGCAGCTTGGATGGGAGGGGAGCTTGGAGGGAGAATGCATACACATATATGTATGGCTGAGTCCCTTTGCTGTCCACTTGAAACTATCACAACATTGTTAATCGGTTATACTCCAATATAAAATAAAGAGTTGAAAAATCAAACTGCTGAACACACTACGGTAAATATTTAAAAACAGAGCTTCTGACTCTAAATTACATCTCATTTCCTTTAATCATGCACCTATAACTCTAATCTACATAAGTACTTTTCTAAAGTGTAATATATTGTGAAACCTGTTATCAACTCAATAGGAACACGTATTAAAAATACAATTATTGAGTAATTTTCAGAGATATTACAAAAATTTATCAGTGCACTGAAGATCATTGCTTACACATGCAACATACTGTTTTTTTTCAATGTTCATGATTTGAATGCCCCAAAATAAAAAAGTTCATGTTTCCATATCTTAGGCATTAACTATTAATTTCTTTATTCTTTTATTTATACACTTTTTTCTTTTTATAGTTTGAAGAATGAGAAGACCTATTAAGAAATTTAGCTAGTGAAAGTAAACCTGAAGAAGCCAGAGAGAGAGAGAGGGAAAGGAAGAGAGAAATCTAACAATGGTACCAGGCTTTCTTAAAAGATCACATTATTTAGTAGAGAGAAATAATCAAACACTGTGCTGTAAGGGTGCAGATATCATTTGTATATGTCTTTTGTAAATACTTTTTGTACAAAAGTGAGTTTAAAATTAGCATTGTCCAAAAATGTTGTCCATGAATGAAATTTTAGATTTAAAAGCAAAAACAAGTACGACACACATTATTACTGATAGAAGATATAATTAAAGTGCAGAACCCAGTTAATTAGGAAGCATGTAATATTCCACAAATTACTTACAAGAATAAGTTAAGCCCTGTGGAGGCTTCAGCTGTCTGCTTCTATGTGAGATATTCACTGGCACTGTATAGATTTCTTTTGCCCTTCTGCTAAATGCTCCATGACTTTCTTGTTAAGACTGAATATAAGTTATTCTTATCAAATACCAGAAGTTTCATAATTATGGTTTTTAGGATCTTGCAAATTAATTACAAACTACAAGCAGTGACACAGACTAAAATAGCCAGAGTTGCTGGTGATCTAAAACTACTCACAGCATGTCCCAGCCAGTACTTGGCTGGGAGCACATGTCGCTAAAAAGGCCTAGCACATATATGTATGGTTTCCTTTAAATTCACAACATTGTTAATCGGTTATACTCAATATAAAATAAAGAGTTGAAAAATCAAACTGCTGAACACACTACGGTAAATATTTAAAAACAGAGCTTCTGACTCTAAATTACATCTCATTTCCTTTAATCATGCACCTATAACTCTAATCTACATAAGTACTTTTCTAAAGTGTAATATATTGTGAAACCTGTTATCAACTCAATAGGAACACGTATTAAAAATACAATTATTGAGTAATTTTCAGAGATATTACAAAAATTTATCAGTGCACTGAAGATCATTGCTTACACATGCAACATACTGTTTTTTTTCAATGTTCATGATTTGAATGCCCCAAAATAAAAAAGTTCATGTTTCCATATCTTAGGCATTAACTATTAATTTCTTTATTCTTTTATTTATACACTTTTTTCTTTTTATAGTTTGAAGAATGAGAAGACCTATTAAGAAATTTAGCTAGTGAAAGTAAACCTGAAGAAGCCAGAGAGAGAGAGGGAAAGGAAGAGAGAAATCTAACAATGGTACCAGGCTTTCTTAAAAGATCACATTATTTAGTAGAGAGAAATAATCAAACACTGTGCTGTAAGGGTGCAGATATCATTTGTATATGTCTTTTGTAAATACTTTTTGTACAAAAGTGAGTTTAAAATTAGCATTGTCCAAAAATGTTGTCCATGAATGAAATTTTAGATTTAAAAGCAAAAACAAGTACGACACACATTATTACTGATAGAAGATATAATTAAAGTGCAGAACCCAGTTAATTAGGAAGCATGTAATATTCCACAAATTACTTACAAGAATAAGTTAAGCCCTGTGGAGGCTTCAGCTGTCTGCTTCTATGTGAGATATTCACTGGCACTGTATAGATTTCTTTTGCCCTTCTGCTAAATGCTCCATGACTTTCTTGTTAAGACTGAATATAAGTTATTCTTATCAAATACCAGAAGTTTCATAATTATGGTTTTTAGGATCTTGCAAATTAATTACAAACTACAAGCAGTGACACAGACTAAAATAGCCAGAGTTGCTGGTGATCTAAAACTACTCACAGCATGTCCCAGCCAGTACTTGGCTGGGAGCACATGTCGCTTAAAAAAGGCTCATAGCCCTTTAGACCCAACAGTCAGTTAAAGCCCTGGTAGAAATGTCAACCATTAGAATGAAAAGACTTTTCAATTATTTACATACAATTTCCCTCTAATTATTGGGACCTGATTTTAATTGTTTTCCCCTTCTTTTCTTAAATAAGACCATATGGGGTCAAGTTTACAGGACAGTTACTTTGTGACAAAAAGAGAAAAAGTAAGAGTCAGAGTGAGTGAGAAAGATAGAGACAGTTTCCCTGTCAGTCACACCTTAGGATTCTTACAGAGATGGGATGAGTAAGTGCCTATTAGTTTAGCAGTCTTTAAAGAATTGTAAAGAACTTTGCTGGGCTTCTCCCGTGGCTCAGCGGTAAACAATCTGCCTGCAATTTAGGAGACACAGGCTCAGTCCCTAGGTCAGGAAGGTCCCCTGGAGGAGGGCATAGCAACCCAATCCAGTATTCTTGTCTGGAGAATCCCAGGGACAGAGGAACCTGGCGGGCTACAGTCTATAGGGTCGCAAAGAGTTGGACACAACTGAATCGACCTAACTCGCACACATGCAAAGAACTTTGTTAGGGGCTGTGCTAATGGTGTAAAACAATAAGACACTTTCACAAGAGTCTGGCAAACAAAGAATAAACATATGCAAAACTTGGTGTTGCCAGCTACTGATGCCTGGATGGCATAAGTGAAGTCCTCTACTCTGCCTTTAATTGTTGTGTTGCTTTCTGTAACAGGACTTTTTAAAATATATTGATTTAAATACACCATAGTCAAAAAGAACATCTTTCCTTAACTTACTTTCTAAAGCAACTTTAATTAGGAAGCATGTAATATTCCACAAATTACTTACAAGAATAAGTTAAGCCCTGTGGAGGCTTCAGCTGTCTGCTTCTATGTGAGATATTCACTGGCACTGTATAGATTTCTTTTGCCCTTCTGCTAAATGCTCCATGACTTTCTTGTTAAGACTGAATATAAGTTATTCTTATCAAATACCAGAAGTTTCATAATTATGGTTTTTAGGATCTTGCAAATTAATTACAAACTACAAGCAGTGACACAGACTAAAATAGCCAGAGTTGCTGGTGATCTAAAACTACTCACAGCATGTCCCAGCCAGTACTTGGCTGGGAGCACATGTCGCTAAAAAGGCTCATAGCCCTTTAGACCCAACAGTCAGTTAAAGCCCTGGTAGAAATGTCAACCATTAGAATGAAAAGACTTTTCAATTATTTACATACAATTTCCCTCTAATTATTGGGACCTGATTTTAATTGTTTTCCCCTTCTTTTCTTAAATAAGACCATATGGGGTCAAGTTTACAGGACAGTTACTTTGTGACAAAAAGAGAAAAAGTAAGAGTCAGAGTGAGTGAGAAAGATAGAGACAGTTTCCCTGTCAGTCACACCTTAGGATTCTTACAGAGATGGGATGAGTAAGTGCCTATTAGTTTAGCAGTCTTTAAAGAATTGTAAAGAACTTTGCTGGGCTTCTCCCGTGGCTCAGCGGTAAACAATCTGCCTGCAATTTAGGAGACACAGGCTCAGTCCCTAGGTCAGGAAGGTCCCCTGGAGGAGGGCATAGCAACCCAATCCAGTATTCTTGTCTGGAGAATCCCAGGGACAGAGGAACCTGGCGGGCTACAGTCTATAGGGTCGCAAAGAGTTGGACACAACTGAATCGACCTAACTCGCACACATGCAAAGAACTTTGTTAGGGGCTGTGCTAATGGTGTAAAACAATAAGACACTTTCACAAGAGTCTGGCAAACAAAGAATAAACATATGCAAAACTTGGTGTTGCCAGCTACTGATGCCTGGATGGCATAAGTGAAGTCCTCTACTCTGCCTTTAATTGTTGTGTTGCTTTCTGTAACAGGACTTTTTAAAATATATTGATTTAAATACACCATAGTCAAAAAGAACATCTTTCCTTAACTTACTTTCTAAAGCAATTTTGCAAGGATTTTGAAACATTTGAATAGATTGACTCTGGAAAAAAGATAAGTACTATCTAATCTCTGGGCTTCAGTGATGGCTCAGACAGTAAAGAACCTGCCTGCAATGCAAGAGATGTAGGTTCGATCCCTGGGTCAGGAAGATCCCTTGGAGAAGGAAATGGCTATCCACTCCAGTATTCTTGTCTGGAGAATTTCATGGACAGAGGAGCCTGGCAGGCTGTAGTACACAGGGTCTCAAAGAGTTAGACACAGCTGAGGAATTAACACTGTAACAAACCTATCTAATCTCTAATATCAATCTGCACTTGGAGTATCTTTGGAACATGGTTTTGGAAAACTTTCATAGGAACAAATGCATTTCATCTGTTATTCCAATAAAATTGACAATAATAATAATAAAATTTTATTTTGCTGAAATTCTAGTTTTACTTCTAGGTTTGAGAATATCAACCTCTGGAGGAAAGCATATTGTGACCTGCTAGCTATATCAGCTCCCTAATATAACTTTTAAAAGTGTCTTATGTCATCAAATTGTCGGGAGAGTCTTGAACTCATTTCTACATTTGGAAGTCGAATTAAAAGACATACTACCTTTTAGAGCTTATTTATTTACATTTATTCATTTAAAATGTTAACTTGGGATTTTCACATGGGGATTTCCAAGTGAGGTACCAGGCATGTGATATTTCTCCAGAAGTTTTTACTCCATGCTAACAATAAGTAAAAAGGGGCATCACTCTAAAAGAAAACACTAAGCAATCACAGTTTTGTTTCCATTCATCCTGATGTTGTTTTATATGACAAATTATCTAAGCTTTCTTTAAATGCAAATGTGTCATGAAAGAGTCCAACGGTGCCTTCAGTCTTTCTCATGTGACTCTAACTCAAGTAAGCTTAGGGTCGCAAAGAGTTGGACAAACTGAATCGACCTAACTCGCACACATGCAAAGAACTTTGTTAGGGGCTGTGCTAATGGTGTAAAACAATAAGACACTTTCACAAGAGTCTGGCAAACAAAGAATAAACATATGCAAAACTTGGTGTTGCCAGCTACTGATGCCTGGATGGCATAAGTGAAGTCCTCTACTCTGCCTTTAATTGTTGTGTTGCTTTCTGTAACAGGACTTTTTAAAATATATTGATTTAAATACACCATAGTCAAAAAGAACATCTTTCCTTAACTTACTTTCTAAAGCAATTTTGCAAGGATTTTGAAACATTTGAATAGATTGACTCTGGAAAAAAGATAAGTACTATCTAATCTCTGGGCTTCAGTGATGGCTCAGACAGTAAAGAACCTGCCTGCAATGCAAGAGATGTAGGTTCGATCCCTGGGTCAGGAAGATCCCTTGGAGAAGGAAATGGCTATCCACTCCAGTATTCTTGTCTGGAGAATTTCATGGACAGAGGAGCCTGGCAGGCTGTAGTACACAGGGTCTCAAAGAGTTAGACACAGCTGAGGAATTAACACTGTAACAAACCTATCTAATCTCTAATATCAATCTGCACTTGGAGTATCTTTGGAACATGGTTTTGGAAAACTTTCATAGGAACAAATGCATTTCATCTGTTATTCCAATAAAATTGACAATAATAATAATAAAATTTTATTTTGCTGAAATTCTAGTTTTACTTCTAGGTTTGAGAATATCAACCTCTGGAGGAAAGCATATTGTGACCTGCTAGCTATATCAGCTCCCTAATATAACTTTTAAAAGTGTCTTATGTCATCAAATTGTCGGGAGAGTCTTGAACTCATTTCTACATTTGGAAGTCGAATTAAAAGACATACTACCTTTTAGAGCTTATTTATTTACATTTATTCATTTAAAATGTTAACTTGGGATTTTCACATGGGGATTTCCAAGTGAGGTACCAGGCATGTGATATTTCTCCAGAAGTTTTTACTCCATGCTAACAATAAGTAAAAAGGGGCATCACTCTAAAAGAAAACACTAAGCAATCACAGTTTTGTTTCCATTCATCCTGATGTTGTTTTATATGACAAATTATCTAAGCTTTCTTTAAATGCAAATGTGTCATGAAAGAGTCCAACGGTGCCTTCAGTCTTTCTCATGTGACTCTAACTCAAGTAAGAAACAATTTCATAAGTGAAACACAAGTAACTATCCCAAGAAATACCCCTCAGTCTCCTGTATCATGTTATGAAGATTGACCCAGACCAAATCAGAAAATCCCAAACCAAAATAATCAGGTAAAGTCAGAACATACACGGGACAGCTTCTGCTAAGATCCTTTTTGTTTTCATAGGATATAACAAAGAATTTCATTAATTTGGTGGTCTGTGCAGGAAAGCAGGCTCTTAAGAACCAAGCATATATTCATCTGTTGGGAATGGTAGTGACTTTCTTTTCCTTTTTTCTCACATCTTTGGACTGAGCCACTATGAAGAAGTGTGAAAACACAATAGAAGAAAGAACTCAATTTGAAAGTGGGCACAGATGGGGCTTTACCTTGAAAAACTTATATCCCAGGGGATTTTCAGTGTTTCTCAGTACAACAGGCTCCAACGCTACCCTCAAACTGTGTGACTTCACAAGGGCCACAGCTTCAATAGACATTACGAAGAGCATGTCTCCTGGTTCAGGCAGCCTCTTCTCTCAAGCTTTGAAGAGAGTTATCTGCCTTCTGTCTCAGGCCTCTGTCTGCTTTTGGCCTTCAGTCTCTTGGAGACATTTTCCCTCAGTCCTGAAGCTGTCAACTAAATAATTCTTGACTCCTCTATTCCTATAACATAAGTAAAATCAAGAAATAACAGCCTCTTTGCTCTCAAGCTTCTGAGATTCTGCTTATGTCATCAAATTGTCGGGAGAGTCTTGAACTCATTTCTACATTTG
Source organism: Tragulus kanchil (assembly GCA_022376925.1). NCBI lineage: Eukaryota > Metazoa > Chordata > Mammalia > Artiodactyla > Tragulidae > Tragulus > Tragulus kanchil. Next base: position 203,774,877 of record JAIOJX010000026.1, read on the forward strand.
GAAGTCGAATTAAAAGACATACTACCTTTTAGAGCTTATTTATTTACATTTATTCATTTAAAATGTTAACTTGGGATTTTCACATGGGGATTTCCAAGTGAGGTACCAGGCATGTGATATTTCTCCAGAAGTTTTTACTCCATGCTAACAATAAGTAAAAAGGGGCATCACTCTAAAAGAAAACACTAAGCAATCACAGTTTTGTTTCCATTCATCCTGATGTTGTTTTATATGACAAATTATCTAAGCTTTCTTTAAATGCAAATGTGTCATGAAAGAGTCCAACGGTGCCTTCAGTCTTTCTCATGTGACTCTAACTCAAGTAAGAAACAATTTCATAAGTGAAACACAAGTAACTATCCCAAGAAATACCCCTCAGTCTCCTGTATCATGTTATGAAGATTGACCCAGACCAAATCAGAAAATCCCAAACCAAAATAATCAGGTAAAGTCAGAACATACACGGGACAGCTTCTGCTAAGATCCTTTTTGTTTTCATAGGATATAACAAAGAATTTCATTAATTTGGTGGTCTGTGCAGGAAAGCAGGCTCTTAAGAACCAAGCATATATTCATCTGTTGGGAATGGTAGTGACTTTCTTTTCCTTTTTTCTCACATCTTTGGACTGAGCCACTATGAAGAAGTGTGAAAACACAATAGAAGAAAGAACTCAATTTGAAAGTGGGCACAGATGGGGCTTTACCTTGAAAAACTTATATCCCAGGGGATTTTCAGTGTTTCTCAGTACAACAGGCTCCAACGCTACCCTCAAACTGTGTGACTTCACAAGGGGCCACAGCTTCAATAGACATTACGAAGAGCATGTCTCCTGGTTCAGGCAGCCTCTTCTCTCAAGCTTTGAAGAGAGTTATCTGCCTTCTGTCTCAGGCCTCTGTCTGCTTTTGGCCTTCAGTCTCTTGGAGACATTTTCCCTCAGTCCTGAAGCTGTCAACTAAATAATTCTTGACTCCTCTATTCCTATAACATAAGTAAAATCAAGAAATAACAGTGTCTCTCAATTCTAGACTCTTGAACAAGTATCATTTTACTAAACCTGCATGATGGTTTCCTTTTAACTAGCTTCCATGACTTATTTTGTATTCCTCCAATTTAAGCCCATGCTATATACCAGAAAGACTTGCTCAAAGTGAAATATTTCCTCTTTTTCAATTTCTTTTCTGTTTTAAATCTTCATGGTTCATTACCTATATCAATGAGTGATTCCAAAGACAGCATAACTCCAAAAAATCATAAAATACCCTTTCTCTTCAATATACTAGACTTTTGTTTTTCTAAAACACCTCCTGAGAAAGGTCTACTAGAATACAAACTGCAGATCTTTCTCATAAACCATTTCAACATAATTATTAGGGAAAGATGGTGTTAAGTATTGCCAACCAATATGAGAAGAGCCTGATTTGGGGGAGAAGGACAAAAAGGCTAAAATAATGGAAGAACTATGAAAATGAGGAAGAATGGAGAAGACAAGATTTCTCTTTTAATTCCAGGGAAGTGGCCTAGCGGGTGCCCAGTTCCCATGAGAAGGATAACTGGAGGCAGGAGTGAGAGGGATAAGGCAGAGTGGTCATTTAGCAGGCTGGCTTTCTGGGCATGAATTCTGTGCAGCTGCACTGGTTCCCACACTCAGAAGAGCCTCATTCTTCAATGTGATGCTGTCATCATCTTAAATTCTTGACAATATTATTTTTGAACTTGTGTTTTACAAGTTAAATCTAATGAGACCATTGGGCCATTGAGAGCAGAGAGATGCTCAGTATGTGTGTCCGTTGCTCCTTCCACAGAATCTTACGAAGAGTCATGTCTCCTGGTCAGGCAGCCTTCTTTTCTCTCAACGCTTACCCTCAAACTGTGTGACTTCACAAGGCCACAGCTTCAATAGACATTACGAGCATGTCTCCTGGTTCAGGCAGCCTCTTCTCTCAAGCTTTGAAGAGAGTTATCTGCCTTCTGTCTCAGGCCTCTGTCTGCTTTTGGCCTTCAGTCTCTTGGAGACATTTTCCCTCAGTCCTGAAGCTGTCAACTAAATAATTCTTGACTCCTCTATTCCTATAACATAAGTAAAATCAAGAAATAACAGTGTCTCTCAATTCTAGACTCTTGAACAAGTATCATTTTACTAAACCTGCATGATGGTTTCCTTTTAACTAGCTTCCATGACTTATTTTGTATTCCTCCAATTTAAGCCCATGCTATATACCAGAAAGACTTGCTCAAAGTGAAATATTTCCTCTTTTTTCAATTTCTTTTTCTGTTTTAAATCTTCATGGTTCATTACCTATATCAATGAGTGATTCCAAAGACAGCATAACTCCAAAAAATCATAAAATACCCTTTCTCTTCAATATACTAGACTTTTGTTTTTCTAAAACACCTCCTGAGAAAGGTCTACTAGAATACAAACTGCAGATCTTTCTCATAAACCATTTCAACATAATTATTAGGGAAAGATGGTGTTAAGTATTGCCAACCAATATGAGAAGAGCCTGATTTGGGGGAGAAGGACAAAAAGGCTAAAATAATGGAAGAACTATGAAAATGAGGAAGAATGGAGAAGACAAGATTTCTCTTTTAATTCCAGGGAAGTGGCCTAGCGGGTGCCCAGTTCCCATGAGAAGGATAACTGGAGGCAGGAGTGAGAGGGATAAGGCAGAGTGGTCATTTAGCAGGCTGGCTTTCTGGGCATGAATTCTGTGCAGCTGCACTGGTTCCCACACTCAGAAGAGCCTCATTCTTCAATGTGATGCTGTCATCATCTTAAATTCTTGACAATATTATTTTTGAACTTGTGTTTTACAAGTTAAATCTAATGAGACCATTGGGCCATTGAGAGCAGAGAGATGCTCAGTATGTGTGTCCGTTGCTCCTTCCACAGAATTTGGGTGGACTTACAATGTGTGGGAGTTCATTGAGACTAAGTGAGTAAAAGCTGAATGTCTAATGTCTAGACCTGAGTGGGTAGGGATGCCGAGAGCCACAAAGAGGCCAGGCTTTTCCTTAGAATGGGAACACACCTTGAATTCAGAAAGAAAGACATATAACAACCAGAGAACTCTTCATATCTTTTCTTACTGATGTTACTTCCCTGAATTAACCGACCACTTTTACTGGGAATGATGATATAAAAGTGAAGGAAAACAATGGGGCAGCTCACAGGTCCCTTTCCTTTTAGTTTTTCCTAAGCCAAAGTCAAGACAATTGATAAGCCTAAAGGTCCATCAACAGACGACTGGATAAAGAGGATGTAGGGTGTGTGTGTGTGTGTGTGTGTGTGTGTGTGTGTGTAAGTGAATATTACTCAGCCATGAAAATAATGAAATGATCCCATTTGGGGCAACATGGGTGAACCTAGAGATTATCATACTGAGTGAAATAAATCAGACAGAGGAAAAAAATTATATGGTATCGCTTCCATATGGAATCTAAAAAATATGATAGAAATGAACTTAAATACAAAACAGAAATAAACTCACAGACATAGAACAAAAAACTTATGGGTACAGTGGAGAGAAGAATAAATTTAGAATTTCAGATTAACTGATATAAACTATGGTATATAAAATAAACAATAGAGATCTACTGTATAGCACAGGGAATGATATTCAGTATCTTCTAATAATACGTAATGGAAAAGGATATAAATATATATATATATGTATAGCTGAGTCACTTTGCTGTACACCTGAAACACTGCAAATCAACTATATTTCAATAAAAATAAAAATTTAAAAAAGAATGTGTGCATCTTTTGACAAATCAAAACAGTTGTGTTTTGTGTAGTGCTTGTATATATATTCTACTAAAAATGCATGCATGAGCTATGAAATATGAGTTGTATAATTTTGGTGGTTTCACATGAGTTAAATGCTTCTGTATTTGCTGCTAAAATAGCACTCTACCATATAAAAATGAATAGCAAACATCATCTTAATAATTAAAAATTTAATTTTTTTTACTTAGAACATTAAAAGCCAACTAAAAAACCATGGAAAGTTGAGACAGAACACAGAAGAAACAAAAAGGCTTTCCATTTTTAACACACACACATTTAGTACATTTTATTGTGTTTTGAACCAGCCTCCAGCCCATTTTCCCTTTCTGCTGGGCCCCACAAATTCTGTATCTGGCCCTGCCACTTCATTACTTCCAATTCCCTTTTGGATTCCATAGCTAGGATGAGTTTATAACTCAATCTTTAAGTAAAAGACTACTTGGTAGATTCTTCTCTACCTTGTGGCTTGAAAAATTAGTTCTAGGACCAGCTGAGGTATGAACTGCTTACTCCCTTTCTCCCACAATTGGGATATAGTCAGAATCACGGCTGGTGGGGAGCCAAAAGAGCAGTTCAGCCCCTGAGAAAAATTATCCTAATTTATCATCTTTTCAACAATTTTAAAGGTAATATATTCACATAACAGCTGTTAGGACTATGGTGAAAAGCTTCCTGAGGACCTCCTGTGAGACACTCAATTGAAATATCAAAGTTCAGAATATGAGTTAGATAGACACCAGGCTGAGCTTCATTTCTTGAGTATAGAGATGCCAGCACACAACTCAGTGGCCAAAGTAAATTCATTGAGGACCACCTGAGAAAGAAATGCTGAGCTTCCCTCAACCCCACAACTTACAGCAGAGATAAATCCTGTCCTCCTCACTTAACTGTCTTCTACTTCTTTTCCCTGATGGCAAAAATAAAGGAAAAGTAGGTAAAACAACCGAGTTATGCAGATATAATAATAAAAGAGGGAAAACTATTCTCTCCCTTTAAATTTAGAACCTTTTTACTTTGTTAAGAACCAGGAGTGATTGGTAGGCTATGGGCTTGGTAAGAATTACTCTGCCTGTTTCCAGACAGGAGAGAGAAAGGGAAAGGAGAGGAGAGGGGAAATGGGAGGGGAGGAGAGTGGGAGGTAGGGGAGAGGAGGGACACTGACCTTGGGGTGTCTTCCTAGGCAGTTCAATAAAGAGAGACATTGCAGAAATGTCTAAAGAAGATACTTCAAATGGTGGTTTCTGGTTTATGATGAAATTCCCTTTTAGCTCTTAACAGGAAATCTAGTTTCTTGCTCATGTTTTGATGGAGGTGGGTTTGCCCAAGTGGAGAAGGCTTCGGCTAGGGTCATGGTTGAAATGGGGTGGGAACAGAGGCACATGAGAGGGAATCTCCAAGAATAGGAGGAGGGAACGCTGACATCAGTTTGAGGTATACAGATTTTGAAAGATCGTCTTTAGCATTTAAGAGGCTAGGAAAGTTGGCTAATTATCCATGTAATATTCTCTGTCTTCCTGATAACTTTTGGCTCTTCAACTTGACTTCTTTCTGGGCACAGAATCAATTTCTCTCATTCCTTGGTCTCTCTCCAAAGGAAAAAAACTAACTCCAGTGTCTCCAACTTTACCATCTAGCACTTTGTCCAGCAAGTGGACTCCTTGGAAAAAAGAGAAATGTCAGTGGCAATACGTGGAAAAGACAGAAAATATTTTCATTACAAGGGAAAGCCTGTTTCCCTGGCCACCCGCAATGACCTGTTTCCTCCACTCTAAGTATAGAGCACCAGGGTTTTCCTCACACCTGACCCTGACACTGCCAGCTCTGGGAGACTGAGTCTCCACTCTAATTTAAACTTTATGTGTAAACAATATGCCTCTGTCATTCTTTCAACATATTAGCATTTTTTTTCTTAAAACATGATGCTAATGATATATTGCTAATGTAAGATATTTGCTGCTTCCTATAAGTTGCTAGGTTTAAACTTCAATTTCAATTATTATTCATAAGTTTAAAAAAAAAAGGTTTTCTTGGGCAGCCTCTGTGTTTTAGATTTTGGCACAGAATGTCTCAGCTTTGAGAAATTTATTTTTTTGGACTGAGTAGCCACTAGTGGTCATAGTCTCATGGAGATTAATCACTTTTGGCTCCAAATGGAAATCATAGCTAACCACTCACAGTCTTGTCTTATGTTGATTCATGGTACAGTGGCCTTCGCACCCTGGAGGTTTCACCTGTCCCTGTGGCCTGAAGAAACCATTTGTGGTTTTGATCACGTGTAGTTCTCCTTCGTGTCCAGTTTCCCCTTTCTGGTCAATCCATCACATTTGGACAAAGTGGGCTTTCTACCACACAAATTATATAGTGTTATTCCCTGCTCCCTCCCAAGACTTCCTACTGATTTCAGGAGAATCCAAACTTAGCATAGCATTCAAGGCCCTTCACACTCAGAACTCAGTCTTTCTATCTGGTATTTTATACCCTTACCCTTGCCTCACTTGTCCATACCCTTTTTTTCCCACTTCGGAAAAACTGAACTCCAGTGTCTCAAAAAAACTTTAGCATTTAAGAGGCTAGGAAAGTTGGCTAATTATCCATGTAATATTCTCTGTCTTCCTGATAACTTTTGGCTCTTCAACTTGACTTCTTTCTGGGCACAGAATCAATTTCTCTCATTCCTTGGTCTCTCTCCAAAGGAAAAAAACTAACTCCAGTGTCTCCAACTTTACCATCTAGCACTTTGTCCAGCAAGTGGACTCCTTGGAAAAAAGAGAAATGTCAGTGGCAATACGTGGAAAAGACAGAAAATATTTTCATTACAAGGGAAAGCCTGTTTCCCTGGCCACCCGCAATGACCTGTTTCCTCCACTCTAAGTATAGAGCACCAGGGTTTTCCTCACACCTGACCCTGACACTGCCAGCTCTGGGAGACTGAGTCTCCACTCTAATTTAAACTTTATGTGTAAACAATATGCCTCTGTCATTCTTTCAACATATTAGCATTTTTTTTCTTAAAACATGATGCTAATGATATATTGCTAATGTAAGATATTTGCTGCTTCCTATAAGTTGCTAGGTTTAAACTTCAATTTCAATTATTATTCATAAGTTTAAAAAAAGGTTTTCTTGGGCAGCCTCTGTGTTTTAGATTTTGGCACAGAATGTCTCAGCTTTGAGAAATTTATTTTTTTGGACTGAGTAGCCACTAGTGGTCATAGTCTCATGGAGATTAATCACTTTTGGCTCCAAATGGAAATCATAGCTAACCACTCACAGTCTTGTCTTATGTTGATTCATGGTACAGTGGCCTTCGCACCCTGGAGGTTTCACCTGTCCCTGTGGCCTGAAGAAACCATTTGTGGTTTTGATCACGTGTAGTTCTCCTTCGTGTCCAGTTTCCCCTTTCTGGTCAATCCATCACATTTGGACAAAGTGGGCTTTCTACCACACAAATTATATAGTGTTATTCCCTGCTCCCTCCCAAGACTTCCTACTGATTTCAGGAGAATCCAAACTTAGCATAGCATTCAAGGCCCTTCACACTCAGAACTCAGTCTTTCTATCTGGTATTTTATACCCTTACCCCTTGCCTCACTTGTCCATCCCTGACCCTCCTTTAAATATATTTTTATATACTCCAGTAATTCTTCTTAACAGTTACTCATGGGATCAGGGATATTCATTCACTCAGGAGCATTAACCTTGAACCCATGAAACCTTCTTTGTTTTGATGTAAAGATAAGAAATTGGTAGAATGCTGCCTACTCAGCCAAATGTTGTTTATTCAATTCTTATGGAAATCTTTTTGGGACATTTTTTAAAAAATGCTAAGTTTTACACTACCTCAGAATCACAGAATCTTTGGAAATGGAATAAGAAAATCTGATGCTTAAATAAGTTCCTCATGTCTATTTGGTGGCTCATTGGGTAAAGAATCCACCTGCAATAGAGAAGACACAGGACAGATGGGTCTGATCCCTGAGTCAAGAAGATCCCCCGGAGGAGGAATGGCAACCTACCCCAGTTTTCTTTCCTGAAAATGGATAGTGAAGCCAAGTAGGCTATAGTCCATGGGGCCACAAAAGTATTGAACATGATTGAGTATGCACACACACATATAGTTTGAGTATTCCATGTATTTGACATTAAAAACAATCATGTTTGTTTTTTAATTATTTAGTCTGTTTAATCCCTGTAAGTTCTATACCACTCAAACATTACTATCCTGCCAATACCCTACCATACTGTAACCTGCATAGTACTCACATTGCCTAGAATAGACAGAGTTCTCCAGGGCTTATTATTGATTGAACAGGAAAGATTGAAACACACTTATAACTGTTCCAAAATTAAAGAAAATGTGCCAGAATGCACAAATGGAAAATTGAGAGCTAACCACTCACAGTCTTGTCTTATGTTGATTCATGGTACAGTGGCCTTCGCACCCTGGAGGTTTCACCTGTCCCTGTGGCCTGAAGAAACCATTTGTGGTTTTGATCACGTGTAGTTCTCCTTCGTGTCCAGTTTCCCCTTTCTGGTCAATCCATCACATTTGGACAAAGTGGGCTTTCTACCACACAAATTATATAGTGTTATTCCCTGCTCCCTCCCAAGACTTCCTACTGATTTCAGGAGAATCCAAACTTAGCATAGCATTCAAGGCCCTTCACACTCAGAACTCAGTCTTTCTATCTGGTATTTTATACCCTTACCCCTTGCCTCACTTGTCCATCCCTGACCCTCCTTTAAATATATTTTTATATACTCCAGTAATTCTTCTTAACAGTTACTCATGGGATCAGGGATATTCATTCACTCAGGAGCATTAACCTTGAACCCATGAAACCTTCTTTGTTTTGATGTAAAGATAAGAAATTGGTAGAATGCTGCCTACTCAGCCAAATGTTGTTTATTCAATTCTTATGGAAATCTTTTTGGGACATTTTTTAAAAAATGCTAAGTTTTACACTACCTCAGAATCACAGAATCTTTGGAAATGGAATAAGAAAATCTGATGCTTAAATAAGTTCCTCATGTCTATTTGGTGGCTCATTGGGTAAAGAATCCACCTGCAATAGAGAAGACACAGGACAGATGGGTCTGATCCCTGAGTCAAGAAGATCCCCTGGAGGAGGAATGGCAACCTACCCCAGTTTTCTTTCCTGAAAAATGGATAGTGAAGCCAAGTAGGCTATAGTCCATGGGGCCACAAAAGTATTGAACATGATTGAGTATGCACACACACATATAGTTTGAGTATTCCATGTATTTGACATTAAAAACAATCATGTTTGTTTTTTAATTATTTAGTCTGTTTAATCCCTGTAAGTTCTATACCACTCAAACATTACTATCCTGCCAATACCCTACCATACTGTAACCTGCATAGTACTCACATTGCCTAGAATAGACAGAGTTCTCCAGGGCTTATTATTGATTGAACAGGAAAGATTGAAACACACTTATAACTGTTCCAAAAATTAAAGAAAATGTGCCAGAATGCTGAGGTTGCTTGGATTCTGTGAGTAGAACTGGAAACGTTAGATCTTTGAAGTCTTCAGGGAGATAGACTGTTTTGAGGAGAAGAAAATCATTCCAACTTTAGCAAATGAACAAAATAACATGTGGATGATTCACAGTCAAATTAAGAGTCCATCTTAGTATGTGATAGGGGAAGAGAGAAGTTAGACATGGAGAAGAAAGTGAGTCTTAGTAGGCAGAAAAATCAGAGGCACATATTAGATGATTCTGATAGGGAATTTATTCAACAACAATTTAATAGGTCTGATATTAGGAGCAATATAGTTCCAAGAAATATGAAGTTGTTCATTGACAATAACTGATATTTGTTCAACAAACATGTATATATCACTCAACTGACTCTCAGTATTCCTCCCACTCTACTTGCTCTGAGTAGGAGCAACACAATGTAAGGAGTTTTCCTTCATTCAAGAGATTGGCCAGTCTAGCCAAAGGTAATCTATTCTCTCTTGTCAATGATTGCTTATGAGCCAATCGTGGACAATGAGATAAGAGGAAATGTTTGATAGAGGTTAATAAAACTGCAGGAAACCAATTTCTCTTCCCTATTAGATAAGAAGATGACACATATAGCCTCAATTTCTGACCTAATGGGATCTATCTTTGGATGAAACCAACTTTTGTTGAAGTGTTGTTCCCTGCCTCAACACTTGGGAAGATCCCCTGGAGTAGGAAATAGTACCACACTCTAGTACCCTTGCCTGAAAACTTCCATTGACAGAAAAGCCTTGTGGGCTATAGTCCATGGGGTCACAAAGAGTTGGACATGATTGAGCGCACACACATAAATGAATATACACGCACAGCAAGTTTTATGTATCTCACTTGGTTCTCAGCAACTTTATTCAGGAAGTCTATATAAATCATGTTTGTTTTTAATTATTTAGTCTGTTTAATCCCTGTAAGTTCTATACCACTCAAACATTACTATCCTGCCAATACCCTACCATACTGTAACCTGCATAGTACTCACATTGCCTAGAATAGACAGAGTTCTCCAGGGCTTATTATTGATTGAACAGGAAAGATTGAAACACACTTATAACTGTTCCAAAAATTAAAGAAAATGTGCCAGAATGCTGAGGTTGCTTGGATTCTGTGAGTAGAACTGGAAACGTTAGATCTTTGAAGTCTTCAGGGAGATAGACTGTTTTGAGGAGAAGAAAATCATTCCAACTTTAGCAAATGAACAAAATAACATGTGGATGATTCACAGTCAAATTAAGAGTCCATCTTAGTATGTGATAGGGGAAGAGAGAAGTTAGACATGGAGAAGAAAGTGAGTCTTAGTAGGCAGAAAAATCAGAGGCACATATTAGATGATTCTGATAGGGAATTTATTCAACAACAATTTAATAGGTCTGATATTAGGAGCAATATAGTTCCAAGAAATATGAAGTTGTTCATTGACAATAACTGATATTTGTTCAACAAACATGTATATATCACTCAACTGACTCTCAGTATTCCTCCCACTCTACTTGCTCTGAGTAGGAGCAACACAATGTAAGGAGTTTTCCTTCATTCAAGAGATTGGCCAGTCTAGCCAAAGGTAATCTATTCTCTCTTGTCAATGATTGCTTATGAGCCAATCGTGGACAATGAGATAAGAGGAAATGTTTGATAGAGGTTAATAAAACTGCAGGAAACCAATTTCTCTTCCCTATTAGATAAGAAGATGACACATATAGCCTCAATTTCTGACCTAATGGGATCTATCTTTGGATGAAACCAACTTTTGTTGAAGTGTTGTTCCCTGCCTCAACACTTGGGAAGATCCCCTGGAGTAGGAAATAGTACCACACTCTAGTACCCTTGCCTGAAAACTTCCATTGACAGAAAAGCCTTGTGGGCTATAGTCCATGGGGTCACAAAGAGTTGGACATGATTGAGCGCACACACAAATAAATGAATATACACGCACAGCAAGTTTTATGTATCTCACTTGGTTCTCAGCAACTTTATTCAGGATGAATGTCCTACTAATAAAAATAAAAAATAAAATTAAAACAAAAAAACACCAGAAAGTTTTTACTAAAACCCAGACATGAAACATGGGATTTAGAAATACACAGTATGGAAGCAAGCTTACAGGCATTGAGTCCTTCACAGGTTGTTTAATTTTAATTTTTATAATTCTATGGGTTCCATATTATTAACTTTGCTTTACAGGTGAGTAAACGGAAGCTCGGAGAGTTTAAGGAATTCACCTGAAGTTATGATGTACCACAGACATGGATTCAAACTTGGATTTTTGGTCAGTATACCCTGTGCTCTTTTCCCTTCGCCACAAACTGTTTGTGCAAAAGTCTTTCCAATTTGTGAAATCTTATAAAGAAAGAATCAGTAGGGCCTGCTAACATGAAAACCTAAATAATAGAATGTCAGATGATGAGTTTTTGTGACTGCCATGATACTGTGGTAATGGTGAAAGCTATGAAACATTGAGGAATAAGCTCTGAGAAGAGATAACTAAAATATTAGCGAGACTTTCAAAGTCAGAGTTTAAAAAAATAGTTGATAGTTATTAACATATAGCACAGGGATCACAAATGAATCACTGAAGAAGCTCAGTGAAGGATATGAGAAAAGGAGGAAACAGCAAAACAGGGAATGAAAAGTAGGAGAAATACGGGTTCAACTATGAGCAAAATTATATCTTACATGCCTGGAAGAACAGTTTAGGAAGCAGGGTTTGGGAGTATATGAATAAAGCCTGTCAAAATGAAAATAGGCTTTAAAAGAGTTACATACGGGTATATAGCCTCAATTTCTGACCTAATGGGATCTATCTTTGGATGAAACCAACTTTTGTTGAAGTGTTGTTCCCTGCCTCAACACTTGGGAAGATCCCCTGGAGTAGGAAATAGTACCACACTCTAGTACCCTTGCCTGAAAACTTCCATTGACAGAAAAGCCTTGTGGGCTATAGTCCATGGGGTCACAAAGAGTTGGACATGATTGAGCGCACACACAAATAAATGAATATACACGCACAGCAAGTTTTATGTATCTCACTTGGTTCTCAGCAACTTTATTCAGGATGAATGTCCTACTAATAAAAATAAAAAATAAAATTAAAACAAAAAAACACCAGAAAGTTTTTACTAAAACCCAGACATGAAACATGGGATTTAGAAATACACAGTATGGAAGCAAGCTTACAGGCATTGAGTCCTTCACAGGTTGTTTAATTTTAATTTTTATAATTCTATGGGTTCCATATTATTAACTTTGCTTTACAGGTGAGTAAACGGAAGCTCGGAGAGTTTAAGGAATTCACCTGAAGTTATGATGTACCACAGACATGGATTCAAACTTGGATTTTTGGTCAGTATACCCTGTGCTCTTTTCCCTTCGCCACAAACTGTTTGTGCAAAAGTCTTTCCAATTTGTGAAATCTTATAAAGAAAGAATCAGTAGGGCCTGCTAACATGAAAACCTAAATAATAGAATGTCAGATGATGAGTTTTTGTGACTGCCATGATACTGTGGTAATGGTGAAAGCTATGAAACATTGAGGAATAAGCTCTGAGAAGAGATAACTAAAATATTAGCGAGACTTTCAAAGTCAGAGTTTAAAAAAATAGTTGATAGTTATTAACATATAGCACAGGGATCACAAATGAATCACTGAAGAAGCTCAGTGAAGGATATGAGAAAAGGAGGAAACAGCAAAACAGGGAATGAAAAGTAGGAGAAATACGGGTTCAACTATGAGCAAAATTATATCTTACATGCCTGGAAGAACAGTTTAGGAAGCAGGGTTTGGGAGTATATGAATAAAGCCTGTCAAAATGAAAAATAGGCTAATTCATCATTACAATTTTGGAGTCTCACATTCAGGATCAGAGTTGTAAAGTAATTGAACCAAGCTTATCTGTCTGTTCATTGGAGCAAGGAAATACTTGGAAAAATACCCCAAATTTGAGAAGTCTTCAGAAATTAGACCTTCAATTCTCTTTCATTGCCAGTGCAATAATTTTCTTGTTGTTTGAAGGGGAAAGGAAAGTGGAAAGGAACTTATTGATTACCTGTTATGGAGGAGATTCCACTAAGAACTTCATATGTAATCCTTGATCCATCATGTTGCATGGATCTCAGAATAAAGCTTCATCATAAAAGCTGCAAAGTAATGGATATTTAATCCTCATAATAACCATGTGGGGTTAATCTGTTAGCTTCTGTTTTACATTTGAAGAAGGATTAAGTCAGTGACCATAGGTTATGCCACTTACAGGGGTATAATCATGATCAGAAAATAGGCTTGTGTGAATATAAAGCTCCATATTTATCCACTTCTTGTAGATCTTTAACCCAACTTTACTTCAAATAGTCCTTTCATGAGAGAAAAAAAAGTAAAATGTTTGAAGGCAATAAATAATACCATGTATTTATCCAAAGAAGCAACTTTGTTTAGCTCAGTCACTGTACTCTTTACAGTACTTTCTAGTTAATGTTCATGTATATGACACATAGATGCTTTACTGACTTGTGTAGAGTAACCCAGATTGAATTTACTGTTCCACTTTAAACAAATAACAACTAGGCAAAATCTCTGAAACAATGGTTTCCAGATACCTCACATAGGCAATACAGGTCAGAGATTCTTGAGAGAAGGGAAACAAATGCCATGAGCTCCAGTGATCTGCTAGGAGAGTAGTACCAGAACACAGTGCAGGAAGGGTGAGCCTGAACAGAGTTCAGTGGGCCTGCTGAGTTGAGGAGACAGAGGTAGGAGTTTAGGGAGCCCACAGTGGCTTGAATTTCAATGGTGCCATAGAGAAAAGGATCTGGACAGAAAGAGAACTCTAGAGACCTATAGAGCTGCTCCCTTAAACCTTTGGCTGAACAACATGAATGCATGCTTGTAAAGTTGCTTCAGTCATGTCCTACTAATTGCAATCCCATGGACTGTAGTCTGACAGGCTCCTCTGTCCATGGAGTTTTCCAGGCAAGAATACTAGAGTGGATAACCATTTCCTACTCTAGGAAATCTTCCCAACTCAGGGATTGACCACATCTCTTGTGTCTCCTGAGAAGAAAATTCCTGAATCCAGAGAAAGAACCACTGGAAAGAAATACCTTGGGAAATTTCCCCAAGGCTCATTTAGGACTAGAAATAGGTCAGAACTTATTGATTACCTGTTATGGAGGAGATTCCACTAAGAACTTCATATGTAATCCTTGATCCATCATGTTGCATGGATCTCAGAATAAAGCTTCATCATAAAAGCTGCAAAGTAATGGATATTTAATCCTCATAATAACCATGTGGGGTTAATCTGTTAGCTTCTGTTTTACATTTGAAGAAGGATTAAGTCAGTGACCATAGGTTATGCCACTTACAGGGGTATAATCATGATCAGAAAATAGGCTTGTGTGAATATAAAGCTCCATATTTATCCACTTCTTGTAGATCTTTAACCCAACTTTACTTCAAATAGTCCTTTCATGAGAGAAAAAAAAGTAAAATGTTTGAAGGCAATAAATAATACCATGTATTTATCCAAAGAAGCAACTTTGTTTAGCTCAGTCACTGTACTCTTTACAGTACTTTCTAGTTAATGTTCATGTATATGACACATAGATGCTTTACTGACTTGTGTAGAGTAACCCAGATTGAATTTACTGTTCCACTTTAAACAAATAACAACTAGGCAAAATCTCTGAAACAATGGTTTCCAGATACCTCACATAGGCAATACAGGTCAGAGATTCTTGAGAGAAGGGAAACAAATGCCATGAGCTCCAGTGATCTGCTAGGAGAGTAGTACCAGAACACAGTGCAGGAAGGGTGAGCCTGAACAGAGTTCAGTGGGCCTGCTGAGTTGAGGAGACAGAGGTAGGAGTTTAGGGAGCCCACAGTGGCTTGAATTTCAATGGTGCCATAGAGAAAAGGATCTGGACAGAAAGAGAACTCTAGAGACCTATAGAGCTGCTCCCTTAAACCTTTGGCTGAACAACATGAATGCATGCTTGTAAAGTTGCTTCAGTCATGTCCTACTAATTGCAATCCCATGGACTGTAGTCTGACAGGCTCCTCTGTCCATGGAGTTTTCCAGGCAAGAATACTAGAGTGGATAACCATTTCCTACTCTAGGAAATCTTCCCAACTCAGGGATTGACCACATCTCTTGTGTCTCCTGAGAAGAAAATTCCTGAATCCAGAGAAAGAACCACTGGAAAGAAATACCTTGGGAAATTTCCCCAAGGCTCATTTAGGACTAGAAATAGGTCATATTCTCAATAAGAATTTCAATATCTAGAATATAGAATCCTTAGAAGATTTAGCCCTACGCTAAAGGCTGAACTGGATCCATCCTAACAGAGTTTAAAACCAGATCTTAAAACTGATCAAATGGGGCTTCCCTGGTGGCTCAGTGGTTAACGAGTACACCTTCCAATGCAGAGGACATGGGTTTGACTCCTGGTCAGAGAACTAAGATCCCATATGGCTCAGAGCAACTAAGCCCTCCTGCCTCAACAACAAAAGGAAAAGATCCTGCATGCTGCAACTAAGACTAATAAATGAAAAAGTATTAAAACCAATCTATTAAAAATAGTACCTGTATTCTGGAACAGCTAAAATTATTTTAAAAATTCCTAAAAGAGGTATCCCCAAAATAAAAAATTAAAAATAAAATGTATAGTGTACAATCAAAATGTAACAGGCAAAGAAGCAAGATAATACAACTCATAATGAGGAGAAAAATTGTCCAATAGAAGCAGAACAAGCAATAACAAAGATGATATCATTAGTACAAAAGAACATTAAAGCAGCTGTAAAATTGGAGGAATAGAGAGTATAAGCGAAGGCGGGACAATGTCAAGTGGAATACCATCGTGTAAATTGGACTCTGACTACTATAACACAGAACTAAATCCATTTTATAAATCACTAGTTATGTTCAGTATAGTTTCAATTTAAATGCATTGAATATACAAATATCACTATGTTTCAAACACCATAATAGTTTACGTAATAAATGAAGAGAACCCCCCAAATACAGTTAGAGACCTATAGAGCTGCTCCCTTAAACCTTTGGCTGAACAACATGAATGCATGCTTGTAAAGTTGCTTCAGTCATGTCCTACTAATTGCAATCCCATGGACTGTAGTCTGACAGGCTCCTCTGTCCATGGAGTTTTCCAGGCAAGAATACTAGAGTGGATAACCATTTCCTACTCTAGGAAATCTTCCCAACTCAGGGATTGACCACATCTCTTGTGTCTCCTGAGAAGAAAATTCCTGAATCCAGAGAAAGAACCACTGGAAAGAAATACCTTGGGAAATTTCCCCAAGGCTCATTTAGGACTAGAAATAGGTCATATTCTCAATAAGAATTTCAATATCTAGAATATAGAATCCTTAGAAGATTTAGCCCTACGCTAAAGGCTGAACTGGATCCATCCTAACAGAGTTTAAAACCAGATCTTAAAACTGATCAAATGGGGCTTCCCTGGTGGCTCAGTGGTTAACGAGTACACCTTCCAATGCAGAGGACATGGGTTTGACTCCTGGTCAGAGAACTAAGATCCCATATGGCTCAGAGCAACTAAGCCCTCCTGCCTCAACAACAAAAGGAAAAGATCCTGCATGCTGCAACTAAGACTAATAAATGAAAAAGTATTAAAACCAATCTATTAAAAATAGTACCTGTATTCTGGAACAGCTAAAATTATTTTAAAAATTCCTAAAAGAGGTATCCCCAAAATAAAAAATTAAAAATAAAATGTATAGTGTACAATCAAAATGTAACAGGCAAAGAAGCAAGATAATACAACTCATAATGAGGAGAAAAATTGTCCAATAGAAGCAGAACAAGCAATAACAAAGATGATATCATTAGTACAAAAGAACATTAAAGCAGCTGTAAAATTGGAGGAATAGAGAGTATAAGCGAAGGCGGGACAATGTCAAGTGGAATACCATCGTGTAAATTGGACTCTGACTACTATAACACAGAACTAAATCCATTTTATAAATCACTAGTTATGTTCAGTATAGTTTCAATTTAAATGCATTGAATATACAAATATCACTATGTTTCAAACACCATAATAGTTTACGTAATAAATGAAGAGTAAATTTCTTACTGTCCCTGCCTCCTGTGAAATCTGTATGCAAGACAAGAAAAACAGTTAGAATTGTACATGGAACAACAAACTGGTTCCAGATTAGGAAAGGAGTAGGCTGTATATTGTTACCTGCTTATTTAATTTAAATTCAGAGTACATCATGCAAAATGCTGGTCTGGATGAAGCACAAGCTGGAATCACGACTGCCAGGAGAAATATCAATAACCTCGAATATGCAGATGATACCACTCTTAAGGCAGAAAGAGAAGAGGAACTAAAGAGTGTCTTGATGAAGGTGAAAGATTAGAGTGAAAAAGCTGGCCTAAAACTCAACATTCAAAAAACGAAGATCATAGCATCTGGTCCAATCACCTAGTGGCAAGTAGATGGGCAAACAATGGAAACAATGACAGACTTTATTTTCTTGGGCTCCCAAATCACTGCAGATGGTGCCTATAGTCATGAAATTAAAGCAGAGACATCACTTTGCAGGCAAAGGCTGTATAGTCAAAGCTAAAGTTTTCCCAATAGTCATGTATGGATGTACGAGATGGACCATAAAGAAGTCTAAGCACTGAAAAATTGATACCTTTGAACTGTGGTGTTGGAGAAGGCTCTTGAAATCCCCTTGGACTGCAAGGGGATCAAACCTATCAATCCTAAAGGAAATCAACCCTGAATATTCATTGGAAGGAATGATACTGAAGCTGAAACTTCAATACTTTGGCTACCTTATGAGAAGAAAGTACTCGTTGAAAAAGACCCTGATGTTGGGAAAAATAGAAGGAAGAAGAAGGGGACGACAGAGGACAAGATGGTTAGATGGTATCACTGAGTCAATGACATGAGTTTGAGCTAACTCCAGGAAATGATGAAGCACAGGTAAACCTGTTGTGCGACAGTCCATGGTGTCACAGAGAGTCGGACATGACTGAGGGACTGAACTGAACTGAACTGAACTGCTTTCAAGGATTTCACAGTCTCTTCAGGTGCAAAAGACAAGTAGAAGCTCTGTTTTTTGTCTGGTATAAGGTAGAATATATGAGGCACCATGAAGAAAATTTAGAGCTAGGCTCAGAGAAATGCCTTGTCGAGAGAGAGACACTTCAGCAGGGTATTTGAGAATAATTAGAAATCTGAGGCATAATTATGGGGCACAGAAAATTGTAGGTGTTATTGCCTGCTCAGTCATGCAGACATGTCTGGCTCTTTGAGATCTTAGAGACTGTAGCCCAACAGTCTCCTCTGTCCATGGAGTTTTCCAGGAAAGAATACTGGAGTGGGGCTTCCCTGGTGGTCCAGTGGGTAAGGCCAACGTCTTGCTGTGCAAGAGGCGCTGGTTTGATCCCTGGCCTGGAAAGATCCCATGTGCCACAGAGCAACTGGACTGATGTGTCCAACTACCGAACCGGAGCTCTGGTGTGCTTGCTCCCAGAGCCAGTGCTCTGCAGTGGGAGAGGCCACTGCGATGGGAGGCCCACACAGGCCAAAGAACAAAGATTGATGAAAATGGATAAATGAAAGACCAATAGAAGTGGCCCCCTACCCGCAAAAAACCCCTGGTACTGCCATTACCACCTCCAGGGGCATCTACCCAACTCAAGGATTGAACTCTTATCTCCTGTGTGTCCTGCATTGCAGACAAATTCTTTACCTCTTGAGCCAAATTGCAGGTGTAGGAAGGATTAAGAAAAAAATATAAGGATCCAAAGACTAACAGAAATAACTGCTGTGGTGCTTTACATCAATTAGGAAAGAAGGCAAAATTGCAGAAATGGAGCTAGTATAGGTGAAATCCTGTTACATCCTTATTAATTTCTACTACACTTACCAATTATTTTAGGAAATTCAGGAAAAAATAGAAATGCACTCTTTATATTGTACTGGGGAATGTATTACTTTGGTAGGGCTGTCTTTACAGAGTACGACACACTGGGTGGCTTAAATAACAGACACATACTGCCTCACAGCTCTGGAGGCTAGAAGTCCAAGATCTAGAAGTTAACATGATTAATTTCTTCTGGAGTCTGTGAGTCAGACTGTACTACACCACTGTCCCTAATTTCTGAGGGTTTGCTTGCCATCTTTGGCTTTCCTTGCTTTGTAGAAATAGCACCCCGACCTCTGCCTTTACCTTCATGTGGCATACTCCCTTGAATGTTTCTTTTTATGTGTCCAAATTTTCCCTTTTTAAAAGGACACAGTCATCCCAAACTATCCATCATGACATAGCCCATTAACTTAGCTCATTATATTTACAATTACACAGTTTCCAAATAAGGAAGAGTGCATACTGCATTCTGAGGTGCTAGGGTTTACGTGTTAGACATGTGAGGTTTGGAGAAGTACAGTTCAGCCCTTAACAGTAGGGCGATGCTGGCAGCTGTGTAACAGGAGTCTGGATCAGAGTTGTCCTTTAGCAATAGTCATCTGGCCAGAGTGTGTGACTCAGCCTCAGAAAGTCTCTAGCCATATTCTTCTCCCTTTGCCCTGTATCCAGACACACACACACATACACACACAGACACACACACACATG
Source organism: Tragulus kanchil (assembly GCA_022376925.1). NCBI lineage: Eukaryota > Metazoa > Chordata > Mammalia > Artiodactyla > Tragulidae > Tragulus > Tragulus kanchil. Next base: position 203,794,827 of record JAIOJX010000026.1, read on the forward strand.
TGCGCGCCAGTGTGTTCCCTAAATCGGTCATACCTTTCCCCCTTGATAGGCTATTCTCACTCCTGGGGTTCTCTACCCTACTTATAACCAATTTATACCCTTCCTTCAATTCCCTCCTTTCTCAAATGTTTAATAATGTTGATAATATATAGGATGATATTATTACAATGATATCCAGTCCATTTCAGGAAGTCTTTCCTGAATATTCTGCACCCTTTCTATAGGATGGATTTCACAATCCTGCTATCACGATACCACCTTTAAAAAAAATTAACACTCATGTGTTATCATATGTATTGTACTTTTGTCTAATTTGTATACATAGCTTTTTCTCCATGAAATCGTGACACACTTCAGGTTGGATCCAGTATCTTATTTATTCCCTTTCTTTTGCAACTAGCTCTGTGTGTGCTATAAAATAAAGGCTAAAGATAAATATGTAATTTCTGTCTATTACTTAAGGTTTATTCTTTTGAAAAAACGTGGATTGAAAAAAGTAACAGCCATGTTGTGCTTGCTATATGCCTGGAACCATTCTTAATGTTTAATATATATTGACTCATTTAATCTCCACAAAAATCTGGTGAGTTGGGTATGACTATTATCCCATTTTATAGGTGGTGAGTCAGGCACAGAGAGGCTCAGTAACTTGCTTGAGATTACACAGTAATGGAGTGGTAAATGCTACAGTCTAGCCCTGAACTCTTTCACCAAATTGCCTCTTAAAAACATTTGCTCTCTCAACCAGAGTCCTTTATTTCAGAACATTTTCAGTCCTGCCATTAACCAGCTACATGATTTGGAATAAAGTTATTCGATTTCACTGTACTTTAATTTTTTCAGTTCTGAATGGGAATAATGATAGTACCACCCTAAAAGAATTAATACATGTAAAGCACTTTAAATGCTTTCCAACACAGAACAGAGTAAGAGCACAAGCACGCACGCGCACACACGCACACACACACACACACACACATTGAATAACTGAGAATTTATTGTATACTATGTAGTTAATTGAAGCCATACTGCCTCCTGCTGATGATTAATAGTGTCTGGCTTCTGAAGAAGGATGGTATTGGCAGGTTTTTTTGCCTTTTTTATGAAGGATGGGACTGGGCTGTCACTTTCTCTGAAAATGAGAAAGAGGAGGTCAGAGGTGTTTGTGATAGCAACACAAAGGACCTTTATATGGCTTTAAAAGGATTGCAGTGTTAGGAGTCTGCAAACTTGGGCTTCCATTGGCTTACAGCACTCATCTTGACCTCTCCTCCCTCCTTGTAAAGGGGCAAGGGAAAGGCCCCAGAGAAGAAGGAAGAACAGTTTAGAAAACCTTTCAGAAAACACAATCTTGAAAGGAAATTAAAAAGTCAGAATTCTGCACAATAAGAAAATCCTGTTCATTGAGCCTGTTGAACAGTTATCAACAATTCTTTAGAAGAGTCCAGCAGTTTACATGTGGAGCCAGTTGCTTTCTAATTGCTACAGCAGGCTACCACTGGGAAGAACAAAGGAAATATTTAGCACATTAAATCTTTACCTTTAGTCAGATTACACGTTTATAACTAGCATTTGAGAGCAATTTCTACTTCACTTAATTGGTGTTTTAAAATAAAAGGCTAAAATAATGTAATTTCTGTCTATTACTTAAGGTTTATTCTTTTGAAAAAACGTGGATTGAAAAAAGTAACAGCCATGTTGTGCTTGCTATATGCCTGGAACCATTCTTAATGTTTAATATATATTGACTCATTTAATCTCCACAAAAATCTGGTGAGTTGGGTATGACTATTATCCCATTTTATAGGTGGTGAGTCAGGCACAGAGAGGCTCAGTAACTTGCTTGAGATTACACAGTAATGGAGTGGTAAATGCTACAGTCTAGCCCTGAACTCTTTCACCAAATTGCCTCTTAAAAACATTTGCTCTCTCAACCAGAGTCCTTTATTTCAGAACATTTTCAGTCCTGCCATTAACCAGCTACATGATTTGGAATAAAGTTATTCGATTTCACTGTACTTTAATTTTTTCAGTTCTGAATGGGAATAATGATAGTACCACCCTAAAAGAATTAATACATGTAAAGCACTTTAAATGCTTTCCAACACAGAACAGAGTAAGAGCACAAGCACGCACGCGCACACACGCACACACACACACACACACACATTGAATAACTGAGAATTTATTGTATACTATGTAGTTAATTGAAGCCATACTGCCTCCTGCTGATGATTAATAGTGTCTGGCTTCTGAAGAAGGATGGTATTGGCAGGTTTTTTTGCCTTTTTTATGAAGGATGGGACTGGGCTGTCACTTTCTCTGAAAATGAGAAAGAGGAGGTCAGAGGTGTTTGTGATAGCAACACAAAGGACCTTTATATGGCTTTAAAAGGATTGCAGTGTTAGGAGTCTGCAAACTTGGGCTTCCATTGGCTTACAGCACTCATCTTGACCTCTCCTCCCTCCTTGTAAAGGGGCAAGGGAAAGGCCCCAGAGAAGAAGGAAGAACAGTTTAGAAAACCTTTCAGAAAACACAATCTTGAAAGGAAATTAAAAAGTCAGAATTCTGCACAATAAGAAAATCCTGTTCATTGAGCCTGTTGAACAGTTATCAACAATTCTTTAGAAGAGTCCAGCAGTTTACATGTGGAGCCAGTTGCTTTCTAATTGCTACAGCAGGCTACCACTGGGAAGAACAAAGGAAATATTTAGCACATCGTAAATTCTTCTGCAGCCCTGTGGAGTGGCTGGAGTTCAGATTACACGTTTATAACTAGCATTTGAGAGCAATTTCTACTTCACTTTGGGAAAGTTTAGGGGGAAAGTTGCTCAGTCCCGTGCCTTCTGGAGAAGGATACGTTTAAATTCAACGATCCCATCTATTGGGATCCAATGAAGCTTGGAAAGATGTAACAATAGAAAACTCCTTCCATTTAAAATTTGCTTCTTAATGGAAAGTAGATTACTCAGAGTGTGGAAAAGTGTACCTCAGATACACCTAGGTAGGGGAGGGATACTCAGATCTGTACACTGGACAGTGGTTTTCACATGGGCCAAGTTTGAGACAGTGAAGAATAGACAGGACCTAAAAATAGATTCAATTCACATGGCCAAGGAGGGTGAGCAAGAGAAAGACAGTAAACACGTTTCACGTCATCAAACATGGATTGAGGAAGCTGCACCACATAGCTAGGAAAGAAACCATTACTGTCCAGTAAGAACAAAATCCACTGGGGTATGAGCAATCAGAGGTCAGCTAAGATGGCTTTCACAGCTATCATACTGGTGGTACAACTTATGACTGTAGGTCTGAAGTGTCTTTGCCATTGGAGAAGATGATTCAGTTCTCTACAAATTTTAATGGATATGTTTTCTTAGCAAATAAAAATATATTATTGGACGACTGACTGATAGTTTATGAGTCATCTCGAGCTTTAGGTCTTAGCGTAGCATAGTTCATCAGGTATAGCCATAAGGTCTACCTTATAATTCTCCACCCAGATGGTCAATAAAATATAGAAGGCTATTTTTTCCCTGTGATAGTAAGTGAAAGCCTACCAGAGCACATAGTAGATCAGACTGAGCATCATATTGTTCCAGTGAATGAAAAATGAATGCTTTACAGGGTTGGCGGTGGCTACATTTCTCATTCTCCCTGATAAAGAAATGACAGTTTTCTCACTAACTTGCCCAAATTTCAATCGCACATTGGCTAATGTGGGGAAAATTTTCCCAAATAAAGTCAAAAACTAATAATATAGATCAGTTCCCTGCTTATTGAGCCCTGTTTTAAGATAAAATTTTCTGTAGATTTAAGCTACAGAACAAATCTTTTTAAACTCTTTTCAAGAGAAACATAACTGTAAACTCAGCATCTTCCCTCTGGAGAAATTTAAGATGGTAGCATTTGTTTGTTTGTTTTAAACATCAGTGAGAAGGGAATATGGTGTTAGTTTCTACTTTAGATTTTGGCTTTGCTATATAAATAGATAACCTGATTAAACTGAATAAAACAGCCATTTAGATGTTAAATTTGTTAATTTAAAATTTACAGTTCCTCTTCCATCATTTTGTGCAATTATTGGATATTTGGCATGAAATTTTTCTATTATTTTATATACATAACCTGTATATCAATAAGAAAAAATTAAACTTTTTTGGTATACTTATGTTTAATTCTAAACATAATCTGATTAGATAACAAAGGTTTTTTACCTGCATAATAAAAAAAGTGCTAAAGGCAAACACAAATTTATTTTAAACGATTGAAATAATCTCAATTGCCTTCAGCATAAATCTGTTATCCGCAAGAACTAGAAGAATGTATACCATGTGCACGTTGCTGCATGAAACAGACAAAAAAGACTAGCCGTACCTATGTAAAGAAGTGTATACATATTTTCAGTATTTAAAAAAATGCCTAGAATAAAAGTTGAAATGAGGAATACACTGTCAATCGATTTTCACTATAAATTAAAATCTCCACACAGTCAAGAGACATTTTATCTCCACCCAATGACTCGCTTACTTCAAGCAACATTTGATACAAACAAAATCCAATGCAACCACCCACTTTGGATTTCAGTTTGATGGGATGTATTCTGCACTCATGGATACTGGTCTAGCATAAGTGAAAGCCTGGCAAAATTTACTGAATGAAAATGAATGCTTTACAGGGTTGGCGGTGGCTACATTTCTCATTCTCCCTGATAAAGAAATGACAGTTTTCTCACTAACTTGCCCAAATTTCAATCGCACATTGGCTAATGTGGGGAAAATTTTCCCAAATAAAGTCAAAAACTAATAATATAGATCAGTTCCCTGCTTATTGAGCCCTGTTTTAAGATAAAATTTTCTGTAGATTTAAGCTACAGAACAAATCTTTTTAAACTCTTTTCAAGAGAAACATAACTGTAAACTCAGCATCTTCCCTCTGGAGAAATTTAAGATGGTAGCATTTGTTTGTTTGTTTTAAACATCAGTGAGAAGGGAATATGGTGTTAGTTTCTACTTTAGATTTTGGCTTTGCTATATAAATAGATAACCTGATTAAACTGAATAAAACAGCCATTTAGATGTTAAATTTGTTAATTTAAAATTTACAGTTCCTCTTCCATCATTTTGTGCAATTATTGGATATTTGGCATGAAATTTTTCTATTATTTTATATACATAACCTGTATATCAATAAGAAAAAATTAAACTTTTTTGGTATACTTATGTTTAATTCTAAACATAATCTGATTAGATAACAAAGGTTTTTTACCTGCATAATAAAAAAAGTGCTAAAGGCAAACACAAATTTATTTTAAACGATTGAAATAATCTCAATTGCCTTCAGCATAAATCTGTTATCCGCAAGAACTAGAAGAATGTATACCATGTGCACGTTGCTGCATGAAACAGACAAAAAAGACTAGCCGTACCTATGTAAAGAAGTGTATACATATTTTCAGTATTTAAAAAAATGCCTAGAATAAAAGTTGAAATGAGGAATACACTGTCAATCGATTTTCACTATAAATTAAAATCTCCACACAGTCAAGAGACATTTTATCTCCACCCAATGACTCGCTTACTTCAAGCAACATTTGATACAAACAAAATCCAATGCAACCACCCACTTTGGATTTCAGTTTGATGGGATGTATTCTGCACTCATGGATACTGGTCTAGCATAAGTGATGTCATTGGAAATTTTATTGAATAATTAATTACTATGTTTAATCACAGCTTCTTACCAACATTTTAGTAACTACACAAGCTCAATTATTTTAAAAAGTAGTAGAAGGAAAGAACAACTCTAATAAACATAATTCTAAGAAGGAGCCTTTTATTCTTGTGAAGCTTATTAAGATTGAAGTTCTCATGTTTTAAAAGAGAAAAAAGGGAATTCTTTCTCTGCTGTAGAATAAATGGACTATCTCACCCATGAATAATGATTAACGTCCTTTCACCCAGAGAAAAGGCTTGTAGGGGTTCACACCTGCAGCATTCATGAATTATAGGCCCCGTTCCCTTGAAAGAAACTTAATAATCACTATTCACAGGTGAAGTGTGCTTCAGTTGGATATAAAAAGTTGAGATAAAACCAGTCAGCTTGGTTTCCAGTGCTGTGATTTTCCCAGCATTCCATCCCCTCCAGTTGCTGCAAAAATACTTGAGCAGCTTTAGAGTTATCCAAAGGTGCTGTTGTAAATACCTTTTCTTCTCAGCTTAGTTCTGTGTTTATCAGAGATTCAGAGGTGGTTTTAAAGGTCAGAAAAACAAGCTGCCTGAACACTTGGATTCAAACCCAAGTAATAAGGTCGGCATTTTTACAATCACGCTTAACTTGTTGCCATCAAGGTCTACGCTGACCTTAAGTTTCCTCATTCTGAGCTCTAACCTGTCAAATTTAGCTATATAAATATAAACACAAATATAAACATACATACAATTTAACTGAAAGTATAACTACAAAGTATAAGTGTATATAGAAACTTGAGTATACATTTAAATATAAACATAAACAAATGTAAAAAATACACATAAATATGTTTTCTCAATTTGGGAGGAAGGTTTTCGATGAATTTAATTGCTGTTTTAATTTAAGGAAGATGTTTATCCTTTTTATCCTTAACGGCCACATCAATGGCCCATATGCCATCCATGGCTTGTTCCTATATTTCCTTGGCTCATGGGGGCTTTTAAAAAATACCAAGCCACAATTGAATAACTAAGATATTTGGCATTTTAAAAATCTAGATATATCAATTACTTAAGAAAAGTTACTTGCACTTAAGTTCTCTCATAGTAAGAACTACCAGGGGCTGAGCTCCAGGTCGCTTGCAGAATGGTCTTGTACAGCCTTTGACGTGACTCAGTTATTGTTTCCTGCATGGACGTCCAGTGGGCAGTCCTTGAATAACCATGTTATCATTCTTCATAATCCTCATATCTCTTCACCTGGTTACCTACCTAGTAGTCTGACCAGCCGTCCGTATTTTCAGTCTACCCCTGCGAGAGCTTAGACCTTCAGATGGAAAGTGGTTCTTAGCTGTGTAGTCTCTTCCCTTTACTTTTAGACAAGCATTTTATGAAACTCTAGGGGTGGAAAGATAATAAGGTGATTCTACCTTCAAGATTACAATTCGGTTGAAAACAAAGAGATATTTATTAAGTACATAAATAAAATGCTCAGCTGCAATGTTAGAGATGGGAAAATGAGAGCTTGCAGAGAGGGTTACCTGACCGAGGCAGAAGGGGGACAGTGGACAGAGTTGAGGGAAAAGGAGTATGTTCCAATATGGGCAGAGACCTACTCCTGGGGTTAAGATCCAAAGGTGCTGTTGTAAATACCTTTTCTTCTCAGCTTAGTTCTGTGTTTATCAGAGATTCAGAGGTGGTTTTAAAGGTCAGAAAAACAAGCTGCCTGAACACTTGGATTCAAACCCAAGTAATAAGGTCGGCATTTTTACAATCACGCTTAACTTGTTGCCATCAAGGTCTACGCTGACCTTAAGTTTCCTCATTCTGAGCTCTAACCTGTCAAATTTAGCTATATAAATATAAACACAAATATAAACATACATACAATTTAACTGAAAGTATAACTACAAAGTATAAGTGTATATAGAAACTTGAGTATACATTTAAATATAAACATAAACAAATGTAAAAAATACACATAAATATGTTTTCTCAATTTGGGAGGAAGGTTTTCGATGAATTTAATTGCTGTTTTAATTTAAGGAAGATGTTTATCATTTTTCTACTTAAAGGCCACATCAATGGCCCATATGCCATCCATGGCTTGTTCATATATTTCCTTGGCTCATGGGGGCTTTTAAAAAATACCAAGCCACAATTGAATAACTAAGATATTTGGCATTTTAAAAATCTAGATATATCAATTACTTAAGAAAAGTTACTTGCACTTAAGTTCTCTCATAGTAAGAACTACCAGGGGCTGAGCTCCAGGTCGCTTGCAGAATGGTCTTGTACAGCCTTTGACGTGACTCAGTTATTGTTTCCTGCATGGACGTCCAGTGGGCAGTCCTTGAATAACCATGTTATCATTCTTCATAATCCTCATATCTCTTCACCTGGTTACCTACCTAGTAGTCTGACCAGCCGTCCGTATTTTCAGTCTACCCTGCGAGCTTAGACCTTCAGATGGAAAGTGGTTCTTAGCTGTGTAGTCTCTTCCCTTTACTTTTAGACAAGCATTTTATGAAACTCTAGGGGTGGAAAGATAATAAGGTGATTCTACCTTCAAGATTACAATTCGGTTGAAAACAAAGAGATATTTATTAAGTACATAAATAAAATGCTCAGCTGCAATGTTAGAGATGGGAAAATGAGAGCTTGCAGAGAGGGTTACCTGACCGAGGCAGAAGGGGGACAGTGGACAGAGTTGAGGGAAAAGGAGTATGTTCCAATATGGGCAGAGACCTCCTATCTCCTGGGCCTTCAAGATTTTAAAGGATTTAAGAGCAATCGAGGGTGAGTGATGGACAGGGTGGGGTCAGTCAGGGATTGAGTCTTATTCTTGCTTTGTTTGGGCTTTATTTATGATAACCTGGACTTGGACTTCCATACAAGTGATGCTCTTATTAAACAAAAGAGAACTAAATATATAGGCATGCTTATATTTAAATTATACATCAGTTTTTTCACTGTAAGTTCTTTCTCCAGCTTTGAATTCAGCATTATGTACACCTAACGTGGATATACTTTTATGAACGTGGCTAACAACAAATTTGGCCACTCTGAATCACGTATTTTCCAAACATATATTTATTTCTACTTCATAATAGTTCTCAGATTTGCCTCTACAAACACATCTGTGGATATTTGATAACATGTAAGAGAATAAAAATATGCTAAGACTGTTTAGTAAAATTGCAACTCACCATGCATGTCCACCTGCACACATACACACACATGCACACACACACACATACACAAAGAAACCTTATGTGTGAGGAACTAATGCTATTAGCCACTATTGAGATTCAGCAAGATAGACCTTAGACACTAAAAAGAAGGGGGGCACTTTTTCGAGGATTTAGAAGATGCATTAATATTGTCCAACATTTGGATTTGAAGAGCCAAATTGTTCATTAGCAGTTCAAATCTTAAAATTTTGATTAATGACATTTTTGATTATAAAAAAGAAGAATGAGTAAAAAAACAAGTTATAAAGCATTCTAAGTTAATTACAGGGCTCACACTCGTTTCACAAATGATTCATTTGTAAAGTGTGATCTTGGTTTCTGATTTAAAACAATAAAATAGAATAAAAGAAGTGAAGTTCTTGTGGGGTTGGCATTGGCATGCATAAAAGGAGAGTCTTGCCTTTCTCCCATAACAGACATGTAGTTTGTAAAGAATGAAACATGTTAATATTGGAGTACCAGGATTTGCTTTCAGGCAATGCTATCTTTTATTTGAAAAGAATCAACATTAAGTTATGAAACAAGATAAAGTATGTAAATCTCTTTCTCCATATGCTCTTTTTCAGTGAAATAATGTCAGTCATCAGAAGCCATTTCAAGTGCAATCCATACCCTAATAGTTGCCCAGATAAGTTCAAGTTGGCAGTGCTTGCAGTACATTAGCCTTTCAACTGTATTACCAGTTCTAGTTTCTTTGTTAGTTGAAGTAGTAGGCTTGCCAGTTTTTTCTTTCTAAAGCTTATAAAATTCATAGTTAAGAGAGAGGCCTATGAAAACTTGAAAACAAAGGAGAAGATGAATTCAAAAGCAGCTGCTTATGCAGCTTGATTGTAGTATTTCACTGCAAGTCAGAATGTCTTCACAGCAGCTTCATACTTAAAAGATTCTGAAAGTTGATTGATTGTTCCCAAACTGCTACATAGTTTTATTTGATTAGCCACGTATATTTTTGCCAATATGTCTGGCTACCTATTTAAAGTTAGTGCATTGCTGGCAATATTACAAAAACAGATTTTAAGGATTGGAATCAGATTTGGCAGTAAAGGGTTTAGTTCCAAACTCATAGGTGATCTTAAAATTTCATTTGACGTAAAAAGAAAAAACCTTTGCAGTCAAAAACAAAAGGCTGTATTTTGGTTGAGAAAAATGCTTTTTGGCTGCCAAACATGTTTATTTTTCCTATATATTTGCTCTATCACTGATTCCTTTGAAGAAAAATCTTCAAGTGATACTGCTTAAAAAATTATACGTACACATACATTAAATCAGGATCTTTTTTAGATGTGAAGTTAAATCTTACTTCTTTAAAGTTAAAAAATGGACATATTTTCAAAAGTTCATTGCAATAAAAGAATCTTTTGTCCTTCCTCTTGGCATTTTAAGGTTTTAACGAGTTGTTTATATATCTCAATGGCTTGAAAAGAATCAACATTAAGTTATGAAACAAGATAAAGTATGTAAATCTCTTTCTCCATATGCTCTTTTTCAGTGAAATAATGTCAGTCATCAGAAGCCATTTCAAGTGCAATCCATACCCTAATAGTTGCCCAGATAAGTTCAAGTTGGCAGTGCTTGCAGTACATTAGCCTTTCAACTGTATTACCAGTTCTAGTTTCTTTGTTAGTTGAAGTAGTAGGCTTGCCAGTTTTTTCTTTCTAAAGCTTATAAAATTCATAGTTAAGAGAGAGGCCTATGAAAACTTGAAAACAAAGGAGAAGATGAATTCAAAAGCAGCTGCTTATGCAGCTTGATTGTAGTATTTCACTGCAAGTCAGAATGTCTTCACAGCAGCTTCATACTTAAAAGATTCTGAAAGTTGATTGATTGTTCCCAAACTGCTACATAGTTTTATTTGATTAGCCACGTATATTTTTGCCAATATGTCTGGCTACCTATTTAAAGTTAGTGCATTGCTGGCAATATTACAAAAACAGATTTTAAGGATTGGAATCAGATTTGGCAGTAAAGGGTTTAGTTCCAAACTCATAGGTGATCTTAAAATTTCATTTGACGTAAAAAGAAAAAACCTTTGCAGTCAAAAACAAAAGGCTGTATTTTGGTTGAGAAAAATGCTTTTTGGCTGCCAAACATGTTTATTTTTCCTATATATTTGCTCTATCACTGATTCCTTTGAAGAAAAATCTTCAAGTGATACTGCTTAAAAAATTATACGTACACATACATTAAATCAGGATCTTTTTTAGATGTGAAGTTAAATCTTACTTCTTTAAAGTTAAAAAATGGACATATTTTCAAAAGTTCATTGCAATAAAAGAATCTTTTGTCCTTCCTCTTGGCATTTTAAGGTTTTAACGAGTTGTTTATATATCTCAATGGCTTGAAAAGACAGATGTATTTTATGTAATCTTCCATGTAAGCTTTTTTCATTTCCCTTATAAATTACTTTTCCATATTTTAAAATGTAGTTATGTTTTCAGGGAAAAATGGCCAAAAAATATGAGCCGTTATTTGCTGGCCACCATGAACCTTTAGATAAAGTACGTATAAATCACAGTAAGCAATAAAATTCCATCCTAAAAATAAACCACAACTTTATTGAAGAAATATCTATTAAAAGTGTTTTGTCTCGTTTTCATTTTACCTGAACATTAACGTATGCGTTTCATATGAAAGCTAACTGTTCGCAACCCATGTTTCATATTCTAATTAACATAAAAGAGATCTGTTTCAATTAAAGAAAGCTTCCTTAAGATTCAACAATGAACAGATTTTATATTCCGTGAATTAGGGTAGTAAATTACATGTAACGTGCTGGAGGAAAAAAAAGGAACAAAGATGCCAACCCCTAAAATATATAATTGAATAATAATAATTTAAGTACACATGTCAGTTTGTGTGTGTAGCAAGTTCAACCCACAGAAGCACAGACCTAACGAAATAGTTTCTTGCTTTTTAATCTCCGTAAGCCTTTCCTGCTGCTTTTAACTCTGATAGGTTTGAATACAAATCAAATGGAGATCTTAACTTCATCTGGAACTTGAGTCCAGAAGACAAACAGAAAACAAAACAACTTCTGAAACAGTTTAAACAGACTAACAAACGTGTGCTTTGATGGATGATTAAAAACCTCTCAAAATGAAAGAGGCACCGCTGAGTAGATGGCCCACCTTTATGTCACTGTAGTGGGTAATGTGAGTCCTCTGGTTTATAAATACATGATTGTAATTAAATAAGCCACCCCAATTTTGCAATTAAGATCCAGTAATTTCTGTTATTTGTGGAACATGTTTTTTTAAAAAAAGCTATGTGAGAGCTCCCCCTATTGGCTCACATGAAAGCACAATATGCCATGAAATATACTTCCAAATATCCATTATCAATAGAACATATCAGAAGGTTAAGGATTATTAAAATACCTTGATTTCAATTTATAATTGCATACCTATAGAAACGGAAGCCCAATGCTATTCACTGTTATGGAACAAATTTTTCAGCAATGTTAGGACTGGAACTGAGGGCTTTTAACTCCGAGTCCTGTTTTCTCTGCAGTGTAGCATGTCGAGCAGGTCATATAATTCAGAAGTGGGAAAGAGCACTCCCCTGAATTGGTCATGTATTTTAAATTGTTCATCAATCTATTACCTACTGGATCCTTCCTGACCACTTCACCCCAACCTTGGCCAGACCTATCACCACCCTTCTCCATCCCACAAAAGATAGAAAAAATATCTCTTAAAAACTCAATGCACAAAGAAATATTTAAACAGTATATTTTATAAAGCTTGAGAATCAGATTGTTACATTCCAAGATGATACACTCAAAATAGAAATCAGATAACAAAGTATCATTTCCCATGTTTGATTTTGCCTTTTCAAGAGAATTAAATGATGATAGTTAAAAGTATTTCATTCACTCTACCTCAGACACACAAGGATTTTTTAAAGGTGTGTGAAATGGCTTTCAAATTTGATGAGCATAATGGACATAATAATACATACCTTTGACTTTTATAGATCTAACATCTCCCTTAAAAAAATTGTTACATAGTTAACTATGCTCTGTAGTCTATTTAGTTGAAAACTTTTTTTTAGAGTTATGAAATTTAGTGATAAATAAGTTACTGTCTTCTCCTTCTGGTTTTAAGAACTCTTCTTAGAATTCAGAACTGAAAGATGAAAGGATGTCACATTAAGGTAGCTTTGATAATGGAACTTTAAGAATTGGGGGAGAAAGAGATAATGGATGTTAATGCTTTCCAACACTAGTACTTCCAACAACATAAGAAAGAGCAATCTCTTCTGTGCTCTGGAGACCTGAGTCAGATGACAGAGATGAAGCAAAAGCAACAAAAACAAGGTAGGTGGTGAGGAATAAAGGAATTAAAAAAGGGGAGCGATGAAGGGGACTTCAGTCAGGTATTCAAACACTCATTTAGTCTCAATTGGAAGTTACCTAGACTCCATAGGGAAAATCGGTTGGCTTCATCTGTGTTTCTTAATTCTTCCCTGTTGGTGTGAATGCTCTCCTGTGACGGTAAGAAGGCTCTGGTAAGGGATACTCATTACAGCCAGGATGATAAAAAATAGCCACTGACAAGTAAAACAGTGGAGCTCATGGGGGCTCAGTGGGTAGAGAGTCCCTCTGCAATGCAGAAGACACAGGAGACTCAGGTTCAATCCCTGGATTGGGAAGATTCCTTGTAGAAGGAAATGGGTACCTACTCCAGTATTCTTGCCTGGAAAGTCCCATGGGCAAAGAATCCTGGCAAGATGTATCCAAAGGGTCACAAAGAGTCAGACTTGAAAAATATCTCTTAAAAACTCAATGCACAAAGAAATATTTAAACAGTATATTTTATAAAGCTTGAGAATCAGATTGTTACATTCCAAGATGATACACTCAAAATAGAAATCAGATAACAAAGTATCATTTCCCATGTTTGATTTTGCCTTTTCAAGAGAATTAAATGATGATAGTTAAAAGTATTTCATTCACTCTACCTCAGACACACAAGGATTTTTTAAAGGTGTGTGAAATGGCTTTCAAATTTGATGAGCATAATGGACATAATAATACATACCTTTGACTTTTATAGATCTAACATCTCCCTTAAAAAAATTGTTACATAGTTAACTATGCTCTGTAGTCTATTTAGTTGAAAACTTTTTTTTAGAGTTATGAAATTTAGTGATAAATAAGTTACTGTCTTCTCCTTCTGGTTTTAAGAACTCTTCTTAGAATTCAGAACTGAAAGATGAAAGGATGTCACATTAAGGTAGCTTTGATAATGGAACTTTAAGAATTGGGGGAGAAAGAGATAATGGATGTTAATGCTTTCCAACACTAGTACTTCCAACAACATAAGAAAGAGCAATCTCTTCTGTGCTCTGGAGACCTGAGTCAGATGACAGAGATGAAGCAAAAGCAACAAAAACAAGGTAGGTGGTGAGGAATAAAGGAATTAAAAAAGGGGAGCGATGAAGGGGACTTCAGTCAGGTATTCAAACACTCATTTAGTCTCAATTGGAAGTTACCTAGACTCCATAGGGAAAATCGGTTGGCTTCATCTGTGTTTCTTAATTCTTCCCTGTTGGTGTGAATGCTCTCCTGTGACGGTAAGAAGGCTCTGGTAAGGGATACTCATTACAGCCAGGATGATAAAAAATAGCCACTGACAAGTAAAACAGTGGAGCTCATGGGGGCTCAGTGGGTAGAGAGTCCCTCTGCAATGCAGAAGACACAGGAGACTCAGGTTCAATCCCTGGATTGGGAAGATTCCTTGTAGAAGGAAATGGGTACCTACTCCAGTATTCTTGCCTGGAAAGTCCCATGGGCAAAGAATCCTGGCAAGATGTATCCAAAGGGTCACAAAGAGTCAGACTTGACTGAGTGACTAAGCACACACAAGCACATGGCCATATTACTTGCCCAAGGACTCTTTAAAATAAACATTAACATCCACTGACATCATCCCAGGCAGGGCCATCAGAGTCATGGGGTGAGTCATGGGATGAGTCTTTATTTTGGCAGCCGATGTTTCAGGTTAGCAGCTGTTGCAAATGAAGCCATATCTTTACTTTCATTGAACCTCATTTCCTAACTCTAAAACTTTAGGATAATTGTGTTTAACTTGCAAGGTGCTGGTGAGAATTAAATGAGGGAAGGCATAGGAAGCGTCACAAGGCAGCAAATTGCAATGATCATTTTCAGATAAAATCAAACAAGAGAAACTTAAGGGAGTGAAGAAGATTGGGTTCCAAAAGATGTTTATTCCAAGAATACAATACTGGCTTACATTTAGATATCTGTTTTCTAAAATTCTTCAGAGCACTGAGTCAAAAGGGGAAGTCTGAATGATAGTTTTGATAAGCTCTGAGGAAACCATTTGATATAGTTTACATTTATTTTGGATTAAAAACATACTCTAATGAAAAGTATACACTTACTGAGGAAACAAAATGTTGCCATTAATTCAGGAATAAGGCAAGATAGAAAACACTAAATAAAGTTTTCTCTTTCCTAGTATTACTCACAGATAGTATTACAGATAGCTAAATCTACCTAGCTTCTTAGGAAGCAGATTTCAAAAGTCATATTTTATCTGTGTTTTCACAGATTACTATAACCTTACAAGGATAATATGTTATTAAGTATGCATTTAAAAACTTAATTCATTAAGGAATGATCCAGATTGTGAGAAACATTTACCTAGACCATCAAACCAAAATTGTAAAAATCAATGTCACAATATATTTATTTCCATCTTTGGAAAGTTGAGATGTTTTTATAATTAGCATTTAAGTAAATTTTTGAGGCAATAAAAGATATAGTTAAAATAACCCTAAGTTAATAGGTAAGACTAACTGCAAAGGGTATTTGATTACATTAGATCAGTTCAATTGGCAAATAGTTTTCTTGATGTAAATGGAAGAAATAAAACTCAGATAAAAAAAAAAAAGGTTTACTATACTACCTGTTCAATTATTGTCCTATTCTTGGTCTTGGAAGTCTTTAATTTTCATTTCAGTAAGCTTCAATACTTTTGGCTGAAGACTTTTTTCTTTCTTTCTTTCTTTTTTATATTTAACATTTTTTGGGGGGGAGGGGGGGCGGGTTAGGGAGGGAAGGTGGCCGGCGGGCAACTTCTATTGGTCTTTCATTTATCTATTTCCATCCATCTTTGTTCTTTGGCCTATGTGGGCCTCCCATTGCAGTGGCCTCTCCTGTCGCAGAGCGCCGGCTCTGGACGCATGCACCCCAGAGCTCCGACTCTGTAATTGGGCACATTGGTCCAGCTGCTCTGCGGCACGTGGGATCTTCCCAGGCCAGGGAGGGAACCGGCGCCCCTTGCACTGCAAGGCGGTGTCCTTACCCACTGAATCACCAGGGAAGCCCGACTTTTTTCTTTCTTAAGAAAGAGTTGGGTTATAAAGTTGTAATACACATGTTGTTGGAAATTCTAAAATATGAGGTTGGAAATTCTTCTAAATGAGAACTATCAGGTAAAGTTGCAGTAGAAATTATAACTTATACCAAAAAAATAAGAAATGTTTTCTTTCTACACAAAGGATTGAGAATAATGCCCTTAGAGTGACCTGATACTTGTAGCTTTGAGGGACTATGAAGTTATTAACTGCTGGGATCTGCGACAGCATCACCACGCTTGCACCAAACTTTACACTACCTATACACAAAAGTGTAGACTGAAAGGTGAAAATTCTCATGAATGGATGGAAAAAAGAGTTGGTTTCCATTATAAAATGATATGATCTTATAATTAAAGTTTCTGAGAATGAGAACACAAAATAGGCTTCATTCTGACTTCTGGAGACACTTTTGAAAAAGCAAATTCAGGGTCAAACATGGCAAAAATGTTTACAGTAAAGTGAACCTCAGACATGAAAAGAATGAACCTTCAAATTTATTATTTAAGCAATATCACACAAGTGAAAACCTGATTTAGCAATCTTTTTATCTCTTGAAATTAGAAAAGTGCCTTGAGATGTTTTTAAGAATAAAAAGCCTTGCTAAATTATTTGCATGTATAGTTTCTGACATTATGTACATTAGCTATCCTTTAAAAAAAAACTTGTAAAAAAATCCTAAACAGATTGGATAAAAATTTTTAAAAATACATCTTTTAAAATGCTTAACTATTCTCGTAAGAAATGAAGGAGGCAGATTCAAAGAGGTCAAAAAGAACAAGTAAGCATAAATCTGGAAATCTATTACCGCACTGAATTGGACAGCTGCCCAGGGAACATCTGCCAGGCCTTGGTGGCCCAAAGCTTTCTTTCAGTGGACCAAGTGGACCATAGGTGATCAGGCCTGTGGACTAATCAGGTTGAGAAGTTGAATTACAGACCCCTCATGAGGCCAGAACCTTTCAAACACAGCATCTTTAGCAAAGAATGAACTAGAAAAAGTACTACACCAAAATGAAAAGCCAAAAATATTGGCTGCAGATAGAAGGAGAAAAAAAAATCCTTTGCTGAGAATTTGTAACCACAAGCAAGGCATTACTCAGGTTTTGGGCCAGAATTCATTCTATGTGTGTGGTCTAAAAACCCCAAGATGAAAATTTAAACTGATCCTGAGTTGCTAGTGCCTCTAGCCACCTGGCAGAAGCAAACATTTATCTTCTGTAGGGGAATACACATTAAATCGGGACCACCAAAAATACCCCTATAAAGTGTTACAAATATACGGTCTCAATTCAAAAATTATAAAGTACACAAAGACCACAGATTTACTTGTAATAAAATATGAATGTTCGATGCGTTTAGGAGGGAAAAAGTAGGAAGAGTATGACAAAGGAATAAGAGTATCCTAGGTGTAAAGGAATGTTGGGGGAAAAACAGTCAGTAACATCTTTATAAATGAAATAATTACTGGGAGAACTCAATGGATAGGCTACATAAAAGATCTGATGCAACTGAAGAGTGATGTAGTAGACTGAAAGATGTATAATACATCATGCAGTTTTTAGAACAGAGAGATACAGAGATGAGAAAGAGTAAAACTAGGTTAAGAAATATGTAAGGTAGAGTAAGAAAAAGAAAACTACTTTGAATTCTAGAATGAGACAGTATAGAAAATGTGGAATACCAACATGTGAAGAAATAATGTCTAAGAACATTCTATAATTGATGAAAATAGTTTAGATTGAGACAATTCAGTGTATCCCAAGCAACATATATAAAAAGGAATATATAAAAAAGAATCAAAGTAATTGTAAGAAAGGAATTTTAGAAAATGAACTAAGGAGAAAAATTATTTATTAAGAAATGAAAACTAGGCTGATATCTCAAAAGAAAAAAAGAATATATAAGGCACCATGATACAACTTTAAAGTTCTGAGAAAACCTGCAAGCCTAGAATTTTATGAAAGAGTCTATACAGATTTTTTATACCAAAACTAAGAATGTTTACTAACTGATTTTTCTGGAGGAGAACCTGAAGAACAAACTTCAAGAACAAATATGTTCCCAAAAGAAAAATCATAGATCAAATAGAAATGTTGAGAAAAGAAAATGATACATGTGAGAACGATCTATACAAAATTTGATTATATAAAATGATAACTGTCCAATTTTTTGCGGTTAGAAAAATGCAGAACTAAAAAATAAATAAGAATAACATGTAAGGGTGAAAGAATGTTTAGAATGCCTTGGAAGTATCCAGAATTGCTTGAGAAAAGCAAATGAATTGATTAAATCTGGACTTCATTAGTCACTATTAAGGTGACTATTGATTTTAAAATTTCTGGACTGAGAACTGAAATATAATGGAGAACTCCTAAATTACTAGATAGCAGATGCATACATGCAAGCGTGCATAAACATATCAATAAATAAATTGGAGGAGATACAAACTGGTAAAATTAGAAGTCAACAGGTATCATGACTTCTTTTAAAACTGCTTTATTGAGATATAGTTGATTTGCAATGTTGTGTTAATTTCCGCTGTACAGCAAAGTGATTCAGTTATACATGTATATATATTATGGTTTACCATAGAATACTGAACATAGTTTCCTGTGCTATATAGTAGGACTTTGCTGTTTATCCATTTTGTATGTAATAGTTTGCAACTGCTAAGCCCAAGCTTCCAATCCACTCCTCTTGCTTCTCTCCTCCCCCTTGACAACCACAAGTTTATTCTGTCTGTGGATCTGTTTCTGTTTTGTAGATAAGTTCATTCCACATATAAGTGACATCATACAATATTTGTTTTTCTCTTTCTGACTTACTTCACTTAGTATGATATTCTCTAGGTCCATCTGTGTTGTTGCAAATGAAATTATTTCATTTTTATGGTCGAGTAACATTCCAGTGTATATATGTGCCACATCTTCTTTATTCACTGATCTGTCAGTGGGCATTTAGGTTGTTTCCATGTTGTGACTAATGTGAATAGTGCTGAACATAGTGGTGCACGGATATCATGATTTGTAATAAAGCAACTGCTATATAGTAAGTGTAATAATGTGCGAGAATAAACAAATTGCTAAATGAAACCAAACAGAGACCTCAGTGGGCTTATGAATACATTAGAACTTCATATATGACGGACTGGATGACAGCTCACAAGGGAAAAGATTCATCTAATGGAACAAATCCAGTTGGCTTTCGATATATTAACAAAAAATTTCCCAATTTATATCATAAAGGGAAACAAGATTCCAAATTATCAATGTTATACGTGAAAGACAAAGCTTTTCAGACTTTTCAAAGACAATGTTAGTGAGTATCTTTGTAGCCTTCACACATGAAAAAATTCTTTAATAAGATACATATTTATGTAAGGCACACACTGAAAAGGAAAAGACAAAAATTCAGCAATACTAAAACTGAAATTCTATTATCAAAACACACCATACAGAAAGTGGAAAGATAAGCCACAAATTCTTAGAAAATATTTGTGTAAACTGGGAGAAATTGTCTTCACTTGACAAAAGTTAGCATAGAAAACACATAGAGAATTATTATAAGTTGGTACTTCAAGTAACAAATTTTAATCAAGTAAAGGGGAAAGACTTGAATAGACATTTTACAGGAAAAGAAACTCAGAGGATAAACCTAGTAAAAAATACTCATTTCATTAGTATTCAGGAAATCAAGGTGAGGTATCATTTTTCACCACTAGAATGGCAAAGTATTAAAATGTTTGACATTATCAAGAGTTAGTGAAGTAATGACAACTCTTATAAATTGCTAGTGGGAAAACAAATACAAAAGCTTTGAAAACAGCTTGGTATCTTCTAACAGAATTTAAAAGGTTCATGCTCTGGGAGTAGTTTTATTTCCAGATAAATACTCTCACATATACACAGAAATCACCTACGCAAAATTCTTATCAACATTGTTTATAAGTTATAAAAAGCTGAAAACAATCCTGAAAATCACTCCAGTTTTATTGAAAGGAAGATGAGATAAATATATCAAATACCAGGAATATTTGAGGGGGAAGGAGTTATACATATGTGGTACAACAAAGAAAAGAATAACACAAGAGTGAGCATTTAAAATTCAAGAGAATAACCAAGCAATCTTTTAGGGGTGTGTATGGGACTTCAAAGTGTTGGTAATATTTCACTTCATAAGAAGGGTGGCAGATTTTAACACGCACATATGCTTCATATATAATTTTCCTGTGTAAAATTCTTGTAACATTTTTGAAAAAGTTTCTGAGCACTTGTTGGATATCACAAAGAGTAGAGACACATTCTTTCCGAAAGAAATTGTGATTTTATTGTTAACATAGATGGCTAAGTAAATATTCTCAAAAGTAGCCTGTTTGGCATTGTAAAATTGAGTCAATCTTATTTTATGAATGTTTATAAATCCAAGAGAATTATGCTCTTCTCTTTTTTTGTATTAGTGAGTAGAATATATTGCCCTCCTTGTTCAGTCACTCAATCATGTCTGACACTTTGTGACCCCGTGGACTGCAGCATGCCAGGCTTACTTGCCCTTTACCATCTCCCGAAACTTGGTCAACTCATGTGCGTTTAAAAAAGATTAAATGTCATTGTGTATACATGATGGAAACAGAAGAGATCAGCGCAGCCTTTCAATGATGGTGAACCCCACAGTGTAAATATTGTCTCATTATTAATATGAAGTCTCTAATCAGGCATTGTATCTCACCTCTGAAGACAGATGCTTGGATTGTCCCTTTCATATGCTATTTTAAGTGTCAATATCCTATTTTTACAGATGCTTCTTTTACTGAAAATGTGTACATAGGATACAGAATGGCATTGCCATAAGAAATTGTTTCTACTGCTATTACTCTGAAATTCTGATGGAGAGGGTTTCTTTTTCTAAACTTTAAGAATTATATCATGAAGTAATTACTTTTCACTTACACACAATGAAATGTAAGTATAATTTCATCACTTAATCAAGTGGGCGGAAAGCTGATAGGTCTTATTCAAACTTAAACAAGGACTGTCAGTCAATACACTAAGCTAGTTTTGCTGTTACCCTAGACAAAGAGAGAGAATATGCCTGGTACACAGTATTGCCAATAAACTAGAACACACTGAGCAGAAAAACTCTCAGTTTAAGGACTTAAAAACACTTCGTCCATGTTGAAGTAGAACTGGACTCTTTACAGTGGCATTCTGTTTGTGTCTTGGAAAACAAAATGCCTTGTGATAAGTAATCAGATACATCATTATACACCTGTTGGAACAAAAAGTACTGTTGGCTGACTGTCATAAAGAGTAGGAAGTAGGGACTGGATGCTTCAAGAGATTGAGTAATAATAAAGAAAAAAGGGCCCCCTTTCAACTCAGAGGACAGTAGCTGATTTTATTCAAGACAATGCTTGGAGATGCTGGAACTGGGACCCATTCATACCTGATGACTAACAAGTGCCTTATACAGAACATCAGATGGTATCAGCATCAGTTTAGAATCTGATGGAAAGCTGTCCACGCGGTCAAAGTTAGTTTGAAGTATCATGATACATTATGAGCAGCCTCTGCTCAGAATTTTGTATTCATCTCCAAAACCACAAAGTAAGCCATATCTTAATTTTGTTCCAGTGGAAAGAAAAAAAACATGATGGATTTTACCCACCAAATAAAAATGCAGGAAGTCTAGTTAAATTTGTATTTCAAATGAACAATGAATATGTT
The DNA here is from genome assembly GCA_022376925.1 of Tragulus kanchil. Classification (NCBI taxonomy): domain Eukaryota; kingdom Metazoa; phylum Chordata; class Mammalia; order Artiodactyla; family Tragulidae; genus Tragulus; species Tragulus kanchil. The sequence goes on from JAIOJX010000026.1 coordinate 203,816,883, forward strand.
TTAGTGTAAGTATTTCCCTGAAATATTGGGCAAAAATTGTTTTTGTTCTAGAATCCTGTATTTAGTTACTACATTATTAATATGAAGTCTCTAATCAGGCATTGTATCTCACCTCTGAAGACAGATGCTTGGATTGTCCCTTTCATATGCTATTTTAAGTGTCAATATCCTATTTTTACAGATGCTTCTTTTACTGAAAATGTGTACATAGGATACAGAATGGCATTGCCATAAGAAATTGTTTCTACTGCTATTACTCTGAAATTCTGATGGAGAGGGTTTCTTTTTCTAAACTTTAAGAATTATATCATGAAGTAATTACTTTTCACTTACACACAATGAAATGTAAGTATAATTTCATCACTTAATCAAGTGGGCGGAAAGCTGATAGGTCTTATTCAAACTTAAACAAGGACTGTCAGTCAATACACTAAGCTAGTTTTGCTGTTACCCTAGACAAAGAGAGAGAATATGCCTGGTACACAGTATTGCCAATAAACTAGAACACACTGAGCAGAAAAACTCTCAGTTTAAGGACTTAAAAACACTTCGTCCATGTTGAAGTAGAACTGGACTCTTTACAGTGGCATTCTGTTTGTGTCTTGGAAAACAAAATGCCTTGTGATAAGTAATCAGATACATCATTATACACCTGTTGGAACAAAAAGTACTGTTGGCTGACTGTCATAAAGAGTAGGAAGTAGGGACTGGATGCTTCAAGAGATTGAGTAATAATAAAGAAAAAGGCCTCCTTTCAACTCAGAGGACAGTAGCTGATTTTATTCAAGACAATGCTTGGAGATGCTGGAACTGGGACCCATTCATACCTGATGACTAACAAGTGCCTTATACAGAACATCAGATGGTATCAGCATCAGTTTAGAATCTGATGGAAAGCTGTCCACGCGGTCAAAGTTAGTTTGAAGTATCATGATACATTATGAGCAGCCTCTGCTCAGAATTTTGTATTCATCTCCAAAACCACAAAGTAAGCCATATCTTAATTTTGTTCCAGTGGAAAGAAAAAAAACATGATGGATTTTACCCACCAAATAAAAATGCAGGAAGTCTAGTTAAATTTGTATTTCAAATGAACAATGAATATGTTTTTAGTGTAAGTATTTCCCTGAAATATTGGGCAAAAATTGTTTTTGTTCTAGAATCCTGTATTTTAGCTCATAACCCTCACTCCACATTCTCTCCAAAGTTCTGAGCCTTTTGTGATGGTTTGTCTAATGATGAATTTTTAGAAGCATTATGGAATGATGACACTTTATTTAACTTGACCGTGGGAGAGAAATTCGAAACATCCAGAAGAGTTAGATCATGTAGGTTTATTTGTTACAGGTCTGGTCTATTCATGGCAAGAGTAAATGATACCTCTAGGCTAGCCAACATGGAGGAATCTTTGGCTTTTTGCTTGTGGTGCTTCACTGAGTCTTCTTGGCTTGATTTGCAGAAGAATAAAGGATCAAGCAAGAATGGTGAAAGGCAATAGCCTTAAATTCTCATTTACGCAATATGACTAAAAGCAGCTGGTCTGCCTGAAAAAGACACTGTTTTTTCAGAGAAAGCTAACATTAAGAGGTAAATGCCAAGTGTTTAAGCTATAGATTGAAAAGCTTTGTCCCCTGAGAACTTCGGTGCCATTTCAAATCAGCCTCAACACATAGTATAATTTAAATAAATGTTATTTAAATTGTCCTTGTATCTCAAAAAGGCAATAAATAATACTTGCCACAATCATTCTACCTATAAGTATTGACATGTGTTAAAAATCTTAAAGGAAAGAAAGTAAATGTATAACACATTGTGCTGGCCCCTTCCATGTTCATTGTATCAGGGTTATAAAACCGTGGTAATAATTTGATGGAGGAGGCAAGGTGGGGATAGTCAGTGGCAATATAATATAGTAGGACTGTAAACTTTGTAGTTAGACCAGTGCACCACACTGATGCTGAATTCCCTCAGGAGGTTGCCTTGCTCTTTCATGCAGGTATATATTCCTCCTAATCTTTTAAATATGCAACAAGAGGCCTTGGAATATTTCTCTCTACTTATATCACCCCCTGGGTAGGATAGAATCCAAACACCCATGGTGCCTCTTCTATGGTGTAAGCTCTTTGCCTACTTTGGGCACTCCCAGAAAGCTTCTCAGTCTTCATTCCAAGTCACATCAACTCTCCAAATGTCTTCTTTGGTCATGTGTCTTCCCAATAGGCCCTTTGGACCACAGAGCCCATGGCAGTCACCCTGGGGAAAGCGGAGGTTTATAGGTAGGCATTAAGGTGAGCCTTTCCTAGTGTCTTTGTTACAAAAATGCAATGCTAACTGAGAACAAGGAAGCCCAGCAAACACATACCTTTTATTTCATCTCCATCCCATCAAGACCAATGTATGAAATTAAGAACCCATTGGAGATTACCAGTATAGAATAAGGAGTCACACCAGAATCAGGGCAAAGAAGTGGGATCTGTTCACCTATGAATGTTTCACTGTAAGAAAATAATTTTCTAGGTTTATTTTTAGCTAGTAGCCATTTTTCACTGACAACAATTTTGCCTAATTTCCTATTCTCAGAATGGTACTCTCTGAAGTCTGATGATATTCACAACTAAGAATCCTCATAATATAATTTAATCTGATGAGTGAAGGAAAAAAAAAACCATGATCCCTTTCAGGCAGTTCTCAGTGTTCAAAGCGAACATTCCATGTGCAATTAACAATACCTTGGCCTGACTAATACTCCTTTCTCTTTTTAATTCTTCTTTGGCTGGCAAAGTTAAATTGACTCCCTCCCTCAGAGAGAGCTGCTAAATTTTCCTAGAAGAAACTCAGCCCTAACATTGTTCCTTAGCTTTTTACTTAGTAAAAAACAGGCAATATGATGTATCTTTATATATTTGATTGTCACTGTGGTACTTCTACCATAGAAACTGATTACAAACAAATGTCAAATTCTTTTTAAATTTAATTAAGTTTTTAACTCTTCAGTCTGTATGAGAGTATAGACAATTAACAAGGTTGTGATAGTTTCTGGTACACAGCAACGTGACTCAGTAAAACATATACACATGTATGTGCACGCGTGTGTGTGCTCTGTCACTTCAGTTGTGTCCAACTCTTTGTGAGCCTTTTTAGTGGTTTGCTTCTTTTCATGCAGGTATATATTCCTCCTAATCTTTTAAATATGCAACAAGAGGCCTTGGAATATTTCTCTACTTATATCACCCCCTGGGTAGGATAGAATCCAAACACCCATGGTGCCTCTTCTATGGTGTAAGCTCTTTGCCTACTTTGGGCACTCCCAGAAAGCTTCTCAGTCTTCATTCCAAGTCACATCAACTCTCCAAATGTCTTCTTTGGTCATGTGTCTTCCCAATAGGCCCTTTGGACCACAGAGCCCATGGCAGTCACCCTGGGGAAAGCGGAGGTTTATAGGTAGGCATTAAGGTGAGCCTTTCCTAGTGTCTTTGTTACAAAAATGCAATGCTAACTGAGAACAAGGAAGCCCAGCAAACACATACCTTTTATTTCATCTCCATCCCATCAAGACCAATGTATGAAATTAAGAACCCATTGGAGATTACCAGTATAGAATAAGGAGTCACACCAGAATCAGGGCAAAGAAGTGGGATCTGTTCACCTATGAATGTTTCACTGTAAGAAAATAATTTTCTAGGTTTATTTTTAGCTAGTAGCCATTTTTCACTGACAACAATTTTGCCTAATTTCCTATTCTCAGAATGGTACTCTCTGAAGTCTGATGATATTCACAACTAAGAATCCTCATAATATAATTTAATCTGATGAGTGAAGGAAAAAAAAAACCATGATCCCTTTCAGGCAGTTCTCAGTGTTCAAAGCGAACATTCCATGTGCAATTAACAATACCTTGGCCTGACTAATACTCCTTTCTCTTTTTAATTCTTCTTTGGCTGGCAAAGTTAAATTGACTCCCTCCCTCAGAGAGAGCTGCTAAATTTTCCTAGAAGAAACTCAGCCCTAACATTGTTCCTTAGCTTTTTACTTAGTAAAAAACAGGCAATATGATGTATCTTTATATATTTGATTGTCACTGTGGTACTTCTACCATAGAAACTGATTACAAACAAATGTCAAATTCTTTTTAAATTTAATTAAGTTTTTAACTCTTCAGTCTGTATGAGAGTATAGACAATTAACAAGGTTGTGATAGTTTCTGGTACACAGCAACGTGACTCAGTAAAACATATACACATGTATGTGCACGCGTGTGTGTGCTCTGTCACTTCAGTTGTGTCCAACTCTTTGTGAGCCTATGGATTGTAGCTCACCAGGCTCCTCTGTCCATGGGATTTTCCAGGAAAGAATACTGGAATGGGTTGCCATGCCCTCCTCCAGGGGTTTTCCCCATTCAGGGATTCAAACCCGAGTCTCCTGCTTTATAGGTGGATTTTTTACCTCTGAGCCACTAAAGAAGCCCATACATGTATATGTTTTCCCCCAAACTACCCTCCCATCCAGGTTGCCACATAACATTGAGCAGAATTCCCTGTGCTCTACAGTAGGTCCTTGTCGGTTATCCATTTAAAATATAGTAGTATGTACATGTCATTTATAAAACAAAAACAGACTCACAGATTTAGAGAATAAACTTACGGTTACCAGAGGGGAAAGGTGGGAAGAAGGGACAATTAGGGAGTTTGGGATAGACATGTACAAGCCAGATTTCTTTAGGGTGACTCTAAGGACATATAAAGCATGAGCAATGATATGAACAGGAATACCAATGCTGCTGATTCACTTAATGTCACCACATGTAATACTATTACTACATTTACCTACGCCCAAATCTTCTTTACGAAGATTAACTTTTGGAGATAATGAAAAGAAAGTCTGCATGGTAAAATTTTAGGAGAATTGAGCTCAGACTGTGAAACCTGAGTTCAAGTCCTCTCTCTGTTGTAAACTAGATATGGAATCCTGGCCTTAGTTTAGAAATCAGTGACCTTATTCTAGCCTTGGTTTATTTATCTGTGAAAAAAGAGATTGAAAATAATATGATTTCTAATGGCAGCATTAACCCTAAAGATTACCCTCTGGGGACATTCCAGCTGTCCTAGGAAACTGCTGAAGCACAGTATTTATTTCACCTGTTTTCTGTACCTGGACCATTGCTCCTCCAGATGTCTCCTGTGTCCACTCAGTCACGTCCTCCAAGTCTTAGCCCACTTTTCACCTTTTTCAAAGAGGCTTACCCTGGTTACCCTATGGAAGACTCCAATCAATCCTTCTTTGCCCTCTCTCCTACCAAACCTACACTTTATGCTGTTCAATATTTCAGTTTTTTCATAGCCCTTTTCACCTTCTAACATACATGTAGCTTTAAATTTATTATGTTCTGTGTCTGTCACTCCCCAGTGTAAGCCTCAGAGACCCCAGGCCTTTGTCTGCTGTGGTCACTGATGTGTTGTTAGTACATAGAAGAATACCTGATAGTTGCTGACCAACAAATATTTGCTGAATGAATAAATCCATTTATAATGCAGTAGCACTTTCTAAATTAGAATTTTGGAATTACAATTCCCTGTAACCTAAAACCATAAATGTCATTTTGATTTTGTGTATTAAAATTGACTTAATAAAAGCTCTAAGACAGGAATAGGGGTATAATTCTAATAATAATATATATCACATTATAAATATTTCTTTAAAATGGTCAGAACAGATTTTCTGAATGTGTCCCTGACAAGATTCACTTATAATAAAACTGTAAATCTTTGGGATCATTGGGAAACAAAACATCATAGCTATAGATTCCAATTTTAGTTTTTGAAATATATATAAGATGTGGTATCATATGTTCATTAACACTACAATCCTGAATATTAATGATTTTTCTTTGATGAATATGTATTTATAATAATTCAGTGTTCTGGATAGCAAATAATTCTTTTGCTATGATTATGAAAGATGATGAAGGAAATACAGAAAGCTAGGATACATGCATATTAGTCAGGTATAAAATTCCTTGAGTTTGGTTTCTAGGTTGCTTGTATTTTAAAATCATACGTGGAAAATCAAGACTATTTCCACCATTGTCAAACATAACGTACCATTAGAATGTATATAAAATTAATATAACACTTAAAAATGAGAAATATGGAAATCAGAAAATGTTTTTTTGTACAATAATTCCTACTTGTATTCATGATCTAAATTCCTTATAACTCAAACTAAAAGTAAATGCAGGTAAAATATGCCCTTGGAGGTTTATTTTATATAAAATGTTGTATCATATGAACCTAGTGTATAACAACATATCTGTTCTTAATCTATTAAATATTATTCTAACCTGTTCTTAAAATATATCTGGATTCCAAATTGTGTTTGACATAATCACTAAAATCTTAGAGGACTTGGTGCTAGATGAGGCAGTTTGCTACAATTGAAGACAATGGCCACTGGAAAGAAAGCTCTATTGGCAGAATATATACATTGTAGTGCTGGGACTTCCCTGGCAGCTTAGACTGTGAAGAATCGACCTGCAGTGCAGGAGACCCGGGTTCAATCTCCAGATTGGGAAGATCTCTTGGAGAAGGGAATGGCATCCCACTCCAGTGGTTCTAATTAGTCTTCAATTTCTCAAGCTAATAGTTTAATGAAAGCTTCTACCTTAATGATAAAGCCAATAAAAATGTATTTGACTCTATATTTCTTAGATTTGCTGGAATTTTTTTCCCGGTTTACAATTTACTTATAAATCACCTGCTCAATTTCATAAACTCAATTTTATATTCTTTCCTATTCATAGAAACTCATGTAATTATATAATTTTCTTCTAAAGCATAGGATCTGTAATGTCAAAATTTCTTATTTATTATTATTTTTGAAAACTGAAAACTTTGGGTCACTAATATATGGAGAGTGTATTTACAGCTATTGGCTATCAGATATTTCCAAAAGGACTCAGTGAGCTTCTTTCTATATTTTAATAATTTTCTTTAATGGATTTTTTAGTCAATGTCAATAGTAAAAGCTTACCTTGGTGTTTCATGACTTTAGTATAGCATGTTCTAAATCTGTGGGGAAAAAAGTGTCATGGATTATAAATTGGTTCTTTTAAAATTTATTCTGGTAAAATATATATAACTTATGAAATAAAATTTAATTACCGCCACTAACATGATAGAACTAACCAAAAATCCTTGTGTGTGTGTATGTGTGTTCTTCAAAATATTATTGTAAAGACTATTTCCAATCAACCTATCAAAAATATGAATTGGACCTCAAAATTACATGGATTGATGTATATGGACAGAGGTATATGCGGTTTTTCTGTAATGGCAACAAACTGTCAATGATAGATGAACTGAAAAGTTCATGACTGATGCCTTCAGATGCTTACACTGAGTGTGGTCTGTTCACTGCCTCCATTGGGTAGAGATTTATCATGACGGCAATTTTTTTTGCAAAACAATTGAAAAAGAGGACTTGGTGCTAGATGAGGCAGTTTGCTACAATTGAAGACAATGGCCACTGGAAAGAAAGCTCTATTGGCAGAATATATACATTGTAGTGCTGGGACTTCCCTGGCAGCTTAGACTGTGAAGAATCGACCTGCAGTGCAGGAGACCCGGGTTCAATCTCCAGATTGGGAAGATCTCTTGGAGAAGGGAATGGCATCCCACTCCAGTGGTTCTAATTAGTCTTCAATTTCTCAAGCTAATAGTTTAATGAAAGCTTCTACCTTAATGATAAAGCCAATAAAAATGTATTTGACTCTATATTTCTTAGATTTGCTGGAATTTTTTCCAGGTTTACAATTTACTTATAAATCACCTGCTCAATTTCATAAACTCAATTTTATATTCTTTCCTATTCATAGAAACTCATGTAATTATATAATTTTCTTCTAAAGCATAGGATCTGTAATGTCAAAATTTCTTATTTATTATTATTTTTGAAAACTGAAAACTTTGGGTCACTAATATATGGAGAGTGTATTTACAGCTATTGGCTATCAGATATTTCCAAAAGGACTCAGTGAGCTTCTTTCTATATTTTAATAATTTTCTTTAATGGATTTTTTAGTCAATGTCAATAGAAAAAGCTTACCTTTGTGTTTCATGACTTTAGTATAGCATGTTCTAAATCTGTGGGGAAAAAAGTGTCATGGATTATAAATTGGTTCTTTTAAAATTTATTCTGGTAAAATATATATAACTTATGAAATAAAATTTAATTACCGCCACTAACATGATAGAACTAACCAAAAATCCTTGTGTGTGTGTATGTGTGTTCTTCAAAATATTATTGTAAAGACTATTTCCAATCAACCTATCAAAAATATGAATTGGACCTCAAAATTACATGGATTGATGTATATGGACAGAGGTATATGCGGTTTTTCTGTAATGGCAACAAACTGTCAATGATAGATGAACTGAAAAGTTCATGACTGATGCCTTCAGATGCTTACACTGAGTGTGGTCTGTTCACTGCCTCCATTGGGTAGAGATTTATCCAGAAAGAGGATTTCCTATGTTTCTCCTTCAGTAGGCTGTCTGATGGTCTCCTGAAACACTGATGAGCTCTTTCTTACACAAGCTGGTTTATTCTACAGATTAATGCATCTCTAGCTGTGGCCGCAAAATTGCAGTAGGTGAGAAAGCTTCTGCATAGAGAGTCTATAGGTCTATTTTCTAATAAAGTCAAGCATTGGTGATTAAATGAATAAACAATATATTTCGCACATTTTTGTGATGTCAGTTTCATGTATAAGGAGCCATGAAGCAGCATGAATCAGTCTGAGGATAGAGGATTTTTAGCATAGTGAAGATACTCTGTAGGCTACTAGAGTAATAGGTATATATCATTATGTGCATGCTAAGTTTCTTCAGTCATGTCTGACTCTTTGCCACACTTTGGACTGAAGCCCACAAGGCTTTTCTATCCATGGGATTCCCCAGGCAAGAATATGGGGATAAGTTGCCATGTCCTTCTCCAGGGGATCTTCCTGACCCAGGGATTGAACCTGTGGCTCCCGCATTTCCTACATTGGCAGGTGGGTTCTTTACCATGAGTATCACCTAGAAAGCCCTATATATCATTATGCATTTGTCCAAATCCATGGATTGCACAGCACCAAGAGTGAAGCTTCCTGTAAATGATGGAATTTGGGTAATAATTATGTGTTAATGCAGATTCATGGATTGTAACAAATGTTGATAATGGGAAAGATGCTGATAATGGGAGTGAAAGCCACTCAGTTGTGTCCAGCTCTTTGCAACCCGTGAACCGTATAGCCTGCCAGACTCATCTGTCTATGTAATTCTCCAGGCAAGAATATTGGAGTGGGTAGCGTTTTCCTTCTTTAGGGAATCTTCCTGATCCAGGAATTGAACCCAGGTCTCCTGTATTGCAGGCAGATTCTTTACCGTCTCAGCCACCAGGGATGTCTGATAACGGGAAAGATGATCCATGCGTGGGGATAGGAGGTATGGGGTAACTCTCTACTTTTCCTCAACTTTTCTGTGAGCCTTAAATTTGATGTATATGGACAGAGGTATATGCGGTTTTTCTGTAATGGCAACAAACTGTCAATGATAGATGAACTGAAAAGTTCATGAGTGTGGTCTGTTCACTGCCTCCATTGGGTAGAGATTTATCCAGAAAGAGGATTTCCTATGTTTCTCCTTCAGTAGGCTGTCTGATGGTCTCCTGAAACACTGATGAGCTCTTTCTTACACAAGCTGGTTTATTCTACAGATTAATGCATCTCTAGCTGTGGCCGCAAAATTGCAGTAGGTGAGAAAGCTTCTGCATAGAGAGTCTATAGGTCTATTTTCTAATAAAGTCAAGCATTGGTGATTAAATGAATAAACAATATATTTCGCACATTTTTGTGATGTCAGTTTCATGTATAAGGAGCCATGAAGCAGCATGAATCAGTCTGAGGATAGAGGATTTTTAGCATAGTGAAGATACTCTGTAGGCTACTAGAGTAATAGGTATATATCATTATGTGCATGCTAAGTTTCTTCAGTCATGTCTGACTCTTTGCCACACTTTGGACTGAAGCCCACAAGGCTTTTCTATCCATGGGATTCCCCAGGCAAGAATATGGGGATAAGTTGCCATGTCCTTCTCCAGGGGATCTTCCTGACCCAGGGATTGAACCTGTGGCTCCCGCATTTCCTACATTGGCAGGTGGGTTCTTTACCATGAGTATCACCTAGAAAGCCCTATATATCATTATGCATTTGTCCAAATCCATGGATTGCACAGCACCAAGAGTGAAGCTTCCTGTAAATGATGGAATTTGGGTAATAATTATGTGTTAATGCAGATTCATGGATTGTAACAAATGTTGATAATGGGAAAGATGCTGATAATGGGAGTGAAAGCCACTCAGTTGTGTCCAGCTCTTTGCAACCCGTGAACCGTATAGCCTGCCAGACTCATCTGTCTATGTAATTCTCCAGGCAAGAATATTGGAGTGGGTAGCGTTTTCCTTCTTTAGGGAATCTTCCCAATCCAGGAATTGAACCCAGGTCTCCTGTATTGCAGGCAGATTCTTTACCATCTGAGCCACCAGAGAAGTCTGATAACGGGAAAGATGATCCATGCGTGGGGATAGGAGGTATGGGGTAACTCTCTACTTTTCCTCAACTTTTCTGTGAGCCTTAAACTGCCCCCCAAAATATATTTTTAAAAATAAAAGACTAGAGAACCAGAGGAAGGACACTGATCATTTTCATGGCATTTAAAGTGTACTTCACTATTTACTCAGGCCTAGACATATAGAGAGTCAGTACCACAGATCTGGACCCCAAGCACTTCCCCCACAGCTGACGGAAAACATCAAGTACAAACAGGCTATTTGTTCTCCTTTTTAACATGTGAAAATAAGACCTGAGTTGGAAAGCTCTGGGATAGGCTCTTGCTATTCTGCAGGGCCATTTTGCATAGATTCATCAGCTATGAGAACAGCCAAAGTCCTCCAGAGAGAAAGGGGAAGTCAGGCTCATTGAGTGCAGTTCAGTAAAAAAAAGAAAAAAAAAAAAGGAAAATCCTAGTTTGAATCAGCCTGAAGGTTAATAGAGAAAAGAATTACATAAATGCAGTCCTTTTCCCCAAGGCTGGGTTACTGTCAGCAGAAGATGATTGAGTTAGCAAAGGCATTTCCCCTTTCCTTCTAAAAATTTCAGCATCCAGAATTCCACTCCAGCACATTGCCCTTTCTCCTCACTCACCTCCACCCCCACATATTCTTTAAAGAGAGCATCTAAGTCTGCCAAGTATGTAAACCTCCCCAGTGAACTATGACGAATGTCTCATCACAAACACACAGCATGATAGAGGAAATTGTTGAAATTGGTTTAAATGGTTTAAAATAGCCATTCCATTCTACTGGTGAGGAAAGAAAATTGAAAATCCAAACAGACCAGTAATCACGCTCTGTTTGCATCTATAAAAATACGGTGCTGACAACTTACGCAGACTTTAGGTTTTATTGTTCCACTTTCATATTTTCAAAAAATTGGTCTGTATCTTTTACCGTTGGTGATCAGGGCAAGGAGACCACAGAAGAAAGCATTCATCTGAAGGAAGGAATGACCACACTATTATATATGTCAAGTATTTGACTCTTATTTAATGGCCCAAGAATTTTTATATAATATAGATACTCTAGATTTATTTTATTACTTTTTAATACTTAGTGAGCATGCCATCATATATTTTAAAACTTTTAGATTTATTTCTGTAAGAGGTTTTAGAAATTTTATGGATGACTTTCTAATAAAGATCCCATTGTCCTATAATTCATTTCTCCCGTACTATTTCACTTAAAAACAACCTACTAATTTTCAACCTTCTATCACTGGTTGAAACAGCATTTAGAACTTCTATTACATCCTTAATGTTCTACATCATTATTACTTTGCTCCATTAGTAATACTCACAAATAAGATTTTAACACGTGCAAAACCATCTGGTATGCTCTAGACCGTAGGGGGTACCTGAAAACATAGGAAGCTCTGGTGCAGTTCAGGGCCATTTTGCATAGATTCATCAGCTATGAGAACAGCCAAAGTCCTCCAGAGAGAAAGGGGAAGTCAGGCTCATTGAGTGCAGTTCAGTAAAAAAAAGAAAAAAAAGGAAAATCCTAGTTTGAATCAGCCTGAAGGTTAATAGAGAAAAGAATTACATAAATGCAGTCCTTTTCCCCAAGGCTGGGTTACTGTCAGCAGAAGATGATTGAGTTAGCAAAGGCATTTCCCCTTTCCTTCTAAAAATTTCAGCATCCAGAATTCCACTCCAGCACATTGCCCTTTCTCCTCACTCACCTCCACCCCCACATATTCTTTAAAGAGAGCATCTAAGTCTGCCAAGTATGTAAACCTCCCCAGTGAACTATGACGAATGTCTCATCACAAACACACAGCATGATAGAGGAAATTGTTGAAATTGGTTTAAATGGTTTAAAATAGCCATTCCATTCTACTGGTGAGGAAAGAAAATTGAAAATCCAAACAGACCAGTAATCACGCTCTGTTTGCATCTATAAAAATACGGTGCTGACAACTTACGCAGACTTTAGGTTTTATTGTTCCACTTTCATATTTTCAAAAAATTGGTCTGTATCTTTTACCGTTGGTGATCAGGGCAAGGAGACCACAGAAGAAAGCATTCATCTGAAGGAAGGAATGACCACACTATTATATATGTCAAGTATTTGACTCTTATTTAATGGCCCAAGAATTTTTATATAATATAGATACTCTAGATTTATTTTATTACTTTTTAATACTTAGTGAGCATGCCATCATATATTTTAAAACTTTTAGATTTATTTCTGTAAGAGGTTTTAGAAATTTTATGGATGACTTTCTAATAAAGATCCCATTGTCCTATAATTCATTTCTCCCGTACTATTTCACTTAAAAACAACCTACTAATTTTCAACCTTCTATCACTGGTTGAAACAGCATTTAGAACTTCTATTACATCCTTAATGTTCTACATCATTATTACTTTTTGCTCCATTAGTAATACTCACAAATAAGATTTTAACACGTGCAAAAACCATCTGGTATGCTCTAGACCGTGAGGTCCAGGAGAGTTGTGCTACCTGAAAAGGACTTGATTCATGTAGCATTGCTCATTTAAAATATTTTCTTTGGTTTGTCTAGTGCTTGTTTTAAATACATGAGTGCCCCAGTTTAAGATTTATTATACCCATTAGTATTGCTTTGTTGAAACTGTAGTATGCATTCTACAAAGTATCTACAATTTATGATGATAAGTTCAAAGTTTTATAATTATTGTAGTAATTTCCAACTCATTCACTTGTCATTTTTTATTTCCAGACGTTTCCACACAAATTTTCAAAATTAAAAAGGCTCTTGTCCAACTTGGTCTTTTTTCAAAAGGTAATAATTTTAGCTTTGGTAAAGCAAAAGTCGGTCTTGAAATATATCAAATATTTTCCCTATTTAGCATATTAAGGATGGGTCAGCAAACCTCAAAAAAACTGGATACATTGAAGCACTGAAATGGCTGATTCCTAGAGGTCATTTTTCCAGCATGTATTCTTTCAAACTAATATTTAGATTCAATGAATGAAAGTATCAGAAACTTCCTTTTAAGATGTTTTTGAAATTCCAGTTAAGAAGAGCTTTCTGGATCATGTAGGGGAATGAAGCTTAGCAATTCTACCCTTTCTGATCTATCCTCTCATGGAGAGAATTTTCCTTCAGTTAAGGTGTGTTATTTGAGCTGCATTGCCATACATAGTTTCTGCATGGGTATCCTGGTCCTCTATCATTGCTCTATGGTGTTGCATCACTGGACCATTTTTACAGCCAGTGCTGTAACTTCACGGGCTCTCCAGGTGGCTTGGTGGTAAAGAATCTGCCTGCCAATGCAGGAGATGCAGGAGAGGCAGATTCAAATCCCAAATTGGAGGAGGAAATGGCAACTCACTCCAGTAATCTTGTCTGGGAAATCCCATGGACGGAGGAAGCTGGCCAGCTATAGAGCATAGGGTTGCAAAAAATCAGACACAACTGAGAAACTGAGCGCTCACACGGAAGACATAATGCGAGAAATGATGAAGTCGCTTATCACTGCCCTTGCAGTCTCTACCATATTTTATTAATTGTGCTGCATCTTAGTGGAATCTCAGTTACACAGCTAGAGAGTCATCAAAAGGTCATCTCTAAGGTGCTGAGAAACCAGAATCAATGCTGTTCTGGTTGAGTTAACATTATTATTTGCTTTGCTTAAGACATTAAAGAGACTAGCATGGTGAGAGATGAACAGAGAAACACCCTAACATAGTCTTAAAACTCCAATTTACAAAATCATTCAGACACTTCCTTGAAACAACTTAAAGTATGATTTTTAGGTTAATTTCCTATTAAAATCAGTAAATTCAGTATGACTCAGTTCCTATTTAGTGCCTTTGAGCTAGACATATGCCTGGAATAGTAGCCATTTGGTTTTATCACACTTGAGAGTAAAGCTATTAAAACACATATTCAGTGCTAACTACTGGTTCTTAGTCTACCTTGTCAGCCTGACAGATTTTTTAAGGAGTATTAGTATTATTTCTTTCAGCTTATTAGCAATAGCCTCAGATATGCTGATGACACCACCCTTATGGAAGAAAGAGAAGAGGAACTAAAGAGCCTTTTGATGAATGTGAAAGAGGAGAGTGAAAAAGCTGGCCTAAAACTCAACATTCAAAAAATGAAGATCGTGGCATCTGGTCCCATCACTTCATGGCAAATAGAGGGGCAAACATGAAAACTGACAGACTATTTTTTGGGTTCCAAAATCACTGTGAATGGTGACTGCAACTATGAAACTAAAAGGCACTTGCTCCTTGAAAGAAAAGTCATGAGAGGGTGGAGCTAAGATGGCGGTGTAGAAGGACGTGCACTCATCTCTCCTGCAATATCGTCTGAATTGCGATGAGTTCCTGGGAAACCATCGACAAAAGGAGGTTGGATCTGATCACAGAGAGGACACCCCACATCGAATAACAAAGGAGAAGCCGCATCAAGACGGTAGGAGGGGCGCAATCGCACTTTTAAAAGTCAAACCTCATACACGCCGGAGAGGCTGGGCGGGCCAAAGGCACAAAGCCTGTTGCAGATCAAAACCTGGGAGAGGAGCACTGACACCCACAAGGGACTGAGCCAGACCTGCTTTGGAGGGTCCAGGTGCCCCCTTGAGCTAGAAGTGCCCTTGAGCAGGCCTCGGAAGGGCGGCACTCAGTTCCCTTTGGAGGAGGTTACCATTAACCCGATCACAGAGTCGCCGAAGAGGACGGGAAAGTCTCTGTGCACTGTGATCCGGGAGAGGGAATAGCGATCCTGCATGAGACTGAGCCAGACTCACCTCTGAGTAACCTGACGTCTCAGCGGTGGCGGGGTCGACGGTGGACTGCAGCAGGGTCGGGGGCACTGCGGAAGTGCTTCCCATAGAGCGAGTGAGAATAAATCCTCTGTGAGAGAGACGCCATTTTCCCTACTGTAGTTAGGCTGCTGGTCAAACTGCAGGGCTGCTGGGCAAGCTACAGGAGGAATTTAGCTCCACCCAGCAAGAAAAGGATTTGGATTAAGAAACTCCCAGGCAGCCTGGGGGCCTTTAATTCTGGAATAGGAAACAAACAGTCAAAGAGGTCTCCAGATCCAACCACTGCCAGAGAAGAGGAACTAAAGAGCCTTTTGATGAATGTGAAAGAGGAGAGTGAAAAAGCTGGCCTAAAACTCAACATTCAAAAAATGAAGATCGTGGCATCTGGTCCCATCACTTCATGGCAAATAGAGGGGCAAACATGAAAACTGACAGACTATTTTTTGGGTTCCAAAATCACTGTGAATGGTGACTGCAACTATGAAACTAAAAGGCACTTGCTCCTTGAAAGAAAAGTCATGAGAGGGTGGAGCTAAGATGGCGGTGTAGAAGGACGTGCACTCATCTCTCCTGCAATATCGTCTGAATTGCGATGAGTTCCTGGGAAACCATCGACAAAAGGAGGTTGGATCTGATCACAGAGAGGACACCCCACATCGAATAACAAAGGAGAAGCCGCATCAAGACGGTAGGAGGGGCGCAATCGCACTTTTAAAAGTCAAACCTCATACACGCCGGAGAGGCTGGGCGGGCCAAAGGCACAAAGCCTGTTGCAGATCAAAACCTGGGAGAGGAGCACTGACACCCACAAGGGACTGAGCCAGACCTGCTTTGGAGGGTCCAGGTGCCCCCTTGAGCTAGAAGTGCCCTTGAGCAGGCCTCGGAAGGGCGGCACTCAGTTCCCTTTGGAGGAGGTTACCATTAACCCGATCACAGAGTCGCCGAAGAGGACTGGAAAGTCTCTGTGCACTGTGATCCGGGAGAGGGGAATAGCGATCCTGCATGAGACTGAGCCAGACTCACCTCTGAGTAACCTGACGTCTCCCGCGGTGGCGGGGGTCGACGGTGGCCTGCAGCAGGGTCGGGGTCACTGCGGAAGTGCTTCCCATAGAGCATATGGGAATAAATCCTCTGTGAGACAGACGCCATTTTCCCTACTGTAGTTTGGCTGCTGGTCAAACTGCAGGGCTGCTGGGCAAGCTACAGGGAGGGAATTTAGCTCCACCCAGCAAGAAAAGGGATTTGGATTAAGAAACTCCCAGGGGCAGCCTGGGCGGGCCTTTTAATTCTGGAATAGGCCGAAACAAACAGTCAAAGAGGTCTCCAGATCCAACCACTGCCAGAGGCAAGAAAAAGACTGATAATTCCTGAATAGTCAGCAAGAGACAGAAGAACATAAACACTATTTTCACGTTTTGTCTGAAGCTGGAGTTACTGCTGGACTTTAAAATTTCATTTTTTGTATTGTATTACTTTGTTTCAATTTTTTTTTTTCTCTTTTTTCCAAACCAACTCAGTGCACCCACCGCTTTGTTTTTTTTGTTTTTGTTTTTTTTGTTTCTTTTCTTGGGGGTATGTGTGAGAGAGAGAGTGGGTGTGTTCATTTCCTTCACTGAATTCTATTGAAGCTACTAATCTTATCAGTAAGACTGAATATATTCAAGTTTACATACTTTTTTTTCTTTCTTTTTCCTTTTAAACCACACATTTTATTTTGGTATAAACTTCTGGTTCCCCATTGGCCTTTTAAGGTTCTGTGGGGGTTTTGTTTGTTTTTATTATTTTTGCTTTGTTTTTCTATATTTTTCTATAAAATTTAGATCTTTTAATTTTTAATAATTTTTCACTTGTACTACTACTTCCTCTATAATTCTTTGCTTTCTCTGAAGTTCCTTTCCTATAGCACTAAATTCTAATACATACAAATCTTTATCTCCCTATATTTAACTTTGCAATATTATTCTATATTTCTCTTCTATCCTCCCTTTCTCTTTTTCCCTTTCCCCACCATATTTCTTAGTCTGTTCCGTCCTCATTGCCTTATCCCCAACGGGGATCCTGCTCTAGCATTATTCTCCAATTGGTGCTCTACTTAGTTTGCTTATTAACTGGTGGATATCATTCTTGGATTTCTCTATTCGCCGTGCTAACGTATTGTACTGTATTTTTGATTGGAATGCTTGGGTTATGTTATAGCCGTATATGTTTATGTGTATAATTCAATACGCTAGATGATACTTGCATAATTTTTAAATTGCCATTTGTCAAAGGTATACCTTCTGTTTCTCATTTGCATATATATGTTTTAATATCATTTAATGCCATAACAAACCAGCCGTGAAATCTTCATTCCCTGGTCAGGCAACAAGCCCCGGGGTTTTAAGGAGGGTGCACTGACTCCAAAACTCTACAATACTAGAGAACGCCTAACACTAAAGAGCAGTATACAAGTGAGAACGCCAACAAAGGTAATCACTTGTATGCAAGTCCTGACATCACCCAATCACCAGCATCACCCAGAATAGAAGCCCCATTCAAATAACAAACACCAACAGACGTAACTCAAAGTCTGGGAAAAGGAAATCCCAAACAGAGTCAGTTCTAAAAAATTAATAATAACAATGAAATGGCAGAGAAATACCACACAAGTGAAGGAACAATCCACAAACACACAAGATCAAATTAATGAAGAGAATTTGGACAAACTTTCTGAAAGTGATTTCAGAAGAATGATAGTAAAGATGATCAAAGACACTGAAAACAGAATGTCAGAGAAATTGCAAGATACAACTAACACACTGAATAAAGAAATACAAGAACTTACCAAAAAAGTAACAGAGACAAACAACTCAATTGCTGAACTGAAAAACACTGTAGAAGGAATCAAGAGCAGAGTATCTGAGACAGAAGATCGGATAAGTAAGCTGGAAGATAAAATGGTGGAAGTAACTACTGAAAAACAGACTCTAGCTCAAAGAATGAAAAGAGCAGAGGATAGCCTCAGAGACCTCTGGGATAATATCAAACGCACCAATATTCGAATTATAGGGGTTCCAGAAGAAGAAGAAAAAAAGAAAGGCTATGAGAAAATTTTTGAAGAGATTATAGTTGAAAATTTCCCCAGCATGGGAAAAGAAATAGTCAATCAAGTCCAGGAAGCACAAAGAGTACCATATAGAATCAATCCGAGAAAAAACACACCAAGACACATATTAATGAAGTTAACACAAATTAGACACAAAGATAGAATTCTCAAAGCAGCAAGGGAAAAGCAACTAGTGACATACAAGGGAAAGCCCATCCGTTTAACAGCTGATCTTTCAACAGAAACTCTGCAGGCCAGAAGGGAATGGCAGGACACATTTAAACGGCTGAAAGAGAATAATCTGCAACCAAGAATCCTCTACCCTGCAAGGATCTCATTCAAAATGGATGGAGAAATCAAAAGCTTTACAGACAAGCAAAAATTAAAAGAATTTAGTCACACCAAACCAGCCTTACAACAAGTGTTAAAGGGACTTATATAGAAAACAAGTATAAAAGGAGAAGATCCACGAAACAAACCCATCATAACATCTAAGAAGATGACAATAGGATCATTTGTATCAATAATTACTTTGAATGTCAATGGACTAAATGCCCCAACCAAAAGACACAGAGTGGCTGAATGGATCCAAAAACACGACCCATACATATGCTGCCTCCAGGAAACTCATTTCAGACCTAGAGACACTCATAGACTGAAAGTGAGAGAGAGAAAAAGATATTCCATGGAAATGGAAATCAAAAGAAAGCTGGAGTAGCAATCCTCATATCAGATAAAATAGATTTTAAAGTAAAGAAGATTCTAAGAGACAAGGCAGGTCACTACATCATGATTAAGGGATCCATCCAAGAAGAAGACATAACAATCATAAATATCTATGCTCCCAACGCAGGAGCACCCCAATACATAAGACAAACACTTTCAGACATAAAAGAAGACATTGACAGCAACACAATCATAGTAGGAGACTTTAACACTCCTCTCACACCAATGGACAGATCATCCAAACAGAAAATTAATAAAGAAACACAAGCCTTAAATGACACACTAGAAGAAATGGACCTCATTGATATCAAACGCAAAAATATTTGAATTATAGGGGTTCCAGAAGAAGAAGAAAAAAAGAAAGGCTATGAGAAAATTTTTGAAGAGATTATAGTTGAAAATTTCCCCAGCATGGGAAAAGAAATAGTCAATCAAGTCCAGGAAGCACAAAGAGTACCATATAGAATCAATCCGAGAAAAAACACACCAAGACACATATTAATGAAGTTAACACAAATTAGACACAAAGATAGAATTCTCAAAGCAGCAAGGGAAAAGCAACTAGTGACATACAAGGGAAAGCCCATCCGTTTAACAGCTGATCTTTCAACAGAAACTCTGCAGGCCAGAAGGGAATGGCAGGACACATTTAAACGGCTGAAAGAGAATAATCTGCAACCAAGAATCCTCTACCCTGCAAGGATCTCATTCAAAATGGATGGAGAAATCAAAAGCTTTACAGACAAGCAAAAATTAAAAGAATTTAGTCACACCAAACCAGCCTTACAACAAGTGTTAAAGGGACTTATATAGAAAACAAGTATAAAAGGAGAAGATCCACGAAACAAACCCATCATAACATCTAAGAAGATGACAATAGGATCATTTGTATCAATAATTACTTTGAATGTCAATGGACTAAATGCCCCAACCAAAAGACACAGAGTGGCTGAATGGATCCAAAAACACGACCCATACATATGCTGCCTCCAGGAAACTCATTTCAGACCTAGAGACACTCATAGACTGAAAGTGAGAGAGAGAAAAAGATATTCCATGGAAATGGAAATCAAAAGAAAGCTGGAGTAGCAATCCTCATATCAGATAAAATAGATTTTAAAGTAAAGAAGATTCTAAGAGACAAGGCAGGTCACTACATCATGATTAAGGGATCCATCCAAGAAGAAGACATAACAATCATAAATATCTATGCTCCCAACGCAGGAGCACCCCAATACATAAGACAAACACTTTCAGACATAAAAGAAGACATTGACAGCAACACAATCATAGTAAGAGACTTTAACACTCCTCTCACACCAATGGACAGATCATCCAAACAGAAAATTAATAAAGAAACACAAGCCTTAAATGACACACTAGAAGAAATGGACCTCATTGATATCTTTAGGACTTTCCATCCAAAAGCAGAAGAATACACTTTCTTCTCAAGTGCTCACGGAACATTCTCCAGGATAGACCACATCTTGGGCCACAAATCAATCCTTAGTCAATTCAAGAAAACTGAAATTCTATCAACCATCTTCTCGGACCACAATGCAGTGAGACTAGAGATCAACTACAGGGAAAAAACCGCTAAAAACACAAACACATGGAGATTAAACAACACATACCTAAAAAACTAACTGATCATTGAGGAAATCAAAGGAGAAATAAAAAAAATTCCTAGAAGAAAATGACAATGAACACACGACAGTGCAAAACCTATGGGATACTGCAAAAGCAGTTCTAAGAGGGAAGTTTATAGCAATTCAATCCCACCTCAAGAAACTAGGAAAATCTCAAACAGACGACCTTACCTTACGCTTAAAACAACTGGAGAAAGAAGAACAAAAACACCCCAAGGCCAGCAGAAGAAGGGAAATCATAAAGATCAGAGCAGAAATAAATGAAAAAGAAACAAAAGAAACAATAGTAAAGATAAATAAAACAAAAAGCTGGTTCTTCGAAAAAGTCAATAAAATCGACACACCACTGGCCAGACTCATCAAGAAAAAGAGAGAGAAGAACCAGATCACCAAAATCAAAAATGAAAAAGGAGAGATTACAATGGATAATGCAGAAATCCAAAGGATTATAAGAGACTATTATGAACAACTCTATGGCAACAAACTGGACAACCTGGAAGAAATGGACAGTTTCTTAGAGAAGATTAATCTCCCAAGACTCAACCAGGAAGAAATAGAAACTATGAACAAGCCAATCACAAGCTCAGAAATTGACCTTGTGATCAAAAATCTACCCAAAAATAAAAGCCCAGGGCTAGATGGTTTCACAAGTGAATTCTACCAAACATTTAAAGAAGAGCTAATGCCTGTCCTTCTAAAACTCTTCCAAAAAATTGCCCAGGAAGGAACACTTCCAAACACATTCTATGAGGCCACCATCACCCTGATACCAAAGCCAGGCAAAGACATCACAAAAAAAGAAAATTATAGGCCAATTTCACTGATGAATCTAGATGCCAAAATCCTCAACAAAATCCTAGCAAACAGAATTCAGCAACACATATTCATCACGATCAAGTTGGGTTCATCCCAGGCATGCAAGGATTCTTCAACATCCGCAAATCAATCAATGTGATACACCATATCAACAAATTGAAAGACAAAAATCACATGATCATCTCAATAGATGCAGAAAAAGCCTTTGACAAAGTACAGCATCCATTTATGATAAAAACTCTTCAAAAATGGGCATAGAAGGAACTTAACATAGTGAAAGCCATATATGAGAAGCCCACAGCAAACATTATCCTCAATGGTGAAAAACTCAAAGCATTCCCTCTAAGATCAGGAACAAGACAAGGGTGTCCACTTTCACCACTCTTATTCAACATAGTCCTGGAAGAAAATGACAATGAACACACGACAGTGCAAAACCTATGGGATACTGCAAAAGCAGTTCTAAGAGGGAAATTTATAGCAATTCAATCCCACCTCAAGAAACTAGGAAAATCTCAAACAGACGACCTTACCTTACGCTTAAAACAACTGGAGAAAGAAGAACAAAAACACCCCAAGGCCAGCAGAAGAAGGAAATCATAAAGATCAGAGCAGAAATAAATGAAAAAGAAACAAAAGAAACAATAGTAAAGATAAATAAAACAAAAAGCTGGTTCTTCGAAAAAGTCAATAAAATCGACACACCACTGGCCAGACTCATCAAGAAAAAGAGAGAGAAGAACCAGATCACCAAAATCAAAAATGAAAAAGGAGAGATTACAATGGATAATGCAGAAATCCAAAGGATTATAAGAGACTATTATGAACAACTCTATGGCAACAAACTGGACAACCTGGAAGAAATGGACAGTTTCTTAGAGAAGATTAATCTCCCAAGACTCAACCAGGAAGAAATAGAAACTATGAACAAGCCAATCACAAGCTCAGAAATTGACCTTGTGATCAAAAATCTACCCAAAAATAAAAGCCCAGGGCTAGATGGTTTCACAAGTGAATTCTACCAAACATTTAAAGAAGAGCTAATGCCTGTCCTTCTAAAACTCTTCCAAAAAATTGCCCAGGAAGGAACACTTCCAAACACATTCTATGAGGCCACCATCACCCTGATACCAAAGCCAGGCAAAGACATCACAAAAAAAGAAAATTATAGGCCAATTTCACTGATGAATCTAGATGCCAAAATCCTCAACAAAATCCTAGCAAACAGAATTCAGCAACACATCCCCAAGCTCATTCATCACGATCAAGTTGGGTTCATCCCAGGCATGCAAGGATTCTTCAACATCCGCAAATCAATCAATGTGATACACCATATCAACAAATTGAAAGACAAAAATCACATGATCATCTCAATAGATGCAGAAAAAGCCTTTGACAAAGTACAGCATCCATTTATGATAAAAACTCTTCAAAAAATGGGCATAGAAGGAACTTAACATAGTGAAAGCCATATATGAGAAGCCCACAGCAAACATTATCCTCAATGGTGAAAAACTCAAAGCATTCCCTCTAAGATCAGGAACAAGACAAGGGTGTCCACTTTCACCACTCTTATTCAACATAGTCCTGGAAGTTCTAGCAACAGCAAGAAGAGAAGAGAAAGAAATCAAAGGAATCCAGATTGGAAAAGAAGAAGTCAAACTCTCTCTATTTGCAGATGACATGATATTATACATAGAAAATCCCAAAGACACTATTACAAAACTACTAGAGTTAATCAGCGAATTCAGCAAAGTCACAGGATACAAAATCAATATTCAGAAATCACTGGCATTCCTATACACAAACAATGAAAAATCAGAAAATGAAATCAAAGAGGCAATCCCCTTCACCATCGCAACCAAAAGAATCAAATATCTAGGAATAAACCTACCCAAAGAAACAAAAGAACTGTACACAGAAAATTACAAGATACTCATGAGAGACATTAAAGAAGACTTAAACAGATGGAGAAATATTCCATGTTCCTGGGTCGGGAGAATCAATATTGTGAAAATGACCATACTACCAAATGTCATCTATAGATTCAATGTGATCCCTATCAAACTTCCAATGACATTCTTCACAGAACTAGACCCACGAATAACACAGTTCATATGGAAACACAAAAGACCTCGAATAGCCAAAGCAATCCTCAGGAAGCAGAATGGAGCTGGGGGGATTAGCCTCCCCAGCTTCAGACTCTACTACAAAGCAACAGTCATCAAGACAGTATGGTACTGGCACAAAAACAGAAATATCGACCAATGGAACAAGATCGAGAACCCAGAGATAAAGCCACGCACCTATGGCTACCTTATTTTTGACAAAGGAGGCGAACATATAAAATGGGACAAAGACAGCCTCTTCAACAAATGGTGCTGGGAAAATTGGACAGCTACATGCAAGAAAATGAAGTTGGAACATACCCTGACAAAAATCACATGATCATCTCAATAGATGCAGAAAAAGCCTTTGACAAAGTACAGCATCCAATATGATAAAAACTCTTCAAAAAATGGGCATAGAAGGAACTTAACATAGTGAAAGCCATATATGAGAAGCCCACAGCAAACATTATCCTCAATGGTGAAAAACTCAAAGCATTCCCTCTAAGATCAGGAACAAGACAAGGGTGTCCACTTTCACCACTCTTATTCAACATAGTCCTGGAAGTTCTAGCAACAGCAAGAAGAGAAGAGAAAGAAATCAAAGGAATCCAGATTGGAAAAGAAGAAGTCAAACTCTCTCTATTTGCAGATGACATGATATTATACATAGAAAATCCCAAAGACACTATTACAAAACTACTAGAGTTAATCAGCGAATTCAGCAAAGTCACAGGATACAAAATCAATATTCAGAAATCACTGGCATTCCTATACACAAACAATGAAAAATCAGAAAATGAAATCAAAGAGGCAATCCCCTTCACCATCGCAACCAAAAGAATCAAATATCTAGGAATAAACCTACCCAAAGAAACAAAAGAACTGTACACAGAAAATTACAAGATACTCATGAGAGACATTAAAGAAGACTTAAACAGATGGAGAAATATTCCATGTTCCTGGGTCGGAAGAATCAATATTGTGAAAATGACCATACTACCAAATGTCATCTATAGATTCAATGTGATCCCTATCAAACTTCCAATGACATTCTTCACAGAACTAGACCCACGAATAACACAGTTCATATGGAAACACAAAAGACCTCGAATAGCCAAAGCAATCCTCAGGAAGCAGAATGGAGCTGGGGGGATTAGCCTCCCCAGCTTCAGACTCTACTACAAAGCAACAGTCATCAAGACAGTATGGTACTGGCATAAAAACAGAAATATCGACCAATGGAACAAGATCGAGAACCCAGAGATAAAGCCACGCACCTATGGCTACCTTATTTTTGACAAAGGAGGCGAACATATAAAATGGGACAAAGACAGCCTCTTCAACAAATGGTGCTGGGAAAATTGGACAGCTACATGCAAGAAAATGAAGTTGGAACATACCCTGACACCATACACAAAGATCAACTCAAAATGGATTAAAGACTTAAATGTAAGGCCAGAAACCATCAAACTCTTAGAGGAGAATATAGGCAAAACCCTCAAGGACATCAATCAAAGCAAGATCTTCTCTGACCCACCTACTAGAATAGTGGAACTAAAAAGACAAATGAACATGTGGGACCTAATGAAACTTAAAAGCTTTTGTACAGCAAAAGAAATTACAAAAAGCTGAACAGACAGCCCACAGAGTGGGAGAAAATCATAGCAAATGAAACAACAGACAAAGAATTAATCTCCAAAATCTACAAGCAACTCAGACAACTCAGCACTGGAAAAACGAACAACCCAATCAAAAAATGGGAAAAGGACCTAAACAGACTCCTCTCCAAAGAGGACATACAGATGGCCCAAAAACACATGAAACGATGCTCAACTTCACTAATAATTAGAGAAATGCAAATCAAAACTACAATGAGATATCACCTCACACCCGTCAGAATGGCCATCATCCACAAATCGACAGACAATAAATGCTGGAGAGGCTGCGGAGAAAAGGGAACACTCCTGCATTGCTGGTGGGAGTGTAAATTGATACAGCCTCTATGGAAGACAGTCTGGAGATTTCTTTAAAAATTAAAAATAGAAGCACCATATGACCCAGCAATCCCACTCTTAGCCTTATACCCTGACGAAATCAAAATTGAAAGAAGCACCTGTACCCCAATGTTCATTGCAGCTCTCTATACAATAGCTAGAACATGGAAGGAACCTAGATGCCCATCGACGAATGAATAGATCCAAAAGCTCTGGTACATATATACAATGGAATATTACACAGCTGTAAAGAGAAATGCAGAAGAATCAACCCTAATGAGGTGGCTGGATCTAGAACGTATCATAAAAAGTGAAGTCAGTCAAAAAGAGTAGGACAAATACAGTATATTAACACATATATATGGAATCTAGTAGGATGGTGATGATGGCACACGCAGTGAAGAGACAGAAAGACAGACATGGACAGTGGACATATGGACACTGTGGGGAAGGAACAGTGGGTGAGAGGCGTAAAGGAAGTAGCATGAAGGCCTGTGCTATCATAAGTGAAGAAAATAGCTCTAGTCATTGCTCTGTGAGAAAAGGGGATCCTTCAGGGGTGCTGTGTGATGGTCGGGAGGGGAGGGAAGGGGGGGATATACATATGACTAATCTGAGAACATACATATCTGTAAACAACAAAACTCTGTAAAAGTTAAAAGTAAAATAAAGGTTTTTAAAAAAAAAAGAAAGAAAAGTCATAACATAAAGCCATGTGTATTAAAAAAGCAGAGCCAACAGTTTGCTGACAAAAGTTTATATAGTCAAAGTTATGATTTTCTCATTAGTCATGTATGGATGTGAGAGACGGACCATAAAGAAGGCTCAGCACAGAAAAACTGATGCCTTTGAACTATGGTGTTGGAGAAGGCTCTTAATATCAGACCCGTCAATCCTAAAGGAAATCACTCTGAATGTTCATTGAAAGGACTGATACTGAAGTTGAAGCTCCAATACTTTGGATGAGGAGAGGTGACTCACTGGAAAAGACACTGATATTGGGAAAAATAGAGGGCAAGGAAGAAGGGAATGACAGAGAATGAGATGGTTGGATGATATCACTGAGTCAATGCACATGAGTTTGAACAAGCTTCAGGAAACGAGAAGCCTGGCATGCTGCAGTCTGTGGGGTCACAAATAGTTGGACATGGATGAGTGACTGAACTGAACTGATTAACAAGAAAAGGCTATCTAATTTGGTTTTAATTTGAAAGTAAAATGTTACTTAGCCTATCTCAGTTGAATGCTGAATGAAGCCACATAGTCTTTAGCAATAGATAATCGATGAGAAACTTGACCAGCAAATCCAGGGAATTTTGCTATAATGTTCCATGAGAGAAGTGTCTGATCATATTTGCTTTATTATTAATAATATTTGATGCCTGCATTGTGTTCTACACATTTTGGCTGCTTATATAAAATCAAACTTTGGATCTATAAACACTATTTTTATACTGGAATACATATCACAGGCAAAACTAATGGAAGTGTGGCATGCATGTTGAAAGTTACTAAGCCGTATAATAACAGAACAAAAAGTATAACAAACCTTGTTGCCTCCCTTCCTGCACACCTATTCCCATTCTTATGTTTTGAATTCACCAGTAGAATGAACCTGCATGAAAATAGTAGGCATTCCTCCCTCCCTATGTTTGCCCAAGTTTCCAGTTTTGTAAGCCTATGGCTATCAGTTATTATATCAGCAAGCTGTCACTCAAAGCTAGCTATTCTTGAAAATGGACCATTTTTAAAGTTTTTTAAAATTTCCTACACATCTATCATCAGTCTAACTTGAACCTCATGTGCACTATTACCGTGAGTTACTGCACACTCTGGTAATTAGTTTGTTATTCATCTTTTGAAAATGTTTCCTCTATGTGAGGCTGTGTCTTTTCTCCTCACAAAACTGATTGTAGGTATTTAAGGGTGTGTGTTTTTTAAGAAGAAAAAAGAGTTATATGCTGAAGATAAATGTGAGGTCTAAAGTATCTTAATGTATTAGCTATCTATAAGAGTTATTTGCTTATGCTGTCTAGGGGATCTGAAAGTTCCAGCTGTTTATCTAATACAGTTCAACAAATATCAAAAAAAAAAAAGGTTGAATCGTGAATTAAAAGGATCGTTTGCTTAGGAAAATCTCTATGGTCAATGATATGCAGTAAGATGATTTACCATCAGCTCTGTCTCTCCTAACAGGAAAGTTTTCAGTGACTGTTGTAGGATTATTTAAATTATATTTTTCATATCTTAAAATATTAAGAGGCAGTTTTTCAAATGTATATTGTTCATATCATGTAAAGAGGTATGTTCAGCAGGTCCAGCAGACCATTAAGATATATGCTCCAGAAAATACATAAACATACACTAATCTTTGACTTTAGTGGCAGAAAATTCAACCAGTGCACTGATGGCTGAGTCCAGTTTCAACAGCATACATTTTAGAGGAGGAAGAATTAGCTACACAGAATAGTGTTTATAATCTCTCAGACTGAAACTCCAGGGCTCTTCAGCAGTTCCTAATATCTCGCAACAGGTAGTTAGGATTATTCACCTGGCCATGATATCCAGGAATTGTATCTTAGATGATTTGAGCATGCATTGGATTTACATAACACAATATTTACACAATATTTACATAACAAATTTAAATCAGAAGTTGCCAAATAATTAGCAGTCCCTTACTGTTTGTAGAATACTGGGTGAGCAGTTGGGAATGCAAAATTACATACAGGAGTCTATTTCCAAAAGATGCTATTTTTTGACTAGGAAACAATGGAAATTTTCAGTCTTTTATTGTTTCCATGAAACAAACTTTAATCAAAATATTGAGAAAGCAGGGACTTCTTTGCATTATTTCTTGAGACATTTCTTTTTAAAGAAAACCTCACTTAGTCAAGTCATACCAGAAGTCATCATTCTTCATTCACCCTCAAATCTTGCTGCAACCCAATCTTGATGCTTGGCCTATCATGTCCATCTCCCCTTATAAAGTGGTGCTTTGGACATTCCTATGGTTTTGAATGCTCTATCTAGTCAGTTACCATTCTAGTCCTACAGCTAACCCTAAATTGTCTCTTGCCTTTTTTTTTTCATTTTATCTTATTTATTTTTATTTTATCATTTTTAATAGATTTTAGTAGATTTTATAAATTTTTTAATAGATTTTAAAAATTTTTTGGCCTCTTTTATTGGTTTTTTATTTATTTACTTTCATCCATCTTTATTCTTTGGCCTGTGTGGGCCTCCCATTGCAGTGGCCTCTCCTGTTGCAAAACACTGTCCAGAGCGCTGGCTCATAATTGGACACACCGGCCCAGCTGCTTCACAGCATGTGGGATCTTCCCAGGCCAGGGATCGAACCGGTGCCCCTTGCACTGCAAGGCAGACTTTTTGCCCACTGGAACACCAGGGAAGCCCTATTTTATCATTTTTGATTTCACTTTTATTGATTTAATTTTTTTTTATTAGAGTATAGTTGATTTACAATGTTGTGTTAGTTTCTACTGTACAGCAAAATAAATCAGCTAAACATATACAAATATTCCCTCATTTTTGGCTTTAGAGTTCCTTGTGCTATATAGTAGGTTCTCATTAGTTATCTATTTTATACATAGTAGTGTATATGTGTCAGGCTTCCCAGCTGGTGCTAATGGTAAAGAACCCACCTGCCAATGCAAGAGATGTGGGTTCAATCCCTGGGTCAGTAAGATCCCCAGGAGGAGGGCATGGTAACCTACTCCAGTGTTCCTGACTGAAGAATCCCACGGACAGAGGAGCCTGGCACTGCAGTCCATAGGGTTGCAGTTGGACATGACTGAGCAACTTAACCTGCGTGCACCTCTATGTGTCAATCCCAGTTTTCCGATTCATCCCTTGGTGAATGTATTTTCCCCTCACAAAAGATTCACACCCTTTCCCTCTTGGTGATCACATGTTTGTTCTCTATGTCCTTGTCTCTATTTCTACTTTGAAAACAAGTTTGTCTATATTACTATTTTTTAGATTCTGTATATTTATGCTAAGACACAATATTCTTTTTTCTCTTTCTGACTTTACTTGGTATAACAGTCTCTAATTACTAATGTAGACAAGATCAGAATTCTAAGCCTCTCTGCTCACATAGGAAATTAATTTGGATAACTGGTTTCATCTCACACATTAACAGTGTTCAATAATTGGTTATTGAATAAAGAGATGGATGTGACAATAGCTAAATTTTATGGCATTTCTCTCCTTATTTAATTGACTGTGAATCATCCTGAATTTCCTAAATTTCTACAGTGAGCTATTTCATATTTGGCTTTTTTTTTTAACTCACACACTGTAAAATAACTTCTTGTGCATACGTGCTCAGTTGCTTAGTCATATCTGTTTTTTTGCGACCGCATGGATGCAGGCTTGTCACACTCCTCTATCCTTGGGATTCTCCAGGCAAGAATACGGAGTAGGTTGCCATGCAACCCACTCTACCTAGGAATCTATGGAATCCACGTCTTGACTTCTTACCTCCTCATAAAAGATGATTATTCATATAAAAATGGATGCTAAAACGTTATTTACAGTATTAAGTTGAGAACACTTGATGGCCTTGGAACTCTACTGTTTGCTAGTGAGACCATTTCTTTCAGTCTTTGAACTGAAATGCCGTTCTCCTGACCCTCTGGCTGTATGGTATCCTAGGTTTCCTTGTGCTGTGCATGTTGATGTTCTGTGGGTGTTTAATCTCAAGTTAGCACTATTACGTGATTTACCAGATTGCATCTCAGCTTGGTTCATGTTTTGAATGCAATGTGGAGGGCAGAAATGATGGTGTCCTATGCTTATAACTAGGCATTGTCTGCTGTATAAATAAGACTGTATACAGAAAACTTAACTGATTTTTGTTTACTTCTTATATAACTCCATCCCCCTTTTCATGTCTTGTATGTTTTAAATTTATCTAAAGCTTATAGTACGTGACAATAACTCATAGTGGTTTTCCTGGCAGTCTCACTTAGGATAATCATTTAGACTCTTCAGTGTATCATCCAGAATAGAAAATTGCCGCTTTCTTCCCAGAAACTTAAAAGTAACAAATCATTCCCTATATATAAAACATTGAATTTTATTCACTTTCCTCTTTACTCCACAGATGTGAAGAACTATTAATTTTCATGTTAAGTCCAAGTACTTTGGGTAAGATCACACATTCTGAAATTCATGAGGTTCAAAGTCAATCAATTTCTATGCTTAGCTTTTAAAAAATGCACTTGACTCCAACCTTCTACTTCTTCCCTTCAAACTTCCTTTAATTGGATAACTGGTTTCATCTCACACATTAACAGTGTTCAATAATTGGTTATTGAATAAAGAGATGGATGTGACAATAGCTAAATTTTATGGCATTTCTCTCCTTATTTAATTGACTGTGAATCATCCTGAATTTCCTAAATTTCTACAGTGAGCTATTTCATATTTGGCTTTTTTTTTTAACTCACACACTGTAAAATAACTTCTTGTGCATACGTGCTCAGTTGCTTAGTCATATCTGTTTTTTTGCGACCGCATGGATGCAGGCTTGTCACACTCCTCTATCCTTGGGATTCTCCAGGCAAGAATACGGAGTAGGTTGCCATGCAACCCACTCTACCTAGGAATCTATGGAATCCACGTCTTGACTTCTTACCTCCTCATAAAAGATGATTATTCATATAAAAATGGATGCTAAAACGTTATTTACAGTATTAAGTTGAGAACACTTGATGGCCTTGGAACTCTACTGTTTGCTAGTGAGACCATTTCTTTCAGTCTTTGAACTGAAATGCCGTTCTCCTGACCCTCTGGCTGTATGGTATCCTAGGTTTCCTTGTGCTGTGCATGTTGATGTTCTGTGGGTGTTTAATCTCAAGTTAGCACTATTACGTGATTTACCAGATTGCATCTCAGCTTGGTTCATGTTTTGAATGCAATGTGGAGGGCAGAAATGATGGTGTCCTATGCTTATAACTAGGCATTGTCTGCTGTATAAATAAGACTGTATACAGAAAACTTAACTGATTTTTGTTTACTTCTTATATAACTCCATCCCCCTTTTCATGTCTTGTATGTTTTAAATTTATCTAAAGCTTATAGTACGTGACAATAACTCATAGTGGTTTTCCTGGCAGTCTCACTTAGGATAATCATTTAGACTCTTCAGTGTATCATCCAGAATAGAAAATTGCCGCTTTCTTCCCAGAAACTTAAAAGTAACAAATCATTCCCTATATATAAAACATTGAATTTTATTCACTTTCCTCTTTACTCCACAGATGTGAAGAACTATTAATTTTCATGTTAAGTCCAAGTACTTTGGGTAAGATCACACATTCTGAAATTCATGAGGTTCAAAGTCAATCAATTTCTATGCTTAGCTTTTAAAAAATGCACTTGACTCCAACCTTCTAATTCTTCCCTTCAAACTTCCAGTCTATCCTTTAATGTACAAACAGGGTATATTTCAAGGACTTGTTACTCTGACAGAATTTTATGGTGAATAACATTGGCCATGCACTGTTGAAATGCATATTTTCCCCATTGGTACATTATGTAGTAAGCTACAACCTCAGAGTAAGCATCTGTACTATGGAAACATCATGGATAAAATTTTAAGGTCAAGTAATGTTAAATCTATGTTTTCCAAAGTCATAGTCTCTTTCATAATAAATGACACACAAATGTCAACTTTATTATGTACCTAACAGCTTCACATCTATTACTATTTTGACATAAAATATCCTTATGATGATGCCATTAGTTTAAGTGTGTAATATATTCAGCAAGTCTAGGGTCAAAGAGCAGACTACCTCTTTTTTTCTCTATATTGTGGACAATTATTTCCTTCCTTTGCTAGTTTTGGGCTTGATTTACTTTTCCTTTTTTTTTTTTTTTAAAGATTTATTTATTTATTTATTTATTTTTGGGCGGGGGTCGGGTTGGGGAGGGAGGGGAGCAGGCGGGCCACTTCCATTGGTCTTTCATTTCTCCATTTTCATTCGTCTTTGTTCTTTGGCTCCTGTGGGCCTCCCATTGCGGTGGCATCTGTCGTTGCAGAGCACTGGCTCTGGGTGCATGTGCTCCAGAGTTCTGGCTCGGTGATTGGACACATGGGTCCAGCCGCTCCATGGCATGTGGGATTTTCCCGGGCCAGGGATCGAACCAGCACCCCTTGAACTGCAAGGCGGTGTCCTTACCCACTGGACCACCAGGGAAAGCCCTACTTTTCCTTTTTTAGTTCCTTATGATGCAAAATTATATTACTGACATTTTTTATATAGGCATTTATAGCTATCAGTTTTCCTCTGATTACTGCTTTTGCTACATCATACAAGTTTTGGTATGTTATACTTTCATTCATCTCAAAGCATTTTCTAGATTTCCTTGTGATTTTTCTCTTTGACCGACTGGGTATTTGCACATATTTGCAAATTTTCCAAATTTCCTTCTGTTATTGTTTCCTAAATTTATTGGGACTTATTTTCTGGCCTAAAATTTGCTCTATCATGAAGAATGCACCATGCGTACTTGAGAAGAATGTGTATTATACTGGCATTGGGTGGAATATTCTATTGATATCTGTTAGGTTGGAATATTTTTGACAAAGATAAAAAAGCAGTTCAGTGGAAAAAGGAAAATATTTTCAACAAGTAGTGCTTGTCAATCAAATATCCATGTTACAAAAAACACAAAACACTTCTATCCATATCTGGAATGATATACAAAGATTAACTCAAAATGAATCACACTCAAAAACTCAAAGCCCAATACCACAAACTTGTTTGAGTTAGGTAAACATTTCTTAGAATGTACACCAAATGCACAGTTCATAAAAGAGCACATTAATGAACTGGGCTTCATAAAAATTTAAAATATCTACTCTTCATGAAATAAGCCACATACTGGGAGAAAATACCTGAAAATTGTATGTGGTAAATAACTTATATCCAGAACATGTAAGAAACTCTAAAAGTATAATAAAGAAACAAAAATAGCAATTAGAAAATATGCAAAAGATTTGAATAGACATTTCATCCAAGTCAAATATGTAGCAAATAAACACACAAAAAGATACTTAATATCAGTAGTCATGGAAATGCATATTTAAACCATGAAACAGTATACACTTATTACAATTGCTAAAATATAGAAGTCTGACCACACCAAGTTTCAGTGAGAATATGGAAGCACTGGAATTCTCATATATTCCCTGATGCAAGAGCAAAATGACACAGTTGTGTTGGAAAACTATTTGGCAATCTTTTAAAAAGCTAAACGTGACCTAACATACTTTGTAGTCATTCCACTTCTAGTTATTTACACAGGACATTAAAAGATCTATTCATGAATATCCATAGCACCTTTATTTGTAATAGCCCCAAACAGGAAACCATCTACATGTTTATCAATAGTCAAATGGGTAAACAAATTGTAGTATATCCATCTAGTGAAATAACTATGCAGCAAAAAAGGAAATGAGCCACTGAAATATGCAATATTGACAAATCTCAAAATAATTATGCAGAATTAAAGAAGCCAGACAAAATGAGTGCGTGTTACTCGATTACCTTCGTGTAAAATTCCAGGAAATGTTAATCTATACTGACTGAGAAGATCAGCTGGTCTCCTGAGTTTGGTTTCATTGTGGGAGAGAGGAGAAGAGAAGGTTGACAAAAAGGTTCAAGGGGACCTTCTGGAGTAATGGATATGTTCATTACCTTGATTGTGATTACTATATATATGTGTGTGTGTGTGTGTGTGTGTGTGTGTGTGTGTGTAATTCTGTGCAAAAATAGATTATTGTATGTCAATAAAACCTCAACAAGGTTGTTTTAAAAATAATGAAACAAATGGAATCGTGTCACTTTTCTGATTAAAATTCTTCAGAGCCTCCATAGCCTAAGATAGAAGCCAGCCCCGTGGCATGGCAAATAATCTTTCTTATGATATAGTCTTCTGTTCCTAACATGGAACAACTTGGAGTTCTCCAAAGAAACTATAATTTATTTGAAACTTCTCATTGGAAAAACTCTGTTATTTTCTTGGTTTAAAGCTTCTACTTCTTTCACATGTCAAGCAGACACTTGTTGATCCCATTAAGACTCAGTTCAATTACTTTTTTTGTGCCTTCTCTCCAATTCAGGAAGGACTTAGGTTCTACCTGTCTGTAATCCCATTGCACCCTGTTCAAGCTACAATGATTCCAATCTTGATAGGTTGAAATTATTTGTTTATCTTTTAAAGTCTTTTCCATTAGATCATAGATTCTTATGGAACTCTGCTTTTTTTGACTTTTTCCTCAATAGGTAGCAGAGTTCAAATATTTTTGTGAATAAATGTATGATCTCAAGACTAATAAGGTAAAAACACAAATTGCACAAAATTTGGTACACACAGTCCAACTATTGTTACTGTTCTGAATATGTTCTGAGGATAAAAATCATCCCAGGAACTATCAAAGCTTCTCACATGGAAAAGAGGAATAGGTTTACATCATGCTTTCCATCAATAAATTACTCCATGATCTCTGTCATCTAGATTTGTATCTTTCTCTGAGCCCAGTGAAATCTTGATGTTCATACATCTCAAATATCCTAGTCTTCACATTACTGGAGTTAAAACAAAGTTATTTGATTATAATATTACCAATGTTTTTAAATGAGCAATATATCTATACAACTATTAATAAGGGAATAAAATTGACTTTAAGAACTTTTTACTGTAGCAGTAACAGTATAATTAAATTTTAACTCATTTTGACATATTTTCTTTAGGTAATCTTAAAACACAATGCTTTAAAAATATTTTCTGCTTTCTGGCTTTTCCCCTTTGATTTCATATAATGGTTGCTCTTCCTTAATTAAAAAGGCTGCTGGAGGATAAAGGAGTGGTAATACAATCAGGCCAAACTTTTTCAAATTTCCTTCTTTATTACTTTCTACCTTAATGAAAACATTCTCACACTAAGCCATGGTGATATAAAGAACAACATAGCATTGCATCTAGCATCATAGTCTAAAATACAGAAAGCAATTTTGTTGCTCTCTAAGGAATCTGAAGGCAAGTCTGTGATTTCTAACATTTGGGTTTGGCACAAAAATTCTTGCCATTTTGCCATCTAGACAAAACTCTGTTATTTTCTTGTTAAGTCTACTTCTTTCACATGTCAAGCAGACACTTGTTGATCCCATTAAGACTCAGTTCAATTACTTTTTTTGTGCCTTCTCTCCAATTCAGGAAGGACTTAGGTTCTACCTGTCTGTAATCCCATTGCACCCTGTTCAAGCTACAATGATTCCAATCTTGATAGGTTGAAATTATTTGTTTATCTTTTAAAGTCTTTTCCATTAGATCATAGATTCTTATGGAACTCTGCTTTTTTTGACTTTTTCCTCAATAGGTAGCAGAGTTCAAATATTTTTGTGAATAAATGTATGATCTCAAGACTAATAAGGTAAAACACAAATTGCACAAAATTTGGTACACACAGTCCAACTATTGTTACTGTTCTGAATATGTTCTGAGGATAAAAATCATCCCAGGAACTATCAAAGCTTCTCACATGGAAAAGAGGAATAGGTTTACATCATGCTTTCCATCAATAAATTACTCCATGATCTCTGTCATCTAGATTTGTATCTTTCTCTGAGCCCAGTGAAATCTTGATGTTCATACATCTCAAATATCCTAGTCTTCACATTACTGGAGTTAAAACAAAGTTATTTGATTATAATATTACCAATGTTTTTAAATGAGCAATATATCTATACAACTATTAATAAGGGAATAAAATTGACTTTAAGAACTTTTTACTGTAGCAGTAACAGTATAATTAAATTTTAACTCATTTTGACATATTTTCTTTAGGTAATCTTAAAACACAATGCTTTAAAAATATTTTCTGCTTTCTGGCTTTTCCCCTTTGATTTCATATAATGGTTGCTCTTCCTTAATTAAAAAGGCTGCTGGAGGATAAAGGAGTGGTAATACAATCAGGCCAAACTTTTTCAAATTTCCTTCTTTATTACTTTCTACCTTAATGAAAACATTCTCACACTAAGCCATGGTGATATAAAGAACAACATAGCATTGCATCTAGCATCATAGTCTAAAATACAGAAAGCAATTTTGTTGCTCTCTAAGGAATCTGAAGGCAAGTCTGTGATTTCTAACATTTGGGTTTGGCACAGAAATATTCTTGCAACTACATTTGCTGTTAATGCATTATAATTATTTTCACCTATTGAATCATGTGAGCAAGTCACCTTCTCTTCTATTAAAAGGCCAAATGATTGGTGACTGAGAAAATTCAAAAGGGACAAAGTTACAAAACCAGCTTCAGAAAAGAGATTCCTAATCCAATTGATTATGCCTCAGAGAGTCTGTGAGTTTCTTTTCCATATCTGAGCCATTCCTGTCTGCTCAACTTTAAATAACTATAAAATCCAGACCGGTGGAACTATTTCAATCTGTGGACAGTGTGATTAATTCAGAGAACTTTGGCCTCATAACAAAGTCAAATGTCTCTCAGTGTGAGAAATTCTCAACTTATTTCATGGATAAGATAGAACAGATTTGGAAGTACACTGCTTCTATGGGAATAGCATTAGTGAAACATGGTAAGGAAGAGTTTGGAAAACCACTATCCTTGCTGGTTGTCAGAGAGCTTTACCATGAGCTTTGAGATGTTGAGGAACTGGAGCCATGGCAGGGGGGTGGTGGTGGATAAACCCTTGACTGGAGCCATGCCGGGGGGAGGGGGGGTGGTGGATAAACCTATCAAGGTGACTCATTAATCAAGCACAATGTTGACCCAGTTATTCACTATATAATGAACATCTGCTACATACAGAGTATTGCTAGGCATTCAGAGTAAAGTGAGAAAGGCACACATTTCAGATCTGAGAGAATGTTTCCAAAGGTGTGATTCTAGGATGGTACACAGCATAGGTCCATTATATGTTCATCAACCTGGGCACCATCCAAGTTATTAAATAAAATTTTGAATGGAAATGTGGAGTTTAATTGTCTTCTCAGAAATTTTTATGTGTTCTAAAGTGCTCTTGAACTTGCATTCAATGAAGAAGTAAACTAACAAGTTACTGTGATATAAAGGGTGGGGAGTATGCCTGGCAATAGGAATTTGAAAATATGTAAGAAAGGAGGAATACTTGAGACAGACTTCCTAAGAAAATATGCATCATTTCTATAATTGGCATTTGGAGGAGTCAAGGTATAGGAAAGGAAAACATATGTAAAAGCAGAGTGTGTACATAAAATTCTGAATTTTATTTTTTTATTTAATTTAATTTTGTACAGAGTCCTGTTGTTTACACATTGACCTGAATCCACTATAGGTACACGTGTCCCTTGCCCTGAACCATCCCCACTTTTCCCTCCCCATCTCATCCCTCCAGGTCACCACAGAAAATACTGAATTGTAACGGTAATATTTCTCAACCTTCACATTATTGGAGAACTTTTAAAAATGCTGATGCTCAGACTCAGTCCTCAGAATTCTTGTTTTGTCTCTTGAAGGTCTTGACACCAATTTTAAATATTAAATTTTATTATAATTATTTAAAGCCTAAAAGTTTCAAGGACAGTGTGATTAACTTTGGCCTCATAACAAAGTCAAATGTCTCTCAGTGTGAGAAATTCTCAACTTATTTCATGGATAAGATAGAACAGATTTGGAAGTACACTGCTTCTATGGGAATAGCATTAGTGAAACATGGTAAGGAAGAGTTTGGAAAACCACTATCCTTGCTGGTTGTCAGAGAGCTTTACCATGAGCTTTGAGATGTTGAGGAACTGGAGCCATGGCAGGGGGGTGGTGGTGGTGGATAAACCCTTGACTGGAGCCATGCCGGGGGGAGGGGGGGTGGTGGATAAACCTATCAAGGTGACTCATTAATCAAGCACAATGTTGACCCAGTTATTCACTATATAATGAACATCTGCTACATACAGAGTATTGCTAGGCATTCAGAGTAAAGTGAGAAAGGCACACATTTCAGATCTGAGAGAATGTTTCCAAAGGTGTGATTCTAGGATGGTACACAGCATAGGTCCATTATATGTTCATCAACCTGGGCACCATCCAAGTTATTAAATAAAATTTTGAATGGAAATGTGGAGTTTAATTGTCTTCTCAGAAATTTTTATGTGTTCTAAAGTGCTCTTGAACTTGCATTCAATGAAGAAGTAAACTAACAAGTTACTGTGATATAAAGGGTGGGGAGTATGCCTGGCAATAGGAATTTGAAAATATGTAAGAAAGGAGGAATACTTGAGACAGACTTCCTAAGAAAATATGCATCATTTCTATAATTGGCATTTGGAGGAGTCAAGGTATAGGAAAGGAAAACATATGTAAAAGCAGAGTGTGTACATAAAATTCTGAATTTTATTTTTTTATTTAATTTAATTTTGTACAGAGTCCTGTTGTTTACACATTGACCTGAATCCACTATAGGTACACGTGTCCCTTGCCCTGAACCATCCCCACTTTTCCCTCCCCATCTCATCCCTCCAGGTCACCACAGAAAATACTGAATTGTAACGGTAATATTTCTCAACCTTCACATTATTGGAGAACTTTTAAAAATGCTGATGCTCAGACTCAGTCCTCAGAATTCTTGTTTTGTCTCTTGAAGGTCTTGACACCAATTTTTTTAAATATTAAATTTTATTATAATTATTTAAAGCATTTTGTAAAAGGGAAATCTAGAAGAAGAGGTGTTTGACAAGGGGAAAAAGATGGGTCTGTAAGCAAAAAATTTTGATGCTTTAATTTGAGAGACTATTAGAATATTCAGGTAGTTGGTTCTAGTTGCTTTTAGGAAATGCAAGTTGGTGTTCTAAAAAGAAGCTAAAGCAGGTGACGATGACTTGATAGATGAGGAGAGAGAAGGGATTGGGATTTAGAGAGACAGGAGGAACAACAGACTTAGAACAGTTTAGAAGTAGAGCAGAAGGATCAAGGCATAATCACCAAAGTGAAAGCAGGAAAGAGTTTTGGGAGAATTTAGGTGATTATTATGATAACCAGCTACAGTAGTCATTATCAATCCTAGCTCCACATTAGAATCATCTGGTATGTGGTCCCATTTGAGAAAAGCTGACTTTAAAGAAGCTGAAAAGGATATAACAGGAAACCTTTGTAATTTGGTAATAATGAGATCACTGGTGATTTTTGAAGGAACAGCTTCAATTTAGCATTTGGAGTTGAAAATCAAATAGTAAGAATTGAAGAATGAGAGGTAGTATAAAAGGAACACTTGTTAGATTCCATTGTTTTAGAAGAGCATTTGGGACACAAACTAAACTAATTTTTAACTTCCTCAAACTAACTTAAAGGAAATAATTGTATTCAGATGTTATTACTGAGAAAAATTCAAACCAGTTCATGATCCACTAGGTTTCTGTGACTAATAATCACAGGAGCCTGGTAATAATCACAGGATAAAGCAAGCAACTTGGGATAACATGCCACATTTGGGGACTGTCTTTGGTTTTATTATTATTTTTATAGTGGAGTGTAGTTGATTTCTAGTTGGAAAAGACCCTGATGCTGGGAAAAATAGTAGACAGAAGGAGAAGGGGACATCAGAGACCGAGATGGCTGGATGGCATCACCAACTCAATGGACATGAGTTTGAGCAAGCTCTAGGATACGGTGAAGGACAGGGAAACTTGGTGTTTTGTGGTCCATGGAATTTCAAAGAGTCAGACACAACTGAGCAACTGAACTCAACTGAACTGGCTGATAGCTGATTTACAGGGTTGTGTTGGTTTTAGGTGTATAGTAAAGTGATTCAGTTATATATATACATACACCTATTCTTTTTCAGACTCTTCCCATTATAGCATTTTACAGAGTATTGATTAGAATTCCCTGTGCTATACAGTAAATCCTTGTAGATTATCTTTGTGTGTATATGTTAGGGAACTCCTTTGGATGAAAATGATAGACGGAAATGGTTCCACAATGTCCTTCATGGTGATCCCCCACTTTCTTCCTTCTGTATAAAATCTTTTCTCCTTTCCATTTTTTCTGTTTATTGTCTATTATTCTCTTAAATTGTAACTCAAAGTAATCAAGGAGAATCCAAGACTGAGAAGTAATTTAAATTGAAATATCTTCTACCACTAATTTTGTCCTAGATCTAAGCATATCTTTCTTATCTCAAACACATCTTCATTTGATGCAAAAAAGAGAAAAACATTAAAACTTACCTTCATTTTCTGTGAAATATCTGCATAAAATATAGATTTGAGGTTTGTTGCTCTTGCATATTCTGATATATTAATAATGATCACTGGTGATTTGAAGGAACAGCTTCAATTTAGCATTTGGAGTTGAAAATCAAATAGTAAGAATTGAAGAATGAGAGGTAGTATAAAAGGAACACTTGTTAGATTCCATTGTTTTAGAAGAGCATTTGGGACACAAACTAAACTAATTTTTAACTTCCTCAAACTAACTTAAAGGAAATAATTGTATTCAGATGTTATTACTGAGAAAAATTCAAACCAGTTCATGATCCACTAGGTTTCTGTGACTAATAATCACAGGAGCCTGGTAATAATCACAGGATAAAGCAAGCAACTTGGGATAACATGCCACATTTGGGGACTGTCTTTGGTTTTATTATTATTTTTATAGTGGAGTGTAGTTGATTTCTAGTTGGAAAAGACCCTGATGCTGGGAAAAATAGTAGACAGAAGGAGAAGGGGACATCAGAGACCGAGATGGCTGGATGGCATCACCAACTCAATGGACATGAGTTTGAGCAAGCTCTAGGATACGGTGAAGGACAGGGAAACTTGGTGTTTTGTGGTCCATGGAATTTCAAAGAGTCAGACACAACTGAGCAACTGAACTCAACTGAACTGGCTGATAGCTGATTTACAGGGTTGTGTTGGTTTTAGGTGTATAGTAAAGTGATTCAGTTATATATATACATACACCTATTCTTTTTCAGACTCTTCCCATTATAGCATTTTACAGAGTATTGATTAGAATTCCCTGTGCTATACAGTAAATCCTTGTAGATTATCTTTGTGTGTATATGTTAGGGAACTCCTTTGGATGAAAATGATAGACGGAAATGGTTCCACAATGTCCTTCATGGTGATCCCCCACTTTCTTCCTTCTGTATAAAATCTTTTCTCCTTTCCATTTTTTCTGTTTATTGTCTATTATTCTCTTAAATTGTAACTCAAAGTAATCAAGGAGAATCCAAGACTGAGAAGTAATTTAAATTGAAATATCTTCTACCACTAATTTTGTCCTAGATCTAAGCATATCTTTCTTATCTCAAACACATCTTCATTTGATGCAAAAAAGAGAAAAACATTAAAACTTACCTTCATTTTCTGTGAAATATCTGCATAAAATATAGATTTGAGGTTTGTTGCTCTTGCATATTCTGATATATTAGAGTCATATCTGTATGTTTCCTTCTTTTGTTTTATCCTTTTGTGCTTAGATTCAGAATCCAAGTAAGTCAGAAAATAATGATTCTTAAATTTAAGTGAAAGTATCATTGGTGTTATCAATGGAAATCTTCATGACTGTTGATGCTTCTAGTATTTATCGACCTTCAATTCTGACTTTACTTCAAACTGCTTTATCTTTCCTGGTTTACCTATAAAGCTTTTCATTTCTTTTCTCCTTCTTATTCTTCTTTTACATTAAAAAAAATTTTTTTTCTGCCTTATTCCACTCAAAAACCACACATATATCTCTCTTAATCTTAGCTTTTCTTCTGTTTTGGCATTTAGTGATGAGAATTTGAAGTAGGGGGCTTAAGGTGACATACAAATACAACAATCTCCTCTCTCTTTTTTTTAAAATTTTTTTTATTTTTTGGAGCGGGGCGGGTTGGGGAGGGAGGGGGGCAGGCGGGCCACTTCTATTGGTCTTTCATTTATCTTTTTTTTTTTTTCATCCATCTTTGTTCTTTGGCCCTTGTGGGCCTCCCATCGCAGTGGCCTCTGTTGTCGCAGAGCACCCACTCTGGGCGATGCGCTCCAGAACCCGGGCTCGGTAATTGGACACATAAGTCCAGCCGCTCCGCGGCTCGTGGGACCTTCCCAGGCCAGGGATTGAACCGGCACCCCTTGCACTGCAAGGCAGTGTCCTTACCCACTGGGCCACCAGGGAAGTCCCTCCTCTCTTTTTTGAGGAACCTCAATACCATTATGTACCACATTACCTCCCCACTAACAGTGTACAAGCATTACAGTTTCTCCACATGTTCCCTAACACTTGTGATTAATATTATTTTTAAAATAATAGTCACTATAATAGGTATGAGGTGATATCTCATTGTGGTTTGAATTCATGTTTTGCTGATAATTAATGATGTTGAAAATCTTTTCATATACTTGTCAGTCATTTGTGTATCTTTGGAGAAATGTCTATTTGAGTATTTTTTCCGCTTTAGTAAGCAGAATATTTATCAAAAAATTGAAGACAGAGCAATCATATGATCCAGCAATCACACTTTTGGGTATGTATACCCACAATTGAAACCAGAATCAGGAAGAGACATCTGCATTCCCATGTTCATGACAGGGTTATTCACAATAGCAAAGATATGGAAATAGCCTAAATGTCCATCAACAAGTGAATAAAGAAAATGTAATATATACTTACAATAAGGTATTATTCAGTCTTATAGAAGAAGCAAATTCTGCCCTGTGTAACAACGTGGATGAACCTGGAAGACATTATGCTAAGTCAAGTAAGCCAACGACAGACAACAAACACTGCACTATTCCATTGAATCAGGCATCTAAAATAGGCGAACTCAGAGAAAAAGAGAGTAGTTATTTCCAGGGTCTGTGGGGATGGAGAAATAGTGAACTATCAAACAGGCATAAGGCTTGAGTAATATAAGATGAAAATATTCTAGAGATATGCCAGAAAACATTCTACCTATATTTAACAACCATACTCTATTGTGCATGTAAAAATTTGTTAAAAGAGTAGAATTCATGCAAAGCATTTTACCATCACACTCACAAAAATAACATCAACAGAACGTAGTGAGGAAGCACCAACACAATATTATTCAAAACTGTATT
Organism: Tragulus kanchil; assembly: GCA_022376925.1. Taxonomy (NCBI): domain Eukaryota; kingdom Metazoa; phylum Chordata; class Mammalia; order Artiodactyla; family Tragulidae; genus Tragulus; species Tragulus kanchil. The sequence continues at coordinate 203,860,792 of JAIOJX010000026.1, forward strand.
TTTAACCTAGAATTTTATTCAAAACTCATTAAAAATTGTTACAGAAATAGTATCACTTTCCAGGACAATCTTCTTAGCCTTGATGGCTACCTAGGTGAGCCAGAGATGGGCACATAATCCAGTTTGATATTCTCTTTTTCACTAGCTCTCCTCTTTCTATTGTAGATGAGAAAATGTCTATCCTTAGGATTATGGGGAGCAAGCCAAAGTATAAAGTAGGCACATGGGAGATAAAACATATAGATAGGATGACCATGCTTCCTCTAGAATTGCTTCAGTCACGTCAGTAAGCAGACATTCTTTCTTTTTTAGGCCAGTTGGAGTTGAAATTTATATTATTTGAAGCCAAATAGAAGAGAGAAGTCAATGGACTAGGAGTCCAGAGGCCAGGCACAGTGTGTATCATGTAGTGGACAGTCAGAAAATATTAGTTGAATGAATAGACCTTCAAAATTTTTATTATCTCCCTGTATAAACTTGGGCAAATTATATCATTTTACTGTCATTTATTATGAAATAAAAAGCTTATGCACCTTTTTCTAAGGTCACTTCTAACTAAAATCTGCATTCCCATGTTCATGACAGGGTTATTCAAAGAAATATGGAAATAGCCTAAATGTCCATCAACAAGTGAATAAAGAAAATGTAATATATACTTACAATAAGGTATTATTCAGTCTTATAGAAGAAGCAAATTCTGCCCTGTGTAACAACGTGGATGAACCTGGAAGACATTATGCTAAGTCAAGTAAGCCAACGACAGACAACAAACACTGCACTATTCCATTGAATCAGGCATCTAAAATAGGCGAACTCAGAGAAAAAGAGAGTAGTTATTTCCAGGGTCTGTGGGGATGGAGAAATAGTGAACTATCAAACAGGCATAAGGCTTGAGTAATATAAGATGAAAATATTCTAGAGATATGCCAGAAAACATTCTACCTATATTTAACAACCATACTCTATTGTGCATGTAAAAATTTGTTAAAAGAGTAGAATTCATGCAAAGCATTTTACCATCACACTCACAAAAATAACATCAACAGAACGTAGTGAGGAAGCACCAACACAATATTATTCAAAACTGTATTTTTAACCTAGAATTTTATTCAAAACTCATTAAAAATTGTTACAGAAATAGTATCACTTTCCAGGACAATCTTCTTAGCCTTGATGGCTACCTAGGTGAGCCAGAGATGGGCACATAATCCAGTTTGATATTCTCTTTTTCACTAGCTCTCCTCTTTCTATTGTAGATGAGAAAATGTCTATCCTTAGGATTATGGGGAGCAAGCCAAAGTATAAAGTAGGCACATGGGAGATAAAACATATAGATAGGATGACCATGCTTCCTCTAGAATTGCTTCAGTCACGTCAGTAAGCAGACATTCTTTCTTTTTTAGGCCAGTTGGAGTTGAAATTTATATTATTTGAAGCCAAATAGAAGAGAGAAGTCAATGGACTAGGAGTCCAGAGGCCAGGCACAGTGTGTATCATGTAGTGGACAGTCAGAAAATATTAGTTGAATGAATAGACCTTCAAAATTTTTATTATCTCCCTGTATAAACTTGGGCAAATTATATCATTTTACTGTCATTTATTATGAAATAAAAAGCTTATGCACCTTTTTCTAAGGTCACTTCTAACTAAAAACAACTACATATTTTCTATGAAAGTAACTTTAAACATTAGCTACTATTAATATCAGTTTCATATTTAAAAGACCATTTCTTCACATATTTACATCTTTCAACTCTCTTTTTCTCTTTGTTTCTTTGGGCATCAGCATTTCATCATTAACCATGATAAAAGTAATAAGCATTGTATGTATCAGGAAATATATTCCCTATAAAATATTTTAACACATCAGTTTTGTATCCTTAAAACACAAGAAATTTATTATGAAATGGCTAAATCAGAAGACATTTAATATTAAATTACAATGGAGATGTTACTGCTTCACTGTGTACTAAAAACTCCAGATCATTGTTTTCTGTATGTGTATTAAATACACTGCCATGTGTGACTGTTGTGTCGGTTCCAACAATATCTACTGCTTATTAGTAGCAGTTGACGTCGATGTTTGTTGCAACAGTTAAAATATCTTTTTATTCTATATGTTGTTTCTTTTCTTTTACTCACATGATAGAAAATTGATGAAACTAAAATAATAAAATTAAATTATAATTGTTGTGTTATTACCTAACCAAGGTTCAAGCTGAAAATCCTACTTCAAAGCTTTTTAATGAAAAGCTAATAATTACATTTTATCCGTTACTTAGGGAAACCAGTTAACTGGATATGTAGAGCAAAAAGAATGATAAATTGAATGAGAAGAGCTAAGGAGCAGTTCATTAAAATTGAAACCTATTTGGATTTCTACAAATGGCAGAAACATATTTGTGTTGGATAATGTTGAAAATGCATGATGGTTTGACAGACTTTGTAATAGTTGCTATCAGCTTTAATTTGGAAATTGGTCAAATTCCTTAACGTGCTAAGTAACAGGTTGGAGTTGAAATTTATATTATTTGAAGCCAAATAGAAGAGAAGTCAATGGACTAGGAGTCCAGAGGCCAGGCACAGTGTGTATCATGTAGTGGACAGTCAGAAAATATTAGTTGAATGAATAGACCTTCAAAATTTTTATTATCTCCCTGTATAAACTTGGGCAAATTATATCATTTTACTGTCATTTATTATGAAATAAAAAGCTTATGCACCTTTTTCTAAGGTCACTTCTAACTAAAAACAACTACATATTTTCTATGAAAGTAACTTTAAACATTAGCTACTATTAATATCAGTTTCATATTTAAAAGACCATTTCTTCACATATTTACATCTTTCAACTCTCTTTTTCTCTTTGTTTCTTTGGGCATCAGCATTTCATCATTAACCATGATAAAAGTAATAAGCATTGTATGTATCAGGAAATATATTCCCTATAAAATATTTTAACACATCAGTTTTGTATCCTTAAAACACAAGAAATTTATTATGAAATGGCTAAATCAGAAGACATTTAATATTAAATTACAATGGAGATGTTACTGCTTCACTGTGTACTAAAAACTCCAGATCATTGTTTTCTGTATGTGTATTAAATACACTGCCATGTGTGACTGTTGTGTCGGTTCCAACAATATCTACTGCTTATTAGTAGCAGTTGACGTCGATGTTTGTTGCAACAGTTAAAATATCTTTTTATTCTATATGTTGTTTCTTTTCTTTTACTCACATGATAGAAAATTGATGAAACTAAAATAATAAAATTAAATTATAATTGTTGTGTTATTACCTAACCAAGGTTCAAGCTGAAAATCCTACTTCAAAGCTTTTTAATGAAAAGCTAATAATTACATTTTATCCCGTTACTTAGGGAAACCAGTTAACTGGATATGTAGAGCAAAAAGAATGATAAATTGAATGAGAAGAGCTAAGGAGCAGTTCATTAAAATTGAAACCTATTTGGATTTCTACAAATGGCAGAAACATATTTGTGTTGGATAATGTTGAAAATGCATGATGGTTTGACAGACTTTGTAATAGTTGCTATCAGCTTTAATTTGGAAATTGGTCAAATTCCTTAACGTGTAGGGGGCCATTACTTAAAATGAGATTATAAATTGCTTCCTACAGTCATATTGATTTAAGGAGTTCAGGATTCTCCTTAAGTGATCAGAAGAAAATGAAAACAGTAGTTTGAAAAGATACAGGCACCCTTATTTCAGCCATAAAGAAAAGAAAGAAATTTTGCCATTTTCAACAACATGGATGGACTTGGAGAGTATTATGCTAAGTGCCAAATGTCAGAGAAAGACAGATACCATACAGCTTCACTTATACGTGGAATCTAAAAACAAAACAAAACAAACAAACAAAAAAACCAAATAAACAAAACAGAAATAGAAATAGGTTTATGGATACAGAGAACAAACTAGTGGTTGTCAGAAGCTGGGGGAGGTGGGTGATATAGGCAAGGGGACTAATGAGTCATGATGATGTAATGTATAGCATAGGGAATATGGTCAATGATATGGTGGTAGCTTTTTATGCCGACAGATGGTTACTAGGTTTGGTTTTGTTTTGTTTTGTTTGTTTTTAAAGATTTATTTATTTATTTATTTTGGGTGGGGGTCGGGTTGGGGAGGGAGGGGAGCGGGCGGGCCACTTCTATTGGTCGTTCATTTATCCACTTTCATCCGTCTTTGTTCTTTGGCTCTTGTGGGCCTCCCATCGCGGTGGCGTCTGTCGTTGCAGAGTGCCAGCTCTGGGCGCATGCGCTCCAGAGCTCCAGCTCGGTGATTGGACACATCAGTCCAGGCGCTCCGTGGCACGTGGGATCTTCCCAAGCCATTTTTTTCACATGATAGAAAATTGATGAAACTAAAATAATAAAATTAAATTATAATTGTTGTGTTATTACCTAACCAAGGTTCAAGCTGAAAATCCTACTTCAAAGCTTTTTAATGAAAAGCTAATAATTACATTTTATCCGTTACTTAGGGAAACCAGTTAACTGGATATGTAGAGCAAAAAGAATGATAAATTGAATGAGAAGAGCTAAGGAGCAGTTCATTAAAATTGAAACCTATTTGGATTTCTACAAATGGCAGAAACATATTTGTGTTGGATAATGTTGAAAATGCATGATGGTTTGACAGACTTTGTAATAGTTGCTATCAGCTTTAATTTGGAAATTGGTCAAATTCCTTAACGTGTAGGGGGCCATTACTTAAAATGAGATTATAAATTGCTTCCTACAGTCATATTGATTTAAGGAGTTCAGGATTCTCCTTAAGTGATCAGAAGAAAATGAAAACAGTAGTTTGAAAAGATACAGGCACCCTTATTTCAGCCATAAAGAAAAGAAAGAAATTTTGCCATTTTCAACAACATGGATGGACTTGGAGAGTATTATGCTAAGTGCCAAATGTCAGAGAAAGACAGATACCATACAGCTTCACTTATACGTGGAATCTAAAAACAAAACAAAACAAACAAACAAAAAAACCAAATAAACAAAACAGAAATAGAAATAGGTTTATGGATACAGAGAACAAACTAGTGGTTGTCAGAAGCTGGGGGAGGTGGGTGATATAGGCAAGGGGACTAATGAGTCATGATGATGTAATGTATAGCATAGGGAATATGGTCAATGATATGGTGGTAGCTTTTTATGCCGACAGATGGTTACTAGGTTTGGTTTTGTTTTGTTTTGTTTGTTTTTAAAGATTTATTTATTTATTTATTTTGGGTGGGGGTCGGGTTGGGGAGGGAGGGGAGCGGGCGGGCCACTTCTATTGGTCGTTCATTTATCCACTTTCATCCGTCTTTGTTCTTTGGCTCTTGTGGGCCTCCCATCGCGGTGGCGTCTGTCGTTGCAGAGTGCCAGCTCTGGGCGCATGCGCTCCAGAGCTCCAGCTCGGTGATTGGACACATCAGTCCAGGCGCTCCGTGGCACGTGGGATCTTCCCAAGCCAGAGATCGAACCGGCGCCCCTTGCACTGCAAGGCGGTGTCCTTATCCACTGGACCACCAGGAGAAACCCAGATGGCTACTAGGTTTAACGTGGTGATCATTTCATAATAGATATGAACGTTGAACCACTATGTTGTACACCTGAAACTAATAGAATATGGGATGCCAACTAAATTTTTCAGTTAAATTTAAGAAAAACAAAGATTCCAGGACCCTTTCTATAAGTGTGTGACATCAAACTCTACTAGCTACTCCAATTATATTTGAACACTTGTTTTTTTTCACTTTGAAATGATGAGTCTGGTCCCGTTCTTAAATATTGTAATTTGTGGCATTCAAAGACTGTAAATCAACTTGACACAACTCTGAGCTTTGTTCCCCTTGGGTTACAAGCAAGCTTCTAACATAGGATCATATTCTAGGCTTCCTTTGTGGTCTGGTGGTTAAGAATTGCCTGCCAATTCAGGGGACACAGTTTTGATCTTTGATCCGGGAAGATTCCACATGCCATGGAGCAACTAAGACCAGGCACCACCACTACAGGACTGGTGCTCCAGAGCCTGAAAGCTGCAACTCCTGAGCCCACATGTCACAAGCACTGCAGGTGGTGTGCCCTGTAGCCTGTGCTCCACAACAAAAGAAGCCACCCCAATGAAAAGGCCATGCGTCCGAAGGAAGAATAGCCCCACCTGCTGCAATTAGAGAAAGTCCTGGGACAGCAAAGAAGACCCAGGGCAGCCAAACATAACTGAATTAAATAAGTAAATCTTTTAAAAAATATTACGTTCAGAGATAAAACACTAAAAATATTTATAAGGAGTTAAAGAATCATAATAAATAGGCAACTACCATCCCTCTGTGGTCAAATTCAGCCAAATAGAAGGTGATCACACATGTAGTAATCACATAAAATGTGTTAGTCACTCAGTCATATCTGTCTTTCTGGGACCCCATGGACTGCAGCCCACCAGATCCCTTTATCCATGGAATTCTCCAGGCAAGAATACTGGAAAGTATAGCCACTCCCTTCTCCAGTGGGTCCTCCCAACCGAGGGTTAGAACCCAGGTCTCCTGTATTGGCATGCAGATTCTTTATGGACTCAGCCAACAGAGAAGCCAGGTATACATATAAAATGGACGTTTAAAATCATCAGTTATCTCCAAATACCTAAAATTTCAGTGTGAGTGTCCTTTCCCAAATACTGGGAGCAGAGAGGCTCAACAACAATGATAAACATAGAATATAACTTTTAAAAGGCACAAATAATTCTTTACTTTTTGGCAAAAATAAGTCATCGGAAAAACCATGGCTTTAAATGAAGGCCACGGCCATATGAAGTGTTTTTCTTCATTGCTTCATGGAGAACCTGTTTTCAACTGTTGTGTCCAAGTAACAGTTCTTTTGGTTATAATATAATGATGTATTCTATTCAGTGATTTTCTTTTTGCTCCATGGTCTAATTTCCTAAAGGTAAGAAAAGAGAATTTAGAAGGTATCTTAAGATCTGTTACTTACAGTTTTACTCTTGTTTTAAAAAAAACATACTGCTATACTGGCTAAAGATTCTAATGCAACTAACAGAATATCTTCCTAAGATATTATTTAATTGGGAAATAATATTAAGACTTCTAACAATATTACAAGTTCTTAACACATTTGTAAATAGCTCTATGACAGAATTGTAGCTTGAAGGAGAGATAAACTAAATATTTTTAATTTTACTGAGAAATGCAAATTCAGAGGTATTTGCATAATTTTGTTTAAAGACAGGTTTATACCAAGGTTCTGAAATAGAGGAGAGATCCATTTTGGTACAGTACGTGCTTAAAAGAGATCTCATCAGAATTGCAGCCAAAGTAGATTCCCTGTGCCCTCTGAAACAGTAACTGAACATGGTAGGGAAATTTATGGTGATAGAAGTCAGAAGAATAGTTACTTTCTATAGAAGGTGATGCCTAGAATGGAGCTTGAATGAGGCTTATGAGTTCAGGTAATGTTGAATAGCTTATCTGGGTACCAACTGCATAAGTGTGTTCATTTTGTAAAAATTAATGGAACAATTCACTGAAAACTTGTATCCCTCACTGTATGCTATAGCTCAGGAACCAAATTTACCAGAAATAGGAAGGTACATTTGATAAGAAAACTGGCCTGAATTCTTTAAAAGGAAGTTTAAGACAACACAAACAGCCAAATGCTCATGCGTGAATCTTGACTGGCTCTTGGGTTAAAAGGAAAATAGTTATAAAAGTCTATTAGGGATAATTAGGGGGTATGTGAATATGTAACGGCTATTGATTCTATCATGAAATTATTGTTAATTTTCTTAGGGGTGATAGATGTTGTTGCTCTATGTTCCTTAGAAATACTCAAAGATGTAATTAAAGCATCAGAGTGTTTTCAACTCATATTCAAATGGTTCAGAAAAAGATTCATGAGTATATATATTGCATGTATGTGCATGAGTGTGATTTGTGCATGTGAGTGTGTTCGCACATGAAGGTATATATGATAGTGTATGAATGCATGTGTGAGAATAACAGTGTGAGAGAGCATGTGTGAATAATTTCCTAAAGGTAAGAAAAGAGAATTTAGAAGGTATCTTAAGATCTGTTACTTACAGTTTTACTCTTGTTTTAAAAAAAACATACTGCTATACTGGCTAAAGATTCTAATGCAACTAACAGAATATCTTCCTAAGATATTATTTAATTGGGAAATAATATTAAGACTTCTAACAATATTACAAGTTCTTAACACATTTGTAAATAGCTCTATGACAGAATTGTAGCTTGAAGGAGAGATAAACTAAATATTTTTAATTTTACTGAGAAATGCAAATTCAGAGGTATTTGCATAATTTTGTTTAAAGACAGGTTTATACCAAGGTTCTGAAATAGAGGAGAGATCCATTTTGGTACAGTACGTGCTTAAAAGAGATCTCATCAGAATTGCAGCCAAAGTAGATTCCCTGTGCCCTCTGAAACAGTAACTGAACATGGTAGGGAAATTTATGGTGATAGAAGTCAGAAGAATAGTTACTTTCTATAGAAGGTGATGCCTAGAATGGAGCTTGAATGAGGCTTATGAGTTCAGGTAATGTTGAATAGCTTATCTGGGTACCAACTGCATAAGTGTGTTCATTTTGTAAAAATTAATGGAACAATTCACTGAAAACTTGTATCCCTCACTGTATGCTATAGCTCAGGAACCAAATTTACCAGAAATAGGAAGGTACATTTGATAAGAAAACTGGCCTGAATTCTTTAAAAGGAAGTTTAAGACAACACAAACAGCCAAATGCTCATGCGTGAATCTTGACTGGCTCTTGGGTTAAAAGGAAAATAGTTATAAAAGTCTATTAGGGATAATTAGGGGGTATGTGAATATGTAACGGCTATTGATTCTATCATGAAATTATTGTTAATTTTCTTAGGGGTGATAGATGTTGTTGCTCTATGTTCCTTAGAAATACTCAAAGATGTAATTAAAGCATCAGAGTGTTTTCAACTCATATTCAAATGGTTCAGAAAAAGATTCATGAGTATATATATTGCATGTATGTGCATGAGTGTGATTTGTGCATGTGAGTGTGTTCGCACATGAAGGTATATATGATAGTGTATGAATGCATGTGTGAGAATAACAGTGTGAGAGAGAGCAAATAATATGAAATTTTAATTGCTGAATCCCAGTGTCAAGTATAACTTTCTTTCAATGTTTCTATATTGGAATGAAATTTTTCCAAATAGAAAACAGGACTTTAAAAAATACAAAGGTAAGGAAGAAAAGGGGGGAAAATGATCACCTGATCCGAATCTTTGGTCTCAAGATTCCCACTGAGCTGTTCCGAGGACCCAGATGAAGCTCCAAGTAGGGAAGAAGAATGTGGCAATAATGGCCTGAGATGCTGGATGAGTTATACTCCTAGACACGAGCTCCTGAACGCTCACCGTCCTAAATTTTATTTTTATATGGCACACATTTAGAAAATTTAGGAGTGTCCTGGAAAGTTGTAACAGCTGGTCTGCGAGTGTTGGGCCCTGGGGCTGGGGGTGGGTGAATGTCTGAGGAATTCTGAGAGAAGCCTGTTTCAGAGAAAGGCCCCAAACTGCCCAGGGACCCACAGTGTGAGAAACAAGCCACTGGACGGGCCCTGACAGATGTTATGAAAGGGTGGTGTTAAGTGCCTTTTTCAGGATATTAAACCAGCATCCTAACTGGCAAAAAAATGAATTGTCACTGACATTATGTCGGCCCATTGGAGACCCTCTCTGCTACTTTCCGTGATCTGGGAACCATTATACACGGAGATCGATAGGGTCCTGGGCAGGAATTTAAATAATAATTTCTAATAAAACCTATTTTAGACTGTGGGGGCCAGAGAACAGAGACAAGTCACAAACCATAATGTGTTTAAAGCCTCTCTCCCTCGCGTTCTGTCTTTTTTAAAGAGCTGAATAATGGAAGAGAGATCTGGCGATAAGGCACAAAAAAGGCCTTTCGGTCAGGCCTATCTGCTTAGTTAATGGCTGTAAAGTGACACCCCTAATGAAATAAAACTGTCTCAGTTCAAGTGCATAGCTGCACAATTGTTAACAACCCTGAACTCTGGCTGTGATCCTGGTGATGAGCACTAAGTATGTGCATGAGTGTGATTTGTGCATGTGAGTGTGTTCGCACATGAAGGTATATATGATAGTGTATGAATGCATGTGTGAGAATAACAGTGTGAGAGAGAGCAAATAATATGAAATTTTAATTGCTGAATCCCAGTGTCAAGTATAACTTTCTTTCAATGTTTCTATATTGGAATGAAATTTTTCCAAATAGAAAACAGGACTTTAAAAAATACAAAGGTAAGGAAGAAAAGGGAAAATGATCACCTGATCCGAATCTTTGGTCTCAAGATTCCCACTGAGCTGTTCCGAGGACCCAGATGAAGCTCCAAGTAGGGAAGAAGAATGTGGCAATAATGGCCTGAGATGCTGGATGAGTTATACTCCTAGACACGAGCTCCTGAACGCTCACCGTCCTAAATTTTATTTTATATGGCACACATTTAGAAAATTTAGGAGTGTCCTGGAAAGTTGTAACAGCTGGTCTGCGAGTGTTGGGCCCTGGGGCTGGGGGTGGGTGAATGTCTGAGGAATTCTGAGAGAAGCCTGTTTCAGAGAAAGGCCCCAAACTGCCCAGGGACCCACAGTGTGAGAAACAAGCCACTGGACGGGCCCTGACAGATGTTATGAAAGGGTGGTGTTAAGTGCCTTTTTCAGGATATTAAACCAGCATCCTAACTGGCAAAAAAATGAATTGTCACTGACATTATGTCGGCCCATTGGAGACCCTCTCTGCTACTTTCCGTGATCTGGGAACCATTATACACGGAGATCGATAGGGTCCTGGGCAGGAATTTAAATAATAATTTCTAATAAAACCTATTTTAGACTGTGGGGGCCAGAGAACAGAGACAAGTCACAAACCATAATGTGTTTAAAGCCTCTCTCCCTCGCGTTCTGTCTTTTTTAAAGAGCTGAATAATGGAAGAGAGATCTGGCGATAAGGCACAAAAAAGGCCTTTCGGTCAGGCCTATCTGCTTAGTTAATGGCTGTAAAGTGACACCCCTAATGAAATAAAACTGTCTCAGTTCAAGTGCATAGCTGCACAATTGTTAACAACCCTGAACTCTGGCTGTGATCCTGGTGATGAGCACTAAGTATGCCCTGACAATTTCCCAGGACTCTTCCTTCCTCCAACCCCTGCCCACTGACAAGCAAAGAAAAGAATCCTGTACTAAACTAAAGGTCGGTAGCATCAGGGACTGGGGCCAGGGAAACAGTGGGGTGTATCATTTTTATCCCCTTCTCTTTACTCCTGACAGTGGACCGCTTGTTCTTCTGTCGAGTCCTGAGGCCTGGAAGGGTGATTGCAGGGAGGGTTCTGATGGGCTTGTGGGCTTTGTAAGGAGGTGCAGGTCAGGTAGAAACAGAGGTTGCTGGAGCCCTGGAGGCGGTTCCAGTCTCATTCTGCCCTTGGCCTCCTGTGCCATCGCCTCTGAGCTCTGGGGTGCAGTCGGCAGGCAGAGGAAAAACCCTGTTCGAATGTGCTAAGACTGGATAGCTGTGGTTAGCATGGTTTCCCGTGACTCCCCCTTACAGCTTGCAGTTGTCTGATTTCAATCAGTGGCAGTTCCCTCCACATGTCCAGCCATCAATCTTCCGCCGCCCCTGGATGAGTGTGGCACAGCACGGGGCATGTTCCAGTTAAAAAATAGCCTTTGCTGCAGCCTTCCCTCTTCACACACTGATAAGTCTGCCTTTGATATTTTTATTAAAAAAGAAGGAAAACACATTGGGAAATATGTTTCATTTCTTACAGCCCGGACCAGAGCCCCTGAGGTGGAGGTGGATTGAGGCCTGTTGAGGGGAAACCCGGGAAGGGGGGCTGAAGTCTACCCCTTTGAAATTCCAGCGTTGTGCCAGGTGGAAAAAAAGAAGGGCTCCCTCCTCAGCAATGGGATCCCTACACTCTGCGAGGGGGCGCCCATGGTAGTGCTGTCCCTGGACATGGCTTTTCACAAGCAACAAACCAACATCAGAGTCTTCCTCCGCCCTAGGAAACAATCTGGTTTGAGAGACAGAATTTGGAAACAAACCATGATCTCGCCCTTAACCTTTTAGTCACACACCCCGAAGGTTGTGATAGCAGTTTCGGTAGACCAGCTGGATCTCCTGCTTCACTGCAGGTTCCCTGGCGGCAGGAAGGCGGGCAGGGTGCAGGGGACGATGAGGGCCACTCCCCTAATGTGCTCAGTAGCATAGCGACAATTGTTAACAACCCTGAACTCTGGCTGTGATCCTGGTGATGAGCACTAAGTATGCCCTGACAATTTCCCAGGACTCCTTCCTCCAACCCCTGCCCACTGACAAGCAAAGAAAAGAATCCTGTACTAAACTAAAGGTCGGTAGCATCAGGGACTGGGGCCAGGAAACAGTGGGGTGTATCATTTTATCCCTTCTCTTTACTCCTGACAGTGGACCGCTTGTTCTTCTGTCGAGTCCTGAGGCCTGGAAGGGTGATTGCAGGGAGGGTTCTGATGGGCTTGTGGGCTTTGTAAGGAGGTGCAGGTCAGGTAGAAACAGAGGTTGCTGGAGCCCTGGAGGCGGTTCCAGTCTCATTCTGCCCTTGGCCTCCTGTGCCATCGCCTCTGAGCTCTGGGGTGCAGTCGGCAGGCAGAGGAAAAACCCTGTTCGAATGTGCTAAGACTGGATAGCTGTGGTTAGCATGGTTTCCCGTGACTCCCCCTTACAGCTTGCAGTTGTCTGATTTCAATCAGTGGCAGTTCCCTCCACATGTCCAGCCATCAATCTTCCGCCGCCCCTGGATGAGTGTGGCACAGCACGGGGCATGTTCCAGTTAAAAAATAGCCTTTGCTGCAGCCTTCCCTCTTCACACACTGATAAGTCTGCCTTTGATATTTTTATTAAAAAAGAAGGAAAACACATTGGGAAATATGTTTCATTTCTTACAGCCCGGACCAGAGCCCCTGAGGTGGAGGTGGATTGAGGCCTGTTGAGGGGAAACCCGGGAAGGGGGGCTGAAGTCTACCCCTTTGAAATTCCAGCGTTGTGCCAGGTGGAAAAAAAGAAGGGCTCCCTCCTCAGCAATGGGATCCCTACACTCTGCGAGGGGGCGCCCATGGTAGTGCTGTCCCTGGACATGGCTTTTCACAAGCAACAAACCAACATCAGAGTCTTCCTCCGCCCTAGGAAACAATCTGGTTTGAGAGACAGAATTTGGAAACAAACCATGATCTCGCCCTTAACCTTTTAGTCACACACCCCGAAGGTTGTGATAGCAGTTTCGGTAGACCAGCTGGATCTCCTGCTTCACTGCAGGTTCCCTGGCGGCAGGAAGGCGGGCAGGGTGCAGGGGACGATGAGGGCCACTCCCCGGCAGCTCTCCTGGCTCGCCTCTGGGAGATGCCTGCCCGCTTAGTCACCTCCAGGAGACAACACAGTAAACATTCTGTAGCCGGGTTTCCAGTGCCTATTTTAAAACAGACTTTCTCAGTCTTCTTATCATCAGGGGTTCACCTATATTCCTGGCAGAGTCATTAGAGAACCTTCTGGAGGTACAGGGAGGTAGCCACCCGCTCCGTGCCTTTCCGCCCCTCCTGCCTTCTGTTATCTGTAAGGTTTAGGAGAAGTGACTCTGAGTGAGGTTTCTTCCAATTCGTTTATTTTTTTTAAGATTTTTTCCCCCCATCATGCCTCTTTTATTTTTATATTTATTTTCATCCATCTTTTATTCTTTGGCCTATGTGGGCCTCCCATTGCAGTGGCCTCTGACTGCAGAGCACTGGCTCTGGGTGCAAGCACTCCAGAGCACTGGCTCATAATTGGACATACCAATCAAGCCGCTCCACGGCATGTGGGATCTTCTGGGGCCAAGGATCGAACCGGTGCCCCTTGCACTGCAAGGCGGACTCTTTACCCACTGGACCACCAGAGAAGCCCCCAGTTCGTTTCTGAACTGAGGTCAGTTGTCCATTGCTAGGAGGGATCTTGAAGATAATCAAGCCTTGCATCTGGCAACATAGGAATGGGATTTAGAGCCAAGGAAGACCTCTCTGCATCCAGTCCCTCAAGCCTAATATTCTTTGGTGGGGAAGATTGATTATAAAATCATCTGCCATCCTTATGGTGTCCCAGGCTTCCAGCAATAGCTCATGAGCCTAAGGAATATCAGGGAGAAAGAGCGGAGGTTTTCTAAATGATGTGGTAATTTGAGCTGAACAAATCTGTAGGTTGGGGAGCAATTCTATTCCAGAAAATGTTAGAAATAGCAACAAAACATCCAGGATTAGAGGAGATGTTAGGAACTTTTTCTAGGCATCTAGTACTGGGTATGCCCAAATAAGGGTTGAAGGACATGGTGAGGCTTCTGCCCCCTGCAGGACTCCAGAGAATATGGAAGGTATCCCCATTTCAAAGAACTAATTCTTGTTAGAGAAGGGAAGAGGCATTCTAACAGTTCCAAAAGGACATGAAGGAAGCAGTCTTTTCATTAAGTACCAGGTAAATGATTTGTCCATCTAGTTAAACATCTCATCAGGGACTAAATGAATTCAGCCTGCCCCCACTTGCTGACTTGCCATAAAAATTCACTAGTTCTGAAATTTTAAATTGTTGAATAAATGAATCAAATTGCTCTTTGTGATGGTAATGATGACAAGGGTGTTTATGGATTAGGAGATACAGTCTAGAACAGAATAAAAATATTTTCATTCACTCAGCAAATATTTGGAAGGAGTCTACTGTGTGTTAGTCACTGTTCTTTGAGGTTAAGAAGATAAAATATTTGATGGAGACTATATGCCGGAGGAGGATATAATTAAATCATTATAAAGATATAATTAAATAAGTATATAATAATTATTTAGAAATAATTAAATAATATTATAATAATTATATAATAATTAATATGATATATCATATTAATAATATGATAAGGAGTGAGCTAGAGAAACAATCTGAGAGAGTAATGTTTCACAGTGAAAAATCAGTCTACATGTGTGAGGAGAAGAAAGCAAGTCTGTAGTAGGTGACTATCCCAATTTGCCCATCACTGAGGGAGTTCTCAGGACTTGGGGCTTTCAGTGCTAAATAAGGAAAGTTCTGGGCAAACTAGGAAGAGTCAGTCACTCTCTGTGTTCCTAGAAATGCCAAATGAGAAGCTATTGTGTTGGACAAAAAGTTCATTCAGGTTTTTCAGCAAGATGTTATGGTAAAACCTGAACAAAGTTTTTGGCCAACTCGTATAGATGAGGAAATTGAAGAGTTGGACGTGAGCTCATGTGATGTGGTAATTTGAGCTGAACAAATCTGTAGGTTGGGGAGCAATTCTATTCCAGAAAATGTTAGAAATAGCAACAAAACATCCAGGATTAGAGGAGATGTTAGGAACTTTTTCTAGGCATCTAGTACTGGGTATGCCCAAATAAGGGTTGAAGGACATGGTGAGGCTTCTGCCCCCTGCAGGACTCCAGAGAATATGGAAGGTATCCCCATTTCAAAGAACTAATTCTTGTTAGAGAAGGGAAGAGGCATTCTAACAGTTCCAAAAGGACATGAAGGAAGCAGTCTTTTCATTAAGTACCAGGTAAATGATTTGTCCATCTAGTTAAACATCTCATCAGGGACTAAATGAATTCAGCCTGCCCCCACTTGCTGACTTGCCATAAAAATTCACTAGTTCTGAAATTTTAAATTGTTGAATAAATGAATCAAATTGCTCTTTGTGATGGTAATGATGACAAGGGTGTTTATGGATTAGGAGATACAGTCTAGAACAGAATAAAAATATTTTCATTCACTCAGCAAATATTTGGAAGGAGTCTACTGTGTGTTAGTCACTGTTCTTTGAGGTTAAGAAGATAAAATATTTGATGGAGACTATATGCCGGAGGAGGATATAATTAAATCATTATAAAGATATAATTAAATAAGTATATAATAATTATTTAGAAATAATTAAATAATATTATAATAATTATATAATAATTAATATGATATATCATATTAATAATATGATAAGGAGTGAGCTAGAGAAACAATCTGAGAGAGTAATGTTTCACAGTGAAAAATCAGTCTACATGTGTGAGGAGAAGAAAGCAAGTCTGTAGTAGGTGACTATCCCAATTTGCCCATCACTGAGGGAGTTCTCAGGACTTGGGGCTTTCAGTGCTAAATAAGGAAAGTTCTGGGCAAACTAGGAAGAGTCAGTCACTCTCTGTGTTCCTAGAAATGCCAAATGAGAAGCTATTGTGTTGGACAAAAAGTTCATTCAGGTTTTTCAGCAAGATGTTATGGTAAAACCTGAACAAAGTTTTTGGCCAACTCGATATACAGATGAGGAAATTGAAGAGTTGGACGTGAGCTCATGTGAGCCCTTGGAGGCCATGGTCTGGAGTTAAATTTGTTCAGAGTTTGATGAGAGGCTTTTGGAGGGTATCTGTGGGTCCAAGGCTCTTATTCCAGAAAAGATTCCTATCACACAATGACACTGACATGGAATGACTTAGTATTTAGTGAGGAGGGAATGGCAACCCACTTCAGTATTCTTCCATGAAGAATCCCATGGACAAAGGAGCCTGGTGGGCTACAGTCCATGGAGTTGCAAAGAGTCAGACATGACTGAGCGACTAAGCACAGTACAGCCTAGCATTGAATTTGTATAAGAGCTTCTCAGGTGGTACAGTGGTAAAGAATCCCCCTACAATGCAGTATTGATCCCTAGTTTGGAAGATACTCTAGAGAAGGAAATGCCTATCCATTCCAGAATTCCATGGACAGAGAAGCCTGGATGGCTACAGTCTACAGCATCACAAAAGAGTCGGATGCTACTGAAATGACTTAGCATGCATGCATGCACACACATACACTGAATATATATGGGGTTAGATTAACAATGTTCTTATGGGTGCTTTCATTGTAAGGAATTTTGGAAAAGTAAAAAATACACCAAGGTTGTAATTGGAATGATCAAGCTTTGTAATTTGCTGAAGCTGCTACAAAGGTTTCGGTAACAGAATGGGAAAAAGTGGTAGGAGATGGTCTTGCTATAAAGACTTTAATATTGCAGGTCTTCATTTCTCAATGTGATTAAGGGAAGGAAGATTTGTTTTGGGAGGATTAAATATATTCGTAAGAAAAATATTGGTTTTACTTATTGCATAGGGACTTAGTCTGTGAGAGTTTGATAATAAGAGGGGTTGTATTGTTAAATTTTATCAAGTGACAGGAAATATTAAACACTTGATGTTGGTATTAAGTTACTTGGTCTGCGTTCTAATCTGTGCTCATTGTATAACCCTTTCTGGTGAACTTGGGTAGAATTAGAGCACAAATCAAGATGGAAAATAGAAAGGAAGGTAACAATTGGAGATGCTGTGTACTGATACTTTGAGGGAATATCCGTATGCTGTACTTCCCCCATCTCAGCAGTTTCTGGAGGTGACATTAAACAGGCATTCATCAAAGGCCTTGGGAATTGAACTGACCATTTCATTAGTCCCCTGTAGCTGTACAAGGACCAAAGATGAGGAAACGGCCTGTGATGCTGGTGGGACAGACTTGACACTGACATGGAATGACTTAGTATTTAGTGAGGAGGGAATGGCAACCCACTTCAGTATTCTTCCATGAAGAATCCCATGGACAAAGGAGCCTGGTGGGCTACAGTCCATGGAGTTGCAAAGAGTCAGACATGACTGAGCGACTAAGCACAGTACAGCCTAGCATTGAATTTGTATAAGAGCTTCTCAGGTGGTACAGTGGTAAAGAATCCCCCTACAATGCAGTATTGATCCCTAGTTTGGAAGATACTCTAGAGAAGGAAATGCCTATCCATTCCAGAATTCCATGGACAGAGAAGCCTGGATGGCTACAGTCTACAGCATCACAAAAGAGTCGGATGCTACTGAAATGACTTAGCATGCATGCATGCACACACATACACTGAATATATATGGGGTTAGATTAACAATGTTCTTATGGGTGCTTTCATTGTAAGGAATTTTGGAAAAGTAAAAAATACACCAAGGTTGTAATTGGAATGATCAAGCTTTGTAATTTGCTGAAGCTGCTACAAAGGTTTCGGTAACAGAATGGGAAAAAGTGGTAGGAGATGGTCTTGCTATAAAGACTTTAATATTGCAGGTCTTCATTTCTCAATGTGATTAAGGGAAGGAAGATTTGTTTTGGGAGGATTAAATATATTCGTAAGAAAAATATTGGTTTTACTTATTGCATAGGGACTTAGTCTGTGAGAGTTTGATAATAAGAGGGGTTGTATTGTTAAATTTTATCAAGTGACAGGAAATATTAAACACTTGATGTTGGTATTAAGTTACTTGGTCTGCGTTCTAATCTGTGCTCATTGTATAACCCTTTCTGGTGAACTTGGGTAGAATTAGAGCACAAATCAAGATGGAAAATAGAAAGGAAGGTAACAATTGGAGATGCTGTGTACTGATACTTTGAGGGAATATCCGTATGCTGTACTTCCCCCATCTCAGCAGTTTCTGGAGGTGACATTAAACAGGCATTCATCAAAGGCCTTGGGAATTGAACTGACCATTTCATTAGTCCCCTGTAGCTGTACAAGGACCAAAGATGAGGGAAACGGCCTCAGAATGATGCTGGTGGGACATCTCTGATACTTTGCTAAATTTGGCTCTAAAGGGAGACAGCCTTATATCTAGCTGAATGCTGTATTGTTATTTCACACACCCACCACCTTTTAAATGAATGCAAGAACTTCTTCCTTTATTGGTCTTCCAAATTTTGTTCTTGCCCTCCTAGAACCTATGGTCAGCAGAATAGAGTGATCTAAGTTCATATCTCACCCTACTTAAAGTCTGCCAAGAGCATCCCATGATAGAGAATAAAATCCACGCTCTTTTGAGTGGTCTGGCCAGCCCTACCTCTTCTGACTGCAGCCTTTTTCTCATCGTCTAGCACTTTCCTCTGCCCTCAGTCCAGCCACCCTGGTCTTCTTCCTCTTTGTGAATCACTCCAGCTTGTTTCCATTTTGAAGCCTTTATACTTGGTAGTGCCACTTCCTCGAGCCCCCTTCTCCATGTCTTTGCTGAAGTTACTCCTTCCTATGAGCTTTGTTTCTACCTAATGTCACTTCCCCAGAGAGTCCCTTTCTGCCTCCAATATTTCAAAGAGATGCACCATCCTGTCACTTTCTATCACCTTAGTCTGCTTTATTTTCTTCATAGCACTGAGGAGCCTTCAATTCACTTATTCATCTACAATCATAAGAAATTTAGGACTTCCCCAAGCTGCCCTGGCCACCTTCATTTCTTCCTCATGAGAATGTTGATTCTTCTACGGGATAGTCAAGGACATAGTTGGTGTTCTTGTTCAGGTTCTTTCCTGGTTGCCCCTCTCTCTTTTCCTCTGGTGCCAATAGATATGCCTTAGCTTTTTTTTTTTTATTATTTTTGTCCACTTTTATTGGTCTTTCATTTATTTATTTTCATCCATCATTGTTCTTTGACCTGTGTAGGCCTCCCATTGCAGTGGCCTCTCCTGTAGGCTCTGGGCACATGTGCTCCAGAGCTCTGGCTCGTAACTGGACACACCGGTCCAGCTCCTTTATGGCATGTGGGATCTTTCCCATGCCAGGGATCGAACTGGTGTCCCTTGCAGTGCAAGGCGGACTGTTTACCCACTTAGCCACCAGGGAAGCCCGATATGCCTCAGATTTAACTCTTCTTTCTTTACAAGGGTACCATTTGAGTCTCGGATTTGTTCTTTGGGGTTGAAGTAAACAAAGTTCATTTAGCAACTTGGATCTCCTCTAATAAAAAGAAAAGGACTCCCATGCTCCATCGTCCTTAACTCACTGAAGTTTAGATTACTAGGGTAGCACATAATCATAAACACTAATTCTTTTGCTGGTAATCCTCTTGTCCATTAACTCTCCCAGTGATATCTCAGAGAGGAGTTACTGGTCTGGCAAATGATTCAGCCATTCCTAGGTTCCCTTCCCAACACAATATTAATATCATCTCTTCAGAATGCTGCATAGCATATTGCCCAACACTTAAACTTTCCAGAAACACCTGAAATCCTATTAATGACATCACAAGATTCTTTTTTTTAAATTTGGGCCTCTTTTATTGGTTATTTATTTATTTATTTTCACCCATCTTTATTCTTTGGCATGTGTGGGCCTCCCATTGCAGTGGCCTCCCTTGTTGCAGAGTACCGGCTCCGGGCACATGTGCTCCAGAGTGCTTGCTCACAATTGGACACACTGGTCCAGCCACCTCGCAGCACGTGAGATCTTCCCGGGCCAGGGATTAAACTGGCACTCCTTGCTTTGCAAGGTGGACTCTTTACCCACTGGACCACCAGGAATGCAAGATTTTTTTAAAACCAGAGAAAAGGAAAAAACAAAATGCTTTCTTAAAACACATTTAAGTGCATAAGATTTCCATCTTACCTGCACTGCTCCTTTTGGTGTGGAAACAACCAATGATATGATGATTAAAACACAGACATCGCCACCACAATACAGAAGAAAAAGGTTAAAAAATGGTTTTGTTTTTATTTGGTAAGTTTACATTAAATAAACTAGGATAAGTTTCATTTACTTTCTATTTTAAAGCTTTTCTTAGTTATATTGAAAAGTGAAATGAAAGTGTTAGTTGCTCAGTGATATCTGACTCTTTTCCTCTTTTCTTTTCAATGAACTGTTGTCCTTCAGGCTCCTTTATCTATGGAATTCTCCAGGTAAGAATACTGGAGTGGGTTTCTATTCCCTTTTCCAGAGGATCTTCTTGACCCAGTGATCAAACCCGAATGTCCTGTATTACAGGTGAATTCTTTATTGTCTGAGCCAACAGGGAAGTTCAAATTATATTAACGTGGTTAGATATGTTGTAGTTAAATTTAATAAGAAACACTTTGCATATTGGTTTGAGATGTTTCTCAGTTTTTCTGTGCATTTACCATGGAAACTACTTTTGCACTGGGTTCAAACCAAAGTGTTGAATGGATATAGATTTCATCTGTCTGGAAGTTATTGCATGGCCTGGTTCCTGAAAATCTATTTCTCAGTTTGATTTAATGGATTTCTAATTATTCATATTTAAAATTCACTGTCAATTAAGGGTATAAAAGATTATGTTTTAATCTTTTGCACCATCTGTGTTTACTTCTACTCCCTCTGAAATTGCCTCTGTATTAATACCTTCAGGATCATTCAAAGGAGAGAAATTGAACCAAAGAAGCAATTTTTTTTTTAATTGGTTTCCTTTCAGTTCAGTTCAGTCTCCCTTTGCGAGTCCATGGACTGCAGCACACCAGGTTTCCCTGTCCTTCACCAGCTCCCAGAGCTTGCTCAAACTCATGTCCATTGAGTCAGTGATGCCATTCAAACATCTCATCCTTTGTCATCCCTTTCTCTTTCTGCCTTCTATTTTCTCCAACAACTGTCTTTTTTCCAATGAGTCATTTCTTTGCATTAGGTGGACAAAGTATTGGAGTTTCAGCTCTAGTGTCAGTCTCTCCAATCAATATTCAGGGTTGATTTCCTTTAGAAGTGATTGGTTTGATCTCCTTGCAGTCCAAGGGACTCTGAAGAGTCTTCTCCCACACCACAGTTCAAAGGCATCTGTTCTTTGGTGCTCAGCCTTCTTTATGGTCCAGCTTTCACATCCATACGTGACTACTGGGAAAATCATATCTTGGACTATATGGACTTTTGCTGGCAAAATATTCTTTCTGCTTTTGAATATACTGTCTGGGTTTTTCATAGCTTTTCTTCCAAGGAACAAATGTCTTTTAATTTCATGGCTGCAGTCAGCATCTGCAGTGATTTTGTAACCCAAGAAAATGAAGCCTGTCACTGTTTCCATTGTTTGCCATGCTATAATTCCTTTCCCTGGTAGCTTGGTTTTAGATTTAGCAGTTAACCTTCCTTTTCCTCCTCATCTGTTGTGTTAGCTTTCTGCTCAAAGTCCTTTAACATGGAAGAGAATCAAATACCACACTGGAGAACATAGTAGTTAAAGTCTGCATGGAAAAAAAACTTATTTTTTCTCAGTTTTTCTGTGCATTTACCATGGAAACTACTTTTGCACTGGGTTCAAACCAAAGTGTTGAATGGATATAGATTTCATCTGTCTGGAAGTTATTGCATGGCCTGGTTCCTGAAAATCTATTTCTCAGTTTGATTTAATGGATTTCTAATTATTCATATTTAAAATTCACTGTCAATTAAGGGTATAAAAGATTATGTTTTAATCTTTTGCACCATCTGTGTTTACTTCTACTCCCTCTGAAATTGCCTCTGTATTAATACCTTCAGGATCATTCAAAGGAGAGAAATTGAACCAAAGAAGCAATTTTTTTTTTAATTGGTTTCCTTTCAGTTCAGTTCAGTCTCCCTTTGCGAGTCCATGGACTGCAGCACACCAGGTTTCCCTGTCCTTCACCAGCTCCCAGAGCTTGCTCAAACTCATGTCCATTGAGTCAGTGATGCCATTCAAACATCTCATCCTTTGTCATCCCTTTCTCTTTCTGCCTTCTATTTTCTCCAACAACTGTCTTTTTTCCAATGAGTCATTTCTTTGCATTAGGTGGACAAAGTATTGGAGTTTCAGCTCTAGTGTCAGTCTCTCCAATCAATATTCAGGGTTGATTTCCTTTAGAAGTGATTGGTTTGATCTCCTTGCAGTCCAAGGGACTCTGAAGAGTCTTCTCCCACACCACAGTTCAAAGGCATCTGTTCTTTGGTGCTCAGCCTTCTTTATGGTCCAGCTTTCACATCCATACGTGACTACTGGGAAAATCATATCTTGGACTATATGGACTTTTGCTGGCAAAATATTCTTTCTGCTTTTGAATATACTGTCTGGGTTTTTCATAGCTTTTCTTCCAAGGAACAAATGTCTTTTAATTTCATGGCTGCAGTCAGCATCTGCAGTGATTTTGTAACCCAAGAAAATGAAGCCTGTCACTGTTTCCATTGTTTGCCATGCTATAATTCCTTTCCCTGGTAGCTTGGTTTTAGATTTAGCAGTTAACCTTCCTTTTCCTCCTCATCTGTTGTGTTAGCTTTCTGCTCAAAGTCCTTTAACATGGAAGAGAATCAAATACCACACTGGAGAACATAGTAGTTAAAAGTCTGCACTTTGGAAGCCAAACTACCCATGTTTGACTTCCCAGTCAACTACTTACTCACAGTGTTTAGTTGGGCAATTTGTTTTACTCTGTTTTTCCTTCTGGAAAATGGGGAGAATATCATTGCTCATCTTATAAGCACTGTTTCTTAATGATAATATTTCAATGCATCTGTAAATGCTAATAAAAGTGCCTGGAAGTCAGTAAGTCCCCAGTAAGCATTTGCTTTTATTATAATTTGCTTTCCAAATCCTGAATGATACATATCACTTCCTGAAAGTGTTATATGAGACAAACCCTGGGCCACATTAGGACTGTTGTGCAGGGCTTATGCTCCCCTGCTCCAGTGTGCTTGTCGGTTTAAATCAGGTTAATTTCAACACTGTGAATAGTTCAGGAGAAAACTAATCATAGCAGAAATCTTCACACTGTGTCTGGAGGAAGAGGAAGGGCATGTACATCCACTTTTCATGAAGATGGGAAAGGGAGAGAGGATTCAAAACCAATTTGTGGCCAGGAGCCTTGGACTTCCTTGTGTTGTCTTTATGGGGCCACCCTTCTGCTCCTGTGAATTTCTCTTGAGACATAACTTAGACCCAGCAGTCCAGAACACTTGGCTGTAGGGCTTACAGCAACCACTTTAATTTGAAGAGCCCTTGGGAGAATTTAACTTACAAGAATTCACCATCACTATTAGGTTTCAATCTTTTGCTTTGGACAAAGTTGTAATTATTAGCTTTTATTTATATTTGTGAGAAATAGGAATTCTTATTAATAACAGATAATTTGTCTTTATGATCATTTGTTTCAGCACATAAATTCCTAAAGGATAAGAAAGTTGCTTGTACTACGTATGCATATTATATTATTAAATGATTTTAAATAACTTTTTATCTAAAAATTATTGTCTAATGAAGTAAGAGAGTAGGGCATATATTCAGTGCCAAACAATTTTTATATTTAAGATATTGACCAAATTCTATTTTATTTCAGGTATAATCTTTTATAAAATTAAAGTATGCAGATATCACACAAAAACTAGTTTGCTCTTCAGGAGTCACTTTTCAATGAAACAGGTACCTCATAATGATAATAAAAGTAAGGTTAGTCTAAGACCTATATGATTTTGAGGTACAAGTATGCTTACATTGGTCATAGGAAAATCTTTGCCAAATGATCAGAAGCCAGATGTATAAAAACTCTAAATCTTGGTGTTCAATAAGGAACATTGCTTCTAGAGAAGTCTCTTTTCACTCTCAAACTCTGAAAACCCACACTTCCTGTCAAGTAGCCTTTGGAGGTGGAATGACTTCCAACATCCATAACTGCTCAAATGTTTTGTGGCACAGAGTATTGCAAATATTTACATCTGGCTTTGACATCACAGGAAAATAACACTGGTCTGGCATTCCATGTCTGCCAAAGGCATGTTTACTTCCTAGGAGTTCAAGGCTGTACAATATTCTTCTCTCTAAAAGTAATGATATCATCCATCTATATTATCATTAGTAGCAGACTATTGTATGCATATCTGAAAATCAGATCTTCATCCGAAAGAGTACATTAAATAAGTTTAAAACAGTGAGAAGATGATGTGACATTGTTAAAAATCTGATAGATGGATTCAAAACCAATTTGTGGCCAGGAGCCTTGGACTTCCTTGTGTTGTCTTTATGGGGCCACCCTTCTGCTCCTGTGAATTTCTCTTGAGACATAACTTAGACCCAGCAGTCCAGAACACTTGGCTGTAGGGCTTACAGCAACCACTTTAATTTGAAGAGCCCTTGGGAGAATTTAACTTACAAGAATTCACCATCACTATTAGGTTTCAATCTTTTGCTTTGGACAAAGTTGTAATTATTAGCTTTTATTTATATTTGTGAGAAATAGGAATTCTTATTAATAACAGATAATTTGTCTTTATGATCATTTGTTTCAGCACATAAATTCCTAAAGGATAAGAAAGTTACTTGTACTACGTATGCATATTATATTATTAAATGATTTTAAATAACTTTTTATCTAAAAATTATTGTCTAATGAAGTAAGAGAGTAGGGCATATATTCAGTGCCAAACAATTTTTATATTTAAGATATTGACCAAATTCTATTTTATTTCAGGTATAATCTTTTATAAAATTAAAGTATGCAGATATCACACAAAAACTAGTTTGCTCTTCAGGAGTCACTTTTCAATGAAACAGGTACCTCATAATGATAATAAAAGTAAGGTTAGTCTAAGACCTATATGATTTTGAGGTACAAGTATGCTTACATTGGTCATAGGAAAATCTTTGCCAAATGATCAGAAGCCAGATGTATAAAAACTCTAAATCTTGGTGTTCAATAAGGAACATTGCTTCTAGAGAAGTCTCTTTTCACTCTCAAACTCTGAAAACCCACACTTCCTGTCAAGTAGCCTTTGGAGGTGGAATGACTTCCAACATCCATAACTGCTCAAATGTTTTGTGGCACAGAGTATTGCAAATATTTACATCTGGCTTTGACATCACAGGAAAATAACACTGGTCTGGCATTCCATGTCTGCCAAAGGCATGTTTACTTCCTAGGAGTTCAAGGCTGTACAATATTCTTCTCTCTAAAAGTAATGATATCATCCATCTATATTATCATTAGTAGCAGACTATTGTATGCATATCTGAAAATCAGATCTTCATCCGAAAGAGTACATTAAATAAGTTTAAAACAGTGAGAAGATGATGTGACATTGTTAAAAATCTGATAGATGTTTGCAGTCTTAATATAGTAAATTTCCTCTAAATAAACAATGGTGTTTAACACATAGAAATTTAAGAATGAATCTTAATGATGCAATAAAAGATAATAAATTATAAAATAAAGAAGTTCACATATGAAAGTAGAACTTAATTAAACCTATTAAAATACCTTAGCTGTAACATACATGGCTCAAAATAATGGGAACAGATTTTGAGCTTTGGAAAAAATTCTCTAAGTCAGCAATAAGTCTGGAAAACAAAGATCCTAAAATCAGTCATGACTAATTTCAAGATACAAAATCCTAATTCAATTATTCAATTATTAATTCAATTCAGATTAGCTCAAACAAAAGAGAGAATTTATTGGGTGACATAGCAATACTGGAAATTGATTTTCAGGTATGAGTGGATCCAGGCACTCACGCCAGATCAGCAGGAATTGTCCTTTCTCTCTCCATTTCTTCATCCTCAAGGTAAACTTTTTTCATGTGCAGGAAAAGATAACCCCACAAGCAGGACCAAGCTTAAAGGATTTGTATAGCTTGAAATCTGCAAAGAAAAAATACCATTTCCCTTCACTCTCTATAATAATGTCCCTAAAGAGCTCTGATTGATGCTGCTTGGGTCATGTGCCTAAGTTGGACTAAGTACTTTACCTAAAGGGATAAAATCATGTGCCTACTTTTGTATTTAGGAAGTATGGTAATGAAATTGATGGCTCCATCATAATCACAGTATGAGGGAGAGGAAGCAAGACAGAAAAATAAAAATAAATAAAACCAGATGTTTGCCATGATACAGTAAATATACAGTTACTCTGTAGAGCTAATTGTAACTTTCTAGAGGTAAAGTTATGCTTGGCTTTGACATCACAGGAAAATAACACTGGTCTGGCATTCCATGTCTGCCAAAGGCATGTTTACTTCCTAGGAGTTCAAGGCTGTACAATATTCTTCTCTCTAAAAGTAATGATATCATCCATCTATATTATCATTAGTAGCAGACTATTGTATGCATATCTGAAAATCAGATCTTCATCCGAAAGAGTACATTAAATAAGTTTAAAACAGTGAGAAGATGATGTGACATTGTTAAAAATCTGATAGATGTTTGCAGTCTTAATATAGTAAATTTCCTCTAAATAAACAATGGTGTTTAACACATAGAAATTTAAGAATGAATCTTAATGATGCAATAAAAGATAATAAATTATAAAATAAAGAAGTTCACATATGAAAGTAGAACTTAATTAAACCTATTAAAATACCTTAGCTGTAACATACATGGCTCAAAATAATGGGAACAGATTTTGAGCTTTGGAAAAAATTCTCTAAGTCAGCAATAAGTCTGGAAAACAAAGATCCTAAAATCAGTCATGACTAATTTCAAGATACAAAATCCTAATTCAATTATTCAATTATTAATTCAATTCAGATTAGCTCAAACAAAAGAGAGAATTTATTGGGTGACATAGCAATACTGGAAATTGATTTTCAGGTATGAGTGGATCCAGGCACTCACGCCAGATCAGCAGGAATTGTCCTTTCTCTCTCCATTTCTTCATCCTCAAGGTAAACTTTTTTCATGTGCAGGAAAAGATAACCCCACAAGCAGGACCAAGCTTAAAGGATTTGTATAGCTTGAAATCTGCAAAGAAAAAATACCATTTCCCTTCACTCTCTATAATAATGTCCCTAAAGAGCTCTGATTGATGCTGCTTGGGTCATGTGCCTAAGTTGGACTAAGTACTTTACCTAAAGGGATAAAATCATGTGCCTACTTTTGTATTTAGGAAGTATGGTAATGAAATTGATGGCTCCATCATAATCACAGTATGAGGGAGAGGAAGCAAGACAGAAAAAAAATAAAAAATAAATAAAACCAGATGTTTGCCATGATACAGTAAATATACAGTTACTCTGTAGAGCTAATGTAACTTTCCTAGAGGTAACTTATTAGATGTCACTCTAGGTGTACGTAACAATTTTTGGTATGGATATAACAACTATAGTCAGGGTTATGTGTCTGTCTCTTTTTTTCTGCTACTACATAAAAGAAAAGCAAAATTAAAAATAAAAGTATAAATTTCATTTTTGGCAACAGTTGGAGTCACAAAATTTCTCAAGTTCACCAAGACTGACAGTATTCGTGTAGAAGCTATGCAGAAGGGAGTGGAGAACAGAGCAGAACATGATGGTGGCAGGTTTCTGAATGCATATCCAAAATAGTCTTCTTCAAATAACTTCACATGAGGATGAAAATGTTTGTCTATATCTTTAAAAAGGAGTGTAGAAGCAGGAAGACCTAGTTAAAAGCAGAAACCGCCATTTTCCATACTTCACTAAATGCAATGATTAAGTCAGAAAAAGAGAAAGATTTACCAAAAATAATCATATGGAAAGCTATATTTGCATGAAGCAGCCTAGATCTATAATAACTAGGGATAAGGCAAGATCTGTCTTACAAAGAAAACAAAATTGAAAATAAAAAACATACAACTACACTAGAGTGCTACCTTGTCCCATTCCACATATTAAAAAGGTCACAAATGCTGAATTCATTTAAATATTAAAAAAGTGAAGAAATAAGAGAGAGGCCATGAAAATAAAGGAAGGAAAAGGCAACAAAATCTATCAACAAACCACTTACTGGGTTAAAAAAAATTTCCATGGAACAGACTAAATTTTAAGCAAATATTTTTCTATAAAAATTTTGTAAATGAATGAAGACAGAAGAGTAAGGAACAGATGATGAGATAACAGTAGCAGCTAAACTATCATAATTCAATATGAAAATAGGAAACAAAATGCTTCAACAAATGGAGAAGGAGTTAGGAGGAGCTCCAAACTGAATGAACATGGCTGAAGAATATTAATGGACATAGATGAGAGAGATGACAAAAGTAAACAAAATACAATTGAAATAGTTAAAAATAACTAGAGAAAAAATGTAAGTAATAGAAAATAGGGAAAGGCGATATACCATATGCATAACTGGAGTCTACAAAAGAGATAAAATGGAATAGACAAATACTTAAAGGTACAATTCAAGAATATGTTTCTAAAATAAAAAGCACTTGAATATAAATATAAAGGGAATATCATATGCTGTAGATATTCAATACCTGAATAGTTTAGTAAAGTTTCTAGACTTAGAAAAAATTTGCACAATTGTGAAATGATATCACTCATATAGGAAAACAAAAATTGTTCCCCCTCTTATAGATCTTAACAGCAAGAGTTGAAAGTCAAGAGTCAAGTGATAGACCATTAAAATAGAGAATCCATCTTATTTTCAAGTGCCTATACATGTTCCACAGACATCAGTCATACCAGGCAAGAAAGAAAATCTCAGTATACTCAAAAAAGTAAAATTAATAGGGAAAACATTCTTTGATCACAATACAGTAAAACTAGAAATTGACAAAAGCAACAACGAAATTCACCACCCTCTATTAAGTAACAATGAAATTCCCCACCCTTTGTTAAGTTCTTTGCAACAATTTATTCAAAGAGAAAATTTAGAGATAAACATACCTTTATGTTAAAATCTAGTAAGGACTATCCCTGTATTAGTTTTCTGTGCTGCATTATAAATTGTCACAAGTCTAGCAGCCTGAAACAACACACATTTGTGATCTCATATTTTCCACAGGTCAGGAGTCCAAGCATGGTTTAATGAGGTTCTCTGCCATAAACATATCATCTATATTGCATTCTCCTCTGAATGCCTAATTAGAGAAAAATCTGTTTCCAAGCTCACTTAGGTTTTTGGCAGGATTCACTTCTTTGTGGCTGTAGAATTCATGGCAGTTTGCTTTTATAAAGCCACCAATGGAGAACAAGACTCTAAAGAAAGTTTGCTAGCAAAATGGGAATTTATTTAATGTAATGAAAGTTATAACCCATCATCTTTGCCATATTCTCTAGAATAGAAGCAAGTCCTATATTCAACCCATAATCAAGAGAGGTTGATTATACAAGGGCATCAACACTATAAATTCACTTAAAGTCTATTTGTCATATCCTCTGACAGAAAACTATATAGATCTCTCATTTATAAATAACACTATAAAACTTTTGAATAAAATATTGACAAAAAGAATATAACAACATCCTAAAAGAACACTATTAATATAATCTAGTGACAATAACTCCAGAAACACAAGGATAGTTCAGTAATGTAAATCTATTATTATAATACATTGTATATAGGTCTAAAAGAAAAAATATTATTTCCATAGATACTGAAAGCATATTTACCACAATATATTTTTTCTTATCTTAAGTAAAACTGCTTAAGTACCTGATCAACACAGCTAAATTTCTGCTTAACATAAGAGAAAATATCTCAATATCAAACTAGCAGATTTCTTCTAAGTTAGGAAGCAGAAAGTACTACTGTGATTATTCAAAATTGTATTGGAGGTGCCAGTTAATGCAATTAAAATAGAGAAACAAACTAGAGACATAAAAATTGAAAAGGAAGGAATAAAATTTTAACTTCTTGTAAATGATATAAATATGGACCTGAAACATTTAAGAGAGTTGATTGAAAATTATTACAAGCAATAATATAATCCAGTTATATAGCAGGGTAGAAAATAAGTATAAACCTAGACCAAGGTCAACTCTTACGTAAATAAGATGAATATGGCCCCTTTCTCTTCTTCTTGAGATGCAAGACTCAAGTTACCAGTGTTCCACCCTCTTCAAGTATCAGCTTCTCAATCTCATCAATGACTTTAAAGACTTCCATTTGATTCCCCACACTTTATGGTAGTTGCCATAATGCTGCATGTTCAGAGCCATACTGTTTATGACACCATGTCTCTGTTCTTTCAGACAAGGTTTGCAATTCAGTTCCCTCAGGAGGACATCTCTGATTATCCAGTTTGCTTTTATAAAGCCACCAATGGAGAACAAGACTCTAAAGAAAGTTTGCTAGCAAAATGGGAATTTATTTAATGTAATGAAAGTTATAACCCATCATCTTTGCCATATTCTCTAGAATAGAAGCAAGTCCTATATTCAACCCATAATCAAGAGAGGTTGATTATACAAGGGCATCAACACTATAAATTCACTTAAAGTCTATTTGTCATATCCTCTGACAGAAAACTATATAGATCTCTCATTTATAAATAACACTATAAAACTTTTGAATAAAATATTGACAAAAAGAATATAACAACATCCTAAAAGAACACTATTAATATAATCTAGTGACAATAACTCCAGAAACACAAGGATAGTTCAGTAATGTAAATCTATTATTATAATACATTGTATATAGGTCTAAAAGAAAAAATATTATTTCCATAGATACTGAAAGCATATTTACCACAATATATTTTTTCTTATCTTAAGTAAAACTGCTTAAGTACCTGATCAACACAGCTAAATTTCTGCTTAACATAAGAGAAAATATCTCAATATCAAACTAGCAGATTTCTTCTAAGTTAGGAAGCAGAAAGTACTACTGTGATTATTCAAAATTGTATTGGAGGTGCCAGTTAATGCAATTAAAATAGAGAAACAAACTAGAGACATAAAAATTGAAAAGGAAGGAATAAAATTTTAACTTCTTGTAAATGATATAAATATGGACCTGAAACATTTAAGAGAGTTGATTGAAAATTATTACAAGCAATAATATAATCCAGTTATATAGCAGGGTAGAAAATAAGTATAAACCTAGACCAAGGTCAACTCTTACGTAAATAAGATGAATATGGCCCCTTTCTCTTCTTCTTGAGATGCAAGACTCAAGTTACCAGTGTTCCACCCTCTTCAAGTATCAGCTTCTCAATCTCATCAATGACTTTAAAGACTTCCATTTGATTCCCCACACTTTATGGTAGTTGCCATAATGCTGCATGTTCAGAGCCATACTGTTTATGACACCATGTCTCTGTTCTTTCAGACAAGGTTTGCAATTCAGTTCCCTCAGGAGGACATCTCTGATTATCCTCAGCACGCTTCCTGTGTGCCACTATTCTGCATGCCCATGGCACTCACGGCAGCAGTTTGTTGTGTTGTAATTTGTGTTTCCATATATGTTGCTTGCTAAGTGTTAAGTGGTACATGTTTTTCTCGCCCAAATAAAAATTTTGAGAATCTTATCTCTTCTATCATCTATCATCCACAGCACTTATCCATAGTAGTGTATACCCAAGTATTCAGTAAATAATTTTTTTAAATATTTAATCAATTTTAAATATAGGGAATGTATCTCCATAGTTCAGACGTTTTAGAAGATACAAAGGTGTATAGTGAAGAGTCTTTCTTCCATTCCATCCTATATTTTCATTTCCATAAACTTCACAGGCAACCTCTATCGCTATTTTCTTGTCTATTTTTCCAGAAAAATTGTATGCTTGTGTAAGCAAATAGTCATAACTCCTTTGTTTTCTTGTCCTTCTTATATAAATGGTAACATACTATATTCACTTCTCTCAACTTTGCTTTATACCTTAATGGTGTATTCCAAACAACTTTCCCTTAATATAGAGAGAGCTTCTTTAATTTTTAAATTATGCATGTTAATAGTTATGCAAGGCACTATCATTTACTTACCCAGTACAATATTAGCAGACATTCATGTGGTTCCAATCTTTTCTAATATACCTTCCAACTGGCATATTAGATTCACATAAATTTGCAATAAAGTAAGATGATAGATAGAAAGATTCATGATGACATTGTAAATCAATGGCCTCGATAAAAACCAATTTAAGAGAGTTGATTGAAAATTATTACAAGCAATAATATAATCCAGTTATATAGCAGGGTAGAAAATAAGTATAAACCTAGACCAAGGTCAACTCTTACGTAAATAAGATGAATATGGCCCCTTTCTCTTCTTCTTGAGATGCAAGACTCAAGTTACCAGTGTTCCACCCTCTTCAAGTATCAGCTTCTCAATCTCATCAATGACTTTAAAGACTTCCATTTGATTCCCCACACTTTATGGTAGTTGCCATAATGCTGCATGTTCAGAGCCATACTGTTTATGACACCATGTCTCTGTTCTTTCAGACAAGGTTTGCAATTCAGTTCCCTCAGGAGGACATCTCTGATTATCCTCAGCACGCTTCCTGTGTGCCACTATTCTGCATGCCCATGGCACTCACGGCAGCAGTTTGTTGTGTTGTAATTTGTGTTTCCATATATGTTGCTTGCTAAGTGTTAAGTGGTACATGTTTTTCTCGCCCAAATAAAAATTTTGAGAATCTTATCTCTTCTATCATCTATCATCCACAGCACTTATCCATAGTAGTGTATACCCAAGTATTCAGTAAATAATTTTTTTAAATATTTAATCAATTTTAAATATAGGGAATGTATCTCCATAGTTCAGACGTTTTAGAAGATACAAAGGTGTATAGTGAAGAGTCTTTCTTCCATTCCATCCTATATTTTCATTTCCATAAACTTCACAGGCAACCTCTATCGCTATTTTCTTGTCTATTTTTCCAGAAAAATTGTATGCTTGTGTAAGCAAATAGTCATAACTCCTTTGTTTTCTTGTCCTTCTTATATAAATGGTAACATACTATATTCACTTCTCTCAACTTTGCTTTATACCTTAATGGTGTATTCCAAACAACTTTCCCTTAATATAGAGAGAGCTTCTTTAATTTTTAAATTATGCATGTTAATAGTTATGCAAGGCACTATCATTTACTTACCCAGTACAATATTAGCAGACATTCATGTGGTTCCAATCTTTTCTAATATACCTTCCAACTGGCATATTAGATTCACATAAATTTGCAATAAAGTAAGATGATAGATAGAAAGATTCATGATGACATTGTAAATCAATGGCCTCGAATTATGCTGACTCTTTAAGGAAACTTTTCATAGTAATGTTCTAATTCACAATGTATTCCTGGAGAAAGTCTCACTAAAGACCATCTCCCAAATCCCCTACGCTTGCTCGCATGGCAAATATAATAGGAACCCAGCCATTCTCAACAAGGGGAATCACTCAAGGGAAGAACTAGCTTTACTCCCTTAATTCAGGATTGTGAAAATAGACAAAGATAGCTGATTCCATTTCTTTCTATAAAAACTTCTTCAGTAAGGATTATATTTCTGGACAGTTAGGCAGATGATTCATGTGCACTGAGGTAATCAAAATAACTACAGTTGTGGGCCATATCTCATCACATTGGTTAAGAGCTTGGAGATCAGACTCATGCCACCTGTGACTTTGGGCAACTTATTAACATTCTTGCATTTCAAATGAATGCATCTGAAAAATGTGGATGATAATTCTCCCTATCCAGTGTCTGAGAATCACATTATCACTGTTAGTGACTATCATTATACATTTTAGTATACATTAACAAATATGTGGGCTTCCTTGGTGACTCAGAGAGTAAAGAATACACCTGCAATGTAGGAGGCCTGGGTTCGATCTCTGTGTTGGAAAGCTACCTTGGAGGAGATGATCACCCATCCCAGTATTCTTGCCTGAAGAGGAATCTGGCAAGCTACAATCCACAGGGTTGCAAAGAGTTAGACATGACTGAGTGACTAAGCACAGCACATAGCACATGAAAATATTTAAGAAATTTTGAGTTTTTTATCCTCAATACACCAAGTTCTATGCCATATAGCATTCTCTCCATTTGTATTTTGTTACATGATGCCCTGCTTATCTTTTGCTTACTATTCTTTCTCTTAATTATATGCTGCAGCATTTAATGTCTATAGTCTGTTTGCCCTCCATCACATTATTAACCATTCTACAGTTTTTTGCCCATTTTAAGTAGTTCTGGATGCCTAATTCAATGACTTTTTTCACTTAAAGGAAAAAACCTTATTTTATATTGGAATATAGCTGATTAGCAGGCTTCCCTTGTGATTCCGAGGATAAAGAATCTACCTGCCAATGCAGGAGATCTGGGCTGGACCCTTGGATCAAGAAGATCCCCTGGAGAAGGAAATGGCTACCCACTCCAGTACTGTTGCCTGGAAAATTCCATGGACAGAGGAGCCTGGTGGGCTACTGTCCATGGGGTCCCAGAGTTGCACGACTAAGCGAATAACATGCACACATACATAGCTGATGAACAATAGTGATAGTTTCAGGTGCACAGCAAAGTGACTCAGCCATACAGATACATGTATCCATTTCCTCTGAATTCCTTGATTCACTGACTTTTATTCAGTTTCCCTGTTCTTTTCCTGCCATCCTTCACCAGTCTCACACACAGCTGTGATTCCCTTCCTCCTGCTACACTTTTCTTCCTGTTGAAGTAGCCATATGTCCTCAGTAAAGTTTTGCTATTCCCACCAAATGAACTGTCAATGCAATGTTTAGTCTTTTTTCACTATGACAGAGCTCATGAGTGTTATTTTTCATCTGTGCTGCAGAGCTCAAATGCTTATGTTGTTCTCTGAATTAGAGATTAAAAAAAAAACAAAAAAACAAAACAAAACAAAAAAACAAGTTTACTACTCAATATCATGACAATCTTCAACCAAGTATCACTTCGCCCTCCACCTCATCCACGGGATAAGAGTCATATGAAGTCCCCAATGTCAGGCAAGGGGAGGGAAACCTCACAAGAAGACAGCATCTTCTCTGTCCTTCTTATTTTTCAAATAGATCGCGAAAACATAGACCCTTAAGCCAAATGTTATGACCTGCCTTTTTATTAAGAAGGATCTTTGGGTGAATACACCAAGTTCTATGCCATATAGCATTCTCTCCATTTGTATTTTGTTACATGATGCCCTGCTTATCTTTTGCTTACTATTCTTTCTCTTAATTATATGCTGCAGCATTTAATGTCTATAGTCTGTTTGCCCTCCATCACATTATTAACCATTCTACAGTTTTTTGCCCATTTTAAGTAGTTCTGGATGCCTAATTCAATGACTTTTTCATTTAAAAGGGAAAAAAACCTTATTTTATATTGGAATATAGCTGATTAGCAGGCTTCCCTTGTGATTCCGAGGATAAAGAATCTACCTGCCAATGCAGGAGATCTGGGCTGGACCCTTGGATCAAGAAGATCCCCTGGAGAAGGAAATGGCTACCCACTCCAGTACTGTTGCCTGGAAAATTCCATGGACAGAGGAGCCTGGTGGGCTACTGTCCATGGGGTCCCAGAGTTGCACGACTAAGCGAATAACATGCACACATACATAGCTGATGAACAATAGTGATAGTTTCAGGTGCACAGCAAAGTGACTCAGCCATACAGATACATGTATCCATTTCCTCTGAATTCCTTGATTCACTGACTTTTATTCAGTTTCCCTGTTCTTTTCCTGCCATCCTTCACCAGTCTCACACACAGCTGTGATTCCCTTCCTCCTGCTACACTTTTCTTCCTGTTGAAGTAGCCATATGTCCTCAGTAAAGTTTTGCTATTCCCACCAAATGAACTGTCAATGCAATGTTTAGTCTTTTTTCACTATGACAGAGCTCATGAGTGTTATTTTTCATCTGTGCTGCAGAGCTCAAATGCTTATGTTGTTCTCTGAATTAGAGATTAAAAAAAAAACAAAAAAACAAAACAAAACAAAAAAACAAGTTTACTACTCAATATCATGACAATCTTCAACCAAGTATCACTTCGCCCTCCACCTCATCCACGGGATAAGAGTCATATGAAGTCCCCAATGTCAGGCAAGGGGAGGGAAACCTCACAAGAAGACAGCATCTTCTCTGTCCTTCTTATTTTTCAAATAGATCGACAGACACATACATAAGACCCTTAAGCCAAATGTTATGACCTGCCTTTTTTATTAAGAAGGATCTTTGGGTGAATTTTGCCATTGTTTTTTTTTTTCTGAATTCAAAAGAGGAAGAAACAATAGCTCATGAAGAAACTGATATCAGTATTCTATATGCAAGGCAGCTGGCAGAGCTACAAATCAGACCCTTTACAAGTTACCAATGTATTCTTACAAATTATATCTTGGGATTTCCCTGCTAACCCAGTGGTTAAGAATCTGCTTACCAATACAGGGAACATGGTTCAGTCTCTGGTCTAAGAAGATCCCACATACCATGGGGCAACTGGGCCCATGAGTCACAACTACTAAAACCTGAGAACTCCAGAGCTCATTCTCCACAACTAGAGAAAGCCTGCAAGCAGTTAGGAAGACCCAGAGCAGCCAAAAATAAATTCTTTTTTAAAAAAAAATTAGGCTTAAAAATTATGTCTTGGGGCTTCCCTGGCGGTCCAGTGGTTAAGACCATGCACTTCCGATTCAGGGGGTGCAAGTTCAATCCCTGGTCAAGGAACTAAGATCCCACATGCCACATGGTGCAGACAAAAATTAAAAAAAAAAAATTTAAAAATATTACGTCTTGGGCTTCCCTGGTGGTCCAGTGGGTAAATAGTTTGCCTTGTAGTGCAAGGGTCACCAGTTCAATCCCTGACCCAGGAAGCTTCCACATGCTGAGGAATGGCTGGAACGGTGTGTCCAATTATGAGCTAGCACTCTGGAGTGCATGTGCCCAGAGCCAG
Organism: Tragulus kanchil; assembly: GCA_022376925.1. Classification (NCBI taxonomy): domain Eukaryota; kingdom Metazoa; phylum Chordata; class Mammalia; order Artiodactyla; family Tragulidae; genus Tragulus; species Tragulus kanchil. Next base: position 203,898,224 of record JAIOJX010000026.1, read on the forward strand.
GGCTCTGCAACGAGAGAGGCCACTGCAATGGGAGGCCCACACATGCCAAAGAATAAAGATGGATGACTTTGAGGCAAAAATAAATTAATTAATTAATTAAAAAATATATTATGTCTTAAATGAACATTTGTTAAATGTATCTGGGCCTCGCAATGGCTTGGTGCTACATTCAAAGGCCTTAGTCTGGCAGTAACTGGGGGTGTGGAGGCACGTAGAAGCTTAGGGAGTAAGTCAGAGCTAAGTCTGTGGACATACAGTAGACTTTTTCTGGCTCCTGTGTTCATTAAGGCAGCCTTAAATGGAACAAACAAGATTCCAAGCAAGCAACCACTGTGTGGATGACTCTGACCTCTGACCTCTATAGCACTTAACATCATTACAGTTTGTTTTCAAATCTCACCCTGTCGTCCCTTTAGCAGCACCCTTTTGCCCTCTCTCATCATTTCCTGATGCTCCCCTGTTTCCATAGACCTCCCAGCATCCCCCTTGACCACACCTGTCCTGACTAGTGTGCAAGGCCACATGCTCAGAGTCTCTCTCCCATTCCTCTCATTCCACATATCAAGTTTTTCTTACCCTCTCAGCTTCCTAATGGACTATTAGCTCTTTGAGAGACAGAACTAGATCTATTCTATATTTTCATGTTGACATACAGAACAAAGATCTCATACAAGGAAAGTATGAGAAGTAAACATGCTCATTTTGAAAACTTAAACAAAGCAGAATTATATGAAGCCGAGGTCTCCTTTTCTTCTCACTCTCCAGCATACTATGCAGAGAAGTACATTACTGATGTGTGTCCTTCTAAATATGTGTCATGCACATAGAAGTCACACAAGCACATTTATAGTATATGAGATGTTTTATAATAACAATTATCTATATTAATTGATACAAAATTGAATATCTGTATTCATGGATAGATATCTTTATTTTAACAACCATGGAAAAATGCATAACAGGCTTTCCTATATTCTTCAACAGAGAATACTGAATTTGACTTGATTTGAACCTTATGGCTGAGGTGTATCTACATGAATACCTATCACCCTACATCAATTCTTAAGAACCTACTGCTTCCTGAAATCCTGCGGTGCCCTCCCACACTGGTGGTTGGTAAATATTTCTTCTGCTAGTAGTGACAGAGAGTGCTGTATTTTCCCCTGTGCCTAGTTTTAGCATGTCTCTGACTGATGCTTAGTTGTCAGTTATTGCTTTTTGTTGCTATCAGTCTGCTTATTTCTTCACCCTAATACTCCACCTCTGATTTGTTATATATCTACAAATTAGACTACCAGCCTTGTTAATCATGTGCATAAGGTGAGGGTAGAGAAATGATGAGACAGCACTTCAGAGGGTCTTCTGGAAATGTGTGGACCTTTGGCCATGGATTCTGTGATTTGAGAGGAACCTGAAGAAGACACCCATGACAGACTGCTGACAGATGAGACCAATCAACACAACCAAGATCTTCTTAAGTGTCCCTCACATAGGGCTTGATTCAGAATTGGAAAATGTCTCCAATTGTCAAAGATGCAAAGAATTCAACTCTGACCAAAAAGAAAATTTATGAAAACAATAATGATAAACTTTTTGCCTAATAGCTACAGAGCTTCTTAAATTTGAAGTCACGTGAATTGTGAAAGTAACTAAATATCATCCTTGGCTTCAACATTCAGACATATTAAAGGGAAAAGAAAATACAGGGTTGGGGGCAGGGAGCTAAAACTCTTGTCAGTAGCTTTGAGCTGCCTCATTTTTTTAGTGGAAAAATTGTTACAAATGGGTTCCTCAGCATATGTTATTAATTTCATTATCCTGGCTTTTTGCCAACTAAGCATCAAGCCCTGGTTTTTGTGATTTCAGTTGCAACTAGTAAAACTCATGTGGGCATTAACAGAAACAGACAAGAATTTTTTTTTTTCCCAAATCAACTCCAAGTGACTATTTTAAAGGCTTTTATTTTATGAAGCTAGTTGGAACATTTGTTTTTGTTGTTGAGAAAATTATGCTTTCCTAAAATATAGTATTCTCAATTTATAGCAACTTTATTTGAAGAAATCTGGATGAATTATTTACACTAACATAAAAAACTTAAGTAATGTTTTAAAGTGCATCACATTTTATAAACGCTCATATAATTTTTCTCTTTTTACTGTATTACATAGTTTCTTTTGAAAATAATGAAGACTGTGAAAACAAAAAATCCTTTTCTTCTAGATGAAATTGATAAATGGCAAATTTAGTATCAAAACTTTACCAAGAAGGGTTATTTCGTATACCTTTGGTGATAATATAATTTTATTGTGAAAACTCATCACTCAAATCACAAAAATATATAGGAATTAGCATCTTCCTTTATCTTTAAGCTGATACATATTGAATGGCAATTATGTCAGGTATTTTAATAATACCATTTGCTGTTTATCCAGAACTCATTGTATACCAAGCAATGTATACATTATTTCTTAAGAAATCCCTACAAACCTTTGATCCAGATGTTTCCATCCCCAACAAATACGAAACTAAAATCAGAGGCAATACATATGTCTTAGACAAGGTCATATTGCTAATAAATTTGAATGGGGAATTCAAATCCATGGAGGCATCTAATTCTAAAAATCAGGGTGACCCACTGTTTCAAGTTTTTCTGAGAATGAGAAGCTGCACAGGAGGAGGAATTTTGATCCTATAACCAGAAAATTCCTAGTGAGTCAATATAGGTTGATTACTCAGAATCTGTCATTTTACCTACCATGGTAGCATTTATCTTGGTTTGCCCAGGACCTCATGTTCTCTTATTTTAAAGCCCATAATTGCCTAAATTTTCCATTCTTTATTTCTGTCTTTTAATCCTGAGCAGAAGTCCTCATACTGTATAGTTTTAAATTTTTAATCTTCCTAATAACACAAGACTCTTGAAACTGATATACCCATTCTATATATGCATTCACTCACTTATTAAACAACTATGTATTCAATGCCCTCCATGTTGCAGACACAGTGCTTGCAATGGCAAACAAGACAGAGTTTTGCTGTGGAGCTCACACTGACATGAAGGGAGACAGATAAGAAGGGGGACAGAAGAGTGACTTACAGTCTATTTTACATCTGCGGGTGACTCAGTGTGTGAATGAGATAAGAAAAATAGAGATCAGTCATTTGTTATTTCATGTGTTATAACCAGGGAAGGTGTGAGCAGTGTTGAGGTAGGAGGGAGCTTCACATGAAGGCCCTGGGGTTGCAGCTGAGAAAGTAATGGCAGTTTACAGCAGATAAGACCTCCTTCCGACTGTGCTAAGAGAATTATGGAGAAACTGTTGGGTGGCAACGTGAAGTTCTCCCTTTTTATTCCTCTTTCCCTTTCTCCATCCAGAAAGCATAAATGCAGACTGCACAATGGGAAAATGCTTCCCTGAAAGGTTTGCAATCTGGCCCTGGTGGCCAGGATCAAGTTAGTACTGGATGTGTACAAAGAATAGCAAAGTGATGAAAAGAAATTTACAGCTGAAGTTTCATGTTACTGAATTTTATCATGATTCACAATGCATGGCTTGAGAGAGGTGAAAATCACACAATCGGAACATTTTGGGGTCACAAAATCAAATTAGACACTATTGGCATTAAGTAAGTGTCTTAGACAAGGTCATATTGCTAATAAATTTGAATGGGGAATTCAAATCCATGGAGGCATCTAATTCTAAAAATCAGGGTGACCCACTGTTTCAAGTTTTTCTGAGAATGAGAAGCTGCACAGGAGGAGGAATTTTGATCCTATAACCAGAAAATTCCTAGTGAGTCAATATAGGTTGATTACTCAGAATCTGTCATTTTACCTACCATGGTAGCATTTATCTTGGTTTGCCCAGGACCTCATGTTCTCTTATTTTAAAGCCCATAATTGCCTAAATTTTCCATTCTTTATTTCTGTCTTTTAATCCTGAGCAGAAGTCCTCATACTGTATAGTTTTAAATTTTTAATCTTCCTAATAACACAAGACTCTTGAAACTGATATACCCATTCTATATATGCATTCACTCACTTATTAAACAACTATGTATTCAATGCCCTCCATGTTGCAGACACAGTGCTTGCAATGGCAAACAAGACAGAGTTTTGCTGTGGAGCTCACACTGACATGAAGGGAGACAGATAAGAAGGGGGACAGAAGAGTGACTTACAGTCTATTTTACATCTGCGGGTGACTCAGTGTGTGAATGAGATAAGAAAAATAGAGATCAGTCATTTGTTATTTCATGTGTTATAACCAGGGAAGGTGTGAGCAGTGTTGAGGTAGGAGGGAGCTTCACATGAAGGCCCTGGGGTTGCAGCTGAGAAAGTAATGGCAGTTTACAGCAGATAAGACCTCCTTCCGACTGTGCTAAGAGAATTATGGAGAAACTGTTGGGTGGCAACGTGAAGTTCTCCCTTTTTATTCCTCTTTCCCTTTCTCCATCCAGAAAGCATAAATGCAGACTGCACAATGGGAAAATGCTTCCCTGAAAGGTTTGCAATCTGGCCCTGGTGGCCAGGATCAAGTTAGTACTGGATGTGTACAAAGAATAGCAAAGTGATGAAAAGAAATTTACAGCTGAAGTTTCATGTTACTGAATTTTATCATGATTCACAATGCATGGCTTGAGAGAGGTGAAAATCACACAATCGGAACATTTTGGGGTCACAAAATCAAATTAGACACTATTGGCATTAAGTAAGTGTTCTGTTTTTGGGGGGTCCCATGGTCTTAGTTGTATGAACAAAGCAAAAATAATGATGATAATCACATGACTTAGGCACTGAACAATACCAAACCACATGAGTGTCTTGCATTTGATTAGTGACTTACAGCTTTCAATACTCTTTTCTTAGCATTATTATTTATTCCTTACAAAACCCAGTGGAGCAGGCAGGGAGCATACCAACAATACCACTTTATACATGATGAAAGTGACATTCATAAAAGTAAATGTTTGATGACTAGTCAAAATCACATTTGTAGAAAGTAGTGGGGCCAAATTTAGAGTACAAACTTTATTATTAGTTCAGCAGTTCCATGTGTGCATGTCATTTTGAAGAGACACTATTGAAAAGTGTATACTCAGGGAAAAGTGTCAAGTCGATAAGTGCCTGTCTCCTTTGGTAATGCCAAACATCATTTCACCATAATGCCAAGTGCCTCAACTCATCTTTCTGTGTACCGTTGAGTACCATGTTTATCTTGGAAATTCTGTTCATGTCCTGAAAGGTGAGAGGACAAGTCAGGGTTCTTAATCTCACTGTGTCACTCACCTTTCTTCTGGTCATCTTCAAAGTCCCATTACCCTTTCTTCCAGAGCAACTATTTAATCTCTCTGAAAGTAGACCTACCAGCCTTTTTCTCTCCCACTCACACACAGGAAAAATGAAAACATTAAATAGGTCAATGGTCTCAGTGGAGAAAAGTGTATCACTCCCTGTCCGCCCCTTCAAGATATCCCCATTTATCTACTCGCTCAAGAATCTTCAAAAAAAATCAAGTTACTATCTATCTCTCTGATTCCCATACCCAAGTTTCTTTCCAAAGTTTTATTCTCTGTTGTCTTCCTCACCCTGTTCTCTCTTTAATCAGTCATTAAATATTGTAATTTTTGCTGTTCAAATCACCTTACTCCTCTCCATCCTCTGGGGCTATCCAGGTTTCAACTTTTTTATCTCTTCCATTGAACTCAGTCTCTTAGAGTACTCCTGTCACCAGTTCCTTCCTCATTTCATCTGTCCTCACCTCACTGCAGAATGATCTTCCCAGTCCAAACTGATCATGACAGTCTCCTTTACTATAAAAACCCCTGTTGACTCTTCCTAACCCACTATATGGAATCCAGATTCCTTAGCTTGACACATAAGACTCCTCACAAGCTGATCCAGATCTCCTTTTTCAAGCTTTATTTCCTGCCTCAATCATTCTTCCTCCTTTCATGGCTCCACACAGGTGCAGTTGGTCTTCCCTCTGCTTGCTAGATGCTCATTCATCCTCTAATACCCAGCTCAAGGGTCACCATCTCTCATCCCTCTGTGGGATTTCACAGTATTTTGATTATACCCCCTTTCAGCAGATCTTGCCATATGGCATGACAAGTTCCCTCTTCTGTATTCTTCTCCCTACAAAACTTTATTATTAGTTCAGCAGTTCCATGTGTGCATGTCATTTTGAAGAGACACTATTGAAAAGTGTATACTCAGGGAAAAGTGTCAAGTCGATAAGTGCCTGTCTCCTTTGGTAATGCCAAACATCATTTCACCATAATGCCAAGTGCCTCAACTCATCTTTCTGTGTACCGTTGAGTACCATGTTTATCTTGGAAATTCTGTTCATGTCCTGAAAGGTGAGAGGACAAGTCAGGGTTCTTAATCTCACTGTGTCACTCACCTTTCTTCTGGTCATCTTCAAAGTCCCATTACCCTTTCTTCCAGAGCAACTATTTAATCTCTCTGAAAGTAGACCTACCACCCTTTTTTCTCTCCCACTCACACACAGGAAAAATGAAAACATTAAATAGGTCAATGGTCTCAGTGGAGAAAAGTGTATCACTCCCTGTCCGCCCCTTCAAGATATCCCCATTTATCTACTCGCTCAAGAATCTTCAAAAAAAATCAAGTTACTATCTATCTCTCTGATTCCCATACCCAAGTTTCTTTCCAAAGTTTTATTCTCTGTTGTCTTCCTCACCCTGTTCTCTCTTTAATCAGTCATTAAATATTGTAATTTTTGCTGTTCAAATCACCTTACTCCTCTCCATCCTCTGGGGCTATCCAGGTTTCAACTTTTTTATCTCTTCCATTGAACTCAGTCTCTTAGAGTACTCCTGTCACCAGTTCCTTCCTCATTTCATCTGTCCTCACCTCACTGCAGAATGATCTTCCCAGTCCAAACTGATCATGACAGTCTCCTTTACTATAAAAACCCCTGTTGACTCTTCCTAACCCACTATATGGAATCCAGATTCCTTAGCTTGACACATAAGACTCCTCACAAGCTGATCCAGATCTCCTTTTTCAAGCTTTATTTCCTGCCTCAATCATTCTTCCTCCTTTCATGGCTCCACACAGGTGCAGTTGGTCTTCCCTCTGCTTGCTAGATGCTCATTCATCCTCTAATACCCAGCTCAAGGGTCACCATCTCTCATCCCTCTGTGGGATTTCACAGTATTTTGATTATACCCCCTTTCAGCAGATCTTGCCATATGGCATGACAAGTTCCCCTCTTCTGTATTCTTCTCCCTGATTGTGCTGTGGTGAGCTCACTCCTTGGCACATAGTAAGTTCTTCATAAACTTTTCAGACAATATTGATAGGAATAAAGAAACACTTGAATGGAGGGAGGGGATTGGGAAACTTTATTGCATAAATATCAACATACATGCCTTTTTTTTCACCAGAAGAGAAGAAAAAGTTCAACTTTACAATCAATAACTTACATAAACGTGTGTGCTCTGCATGTATGTATATGTATTTGCCCTAGTAACTATCCTCTGGGTGTATTTCAACTACTGTAGCTTTAACAGCTGTCATACATGTAAATATTGCAGTAAATTTAAGTTTGCAGTTTTATGGCATGAAAGTGAAAATGAAAAATTCCAGTGAAACACTAGACTGTAGCAGCATCAGAGGCTGAACACTACAGATCATATCACAAGATGTAAAAGCACATAAAGTAGTGAACCTTTTTTGACCTCTGACAAAATGCACCATTAAGGGACTAATAACTCATAGTTTTTATAATTAAAAGATCGAAATATATCACCAACTGTGAATTTTAGTTAATTCTCTATTAAAATAAGAGCAATAAAATGAAATACTAGTAGTATTTGAATAGTTATTTCACCCTATTCTCTTGTATTTTCTAATTTGCCTGTAGCAGACGTATATTATTTTAATAATGGGACAACAAAATAAAATAGCATACTTACATGACCCTAAAATTTTTCTTTGTTTATTTTCTAATTTGAAAAAGCATTTTTTAGCCTCACTGCAGAATGATCTTCCCAGTCCAAACTGATCATGACAGTCTCCTTTACTATAAAAACCCCTGTTGACTCTTCCTAACCCACTATATGGAATCCAGATTCCTTAGCTTGACACATAAGACTCCTCACAAGCTGATCCAGATCTCCTTTTTCAAGCTTTATTTCCTGCCTCAATCATTCTTCCTCCTTTCATGGCTCCACACAGGTGCAGTTGGTCTTCCCTCTGCTTGCTAGATGCTCATTCATCCTCTAATACCCAGCTCAAGGGTCACCATCTCTCATCCCTCTGTGGGATTTCACAGTATTTTGATTATACCCCCTTTCAGCAGATCTTGCCATATGGCATGACAAGTTCCCCTCTTCTGTATTCTTCTCCCTGATTGTGCTGTGGTGAGCTCACTCCTTGGCACATAGTAAGTTCTTCATAAACTTTTCAGACAATATTGATAGGAATAAAGAAACACTTGAATGGAGGGAGGGGATTGGGAAACTTTATTGCATAAATATCAACATACATGCCTTTTTTTTCACCAGAAGAGAAGAAAAAGTTCAACTTTACAATCAATAACTTACATAAACGTGTGTGCTCTGCATGTATGTATATGTATTTGCCCTAGTAACTATCCTCTGGGTGTATTTCAACTACTGTAGCTTTAACAGCTGTCATACATGTAAATATTGCAGTAAATTTAAGTTTGCAGTTTTATGGCATGAAAGTGAAAATGAAAAATTCCAGTGAAACACTAGACTGTAGCAGCATCAGAGGCTGAACACTACAGATCATATCACAAGATGTAAAAGCACATAAAGTAGTGAACCTTTTTTGACCTCTGACAAAAATGCACCATTAAGGGACTAATAACTCATAGTTTTTATAATTAAAAGATCGAAATATATCACCAACTGTGAATTTTAGTTAATTCTCTATTAAAATAAGAGCAATAAAATGAAATACTAGTAGTATTTGAATAGTTATTTCACCCTATTCTCTTGTATTTTCTAATTTGCCTGTAGCAGACGTATATTATTTTAATAATGGGACAACAAAATAAAAAATAGCATACTTACATGACTGTAGGCCAAAGAAAAGTTAAATCAATCAATGGTTAGATGCAATTTTCAGCTGCTTATATTAGATATTTCTTTAGATTCATAGACTTTAAATTATACTTTTACTAAATGACAGTTTGGTTTGTTTTAATTTTACTTTAAAATTATTCTTATTTGTGATGGTAACTTTGCCGTATAGAAAACACTTAATTATTAAGACTTGTTTCTAGATTCCTTTTCTAGATTTCTTTGGTCTGTCTTTGGTCTTTCACCTAGGCTTCCATAGTGGTTTAGATGGTGAAGAATCTGTCTGTAATGCAGGAGACCCTAGTTTAATCCCCAGGTCAAGAAGATCCCCTGGAGAAGGGAATGGCTACCCATTCAAGTATTCTTATCGGGAGAATCTCATGGAGCCTGGCAGGCTACAGTCCATGGGATTGCAAAGAGTTGGCGATTTTTACTACTAGGACTACTCTTATTAGAGTTCTGTATTATGTTTTTAATAACTAGAGGAGCTAATTGTCCCAGAATTCTTCTTTCCCAAAAATTTCTTTGATTTCTTGGCTTTTTATTCTTCTGGACACCTATGAATTTGAGAAATTCTCACTGAGATTTCCACTACTATAGATGATACTACATCTATAACCAAATTTGAGAAAAATTGTCATTTTCACATTAAGGATCTTATCTATCATTGTAGAAGGATTACTATTCCTTATTAAAGTTAAAAGTATGGTAAATGAAAAATTCCAGTGAAACACTAGACTGTAGCAGCATCAGAGGCTGAACACTACAGATCATATCACAAGATGTAAAAGCACATAAAGTAGTGAACCTTTTTTGACCTCTGACCAAAATGCACCATTAAGGGACTAATAACTCATAGTTTTTATAATTAAAAGATCGAAATATATCACCAACTGTGAATTTTAGTTAATTCTCTATTAAAATAAGAGCAATAAAATGAAATACTAGTAGTATTTGAATAGTTATTTCACCCTATTCTCTTGTATTTTCTAATTTGCCTGTAGCAGACGTATATTATTTTAATAATGGGACAACAAAATAAAAAATAGCATACTTACATGACTGTAGGCCAAAGAAAAGTTAAATCAATCAATGGTTAGATGCAATTTTCAGCTGCTTATATTAGATATTTCTTTAGATTCATAGACTTTAAATTATACTTTTACTAAATGACAGTTTGGTTTGTTTTAATTTTACTTTAAAATTATTCTTATTTGTGATGGTAACTTTGCCGTATAGAAAACACTTAATTATTAAGACTTGTTTCTAGATTCCTTTTCTAGATTTCTTTGGTCTGTCTTTGGTCTTTCACCTAGGCTTCCATAGTGGTTTAGATGGTGAAGAATCTGTCTGTAATGCAGGAGACCCTAGTTTAATCCCCAGGTCAAGAAGATCCCCTGGAGAAGGGAATGGCTACCCATTCAAGTATTCTTATCGGGAGAATCTCATGGAGCCTGGCAGGCTACAGTCCATGGGATTGCAAAGAGTTGGCGATTTTTACTACTAGGACTACTCTTATTAGAGTTCTGTATTATGTTTTTAATAACTAGAGGAGCTAATTGTCCCAGAATTCTTCTTTCCCAAAAATTTCTTTGATTTCTTGGCTTTTTATTCTTCTGGACACCTATGAATTTGAGAAATTCTCACTGAGATTTCCACTACTATAGATGATACTACATCTATAACCAAATTTGAGAAAAATTGTCATTTTCACATTAAGGATCTTATCTATCATTGTAGAAGGATTACTATTCCTTATTAAAGTTAAAAGTATGGTAAAGAAGTTAAAAGACAGTATTGATTGACTTTAGAGAAAATTTTAGATAAATACCTGATTTGTTGGTCCAAGGCCAAAATGCCAATCTCTCCATTGCCCACTCCTATGCAACTGAACATTCTCTTACTATACATATATTCCTCATGATAAAAAAGATTTTGTCTTCTTTCAACTCTTAATTGTGATTTTTGCCTGTGCGTATGTAACACAGTGTGCCTGGAAAATTCATTTTAGCTTTCATTCAAACTGTGAAGAAAGCATCATATATTTTATAATATAGGAGGGAGACAACCACAGGGAAAAGGAAAATGATCAAATTAAGCTAGTCTCATAACTCTCTTGTTGTTGTATTGGTTGCTCACTCATGTCCGATCCTTTATGACCCCATGGACTGTACTGGAATTCTCCAGGCAGGAATATCAGAGTGGGCTGACATTCCCTTCTCCAGGATATCTTTCTGACTCAGGAATTGAACTCTGATCTCCCACACTGCAGGTGGATTCTTTACCATTTGAGCCACCAGGGAAGCCCTAATCTCATAACTCTCTTCTTTAAATGGGGGTAAACTAAACCTAAGGACGTTCAGATTCAGGAGTCAATTCTCCTCTTGATCCTAGACAATTAAAGGTCATGTGTTCCTCGTATAAGCCAAAGAAAACCACAGTGAATCTATTATTTGAGAGCTGTTATTTTGGGATGTTGCTGCTAGAATCCCTTAGAGTTCTTCCTGTAACCTTGAGCCATTCCTCTAGACTCTATTCACCAGTCACATACAACTGTATATAATCATACATTACAAAGTGAAACTTCTAAAAGTTTTAAATTAGATTTTGAAACAGTATTTTAAAAAATATCTTTAGGGATTCTTCCTTATAAACTTTATAGGTACTGGTTTTATTTATGATGGCATGGAACAACTGTGATTCTTAAGAGAATTTTCAGTTAACTTCAGCTTTTGCCATTCTGTCACTGTGTTAGTACAAATATTTGTCTGTTGTTTAATTATAAATGTCTGGACTGCAGTCTGAGTTTGTCATTGCATTTTTTTTCTTTTTTATTGGATATTTTGGAAATATTATAAGAACAAATGATGGAGCATAGAAATGTGGGAAAATGTGGTATCTGATGAAAATATGGGATTTTTTTCCCCAAACGTGAATTTACCTATTTCATTTTCACTTGGGCAAAACTACTTCCTGATCCCTAATGAAAGAGTCTACATTTGGATACCACTGGCTTAGACAATAAAAAATCCAGCTGCAATACAGGAGACCCAGGTTCAGTCCCTCGGTAGGGAAGATATAGAGAAGGGAACAGCTATCCACTCAGTATTCTTGCCTGGAGAATTCCATGGACAGACAAACCTGAAAGGCTATAGTCGTAGGTTTACAAAGAGTCAGACACCGCTGAGTGACTAACACTTTCACTTTCACGTGGATACTTGAATTTTTCAGGAAAACAAAATTCTTTTTCAAGTGGGATGAAAACTATACTAATTAACAGAGCTGGAGGAATCAGCCTCCCTAACTTCAGACTATACTACAAAGCAACAGTCATCAAGACAGTATGGTACTGGCACAAAAACAGAACTATAGACCAATGGAACAAGATTGAGAACCCAGAGATAAACCCACACACCTATGGGTACCTTATTTTTGACAAAGGAGGCGAAATGGGACAAAGACAGCCTCTTCAACAAGTGGTGCTGGGAAAATTGGACAGCTACATGCAAAAAAATGAAGTTGGAACATACCCTGACACCATACACTAAGATCAACTCAAAATGGATTAAAGACCTAAATGTAAGACCAGAAACCATCAAACTCTTAGAGGAGAATATAGGCAAAACCCTCAAGGACATCAATCAAAGCAAGATCTTCTCTGACCCACCAACTAAAATAGCAGAACTGAAAAGAAAAATGAACACGTGGGACCTCATGAAACTTAAAAGCTTTTGTACAGCAAAAGAAATTACAAAAAAGCTGAAAAGACACCCCACAGAGTGGGAGAAAATCATAGCAAATGAAACAACAGACAAAGAATTAATCTCCAAAATCTACAAGCAACTCAGACAACTCAGCACTGGAAAAACGAACAACCCAATCAAAAAATGGGAAAAGGACCTAAACAGACACCTCTCCAAAGACGACATACAGATAGCCCCAAAACACATGGAACGATGCTCAACCTCACTTATAATTAGAGAAATGCAAATCAAAACTACAATGAGATATCACCTCACACCTGTCAGAATGGCCATCATCAAAAAATCTGCAGACAATAAATGCTGGAGAGGGTGCGGAGAAAAAGGGACCCTCTTGCATTGCTGGTGGAAATGTCAATTGATACAACCTCTATGGAAGACAGTATGGAGATTCCTTCAAAAACTAAAAATAGAAGCACCCTATGACCCAGCAATCCCACTCTTAGGCTTATACCCTCATGAAATCAAAACTGAAAGAAGCACCTGTACCCCAATGTTCATTGCAGCTCTCTATACAATAGCCAGAACATGGAAGCAACCTAGATGCCCATCGATTAATGAATGGATACAGAAGCTCTGGTACATATATACAATGGAATACTACTCAGCTGTTAAAAGAAATGCAGAAGACTCAGTCCTAATGAAGTGGATGGCTCTAGAACCTATCATAAAAAGTGAAGTAAGTCAAAAAGAGAAAGATAAGTAAAATATACTAACTCATATATATGGGATCTAGTAAGATGGTCATGATAACACACGCAGTGAACTCATGAAAAAACAAGAGAATAGACATAAAGACATTGTGGAGACCTAACAGTGGAAAGGAGGCGTGGAGTGAGTAACATGGAAACCTATACTGTCATGTGTGGAAAAGATAGCTTATTGTCAAAATTGTGGGGTAGGGAGGATGCACCATACACTAAGATCTTAAAGACCTAAATGTAAGACCAGAAACCATCAAACTCTTAGAGGAGAATATAGGCAAAACCCTCAAGGACATCAATCAAAGCAAGATCTTCTCTGACCCACCAACTAAAATAGCAGAACTGAAAAGAAAAATGAACACGTGGGACCTCATGAAACTTAAAAGCTTTTGTACAGCAAAAGAAATTACAAAAAAGCTGAAAAGACACCCCACAGAGTGGGAGAAAATCATAGCAAATGAAACAACAGACAAAGAATTAATCTCCAAAATCTACAAGCAACTCAGACAACTCAGCACTGGAAAAACGAACAACCCAATCAAAAAATGGGAAAAGGACCTAAACAGACACCTCTCCAAAGACGACATACAGATAGCCCCAAAACACATGGAACGATGCTCAACCTCACTTATAATTAGAGAAATGCAAATCAAAACTACAATGAGATATCACCTCACACCTGTCAGAATGGCCATCTTCAAAGAATCTGCAGACAATAAATGCTGAAGAGGGTGCGGGAGAAAAGGGAACCCTCTTGCATTGCTGGTGGAAATGTCAATTGATACAGCCTCTATGGAAGACAGTATGGAGATTCCTTCAAAAACTAAAAATAGAAGCACCCTATGACCCAGCAATCCCACTCTTAGGCTTATATCCTGATGAAATCAAAACTGAAAGAAGCACCTGTACCCCAATGTTCATTGCAGCTCTCTATACAATAGCCAGAACATGGAAGCAACCTAGATGCCCATCGATTAATGAATGGATACAGAAGCTCTGGTACATATATACAATGGAATACTACTCAGCTGTTAAAAGAAATGCAGAAGACTCAGTCCTAATGAAGTGGATGGCTCTAGAACCTATCATAAAAAGTGAAGTAAGTCAAAAAGAGAAAGATAAGTAAAATATACTAACTCATATATATGGGATCTAGTAAGATGGTCATGATAACACACGCAGTGAACTCATGAAAAAACAAGAGAATAGACATAAAGACATTGTGGAGACCTAACAGTGGAAAGGAGGCGTGGAGGGAGTAACATGGAAACCTATACTGTCATGTGTGGAAAAGATAGCTATTGTCATTGTGCTAAGGGAATAGAAGTGCTTACAAAGGCATGGGGCGATGGTCCGGAGGGGTGGGATGGAGGGAATTCGGGGGGTGGGGACCAGGGATATCATATGACTGATCTGGGAACATACATGTCTGTGAACAACAAAACTCTGTAAAACCTTTAAAATAAAAAATAAATTTAAAAAACTATACTAATTCACTGCATAATGACAATATTATTTTATTCCTCTACTTTTACAGAAGTGCAATAATTGCAACGCTTTTAATCTGAGAAATGTTGTCTTCATTTATTTCATAGTGTTTTGTGATTATATCCTATAACCTTTGTGCTTGCCTGTCAAGTTCAGATTATTTAGAGTGTGTCAATCCATGGTGAGATTTTGGGACTTTAATTTAAGAACAATGGTGAACCAAGGAAGTGCTTTAGGATAATATATGCAATTTTAAAAGATCACTTTTCTAGGGCAAAATGGATTTGGGGAGACAAACTAGAGACAAAGAAGAGAAACAGAAGGTAATTGCTGTAATCTAGATGGGGAAACTATGGTAGCTTGAGCTGGGGCAGTGTCAATGTTCAGCACACAGTGGGACATCAGGACTGCTCTTTGTAGGGACCCTCTAGAAAAGTGGAAATAGTCAGAGTCATCTGCATAAAGATAGTGACTGAAGTTGTGGAAGTAGAAGAGTTTTCCAAGGAAAACAATTTAGAAGAAGGCTAACTACAGAATCAAAGGGAACTCACACTTTGAAAGGAAGGGTCAGGAAGAGACATGACTTAAGAACATGCAAAGTACTGAAGGGAATCAAGTAGTGACTAAGGGACCAAACACTGATGCATTGACTAAGACAAACTGCAAAATTTTCTTTGACAAAATTGCCCACTTGTAGTATAGGCATCTTTTCTTGCACTGTATTGCATACCTGTGAGATCTGCATGAAATGAGAACAGATTAAATTTGCAAATCTCATCTGAAGTAGGCAGAAGTTGAAATAAGCTTAATTATAGCATGCAGTTGAAGTAGAAAAAGAAGAACCTAAAGACTGGATATTTAAAAAGTAGTAATTAAGAGAGGATGCAGAAGGAGATAATGGCAAAAAAAAAAAAAAAAAAAAACAGTATAGTCTTAAACTGAGATGAGGGAGACTACATATACCCTCTGGAGATTTTTTTACAAGATGGTAGCTATAAAGGAAGAGTTTTCTCTGACCTCCCAGCTGAGATGAATTACATGCTCTCAGATACAGCATCATTCCCCATTGCTACACTCCTCAAAATTGGAATAAAATGTAATTATGCAATGCATTAATTAAAGTCTGCCCTTTTCCCAAACTAGAATATAGGTATCTAGGAGTCAAGGGCTGAATCTGTATCTGATATGTGAAACAAACTTATTAAATTGTTGTTGACTAAATGAAGAAGGGATCCATATGAAACGATCCCTATGAAAAGCACTGGAAGAGAAAGTATGAGATAAGGGGAGCTGGCATTCTGAGAGGTGGGAAGTGGGGCTCAGAATGCAGGAGTCCACAACTGTCAAAACTCAACAATTAAAAAAACACACATACACACACACTAATTAGAGGGTGACCATGAGCCTAGGTTTGCCTACCACATTCCTAGCTGATACCTGTTACCCTAGTGCAACTGTTAAAACCCCTATTTCATTATCAAATGTTTTCAGTCTTTGGGGAAGAAAGTGTCTAAAAACTGAAGTTGTGGAAGTAGAAGAGTTTTCCAAGGAAAACAATTTAGAAGAAGGCTAACTACAGAATCAAAGGGAACTCACACTTTGAAAGGAAGGGTCAGGAAGAGACATGACTTAAGAACATGCAAAGTACTGAAGGGAATCAAGTAGTGACTAAGGGACCAAACACTGATGCATTGACTAAGACAAACTGCAAAATTTTCTTTGACAAAATTGCCCACTTGTAGTATAGGCATCTTTTCTTGCACTGTATTGCATACCTGTGAGATCTGCATGAAATGAGAACAGATTAAATTTGCAAATCTCATCTGAAGTAGGCAGAAGTTGAAATAAGCTTAATTATAGCATGCAGTTGAAGTAGAAAAAGAAGAACCTAAAGACTGGATATTTAAAAAGTAGTAATTAAGAGAGGATGCAGAAGGAGATAATGGCAAAAAAAAAAAAAAAAAAAAAACAGTATAGTCTTAAACTGAGATGAGGGAGACTACATATACCCTCTGGAGATTTTTTTACAAGATGGTAGCTATAAAGGAAGAGTTTTCTCTGACCTCCCAGCTGAGATGAATTACATGCTCTCAGATACAGCATCATTCCCCATTGCTACACTCCTCAAAATTGGAATAAAATGTAATTATGCAATGCATTAATTAAAGTCTGCCCTTTTCCCAAACTAGAATATAGGTATCTAGGAGTCAAGGGCTGAATCTGTATCTGATATGTGAAACAAACTTATTAAATTGTTGTTGACTAAATGAAGAAGGGATCCATATGAAACGATCCCTATGAAAAGCACTGGAAGAGAAAGTATGAGATAAGGGGAGCTGGCATTCTGAGAGGTGGGAAGTGGGGCTCAGAATGCAGGAGTCCACAACTG
This sequence comes from Tragulus kanchil, assembly GCA_022376925.1. Taxonomy (NCBI): domain Eukaryota; kingdom Metazoa; phylum Chordata; class Mammalia; order Artiodactyla; family Tragulidae; genus Tragulus; species Tragulus kanchil. The sequence continues at coordinate 203,915,647 of JAIOJX010000026.1, forward strand.
TCAAAACTCAACAATTAAAAAAACACACATACACACACACTAATTAGAGGGTGACCATGAGCCTAGGTTTGCCTACCACATTCCTAGCTGATACCTGTTACCCTAGTGCAACTGTTAAAACCCCTATTTCATTATCAAATGTTTTTCAGTCTTTGTGATAAGTAATATCAACTTGATTAGATATCTGAGCAAAATATCACATAAACAGAAAAGTATACTCATATACATATAAAATAATATGACTATATGTTTCATTCAGGATGAAAGTCTATGGTAAGTAAAGTATGATAAATAGAAGCTAACATAACAAACCAGTTGTTTATAAAGTTTAAGATGACCTGGATTTTACTGGTCATCTTTATTTGGCTGTCACCGATATTTTATTTCAAGAATATAAAATTGCTCAGAAAGCCCTGATTTCATTTTCCCAAAATACTATTTTCCCTATGATACAGTGGAATTTTTAGGTGCCTAACTGTGCTTTTAATGGAAGACACCACCATACTCTTCTGTCCCTTCAAACAGCTGTGTGAACTCCGTTCTTGAACACCAACCCCCTAAATTTGCAAAGCCTTTGGAATCCTTTGGATCAAAGCATCTTTTAACTGTGCATTTCTATTATTAATTTGGATGTGGGTTTGAAAGTTTGCCTGATGGGTGGAATTGAATTGCACTGCTGATTTTATTAAGCTGATCAAACTTCAGTATCTTGTAGCAATTCTTTTCTATCTACTGTTCAGGATAAACAGATGCTCAAACTAATCCCAGAAAATACCAAGTAATAACTTTTCATTTCAGTGTGGACTGTGACAGGCACAGGTGAGGAGAGCTAACCGCTCACAGATTGTCCTGCTGCTCAAAACAGCTAGCGATCTCTCTAGAATCTTGTTATTACTGCAACAGATGCCCCAGTTTGGGAAATACTTGTAATTTTTTCTTGTCTGGAGAAGCTATAACTTACTCTCTTTGTATCCTGGTACATAGTAGTTGCTCATTATAAAATATTGAATAGTGACGAAGAAGGATCCATATGAAACGATCCCTATGAAAAGCACTGGAAGAGAAAGTATGAGATAAGGGGAGCTGGCATTCTGAGAGGTGGGAAGTGGGGCTCAGAATGCAGGAGTCCACAACTGTCAAAACTCAACAATTAAAAAAACACACATACACACACACTAATTAGAGGGTGACCATGAGCCTAGGTTTGCCTACCACATTCCTAGCTGATACCTGTTACCCTAGTGCAACTGTTAAAACCCCTATTTCATTATCAAATGTTTTTCAGTCTTTGTGATAAGTAATATCAACTTGATTAGATATCTGAGCAAAATATCACATAAACAGAAAAGTATACTCATATACATATAAAATAATATGACTATATGTTTCATTCAGGATGAAAGTCTATGGTAAGTAAAGTATGATAAATAGAAGCTAACATAACAAACCAGTTGTTTATAAAGTTTAAGATGACCTGGATTTTACTGGTCATCTTTATTTGGCTGTCACCGATATTTTATTTCAAGAATATAAAATTGCTCAGAAAGCCCTGATTTCATTTTCCCAAAATACTATTTTCCCTATGATACAGTGGAATTTTTAGGTGCCTAACTGTGCTTTTAATGGAAGACACCACCATACTCTTCTGTCCCTTCAAACAGCTGTGTGAACTCCGTTCTTGAACACCAACCCCCTAAATTTGCAAAGCCTTTGGAATCCTTTGGATCAAAGCATCTTTTAACTGTGCATTTCTATTATTAATTTGGATGTGGGTTTGAAAGTTTGCCTGATGGGTGGAATTGAATTGCACTGCTGATTTTATTAAGCTGATCAAACTTCAGTATCTTGTAGCAATTCTTTTCTATCTACTGTTCAGGATAAACAGATGCTCAAACTAATCCCAGAAAATACCAAGTAATAACTTTTCATTTCAGTGTGGACTGTGACAGGCACAGGTGAGGAGAGCTAACCGCTCACAGATTGTCCTGCTGCTCAAAACAGCTAGCGATCTCTCTAGAATCTTGTTATTACTGCAACAGATGCCCCAGTTTGGGAAATACTTGTAATTTTTTCTTGTCTGGAGAAGCTATAAGCTTACTCTCTTTGTATCCTGGTACATAGTAGTTGCTCATTATAAAATATTGAATAGTGACTAATGAATGTATTCTTTGGCTTCGTTTTCAGTTTTGTTTAGCAAGTTTTTCTTACACAATTTAGATAACTGTGTATAGTGTGGCATTAAAAGAGCCCTTTAAAATACTAAAAAAAAAAATGAAAAATAAAAATATTTATTGAACTGATAGGCTTTTTATTCACTTCATTCTCCTAAAAAGAATTTGAGAGAGCTTATAATGAAAGTCATTTATCAACTGCTTTTAAGAATGAAATGAAATTATATTTTGGAAAACTGATTTTGGTTTGACAAATTTTGATAATTATTACTGTAATAGTAGTAATTATTATGAACATTATTATCATCATAGTGATCTGTTGCCAAGACTATTCATCATTTATTTATCTGGCTTATTACTCAACACATAACGGTTACTTTTTTGTGCATTACACATAAGAAACAATCTGTCTTTTTGGTTCAAACTCTGTCTTTGTGACTTTCCTCCCCACCTTCAAGAGAACAAGACTCTTTAAAAAAAAATCTTGTTAATAATAATGTATTTTCTCTACCTACCTTCAAGTGGTTATGAATGTGTGAAATGAGCTGAAACATTTTGTAAGTGGTAATGTACTAAATAGACTAGAGTTCTCGTAGGGTCCAGAAGAAAGTAGGTGCTCAAGAGATACTTGTGGGAACTTTCCTGGTGGTCCAGTGGCTAAGACTCCATGTTCCCAATTCAAGGGGCTAAGTTTGATCCCTGGTCAGGAAACAAATCTGCAACTGAAGATCCTGCATGTCATAACGAAGAGCTGGCATAGTCAAAAAAAATAAATAAATAAATTTTTTAAAAAAGAAAAGAAATGCTTGTAGACTGTATGGGGAAGGAAATACTATATATTAACTGTTCTTTGCCCCGATAATTTACATGTAATAGGAGCTTCTGAATACATGAATGATATCTGCCTCCTAGCATGTATCTCAGCTTCACAAATGAAGGGTGAAAATATTCTTTTTTGTGTGTAGGTTCAAATAAATATCTCAGATGGTAGGTTCAAATATAACTCCAAATCTAATGAAATATTCCATCCCCTGCCTATTGCAGGCTCAGTGACAGTAAAGCTAAAAGTGAACAAGCCAGGTAGATCTCTGATCAATGAAAATCCTGAACTTGAGATGCTAAAAAATTCCTAAGTAAAACACAGGAAATATACTTGTTTAAAATACATAGAACCCATAATTTCCTTTAATTTTATTAACTTATTAATGTAGTTTCCAACTTAATTTATCCACATCAATAAAATTATTTTGAAATATGTATAGTCACTAAGGAACAACAACTTCCAACTCTTAAGTCTTAATGCAAAAATTGACATTTTCTGATTTCCTCTACTGTTAATTTTACCTATCAGACCTATCTGTTTTTATCATTGACTTTGGCTGTTTTTCTAGGTTCTGGAAATATTTAATTTTCAACTCCCCCCGCCTTAAAATATTTCCCCATGAGTTGTAGGCTATCTCTTGGCCACTTTCCTTCAGCTCAATAAAGACTCAGGAACACTGTCTGCTTAATTCCCTATCACTTTATAAATCGGCAATAAAGAATTTATAGCAAGGGTAAATCTCATGGGGAAAATATTTAAAAGATCATTAAAGTAATTATTCCCTGGAAACCAAAGTAATTGTTTTAACATCAAACTTCCAGAATCAGATGACTATTGAATGAGTGTAAGGTTGAAAGACTTAAGTACAAAGTATGTCTTTGACAAGGCATTTAGCAGTCTTTCAAAAAGGTGACTTAGATCCCATTATGAAATCATAGAGATGAAATGACTTATGCTACTGGGTTTATCATTGCGATGAGACAGTGGTATACAGCTCTCCTCAGGTTTGCTTGATTTGCTCTGAGTCATTGGTCAAGTCAGCTTTCTTTATAGTCAAGTTTTTTAGGTTTTCTGACTTATATTGTGCTTGTAATCCACTCAAGAAAGCTCTAACTAAGGAAGGGGAAACCCAACCTGGTTCACTGAGGCTCAGTTAACTATATAATTCCCCACCTGATTTTATGTATACCGCCCCTTCAGGCAAGCTCATTTGTGCCCTTATCCACCAGGAATCTGTGACACCATGGAAGGCCCCAAAATAGCTCTCATCATTGTAAATGACATTCTATACTACAAATGGGAAGAACCTGGAACGGAAAGGAACACTAAGCAGCCACATCTTACTCACTGATGTAAAGACTTAATGAATCAAGAATGTTGAATAAGGCACTTGGCAAATACTGGGGAATACGCAAGTGCCATATTATCAGAAAGTTTACTTGTTGACAAAACCCAAGTGTCAGTACACAAGATGTCAGGATATAATAATTTATATATTTGTTGCCAACAAAAATGTAACTGAAGCCTTAGTACTGACTGACTAAATTATATTGGAAAATGTGCTCATTTTCTATTGTCCCATAACAAATTACTGCAAATCTAGTGCTTTAAAACAACACAGATGTATTATTTGACATTTCTTAGGTCAGAGATCTTAACAGATTGACTAGTTTTTCTTTTCTGGCTCTCACAACATCAAAATCATGTTTCTGCCGGAGTAGCTTTTATGGGGAGGCTCCAGAGAAGACTTCTCCGGATTCACTAAACTTGTAGGCAGAATTCAGTTACATGCAGTTGTGGAATTGAAGCCTCCATTTCCTTGCTGGCTGTTGGGGGTCATTCTAACTTGCTAGAGGCTGCCCACATCCCCTGTTTGATGGCCTCCTTCCTTTTTAAAGTCAGCAACAGTGTTGGGTCTTCTCACTCTTCAAATCTCTTTGACCTCTTCTGCCTCATTGGCGAAATTCCTTGCTCTTAAGAACACTTGATTAGATTAGGCCTATCTGGATAGCCCAGGATAATCTCTCCCTTAATTACATTTGAAAGTCTATTTTTATAGTTACAGGCTCCAAGCATTCAGTAGAGGACATTTTTGAAGACCCTTAAGAAGCCCACAGAAGTAAATTATAATGGCTGAGTCATTCCCTGGGATCTGGTTTGTGTGCATTCCCCTTTTAGCATTACTAGGAAGAGGCAACATGTTTGGGGAGGAAATTTATTGTATAATGTTTCCAATGGATCCCTCATCTATGAGTCATCTTCCAGTTGAGAGCAGAGTTGGTTCACTGAGGCTCAGTTAACTATAATTCCCCACCTGATTTTATGTATACCGCCCCTTCAGGCAAGCTCATTTGTGCCCTTATCCACCAGGAATCTGTGACACCATGGAAGGCCCCAAAATAGCTCTCATCATTGTAAATGACATTCTATACTACAAATGGGAAGAACCTGGAACGGAAAGGAACACTAAGCAGCCACATCTTACTCACTGATGTAAAGACTTAATGAATCAAGAATGTTGAATAAGGCACTTGGCAAATACTGGGGAATACGCAAGTGCCATATTATCAGAAAGTTTACTTGTTGACAAAACCCAAGTGTCAGTACACAAGATGTCAGGATATAATAATTTATATATTTGTTGCCAACAAAATGTAACTGAAGCCTTAGTACTGACTGACTAAATTATATTGGAAAATGTGCTCATTTTCTATTGTCCCATAACAAATTACTGCAAATCTAGTGCTTTAAAACAACACAGATGTATTATTTGACATTTCTTAGGTCAGAGATCTTAACAGATTGACTAGTTTTTCTTTTCTGGCTCTCACAACATCAAAATCATGTTTCTGCCGGAGTAGCTTTTATGGGGAGGCTCCAGAGAAGACTTCTCCGGATTCACTAAACTTGTAGGCAGAATTCAGTTACATGCAGTTGTGGAATTGAAGCCTCCATTTCCTTGCTGGCTGTTGGGGGTCATTCTAACTTGCTAGAGGCTGCCCACATCCCCTGTTTGATGGCCTCCTTCCTTTTTAAAGTCAGCAACAGTGTTGGGTCTTCTCACTCTTCAAATCTCTTTGACCTCTTCTGCCTCATTGGCGAAATTCCTTGCTCTTAAGAACACTTGATTAGATTAGGCCTATCTGGATAGCCCAGGATAATCTCTCCCTTAATTACATTTGAAAGTCTATTTTTATAGTTACAGGCTCCAAGCATTCAGTAGAGGACATTTTTGAAGACCCTTAAGAAGCCCACAGAAGTAAATTATAATGGCTGAGTCATTCCCTGGGATCTGGTTTGTGTGCATTCCCCTTTTAGCATTACTAGGAAGAGGCAACATGTTTGGGGAGGAAATTTATTGTATAATGTTTCCAATGGATCCCTCATCTATGAGTCATCTTCCAGTTGAGAGCAGAGTTCAGCAGTCTTTATAGTCTATTTACTCCCAGTGGATCTGTCAGGGATTAGGGTCATTCAAATATGCACAAGACCAAACAAAGCCTGTACAGGTCAGCAGATATTACAGTTTTTAGTCTCTGAAATACTTCAGTGTTCTTATTTGAAATTCAATATCCAAATCTGTCTTTGTTGCCCACACTGATATAAAATTAAATCACTAAAATAATCAAAAATCAGATAACTTGGGGCTTCCTTGGTGGTCCAGTGGGTAAAGAATCTGCCTTGCAGTGCAAGGGGTACTGGTTCAATCTCTGGCCCAGGAAGATCCCACATGCAGAGGAAAGGCTGGACCCATGTGTCCAATTATGAGTCAGTGCTCTGGAGCGCATGCACCCAGAGCCGGTGCTCTGAAACAAGAGAGGCCACGGCAATGCGAGGCCCACACAGGCCTAAGAATAGAGATGAATGAAAAATAAATAAATAAAAAATCAATAAAAAGAGGCCAAAAATTAAAAAAGAAAACTCAGATAACTTGTAGGGTAAAATAAAAGTTGGCGGCAGTCCAGAAAGAGCTTTTAATTTCCTCCCCAGTGGCTAAAGAATCTGCCTGAAATGCAGGAGATAACCCAGGGACAAGCCCAGGATCAGGAAGATCCCCTGGAGGACGACATGGCAACCCACTTCAGTATTCTTGCCTGGAGAATCCCATGAACAGAAGAGCCTGGCAGGCTACAGTTCACTGGGTCACAAAGAGTCAGACACGACTGAAGTAACTGAGCACGTGACATTGGTTGAAACAGTGCTTCTCACACGCAGTCTTTTGTGCCTTTTGAGCTCAGAGGTACCAAAAAACCAGTGAAATTTTCTATTACCAAAACTAGCTGGAAAAATAGAAATGAATTTCCTAGAAGGTAATTCCTCCAAGGACAACGATGGGGAATTTTATTTGCTGATATATTCTAAGGTCCTAGCACAGCATAAGCATTCAGGCAATATTTGTTGAATGAATGACTGAAGAATGAACAAAAGAAGGAAACGTGCTATTATCACATACAGATTAATCTAGACAATCTGCTATGACCTTGCTTTTCTGTGTTTTTATAAATAAATAAGCTAATCTGATAAGTGCATATGATGTGACCAACAAGGGATTAGTCTCCAAAATTTGCAGCTTATGAGGATTAATATCACGAAAACAAATAACCCAATCAATCAATCTAGAAGGCAGAAGGTCTAGAGAGACATTTCTCCAAAGAAGACATACAGATGGCCAAGAGGCACATGAAAAAATATTCAGCATTGCTAATTATCAGAGAAATACAAATCAAAATTACAATGAGGTATCACCTCACACCAGTCAAAGTGACTATGATCAAAAAATCCACAAACAATAAGTGCTGGAGAAGGTATAGACAGAAGGGAACACTTCTACACTATTGGTGGGAATGTAAATTGACACAGACACTATGGAGAACAGTATGGAGGTTCCTTGAAGAAGAGAGAGATACCATATGATCCTACAATCCCACTCCTGGGCCTGTATCTGGCGAAAATCATGGTCCAATGCACCTCAGTGTCCACTGCAACCCTATCTACAATAGCTGCAATGCAGAAGCAACCTAAATGTCCATCAACTGAGAAATGGATAAAGATGTGGTATATGTATACAACAGACTCCTACTGAGCCATAAGAAGAATGAAATAACGCCATTTACAGCAACATGGATGGATCTAGAGTTTGTTATACTGAGTGAAGTCAGGCAGAGAAAGAAATATTGTATAATATTCCTTATGTGGGGAATCTAGAAAGAAATGATGCAAATGAACTTTCTGATGAAACAGAAACAGAGTTACAGGCTTAAAGAATGAATTTACACTTACCAGCAGGGAAGGGCTAGAGGGAAGGGATACTGATGGAGAAGGGGCATCTTTGCTATGCACACAGGTACCAAAAACCAGTGAAATTTTCTATTACCAAAACTAGCTGGAAAAATAGAAATGAATTTCCTAGAAGGTAATTCCTCCAAGGACAACGATGGGGAATTTTATTTGCTGATATATTCTAAGGTCCTAGCACAGCATAAGCATTCAGGCAATATTTGTTGAATGAATGACTGAAGAATGAACAAAAGAAGGAAACGTGCTATTATCACATACAGATTAATCTAGACAATCTGCTATGACCTTGCTTTTCTGTGTTTTTATAAATAAATAAGCTAATCTGATAAGTGCATATGATGTGACCAACAAGGGATTAGTCTCCAAAATTTGCAGCTTATGAGGATTAATATCACGAAAACAAATAACCCAATCAATCAATCTAGAAGGCAGAAGGTCTAGAGAGACATTTCTCCAAAGAAGACATACAGATGGCCAAGAGGCACATGAAAAAATATTCAGCATTGCTAATTATCAGAGAAATACAAATCAAAATTACAATGAGGTATCACCTCACACCAGTCAAAGTGACTATGATCAAAAAATCCACAAACAATAAGTGCTGGAGAAGGTATAGACAGAAGGGAACACTTCTACACTATTGGTGGGAATGTAAATTGACACAGACACTATGGAGAACAGTATGGAGGTTCCTTGAAGAAGAGAGAGATACCATATGATCCTACAATCCCACTCCTGGGCCTGTATCTGGCGAAAATCATGGTCCAATGCACCTCAGTGTCCACTGCAACCCTATCTACAATAGCTGCAATGCAGAAGCAACCTAAATGTCCATCAACTGAGAAATGGATAAAGATGTGGTATATGTATACAACAGACTCCTACTGAGCCATAAGAAGAATGAAATAACGCCATTTACAGCAACATGGATGGATCTAGAGTTTGTTATACTGAGTGAAGTCAGGCAGAGAAAGAAATATTGTATAATATTCCTTATGTGGGGAATCTAGAAAGAAATGATGCAAATGAACTTTCTGATGAAACAGAAACAGAGTTACAGGCTTAAAGAATGAATTTACACTTACCAGCAGGGAAGGGCTAGAGGGAAGGGATACTGATGGAGAAGGGGCATCTGCTTGGCACAGATATGCACACATTATTATATTTTAAATGGATAACCAACAAGGACCTACTGTATAGCACAGGGAATTCTGCTCAATATCCTGTAACAACCTAAATGGGAAAAAAATCTGAAAAAGAATAGGTACGTGTACATGTATAACTGAATCACTTTGCTGTGCACCTGAAACCATCACATCATTGTTAATCAGCCATATTTCAATATAAAACAAAAAGTTAAATAAATATATAAAAATTGATATGTCATAAAATATACATACAAAAGATATCTTTGAAGTCTTTCCATAATTGTCTTAATTGAAGCTTACTACAGATACCTTATTATATTGGGACACCCTCTGTGACTATAGTGTAAACTGAATTGGCTAAGTGCATGATTGAAGAAATTTTTGATGATATGCAAACTCTGAATTATATGGGCTAATAGGATGAATCTATACTTCAAACATTATGCCAACACTTTTCTGTGTTATTGCAAATCTCTTTGTTTATAAAACTATTTCCCATTAAATGTAGCAAATATTCTGTTTTAAAAATGTATGAAAAAGATAAATGGAAAGCAACATGCTAAAGTATTAATAGTGATAAGGCCATGGATGATTATTTTGTTTCTAATAGCAAATAAATACTATGAGCATATGAGCACATTTTAGTTTTCTGGCCAGAACACAATATCCTTGACCAAAGATCCAAGACTTGGCGTTTCCTCTGACGCCACAGGCACTGCTCTCTAATGGTCATTAAGGTGGTAAAAGAGGCAAACGGACGATTTCACAGACATCCCAGCACTGAGAGGTCAACTGTAAAAATAAATAAATCAAAATATGATATGCTAATACAATTTTGAACAACTTCCATATCTTTTCACATTAACTTTTTAGTTAATGTTTTATATATTCAAAAGAGTCATGAATTGGATGAAAACAGGCAGATTTGTTATACTGAGTGAAGTCAGGCAGAGAAAGAAATATTGTATAATATTCCTTATGTGGGGAATCTAGAAAGAAATGATGCAAATGAACTTTCTGATGAAACAGAAACAGAGTTACAGGCTTAAAGAATGAATTTACACTTACCAGCAGGGAAGGGCTAGAGGGAAGGGATACTGATGGAGAAGGGGCATCTGCTTGGCACAGATATGCACACATTATTATATTTTAAATGGATAACCAACAAGGACCTACTGTATAGCACAGGGAATTCTGCTCAATATCCTGTAACAACCTAAATGGGAAAAAAATCTGAAAAAGAATAGGTACGTGTACATGTATAACTGAATCACTTTGCTGTGCACCTGAAACCATCACATCATTGTTAATCAGCCATATTTCAATATAAAACAAAAAGTTAAATAAATATATAAAAATTGATATGTCATAAAATATACATACAAAAGATATCTTTGAAGTCTTTCCATAATTGTCTTAATTGAAGCTTACTACAGATACCTTATTATATTGGGACACCCTCTGTGACTATAGTGTAAACTGAATTGGCTAAGTGCATGATTGAAGAAATTTTTGATGATATGCAAACTCTGAATTATATGGGCTAATAGGATGAATCTATACTTCAAACATTATGCCAACACTTTTCTGTGTTATTGCAAATCTCTTTGTTTATAAAACTATTTCCCATTAAATGTAGCAAATATTCTGTTTTAAAAATGTATGAAAAAGATAAATGGAAAGCAACATGCTAAAGTATTAATAGTGATAAGGCCATGGATGATTATTTTGTTTCTAATAGCAAATAAATACTATGAGCATATGAGCACATTTTAGTTTTCTGGCCAGAACACAATATCCTTGACCAAAGATCCAAGACTTGGCGTTTCCTCTGACGCCACAGGCACTGCTCTCTAATGGTCATTAAGGTGGTAAAAGAGGCAAACGGACGATTTCACAGACATCCCAGCACTGAGAGGTCAACTGTAAAAATAAATAAATCAAAATATGATATGCTAATACAATTTTGAACAACTTCCATATCTTTTCACATTAACTTTTTAGTTAATGTTTTATATATTCAAAAGAGTCATGAATTGGATGAAAATGCTACCAGATAGAAGGAATAAATAATTTTAAGGACTTGCGTGTCTTAAATTCTATGAGTTTGACAGACTCCTACAAACTGGCCAAAAAACCATCCACAAGGCAGGCGACTGGGCAAGTTTCCACTCATTCTGGTTTCCCCACCTCGCATCTGGTAATGTGGAAAAAACTACCTTACATTCTTCTGGGGGAATCCTTGCTTTCCTTTTTGGACTTTCCACTATGAAAATCAGCATCAATCAGAAAATTTGAAGGTTTTAAAGTTTAAAAAATCTTTTCACTGGTACAAATCAAAGTCTGCATCCTTCAAGAGCAAACAGTGTGAGAATTTGGACCGTGAAGCAGTTACATCCGGTAAAGGAGAATCTGTGACTGGTTTCTGTGTAGAATCAACTAAATTTGAAGGGGAAGGTGCGAGAGGGTCACCTCCTTCCAGACATTCATCAGCAACACAGAGCTGTTGTGTCAACAGGAAAAAGTGTCAAACTCAGAGAATGAAAGGGTGTAATCCGTATTTCCTTATGTGCAATTGCTTGGAGCTTTTAAAGTAATGAAGTGGGCAGTTCATAGGTTATAGTTCATTCTGTTTTTGAGGGACGATTCTGAAAACTAAGAAAGTCACAGAGGAAAAAAAAACACTTTTGAAATCAAAATGTGACCTGTACACACTTAAAACATTTACTTTTCTCATAATCTTTAAAAGATTTCAAAGAATGTTTACATCCTAGCTTCTGGGCATATATATTTTTTCAGGAGTCTTCAAACAGAAAGAAATATTTTGAAAAACTGTGCATATAATTTGATATGGGATGCATTTAACAGCTGGAAGGATTTCACACTTAGGACTCAATTTACGAAACTTTGTAGTTGGCATTATTTCAGCGCTAGTCCTGGAAGTCATAATTTCCCAAAGATATTTTTTCTTGGTTTGAAAATTATTTATATAAGGAACATATATCATTTCAAAAATGAAGTTATCATAGCTGACTTTGGCCAGGCATAAATGAATAACTTCAAGAAGAAACATCTGAGAACATTATTCACTCCCACTGAACTCCAACAATCAATTTCAGGTTTTAATGTTCAAAATTCTTCCTCAGCAAGCACACAGTCTACACTTTCACACTCTTTAGCAGAATGAGACCAGCTAATTTATTAAAAAATCAAATACAGAATTTCAATATGATAAATCACAGTAATAAAGCAAATAAACACAATTTCGTTCTAATTATGTATGTGTTGGGGGTGATGGTCAGAATGATAGTGAGATAAGATGAAGAGATTCAGAGGAACGAGAGTGGGTTTGTTTTCTCCTGTAAGAATAATGAAGGAAGGGGATGATAAGGGAACTATATTGAATATATTGTAACAACCTGTAATGGAAAAGAATCTGTAAAAGAATATATGTACTAAATCACTTTGCATTAAACATGAAACTAACACATTGTACATGAACTATACTTCAGTTAAAAGTAGCAAAAATACCTAAATAAAAAAAGAAATATTGCCTAAAAGACGGATAGCAGGGAAATAAATATACCCCACACAGCTTACTGGAAACATCAGCTGATTTCCTCCACCCTATGTCCTGTGCTCTCTGAGCTCTGCAAGATTAATGAACAGTGAGAAAAGGGAACACTGTGTGCTTCCCTCCACAAGCTCTTCCTGGTGAAATCTCCAAGGCAGAGCTTTCCTTTCCTTTTTCTATTTATTTAAAGATTTTTTTTTTTAAATTTTGGGACGGGGCGGGTTGGGGAGGGAGGGGGGCGGGCGGGCCACTTCTATTGGTCTTTCATTTGTCCATTTTCATCCATCTTTGGCCTCTGTTGTCTCAGAGCACCGGCTTTGGGCGCATGCGCTCCAGAGCTCCGACTCAGTAATTGGACACATCAGTCCAGCTGCTCCGCGGCACGTGGAATCTTCTCAGGCCAGAGATCGAACAGGCTCCTCTTGCACTGCAAGGCGGTGTCCTTATCCACTGGACCACCAGGGAAGCCCCTCCTATCCTTTTTCTAATTTCAAGAAAAGGAACCAAAGCTTGGAGTCCATTTCAAATTGCAATTTGATGCAGTTCTAAAGAAATCACAAAATTGACAGTAATAAAGCCATCATCATGGGGTATCAAGTTGTCTCATCCTTGCCTGTACTCACTGCACTTTCTCACTTTGGCCCCATAAACCATTCCGTCAACACTGTTCAGGATTCCATTTTGAACCTGACATTATGGCATAGATTTGGCTTGCTGTCATTTATTTTAGTAACTCAGTGCTTTCTTTAAACAAATTTTGAGATTTTTATGAGAAAGATTGCAGTATGGTGGAAATGGCAGGTATCTGGGAGTCAGATAAAATGTTTGTGTCTTGGTGCTGCAATAGCTATGTGGTTGAGCTAATAATCATCATACCTCTCTGATATTCAAGTTACTCATTTGCATGGTGTTGTACTAGATTATGGTACAGATATAGTAATAAATAGCTGACTCTTGAGTAATATAGATTTGAACTCCAGGTTTACTTATACATGGATTGTTTCTGATAAACATGGTACCTGTGTTTTAAAAAAAACTTTACATTTTATATTGAGTTATAGCCAATTAACAATGCTGTGATAGTTTCAAGTGAAGAGCAGAGGGACTCAGCCATACATATCCATGTGCCCATTCTCTCCCAAACTCCCCTCCCATCCAGGCTGCCCTGAGTTGAGCACTGAGCAGAGTTCCATGTGCTCATCAGTAGGTCCTTGCTGGTTATCCATTTTAAATATATTTGTAGTACATGCTTCCTCCACAAGCTCTTCCTGGTGAATCTCAAAGGGAGCTTTCCTTTCCTTTTCTATTTATTTAAAGATTTTTTAAATTTTGGGACGGGGCGGGTTGGGGAGGGAGGGGCGGGCGGGCCACTTCTATTGGTCTTTCATTTGTCCATTTTCATCCATCTTTGGCCTCTGTTGTCTCAGAGCACCGGCTTTGGGCGCATGCGCTCCAGAGCTCCGACTCAGTAATTGGACACATCAGTCCAGCTGCTCCGCGGCACGTGGAATCTTCTCAGGCCAGAGATCGAACAGGCTCCTCTTGCACTGCAAGGCGGTGTCCTTATCCACTGGACCACCAGGGAAGCCCCTCCTATCCTTTTTCTAATTTCAAGAAAAGGAACCAAAGCTTGGAGTCCATTTCAAATTGCAATTTGATGCAGTTCTAAAGAAATCACAAAATTGACAGTAATAAAGCCATCATCATGGGGTATCAAGTTGTCTCATCCTTGCCTGTACTCACTGCACTTTCTCACTTTGGCCCCATAAACCATTCCGTCAACACTGTTCAGGATTCCATTTTGAACCTGACATTATGGCATAGATTTGGCTTGCTGTCATTTATTTTAGTAACTCAGTGCTTTCTTTAAACAAATTTTGAGATTTTTATGAGAAAGATTGCAGTATGGTGGAAATGGCAGGTATCTGGGAGTCAGATAAAATGTTTGTGTCTTGGTGCTGCAATAGCTATGTGGTTGAGCTAATAATCATCATACCTCTCTGATATTCAAGTTACTCATTTGCATGGTGTTGTACTAGATTATGGTACAGATATAGTAATAAATAGCTGACTCTTGAGTAATATAGATTTGAACTCCAGGTTTACTTATACATGGATTGTTTCTGATAAACATGGTACCTGTGTTTTAAAAAAAACTTTACATTTTATATTGAGTTATAGCCAATTAACAATGCTGTGATAGTTTCAAGTGAAGAGCAGAGGGACTCAGCCATACATATCCATGTGCCCATTCTCTCCCAAACTCCCCTCCCATCCAGGCTGCCCTGAGTTGAGCACTGAGCAGAGTTCCATGTGCTCATCAGTAGGTCCTTGCTGGTTATCCATTTTAAATATATTTGTATGTACATGACCCTCCCAAGCTCCCTAAGTATCCCTTCCCCCATCCTTCCCCATGGCAACCATAAGTGCATTCTCTAAGTCTGTGAGTCTGCTTCTCTTTTTTAAGTGAGTTCATTTATATCATTTCTTTTCAGATTCTACATATAAGGGATGCCATAAGATATTTCTCCTTCTCTGCTGACTTACTTTACTCAGTATGACACTCCCTAGGTCCATCCATGTTGCTGCAAATGGCATTATTGTTTTTGTTTAGTTGCGAAGTCATGCCCGACTCTTCTGTGACCCCGTGGACTATAGCCTGCCAGGCTCCTCTGTCTGTGGGATATCCCAGGCATGAATACTGGAATAGGTTGCTATTATCTTCTCCAGGGAAACTTCCTGACCCAGGGATGGCACCTGTGTCTGCTGCATTGGCAGGCAGATCCTTTAGCACTGAGCCACCAGGGAAGCTCGCAAATGGCATTATTTCATTCTTTTTAATGGCTGAGTGATACTCCATTGTAGCATCTGTGTTTTTATTTTTACAGATCTTTGAATTAACTAAATGTGGGGGAAAGCTTCTGTTCAATTAGAGATCACAATATATGAAATAAAAAGAACTAACATTTGGGGAAATAGACTCACAGACAGAAAATAAATGTATGGTGACCAAAGAGGATAGTAGGACTGGGGAAAGAGATAAATTAGAGGTTTGGGATTAACATGTACACCTTACTATATATAAAATGGGCTTTCCAGGTGGTTCAGATGGTAAAGAATCTACCTGCAATGCAGGAGTCCTGGGATCAGTCCCTGGGTTGGGAAGATCCCCTGGAGAAGAGAATGGCAACCCACTCTAGTATCCATGCCTGGAAAATTTCATGGACAGAGGAGCTTGGCAGGCTATAGTCCATGCAGTGGCAAAGCATCAGACACGAGTGAGTAACTTTTACCTTCATCACCTTCATATGTAAAACAGGTAAACAACAGTGACCTACCATATAGGACAGGAAACTACACTCAATTGTGCCCATTCTCTCCCAAACTCCTCCCATCCAGGCTGCCCTGAGTTGAGCACTGAGCAGAGTTCCATGTGCTCATCAGTAGGTCCTTGCTGGTTATCCATTTTAAATATATTTGTATGTACATGACCCTCCCAAGCTCCTAAGTATCCTTCCCCATCCTTCCCCATGGCAACCATAAGTGCATTCTCTAAGTCTGTGAGTCTGCTTCTCTTTTTTAAGTGAGTTCATTTATATCATTTCTTTTCAGATTCTACATATAAGGGATGCCATAAGATATTTCTCCTTCTCTGCTGACTTACTTTACTCAGTATGACACTCCCTAGGTCCATCCATGTTGCTGCAAATGGCATTATTGTTTTTGTTTAGTTGCGAAGTCATGCCCGACTCTTCTGTGACCCCGTGGACTATAGCCTGCCAGGCTCCTCTGTCTGTGGGATATCCCAGGCATGAATACTGGAATAGGTTGCTATTATCTTCTCCAGGGAAACTTCCTGACCCAGGGATGGCACCTGTGTCTGCTGCATTGGCAGGCAGATCCTTTAGCACTGAGCCACCAGGGAAGCTCGCAAATGGCATTATTTCATTCTTTTTAATGGCTGAGTGATACTCCATTGTAGCATCTGTGTTTTTATTTTTACAGATCTTTGAATTAACTAAATGTGGGGGAAAGCTTCTGTTCAATTAGAGATCACAATATATGAAATAAAAAGAACTAACATTTGGGGAAATAGACTCACAGACAGAAAATAAATGTATGGTGACCAAAGAGGATAGTAGGACTGGGGAAAGAGATAAATTAGAGGTTTGGGATTAACATGTACACCTTACTATATATAAAATGGGCTTTCCAGGTGGTTCAGATGGTAAAGAATCTACCTGCAATGCAGGAGTCCTGGGATCAGTCCCTGGGTTGGGAAGATCCCCTGGAGAAGAGAATGGCAACCCACTCTAGTATCCATGCCTGGAAAATTTCATGGACAGAGGAGCTTGGCAGGCTATAGTCCATGCAGTGGCAAAGCATCAGACACGAGTGAGTAACTTTTACCTTCATCACCTTCATATGTAAAACAGGTAAACAACAGTGACCTACCATATAGGACAGGAAACTACACTCAGAAATTGTTTTGTAACAACCTATAGCAGAAAATAATTTAAAAGAGAATATGCATATATACATATATGCATATGTATACGTGTGTGTATATATATGTATATATGTATATATACATATATATATATCTTTGAAACTAACACAAGTGTATTAACTATACTTCAGTAAAAAAATTTAAAGAAGAGTTGATAGCTAAATCTTAATAAAACTAGATTTTTTTCATATACAGATATATGCACAACTGAATCACTTTGTTGTTTACTGGGAACTAATGCAATACTGTAAATTAACTATTCTTCACTTAACAACAACAAAAAGAACTAATGTTTCAGCCTGATTCTGTCCAAACCATTTCAGCTTCTGCCTTGGGAGTCACTTATCAGTTCCTTTGTTTTTGAGGCAGGTATATCACTACCTGAATTTTCAACTCTGTAGGAGTCAGCAGCCCTAACTCCTCCATTCTTCAAAAGTCAACTGTATATATTTCATATATATGAATATATATCCATGGGATAGACTCTGGAATGATGCAAAAGGATGATGACATTTCTATAAATCTATATTTTTAATCCTTTGTCTGGTCAGTCCTGCATCAAGCACTCAAGTCTTTTAATAAGTGCCTACAAAATTATTAAAATAATTTAAAATTTTATTTTAACATTTAAAAAGCTCGCTGTATGTGTTACTGTAGTTCTCATTTGAAAGAAATTAGGCAACAGAACTAAAACAATATGAACTTTATACCAACTGTTGAAAGTATTGTATAAATTGTATGAAAGAAGTAGTCTAAAAGTAGCCTAAAAGATCCATTTCTTATGGAAGACTAAAGATGGGGCCACTGAAGCCCTGTTTAATGGCAGGGTAGGTTTGGTTTGTTTGTTTGTTTTACACCTGAAGTCTGGTTCCATTAATGAATTGTGTTGAATATCAGGAAAAGTATAATTACCCTATATCCTGAGCCTGCCCTTTTGTCACTGGTGCAAAACTGAAGGCTTAGTGTATTTCAAAATATTACCTCTTATCACTCTGCACTCACTTTAAACAAGATCTCTGGCCACAGGCCTAATTACATACAAGGAAATATGTTGGTCCCCTAGTGGTGTTCTAGTTAATTCCTGGCCAGCTACCACAAGCTGTACCGTGAAAACAAGTTTACACAAGATTACAAAATCTGCTTATCCCTGTTTTGTTTTAACACCTGTGAAAAAAAATACAAGACTGTCATGTGGCACACAAAAGGCTCAGGTGTCTCCCTGTTTAGAAGCTGGCAGTCCTGCACAGCAGGAGGAAATAAGGTTGTAATATTAATAAACACCTGCCAGAATGGTTATACCCACTGGCTCTACCCCAGCAAACTAGTTAATCAACTAAACCTAACAAAACAATTGTCTAAACCCAAAGGTAGTGTGTGTTACCACATGGCTCCCAGTCCACCCGGTGATAAATATGAGAAGCTTCGTGTACTGTACTGTTTTGTAAAGGAAGAGAGTAGGGTATCTCCCTGAGCAGGGAGTTAAAAATAACAACAGTAATAATAGCACAGTTTCTATGCAGCAGGCACTATTGTGGGTGGATCCCGGGGAAACTGCAATAGTGGGAAAACAAGGGCTTCTGCTTGGTGGAGATCGCATTCCAGTGGGAGAGACAGATGAGAAATAATAATGTTACTAATCCCTCTTCTTGTTACTCTCATTATCATCGCTCTGTTCATTCCCCCTTATAATATTCATCCATTAGGTGGAAAATCATGGGGGGTGGGTAGGGAACACATAGGCAGAGCAAGGACTACTTTAAAATTTAGGTGGAGGGCAGAGCCTGCTGGAGAAGAGACATTTGAACAGATATCTGAAAGGGGAGAAGGAACCAGGCCTGATAGAACTGGAGAAGAGGGTGATTCTCATTTGAAAGAAATTAGGCAACAGAACTAAAACAATATGAACTTTATACCTGTAAAATTGTTTTGAAAGAATTAGTCTAAAAGTAGCCTAAAAGATCCATTTCTTATGGAAGACTAAAGATGGGGCCACTGAAGCCCTGTTTAATGGCAGGGTAGGTTTGGTTTGTTTGTTTGTTTTACACCTGAAGTCTGGTTCCATTAATGAATTGTGTTGAATATCAGGAAAAGTATAATTACCCTATATCCTGAGCCTGCCCTTTTGTCACTGGTGCAAAACTGAAGGCTTAGTGTATTTCAAAATATTACCTCTTATCACTCTGCACTCACTTTAAACAAGATCTCTGGCCACAGGCCTAATTACATACAAGGAAATATGTTGGTCCCCTAGTGGTGTTCTAGTTAATTCCTGGCCAGCTACCACAAGCTGTACCGTGAAAACAAGTTTACACAAGATTACAAAATCTGCTTATCCCTGTTTTGTTTTAACACCTGTGAAAAAAAATACAAGACTGTCATGTGGCACACAAAAGGCTCAGGTGTCTCCCTGTTTAGAAGCTGGCAGTCCTGCACAGCAGGAGGAAATAAGGTTGTAATATTAATAAACACCTGCCAGAATGGTTATACCCACTGGCTCTACCCCAGCAAACTAGTTAATCAACTAAACCTAACAAAACAATTGTCTAAACCCAAAGGTAGTGTGTGTTACCACATGGCTCCCAGTCCACCCGGTGATAAATATGAGAAGCTTCGTGTACTGTACTGTTTTGTAAAGGAAGAGAGTAGGGTATCCCCCTGAGCAGGGATTTAAAAAATAACAACAGTAATAATAGCACAGTTTCTATGCAGCAGGCACTATTGTGGGTGGATCCCGGGGAAACTGCAATAGTGGGAAAACAAGGGCTTCTGCTTGGTGGAGATCGCATTCCAGTGGGAGAGACAGATGAGAAATAATAATGTTACTAATCCCTCTTCTTGTTACTCTCATTATCATCGCTCTGTTCATTCCCCCTTATAATATTCATCCATTAGGTGGAAAATCATGGGGGGTGGGTAGGGAACACATAGGCAGAGCAAGGACTACTTTAAAATTTAGGTGGAGGGCAGAGCCTGCTGGAGAAGAGACATTTGAACAGATATCTGAAAGGGGAGAAGGAACCAGGCCTGATAGAACTGGAGAAGATGGGCTTCTCTGAGATAAATGCAGGTGCTCAGAGAGGGGACGTGAGAAAGCAAAGGAAGTTGCAGTCAAACCTAGGTATGCCTGACCAGTTATAGATATGCGCTCTCCTTGAAAGCAGGCTGAACACCTTCTTCAGAATAAAGAACATTTAGATGGCACTACAGACATTCATAATAATACATTTCTTTCCCGTCTTAGGTGTGTTAGTATTTTTATTAGGACTCAAAAATGTGTGAACATCTCACAACACATTCCTCAAGAAGGGTTTGAAGCACCATAGCAATAGTGCATTCTTTCCCAATCATTTTTTCCACTTTACATTTACAGGCCTTATTGCCAAAGCCTTGTTCCATGGAATATTCAAGTGTTCAGTATTAAAATAGCATGTTCTGTATAAATCCCATTTCCACACGCAGATCAAAGAGTTGAGACAAACACATTCAACTGTGGAGGAGAAAAAGAATAGAAAACTATAGCTTTGGACAAATAGGGTGCTGACATAGATTTTAATAATTACATATAAGAAGAAAAAATAGAAGTTGCATATACTATTAGGTATAAGTTGCTTGAAGATAGGCTTTGGGGAATTTTATCTGTTTCCCAGACTGTCTGGCACAAAGACTTCAACAAACATTTGTTTGAAAAGAATGAAAAACAAGTGATACCCAAGCAACTGACCAGCAGATGCATTCTAAGAAAAGAGAATACTATATTATTTCTACTGTGTGGACCAAAAGTACACACAGAAATGCATTAATATCAAATAAAGGAACCAAAGAACAATTAAACAGAGGCATTTCTATTTTCCTAGGAGAACAGATAGCAAATAATAATGTTACTAATCCCTCTTCTTGTTACTCTCATTATCATCGCTCTGTTCATTCCCCTTATAATATTCATCCATTAGGTGGAAAATCATGGGGGTGGGTAGGGAACACATGGGCAGAGCAAGGACTACTTTAAAATTTAGGTGGAGGGCAGAGCCTGCTGGAGAAGAGACATTTGAACAGATATCTGAAAGGGGAGAAGGAACCAGGCCTGATAGAACTGGAGAAGATGGGCTTCTCTGAGATAAATGCAGGTGCTCAGAGAGGGACGTGAGAAAGCAAGGAAGTTGCAGTCAAACCTAGGTATGCCTGACCAGTTATAGATATGCGCTCTCCTTGAAAGCAGGCTGAACACCTTCTTCAGAATAAAGAACATTTAGATGGCACTACAGACATTCATAATAATACATTTCTTTCCCGTCTTAGGTGTGTTAGTATTTTTATTAGGACTCAAAAATGTGTGAACATCTCACAACACATTCCTCAAGAAGGGTTTGAAGCACCATAGCAATAGTGCATTCTTTCCCAATCATTTTTTCCACTTTACATTTACAGGCCTTATTGCCAAAGCCTTGTTCCATGGAATATTCAAGTGTTCAGTATTAAAATAGCATGTTCTGTATAAATCCCATTTCCACACGCAGATCAAAGAGTTGAGACAAACACATTCAACTGTGGAGGAGAAAAAGAATAGAAAACTATAGCTTTGGACAAATAGGGTGCTGACATAGATTTTAATAATTACATATAAGAAGAAAAAATAGAAGTTGCATATACTATTAGGTATAAGTTGCTTGAAGATAGGCTTTGGGGAATTTTATCTGTTTCCCAGACTGTCTGGCACAAAGACTTCAACAAACATTTGTTTGAAAAGAATGAAAAACAAGTGATACCCAAGCAACTGACCAGCAGATGCATTCTAAGAAAAGAGAATACTATATTATTTCTACTGTGTGGACCAAAAGTACACACAGAAATGCATTAATATCAAATAAAGGAACCAAAGAACAATTAAACAGAGGCATTTCTATTTTCCTAGGAGAACAGATAGCAAATACTAAATGAAAAATCCAGATAATAAAATCTTGGGTATCAAATAGTTGGGATATACATTCATGTTTCATTGTTATGTGAAATATGTCAGCCTCCACCTCTGCTCAAAGAACACAGATGCTTCTGCCTATATGAAGACACCAGGATAAAAAAAATAAGTTTCTAAACTATGGCTACTTACCTACTGAAAGCTTTTAGCTATGGGCAACTGAAGAGTTAGAAACTGTGGAATTAGATAGGAGAGGTTTGAGATCCAAATCTGGTTTCTTTTATAATTCCCAGCTGGACTATTAGGACTGAATTAAAGAACTTTGGCGAATTATTCTGTTGGCCTAAGTGAGTCTGGTCAGAGGTTCAAAAACAGAAACACATGGCACGGGGCACAGGGGAGCTCAGACACAGGACTGTGGCTTTACTCACAAGCACCCATACACTCTCACACAGACACACACACACACACACACACACACACACAAGGCTTTCTTATTGGTGGGTCAAAAAATTCTTCAGACTCTTCAAATTAGAAAAGACATGCATGGGCACTCTGGATCAGAACTATTTCAAGAACATTCCAAGAATAAATAAGCCATTTGTCCAGTGCCATAATTACTTAGTGACATCATCATTTACCATCATACAAATATATTTGGAAATGAAAGACAATGGTAGTCTGTTAACACAGCTTTACATGCCACCTCTCTAGATTGAATCAGACAGGTTCAGATAAAAGCTGGTGGTCATAATGATTATTTTAATTTATTATTACAATGTTAGTAGTGCACAATTCTATTATTTTAACCTGTAACAAGATAGTATGAAGGGAGAGTTGTCACTTACTCAAATAACTGCTTGAGGCATCAGATCTTTGAAAATGAAATTAGTGTTCAAGGGACCAGCAAATCCATTGTTAACAAAATGTACAATTATGCATACATTAGAAAATTACTAAAAATTTAGGACATGATTAGTGATGACAATAACCCCGGTAGACATGTGATCAAACAAATGTAGTAAAATGTTGCTGGTAGAATCTAGTTGGTGAGTATCTAGATATGCCAAAGAAAAAAAGAAAAAAATTAAACAGAGGCATTTCTATTTTCCTAGGAGAACAGATAGCAAATACTAAATGAAAAATCCAGATAATAAAATCTTGGGTATCAAATAGTTGGGATATACATTCATGTTTCATTGTTATGTGAAATATGTCAGCCTCCACCTCTGCTCAAAGAACACAGATGCTTCTGCCTATATGAAGACACCAGGATAAAAAAAATAAGTTTCTAAACTATGGCTACTTACCTACTGAAAGCTTTTAGCTATGGGCAACTGAAGAGTTAGAAACTGTGGAATTAGATAGGAGAGGTTTGAGATCCAAATCTGGTTTCTTTTATAATTCCCAGCTGGACTATTAGGACTGAATTAAAGAACTTTGGCGAATTATTCTGTTGGCCTAAGTGAGTCTGGTCAGAGGTTCAAAAACAGAAACACATGGCACGGGGCACAGGGGAGCTCAGACACAGGACTGTGGCTTTACTCACAAGCACCCATACACTCTCACACAGACACACACACACACACACACACACACACACAAGGCTTTCTTATTGGTGGGTCAAAAAATTCTTCAGACTCTTCAAATTAGAAAAGACATGCATGGGCACTCTGGATCAGAACTATTTCAAGAACATTCCAAGAATAAATAAGCCATTTGTCCAGTGCCATAATTACTTAGTGACATCATCATTTACCATCATACAAATATATTTGGAAATGAAAGACAATGGTAGTCTGTTAACACAGCTTTACATGCCACCTCTCTAGATTGAATCAGACAGGTTCAGATAAAAGCTGGTGGTCATAATGATTATTTTAATTTATTATTACAATGTTAGTAGTGCACAATTCTATTATTTTAACCTGTAACAAGATAGTATAAAGGGGAGAGTTGTCACTTACTCAAATAACTGCTTGAGGCATCAGATCTTTGAAAATGAAATTAGTGTTCAAGGGACCAGCAAATCCATTGTTAACAAAATGTACAATTATGCATACATTAGAAAATTACTAAAAATTTAGGACATGATTAGTGATGACAATAACCTGCGGTAGACATGTGATCAAACAAATGTAGTAAAATGTTGCTGGTAGAATCTAGTTGGTGAGTATCTAGATATTTACTGTAAAGTTGTGTTAGCTTTTCTGTAAGTTTGAAATTTTTCCTAATAATATAGGAAAAGAAAATTTAGAAGACATTCAAAGTGATAATGAGAAATGAGTTAAGAACACAAAGACTTGGAAGGGTGAACCACTGCTACGCAGTACATGGCCCACAGGAGAGATAGTGTAGTGTACTAACTAGAATCACAGTCTTTGAACTTAAATATTTAGAGCAAGAGTCCAGTCTCAGCTCTATTATTTACTAGCTGTGTAAAAAGGATGTAGCTGCTCTGTTAGCCTCTATTTTGGCATCAGAAAAATGGAGGTGATATTGCCTACTTTACAAAATATAAACCCAGAGAAGTCTTAAGAGAATATCAAGCATTGTTCACACTTGTTATTATTAACAATTATGGAAACAAAACAAAATGCCACCAACAGGGGTATAAATTAATAAATTAGCTACAAAAATATTAGCCCCTTAAATGAAGCATATAAAATGTTAACAATATGAGTCATCAGTTAAGATGTTTTTGGGTACAAATAATGAAATACTCTTGTAGAGGTCCTATAAGTGTTTTTGCACAGCTCGCATAACAAGTCAAGAAGATGATGGCTTCATGGCTGAGCAGCTTAACAAGATCAGGATACTGGGGGAGAATTTGGTCTCTGTTTCCAGAAATCCTATGACATATTTACCCTTGTGTCTTATTAGCTAGAAATGAATCACACACTCACCCATAAACATGCACTGACAAAGGAAAAGGAATTTCAAGGACTGGCTTCCAACAGTCATGGTTTATCCCTGGATTAGGACATGAAGCCTGACTTCCCTGAATAGAGTCATGCCATATATCTGGCAGAAAAAGTCCAAAAATAAAACAAAACAAAAACTCCAGGTTTATGTTGGTAAGAAAGATGATGGAAATGGCCATTAAGTTGGCAACTAGCAATTATATGCTAGATACAGAAAAATATGTGATAATAAAAACACAAAAATATATACTGATCACAGTAACTATGTACCATACAATAACAAATACCTCTGTGACATAAGAAGATTTTTAAATCTACTAGGGCTTTTTTTTTACAATAGAAAAGGTTCTATCAGGGCTTCCCTGGTGGTCCAGTGGATAAGGACACCGCCTTGCAGTGCAAGGGGCACCAGTTCAATCCCTGGCCTGGGAAGATCCCACATGCCACGGAGAGGCTGGACTGATGTGTCCAATTACCGAGCCAGAGGACAGAGGCCACCGCGATGGGAGGCCCACAGGAGCCAAAGAACAAAGGCGGATGAAAATAGAGAAATGAAAGACCAATAGAAGTGTCCTGTCCGTCCCCCTCCCTCCCCACCCCACCCCCAAAAGATAAATAAATAAAAAAAAAATGAAAAGGTTCTACCAAAATATTCATTGCTTGGTACAATATGCTATGCTACAGGTCCCTTCAACTGAAAAGGACAGACTATTTTTAGGAAACAAGAGATTTGCCTCTAAACTACAAATCACTCCTCTGTCAAAATGTCTCTGATTTACTGAAATGTACATTAATGATGGTTTTTTTCACATTTGTTTCTTTGAGGTAAATGTTAAATCAATGGTCTGGTCCCTATCATAGAATAAAGGCTTACAAATGCCTGTTGTGATAAAAAAATTTTTTTTGATTACAGTCTGTGCCTTTATTAGCTATATCAATAAACTGGACATAAATGGCTCAGTTTGGTTCAGGCTTTAACTGTAAAGATGATGTACATATAGAATGTGATGTTCTGGACTGTGTTTGATTAAGGCAAAACATAGTTTATTATACTGAAAGGGGCTATTTAAAGCATTCTTGGAATTATGTTAACTAGACAAAAATTTAGGTGGATGATTCTGTCGTTAGATGTTAGAAAGGACAGTGGATGAAATAGGACAATGAACTTATGAAGCTTTTTGGATAAACAAAGTTTTACAGAAATAGGGAACCATTTAGCCCTTTGGAAAACATGACCTAGGTATGCTTAGGGTCTGGATTTCTTTTATTTCCAATTATTTAATGGATTTATTGAAAAACAGTTCTATTTTTAAAATCATATTTAAAAAGTCTGTATGATTTTATTTCCATACTGAATGAAAATCTATGCTACTGAAGTGAATTAAATTCATTTCAAATTTACAGATATCTACTGAGTTCTTACCATTTTTAAACCCTGTGTTAAATGACCTGAAGAACAAAGGAGCCTAAAACATACTTCTACAATGTTAAGTAACCTAGAACTCAGTTATAAGCATCCTCAAAAAGTCTTTCTTTGAGATGTTTCATCAGTTGAGGATTTTGGTGATAAAGGGATAGAAAACAAAAGTTTTAGTTGCTCAGCCATGTTCAACTCTTTGTGACCTCATGGACTATATATAGCCCACCAGGCCCCTCTATCCATGGGATTCTCCAGGCAAGAATACTGGAGTGGGTGATCATACCCTTCTCCAGGGGATCTTCCTGAACCAGGGATTGAATCTGGGTCTTCCACATTGCAGGCAGATTCTTTACCATCTGGGCCACCAGAGGTTGGGTTGGAGGTCAAACATTTCTGCATAGAAAACAAAACAGATGAAAGCAGATAGAATAAAGGACTGGCATTGTAGGGGGACTTCCACTGTTTCACACATATCTTGTATTAGTCAAAAATTTGGCTTAAAAAGGAACATGTGCTTCTTTGTAATAAAGTGATAAATATTTGTTTTCACTTCACTATCAGTTAACACTAATGATAATTAATCCATACTCATAAACATCATAGGACTTTGCAGGTGACTCGGGGGTAAAGAATCTGCTTGCCAATGCAGGAGACACCTGAGATGCAGGTTTGATTAAAAAATGGCTCAGTTTGGTTCAGGCTTTAACTGTAAAGATGATGTACATATAGAATGTGAGCTGATGTTTGATTAAGGCAAAACATAGTTTATTATACTGAAAGGGGCTATTTAAAGCATTCTTGGAATTATGTTAACTAGACAAAAATTTAGGTGGATGATTCTGTCGTTAGATGTTAGAAAGGACAGTGGATGAAATAGGACAATGAACTTATGAAGCTTTTTGGATAAACAAAGTTTTACAGAAATAGGGAACCATTTAGCCCTTTGGAAAACATGACCTAGGTATGCTTAGGGTCTGGATTTCTTTTATTTCCAATTATTTAATGGATTTATTGAAAAACAGTTCTATTTTTAAAATCATATTTAAAAAGTCTGTATGATTTTATTTCCATACTGAATGAAAATCTATGCTACTGAAGTGAATTAAATTCATTTCAAATTTACAGATATCTACTGAGTTCTTACCATTTTTAAACCCTGTGTTAAATGACCTGAAGAACAAAGGAGCCTAAAACATACTTCTACAATGTTAAGTAACCTAGAACTCAGTTATAAGCATCCTCAAAAAGTCTTTCTTTGAGATGTTTCATCAGTTGAGGATTTTGGTGATAAAGGGATAGAAAACAAAAGTTTTAGTTGCTCAGCCATGTTCAACTCTTTGTGACCTCATGGACTATATATAGCCCACCAGGCCCCTCTATCCATGGGATTCTCCAGGCAAGAATACTGGAGTGGGTGATCATACCCTTCTCCAGGGGATCTTCCTGAACCAGGGATTGAATCTGGGTCTTCCACATTGCAGGCAGATTCTTTACCATCTGGGCCACCAGAGGTTGGGTTGGAGGTCAAACATTTCTGCATAGAAAACAAAACAGATGAAAGCAGATAGAATAAAGGACTGGCATTGTAGGGGGACTTCCACTGTTTCACACATATCTTGTATTAGTCAAAAATTTGGCTTAAAAAGGAACATGTGCTTCTTTGTAATAAAGTGATAAATATTTGTTTTCACTTCACTATCAGTTAACACTAATGATAATTAATCCATACTCATAAACATCATAGGACTTTGCAGGTGACTCGGGGGTAAAGAATCTGCTTGCCAATGCAGGAGACACCTGAGATGCAGGTTTGTTACATGGGTTGGGAAGATACCCTGGTGGAGGAAATGGCAACCCACTCCAAGTATACTTGGATGGAAAGTTCCATGGACAGAGAAGCCTGGTGGGCTATAGTCCATGGGATTGCAAAGAGTCAGACACTACTGAGCACGCAAGCCATAAACATCATAGAAGTCATAATACGTACGTTGTAGGCAGCCTTCAAGAGAGCTACAATGATCCCTGCCTCCTAGTCTTATTCTTGTGTATTCCCTTCCCTCATTGTACCAGGGTAGCTTCATACAGTCAATGGCAAAAGGCAAGTACATCATTTCTGATATTAGGTTGTGGAAGGTTAAGACTTCCCTCTTGCAATTATTTCTCTTTCTTTTGCTCATTACTTGGTGTGAAGGAAGACAGATGCCACCCCAGGAGGGCATATGGGCAGCCCTGTGGAGAAGTGGAGATTCAAGTGATGAGGAATTAAGGCCTGCCAGCCACCAGAGAGCTTGAAAGGAAATCTTCCAATTCCAGCTAAATATTCAGATCACTTGCCAGCCTCTCGAGTGCAACCTCACTTGAGAACTACCTGAGTCAGAACTACAAGTAAGTCTCAGAAATCACTGTTGTCACTGTTCAATCATCAGGTTATGTCTGATGCTTTGCCACTCCATGGACTCCAGCACACCAAGCCTCCCTGTCTCTCACCATTTCCCAGAGATTGCCCATTTCATGTCTATTGAATTAGACATTCCATCCCACCCTCTCATCCTCTGTCACTCTCTTCTCCTCCTGCCTTTAATCTTTCCCAGCTTCAGGGCCATTTCCAATGAGTCGGCTGCTTGCATCAGGTGGCCAAAGTATTGGAGCTTCAGAAACCATATAAGATAATAAATATTTGTTGTTTTAAGTTGCTTAGTTTTGGATGATTTTTATGCATGGATATGTAACTAGTACAACATTCAATATCATACTCTATCAGCCATATTAGGTTCTGTTACTGGAGAGTTTATTCAACAAATAATTATGGATACCTTATTTTCAGCTTAACTTTCTCAGATTGTCTACCTTAAAATTTCATTCTGGGGCTTCCCTGGTGGTCCAGTGGATAAAGAGTCTGCCTTGCAGTGCAAGAGGCATCGGTTCAATCCCTGGCCCAGGAAGATCCCATATGCTGCGGAGCAGCTGGGCTAGTGTGTCCAATTACGAGCCAGTGCTCTGGAGCACATGAGCCCAGAGCTAGTGCTCTGCAACAAAAAAGGCCACTACAATGGGAGGCTCACCCATGCCAAAAAATAAAGATGGATGAAAATAATATATAAATAAATAAAAGAGCTCGTGGTATGAAGTTGAAAAAAACAATCATTAAACAATTTTTTCTTTTTCATTTTGCATGCTAAGTCGGACTAGTGTCCAACTCTTTGTGACCCTATGGACTGTAGCTGGAGGCTCCTCTTTCCATGGCATTCTCCAGGCAAGAATACTGGAATGGGTTGTCATTTCCTTCTCCAGAGGATCTTCCCGACCCAGGGATCAAACCCCTGTCACTTACGTCTCTTGCACTGGAAGGCAGATTCTTTGCCACTAGTGCCACCTGGGAAGCAAAAAATTTAATTCTAAGAAGCCCCATTATTCCTCAAAGCCAAGAATTTTTAGTGTATATTTTCCATCTTAGCTATTCACAAAAGCTAAGAAATCTTTAAAGTAAATGATTTTATGTATACAACTTTGCTATCTTCAGATAACTTTTTCTGTTTGCCAGATAGCTAGGTTTGGGATACTTTTTAAAAATCTGTTTTTATTGGTTATATAATTCTAGCCAATGTAACAAACTCCCAAATCTCAGTGGCCTAAATCCTTCAAACTATTTCTTACTCAAGTAGATCCAAAGGTAGGAATCCTTCAAACATTGTTCTCCTCCTGCCTTTAATCTTTCCCAGCTTCAGGGCCATTTCCAATGAGTCGGCTGCTTGCATCAGGTGGCCAAAGTATTGGAGCTTCAGAAACCATATAAGATAATAAATATTTGTTGTTTTAAGTTGCTTAGTTTTGGATGATTTTATGCATGGATATGTAACTAGTACAACATTCAATATCATACTCTATCAGCCATATTAGGTTCTGTTACTGGAGAGTTTATTCAACAAATAATTATGGATACCTTATTTTCAGCTTAACTTTCTCAGATTGTCTACCTTAAAATTTCATTCTGGGGCTTCCCTGGTGGTCCAGTGGATAAAGAGTCTGCCTTGCAGTGCACGAGGCATCGGTTCAATCCCTGGCCCAGGAAGATCCCATATGCTGCGAGCAGCTGGGCTAGTGTGTCCAATTACGAGCCAGTGCTCTGGAGCACATGAGCCCAGAGCTAGTGCTCTGCAACAAAAAAGGCCACTACAATGGGAGGCTCACCCATGCCAAAAAATAAAGATGGATGAAAATAATATATAAATAAATAAAAGAGCTCGTGGTATGAAGTTGAAAAAAACAATCATTAAACAATTTTTTCTTTTTCATTTTGCATGCTAAGTCGGACTAGTGTCCAACTCTTTGTGACCCTATGGACTGTAGCTGGAGGCTCCTCTTTCCATGGCATTCTCCAGGCAAGAATACTGGAATGGGTTGTCATTTCCTTCTCCAGAGGATCTTCCCGACCCAGGGATCAAACCCCTGTCACTTACGTCTCTTGCACTGGAAGGCAGATTCTTTGCCACTAGTGCCACCTGGGAAGCAAAAAATTTAATTCTAAGAAGCCCCATTATTCCTCAAAGCCAAGAATTTTTAGTGTATATTTTCCATCTTAGCTATTCACAAAAGCTAAGAAATCTTTAAAGTAAATGATTTTATGTATACAACTTTGCTATCTTCAGATAACTTTTTCTGTTTGCCAGATAGCTAGGTTTGGGATACTTTTTAAAAATCTGTTTTTATTGGTTATATAATTCTAGCCAATGTAACAAACTCCCAAATCTCAGTGGCCTAAATCCTTCAAACTATTTCTTACTCAAGTAGATCCAAAGTGGATAACCTGGCAAGTGGGGAGGAACCTTCTTCTATGCGATTCTTCACGTATTTTGAATTCTTTTTATTTCGTGAATCCTTTGCTGGTAATTTGCATCTGGCCAGTAGACTGAAAGTTCAGAAAATGTACTCCTTCCTAATCTTTAGGGCCAGACTGTTGAGACTTGAAAAACAGATTCTCTCATTCAGGTGCCTGTTTTAAACATCACAAGTAGGCTATTAATTTTGTCCCTTGTTTTCCTGCTATACTAAGCTGAATCTCTTTTTGTCATGTTGTTGCTGCTGTTTATTTTTATATCCAAATAGCTCTCCCCAAATCTTAGCAAAACCAATGGGAATACTAAATTTTTGACACAACTTTTAAAACTAGGTAAGACCAATGTGGTAGTAATAAGTTCTTTGAAATTTAATTTTCACCATTTCCTTTTTATTTATTTAAAGTACAGGCAAACTTGGAATATTTAAGTTCTACACTATATCAAAAATGAATAATTTTCATATAAAATAATTTCACTTAAAAGCCATTTACAGAAAAAATCAATCATATAGAAATCTAAATTATATGAACATATTTTATAAACATTTCTGTGATTTGCATTGGTAGTTTATAGTATAATTGTTTTATTAGTAATTACTCATATATGTGCATTCACATATATATATATATATTTAATACTTGTATTTTTATACTCTCCACATTCTTACACTGGTTCATAGACCACATGTTTCATGTGATTCCAACATCATTCTATTTTTCAGTGAAAGGCCACCAGCGCAAAGACCATAGATTATAAAATTTTCATAATTTCTTGGCATGAATAGTAAAGCTACCCAGGAGTATATTAAATTAGTTATTCTGCTATAGAAACCCTTCCAAACTTTTCCCCTTGAAATAAAATATATTTTATGTATACAACTTTGCTATCTTCAGATAACTTTTTCTGTTTGCCAGATAGCTAGGTTTGGGATACTTTTTAAAAATCTGTTTTTATTGGTTATATAATTCTAGCCAATGTAACAAACTCCCAAATCTCAGTGGCCTAAATCCTTCAAACTATTTCTTACTCAAGTAGATCCAAAGTGGATAACCTGGCAAGTGGGAGGAACCTTCTTCTATGCGATTCTTCACGTATTTTGAATTCTTTTTATTTCGTGAATCCTTTGCTGGTAATTTGCATCTGGCCAGTAGACTGAAAGTTCAGAAAATGTACTCCTTCCTAATCTTTAGGGCCAGACTGTTGAGACTTAAAAAACAGATTCTCTCATTCAGGTGCCTGTTTTAAACATCACAAGTAGGCTATTAATTTTGTCCCTTGTTTTCCTGCTATACTAAGCTGAATCTCTTTTTGTCATGTTGTTGCTGCTGTTTATTTTTATATCCAAATAGCTCTCCCCAAATCTTAGCAAAACCAATGGGAATACTAAATTTTTGACACAACTTTTAAAACTAGGTAAGACCAATGTGGTAGTAATAAGTTCTTTGAAATTTAATTTTCACCATTTCCTTTTTATTTATTTAAAGTACAGGCAAACTTGGAATATTTAAGTTCTACACTATATCAAAAATGAATAATTTTCATATAAAATAATTTCACTTAAAAGCCATTTACAGAAAAAATCAATCATATAGAAATCTAAATTATATGAACATATTTTATAAACATTTCTGTGATTTGCATTGGTAGTTTATAGTATAATTGTTTTATTAGTAATTACTCATATATGTGCATTCACATATATATATATATATTTAATACTTGTATTTTTATACTCTCCACATTCTTACACTGGTTCATAGACCACATGTTTCATGTGATTCCAACATCATTCTATTTTTCAGTGAAAGGCCACCAGCGCAAAGACCATAGATTATAAAATTTTCATAATTTCTTGGCATGAATAGTAAAGCTACCCAGGAGTATATTAAATTAGTTATTCTGCTATAGAAACCCTTCCAAACTTTTCCCCTTGAAATAAAATATATTTTTGATGTAAAGGAGGCAGGAAATAATCAAATCTCTCCTTTTTGGGCCAACTTTGTAGTTTCGTAGCTACATTTCAAATATACTACAGAGGAAGGGAAAATTGATAAATCATGAAATAGAAAATTACAGAGAACTATGAATCTTATATTTTTTCTAAAGAAATGTCAAGTAAGTTACAATGACTATGATTTACATGA
Organism: Tragulus kanchil; assembly: GCA_022376925.1. Taxonomy (NCBI): domain Eukaryota; kingdom Metazoa; phylum Chordata; class Mammalia; order Artiodactyla; family Tragulidae; genus Tragulus; species Tragulus kanchil. The sequence goes on from JAIOJX010000026.1 coordinate 203,949,406, forward strand.
GAAAGGAAGCAAAACAGCCCAAAAAATCTGGATAAGTTTTCAGTAATAATATAAAAGGTGACCTAGTTCAGAATTGCAAAATAATACCCAGTGGAATATTTATATTAATACAACGAACAAAAGTATAGCATTGAAATTTTTGCATTAGCCAGAACTTTTCAAATCACCTTAAAAATAATCAGGTCAGTTTATGCCTTTCTTTTTGAGGTCTAGGCTTCATTAAATTCTGAGCAAATTCTTACTTTGGAAATAACATATCTTTTTTTGTCATAGAAATTCAATAATGTATGTAACAACTTCCATAATCCAGCAGTCTGCGAACTAGATAGAAAAATATGAAAGAACCTGAGACTCATTTCTTTCTACTTTTATATATTTTGCTTAAGATCATAGATGAAGCAAATCTATGCCTCTTTTATCTGCATAAAGTATAACAACAGCCTTCCACATCTGATATCTAGAGCTTCAAGATGAAATGAAAACTTTTTCTTAGATACATAGCTGAAGCACACCAAAAAAAAAGGGGTGAGGCTTCGCTGTGTTCTAGAAATAAAATGAAACCTAAATGATCTGAACAATCATCTCATGAGCTGATGTTGTAACTGCTATCATCTAGGATTTATAATGCAAAATGATAAGACTATTGAGGGATATAAAATTTGGAAGTTATAGTAAATAGAAGATTTACAGCAGACTCCAATTACATAAATAATATTAATAGAAACAATCTAATAGAGTATATAAAATAATTATTTTTAAAATGATTAAAAACAAAAAAGGAATAGTTGAAATTTATAAAAGAAAAAAAAGCACCATAAAGAAAACCTGGAAGACCTGAAAAGGAATCATATAATAGACACTGACAAAATAAAACTGAATAACCTGAAAGACATGTATTTTTAAAAAGAGAAAAATAAGAACTTGACCCAAGGATCGCAGAGATGGAGGCTGATTTGGAAAAAGTAAATGAGATTAAGAGACATGGGACATAGAATGATAAGGATACAACATATCCATAAATTCCAGTTAAACAGAACAAAAGAGAACAGGAGGAAGACAATATTTTAAGATTTATTTCCTGAAAAATTTTCCTAAGTTGTAAACTTGAATCTTCAAAATTAGAGAAATATGAGTTGCAAGCATCAAAAAGATAACTCCATGTCTAAATAAACAGTAAAAAAAATATAGCATATTATAGATAAATAAACTACCTATTTAGAAAATGGAAAAACCTATCACCCACAAAAGAATAATAATTACATAAACCGTGGGCTTCTGAAGAAGCAATGAAGTCAGAAGAAAATGATATAGTAAGTTTATTGTATGAGTGAAAATAACTAAAAATAAGCATAAATACACTGTCTTCAAAGAAAAAGAGTTCATTTATTTTTAATTTTTAAATTTTCATTTATTTTTAAAAGTTGCTATTTTATATTGGAGTATAGTTGACTAACGATAGTGAGTTAGTTCTAGGTATTCATGAAAGTGATTCAGTTATACCCATACAAGTATTAATTGTTTTTCAAATTCCTTTCCGAATTAGATTATTACAGAATATTTATCTGGATCCTTTGTGTTACACAGTAGATCCCTGTTGATTATCAATTTTAAATATAGTCATGCTGAAGCACACCAAAAAGGGTGAGGCTTCGCTGTGTTCTAGAAATAAAATGAAACCTAAATGATCTGAACAATCATCTCATGAGCTGATGTTGTAACTGCTATCATCTAGGATTTATAATGCAAAATGATAAGACTATTGAGGGATATAAAATTTGGAAGTTATAGTAAATAGAAGATTTACAGCAGACTCCAATTACATAAATAATATTAATAGAAACAATCTAATAGAGTATATAAAATAATTATTTTTAAAATGATTAAAAACAAAAAAGGAATAGTTGAAATTTATAAAAGAAAAAAAAGCACCATAAAGAAAACCTGGAAGACCTGAAAAGGAATCATATAATAGACACTGACAAAATAAAACTGAATAACCTGAAAGACATGTATTTTTAATAAGAGAAAAATAAGAACTTGACCCAAGGATCGCAGAGATGGAGGCTGATTTGGAAAAAGTAAATGAGATTAAGAGACATGGGACATAGAATGATAAGGATACAACATATCCATAAATTCCAGTTAAACAGAACAAAAGAGAACAGGAGGAAGACAATATTTTAAGATTTATTTCCTGAAAAATTTTCCTAAGTTGTAAACTTGAATCTTCAAAATTAGAGAAATATGAGTTGCAAGCATCAAAAAGATAACTCCATGTCTAAATAAACAGTAAAAAAAATATAGCATATTATAGATAAATAAACTACCTATTTAGAAAATGGAAAAACCTATCACCCACAAAAGAATAATAATTACATAAACCGTGGGCTTCTGAAGAAGCAATGAAGTCAGAAGAAAATGATATAGTAAGTTTATTGTATGAGTGAAAATAACTAAAAATAAGCATAAATACACTGTCTTCAAAGAAAAAGAGTTCATTTATTTTTAATTTTTAAATTTTCATTTATTTTTAAAAGTTGCTATTTTATATTGGAGTATAGTTGACTAACGATAGTGAGTTAGTTCTAGGTATTCATGAAAGTGATTCAGTTATACCCATACAAGTATTAATTGTTTTTCAAATTCCTTTCCGAATTAGATTATTACAGAATATTTATCTGGATCCTTTGTGTTACACAGTAGATCCCTGTTGATTATCAATTTTAAATATAGTCATGTGTACCTGTCAATCCCAAACTCCCAAGCTGTCCCTCCTCCTTCCCCTGGTCACCACAAGTTTGTTCTCTAAGTCTGTGCTTCTGTTTTGTAAAGAAGTTCATTTGCATCTTTTTTTATATGACACACATGAGGAAGACAAATGGTTTAAAGACATATTGAGAGAAAGACAATGAGGGAGCTTATGATTTATATTGAATAAAACTCTTCAAAAATGCATTTCAAGTTTGCAATTGAACCCAGAAGGATGGTGTAGAATGGAAGAAGCAATGGTGTGAGGCGAAACTGGTTAACAGGTGAGTAGGGGCTTCCCTAGTAGCTCAGGGACAAACAATTCACCTGTCGATGTTGGACAGTTGAGTCCCATCCCTGAGCTGGGCCAATCCCCTGAAGAAGGAAATGGTAACCCACTCAGTATTCTTGCCTGGAAAATGCCATGGGATAGAGGAACCTGACAGGCTGTAGTCCACAGGTCCCAAAAGAGCTGGAGACAACTTAGCAACCAAACAACTGCAAAGATACTCCAAGGGTCCTTTCCTTGTGAGGAGAAAAGTTAGAATTTCTGAGAACCTCAGACTGTATTGAGAATAAGGTGTATGTTATACTAGTACACTTTAATAAAATAGAGATGGAAAGCTTCTACCTGATGGCGAGAAAAAGAAACAAAAATGAAAATTGATCAATGCAATAAAAGGCCAGCAAGAGAAAAACTTTGAATAAAGATTTCTTATGGTTCTCTATTTCTAAAAATTAAGTTTGGAGTTCTTATCATGGAATGTACATATATGAGGTTATTTAAAATTACTTTCTCAAGGTATTACCAAATGGAGAAGAAGCAAACAATATTATTATATATAAAACAATTTAACTATAATCAAACTATAAACTTGGAGGAGTATTAAATAGACAATATTATTGTCACCAATCTAAAAATTGAAATGAATTAAGCTTTCAGATAATTACATATTGTTTTATGCAATGGTCTGCTAATGTTCTTCTCTAACAGAGAATATCTGCTGTGATTAAACAAGCAAAAAAGTTTTTGGAATACCCGGTTGTACTTGAACAGATGTGGTGACCTAATGCAATAGCTCCTCTGATGTGGTTTCTGCTTCCATTTCCTACACATTTGCTATTGGGAGGGGTTGTCATTTTGTATATGTAATAATGTGAGAAAATAAAAAACAAAAGAAAGATGCATTAGTGGTACTTTCTACAGTTTCTATAGTTCATTTGGATGCCCACAAAGGACTGGTTCCGGTTAAGTGGTTATGCGTGGGGTTTTGTCCCTGTCATCTTGTCATCACCTCCATGCTCGTTCTGCCCCTCTCTTCAGCAGTCAGGAGCACGACCTAACTCTGCCCTCCCAAGCCTGTGCTTTAAATGGCATAATTTCCCAAAATTTCTCTTGCAATAAATGTGTATCTCCTGTGTTCCGCTCCACATGTGCTCTCTCTATTCAGCTTTCCAATATAATAACAATCAGAATTGTTAGAAGTGCAAGTGAAATTGGATGTATTTGATCTTCATCTAGTTGAAAATGCCATGGGATAGAGGAACCTGACAGGCTGTAGTCCACAGGTCCCAAAAGAGCTGGAGACAACTTAGCAACCAAACAACTGCAAAGATACTCCAAGGGTCCTTTCCTTGTGAGGAGAAAAGTTAGAATTTCTGAGAACCTCAGACTGTATTGAGAATAAGGTGTATGTTATACTAGTACACTTTAATAAAATAGAGATGGAAAGCTTCTACCTGATGGCGAGAAAAAGAAACAAAAATGAAAATTGATCAATGCAATAAAAGGCCAGCAAGAGAAAAACTTTGAATAAAGATTTCTTATGGTTCTCTATTTCTAAAAATTAAGTTTGGAGTTCTTATCATGGAATGTACATATATGAGGTTATTTAAAATTACTTTCTCAAGGTATTACCAAATGGAGAAGAAGCAAACAATATTATTATATATAAAACAATTTAACTATAATCAAACTATAAACTTGGAGGAGTATTAAATAGACAATATTATTGTCACCAATCTAAAAATTGAAATGAATTAAGCTTTCAGATAATTACATATTGTTTTATGCAATGGTCTGCTAATGTTCTTCTCTAACAGAGAATATCTGCTGTGATTAAACAAGCAAAAAAGTTTTTGGAATACCCGGTTGTACTTGAACAGATGTGGTGACCTAATGCAATAGCTCCTCTGATGTGGTTTCTGCTTCCATTTCCTACACATTTGCTATTGGGAGGGGTTGTCATTTTGTATATGTAATAATGTGAGAAAATAAAAAACAAAAGAAAGATGCATTAGTGGTACTTTCTACAGTTTCTATAGTTCATTTGGATGCCCACAAAGGACTGGTTCCGGTTAAGTGGTTATGCGTGGGGTTTTGTCCCTGTCATCTTGTCATCACCTCCATGCTCGTTCTGCCCCTCTCTTCAGCAGTCAGGAGCACGACCTAACTCTGCCCTCCCAAGCCTGTGCTTTAAATGGCATAATTTCCCAAAATTTCTCTTGCAATAAATGTGTATCTCCTGTGTTCCGCTCCACATGGGCTCTCTCTTTTCAGCTTTCCAATATAATAACAATGAGAATTGTTAGAAGTGCAAGTGAAATTGGATGTATTTGATCTTCCTCTAGTTAGGGAACATATGAATTTTCATTGTAACCTTATTGGGAATCCAAGACATGTTCAAGGTAGATCTCTAACCACCTGTGAAACTTACAAGAAACCATTAAGTGGCTTTTTTTTTTTCATTTATAAACCAGGAAAATAGTACCTGAACTACCTACCTTAAAGGATTATTGTGAGCAGTAAATGAGAAAAAATACATCACAGTAATTTAAAATGTGTAAACCACTATAAACTACTAAAAAAAAAAAAAAAACTTATTAAAAGGATTAACTTTCCTAGAGTCAATTTTAAATATGCTGACTACTCAGATTCAATATTTTTAAGTGGGCATTTCTTTCAAAGCACATAGTTATCTACATTTTCCTTTAATATTTTGAAAGTCATTGTGAAAATAGCTATAGTTCTGATTGAGAAACACAATAACAGTCACCCTTTAGTCTTCTGCAGGGAGGAATTAATTACAGGACCTCTATCCCACACAAACCCCACCCACCTCAGCCACCTTCCCATCTTAGGTTTTGATAGTGAAACATAAGATGCTCAAGTTGCTTATGTAAAATGGCGCAGTACAGGATAGATCTAAGGAATGGTTGACTCTCCATACGCAGAACCCAAGGAAACAGAGGACCAAGTGTACTTCCAAGTAATATATATTGATATAATCCCTGTTGCCGAATCACCTAGGTAAACCTGGAAAAAAAAGTCATCTGGAGAAAATGAAAAATTTAGCCAAACCCATTTATTCAATTCAAGAAATAGTAACGTCATCTTTTACAACAACACTCAGGATATGAAATCAGTCTTCAGAAATATTTATGAACTGACTAAATGATATGACAATAGAAAACTTAAAGGCCTTTTTATTCATGATGCTACAAGTCCAGCAAGGAAACCAATTGGAAAGGTAAATATAAGGAATTTGTGTCTAATGTAAGAAATATTTTTCCTTTTGAAAAGGAATGATTTCCACTTGCTCCCTGTAGTACACTATAAAATCAGTGACAGATTCCTGTAGTAAAACTGATATTACTCAACCACAAAAGGTTCTCAGAGTAACTCAAAATGTACCTAAAAAGTAGATCCCATACATTTAGTAACTTGTAGGGGCACAAAAGAGGTCAGATTAGTCTCAGAATAAGGCTACACACACACACACACACACACAGAGTTATTCCCTATCACTGATTGCTTTCTGCAAATAATAGTAGATAAAAACCAAGTGGTTTCTATACACATTTTTAAAATATTCTTTAATAGATAATAGAAAGGAAATATGTCACTAACTTAAAACTGGTCAACATCGTCCAGAAGAAGGAAAAACAGTATAATAAAATTTGCTGGTATCTCACAAATAAGCAATAACACCTCTCTGTGTGTGCCCTCTCTTAATGGGAAATCAACGTGCATTCTGCTGACCAGTCAACAGCACCTGCTCTGCAGACCTAACTGTGGATACCATTGAAGTACAAAACTGCCAGAGCTTCAGGAGCCATAGAGGGCTGCCCAGGACAGCAAGTCACAATAAATCACCCACCTTTAGTCTTCTGCAGGGAGGAATTAATTACAGGACCTCTATCCCACACAAACCCACCCACCTCAGCCACCTTCCCATCTTAGGTTTTGATAGTGAAACATAAGATGCTCAAGTTGCTTATGTAAAATGGCGCAGTACAGGATAGATCTAAGGAATGGTTGACTCTCCATACGCAGAACCCAAGGAAACAGAGGACCAAGTGTACTTCCAAGTAATATATATTGATATAATCCCTGTTGCCGAATCACCTAGGTAAACCTGGAAAAAAAAGTCATCTGGAGAAAATGAAAAATTTAGCCAAACCCATTTATTCAATTCAAGAAATAGTAACGTCATCTTTTACAACAACACTCAGGATATGAAATCAGTCTTCAGAAATATTTATGAACTGACTAAATGATATGACAATAGAAAACTTAAAGGCCTTTTTATTCATGATGCTACAAGTCCAGCAAGGAAACCAATTGGAAAGGTAAATATAAGGAATTTGTGTCTAATGTAAGAAATATTTTTCCTTTTGAAAAGGAATGATTTCCACTTGCTCCCTGTAGTACACTATAAAATCAGTGACAGATTCCTGTAGTAAAACTGATATTACTCAACCACAAAAGGTTCTCAGAGTAACTCAAAATGTACCTAAAAAGTAGATCCCATACATTTAGTAACTTGTAGGGGCACAAAAGAGGTCAGATTAGTCTCAGAATAAGGCTACACACACACACACACACACACAGAGTTATTCCCTATCACTGATTGCTTTCTGCAAATAATAGTAGATAAAAACCAAGTGGTTTCTATACACATTTTTAAAATATTCTTTAATAGATAATAGAAAGGAAATATGTCACTAACTTAAAACTGGTCAACATCGTCCAGAAGAAGGAAAAACAGTATAATAAAATTTGCTGGTATCTCACAAATAAGCAATAACACCTCTCTGTGTGTGCCCTCTCTTAATGGGAAATCAACGTGCATTCTGCTGACCAGTCAACAGCACCTGCTCTGCAGACCTAACTGTGGATACCATTGAAGTACAAAACTGCCAGAGCTTCAGGAGCCATAGAGGGCTGTTCTATTTCCTCTAAACTGAATGTAGCCCTTGCTATCTTACTACCTCAGTGTGGTCCTTTGACATATCTCAGGACAGAGAAGACCTTGCATCCATGTGCGAACATTTAGTATTAAGAAATCCAATCATAGTACTTTTGTAAGTTTTTACAATACACTTAGCTAGGCCACTGGTATTTTTTTCCCATAAAATGGTTCTAAAGATAAATATTTCAAAATGTCAGTGGAAAGTCAAAACACCCTCTTAACAGATGAAAAGTCTCAGCTTGAAATGTAGCTTCATCATATCGGAGACAAACCTTTCAAGGTATGCTGGTAATAAAACACTACATCAACATCATAGGTAAGTATCAACATCCTGGTGACTTATCTGAGGAACACTTGGGGTTTAGTGGAAAACCAGTGCTCTCGGGACCTTACGATATTAAAGGCAGAAAATTAATTGTCGATGATCTTTCAATTGAGATTTATGAAAATCACACAGTGAAGTGAACTTTATTTTGTTGATTTTACCTGAGTCTGTGTTATTTTCACTTAAGCCTTTGCATTGGTCCTCATTTTGTATCTTTCACCTACCCATTTTGAAACATGGCAAACATTCTAAGTCAGATATTTCTGGTTGTTTTCTTAAAAAGGTTTATGATCACAGCTGCAGTAGTTACAGGTTGGTTTATAGTGCATTGCCTATAGATGGGCCCATATGTCCAGCAGAGTTTGTTTGATACCATACCTTCCACAGACATGGGGCAGTTCTTGAGGTGTGCCTGTAAACCTGCCGTTAAATGGACCAGCTGTACTCATAAACTTACATTAGCAGCCTCAATCCACCCGCCTTACCAAAGTCACTGGCAATAAATCTATGTTCAGTCTATATATGCTCTTTTAAGTATTTTTTATGCTTCTGAAAAGAAAATACAAAATATGTCCAAGTCTTCTGTAGTCCTGATTGAAATAAGAGCTGATTTCTTTGAGGGTGTATCAACCTCTCTGTGTGTGCCCTCTCTTAATGGGAAATCAACGTGCATTCTGCTGACCAGTCAACAGCACCTGCTCTGCAGACCTAACTGTGGATACCATTGAAGTACAAAACTGCCAGAGCTTCAGGAGCCATAGAGGGCTGTTCTATTTCCTCTAAACTGAATGTAGCCCTTGCTATCTTACTACCTCAGTGTGGTCCTTTGACATATCTCAGGACAGAGAAGACCTTGCATCCATGTGCGAACATTTAGTATTAAGAAATCCAATCATAGTACTTTTGTAAGTTTTTACAATACACTTAGCTAGGCCACTGGTATTTTTTTCCCATAAAATGGTTCTAAAGATAAATATTTCAAAATGTCAGTGGAAAGTCAAAACACCCTCTTAACAGATGAAAAGTCTCAGCTTGAAATGTAGCTTCATCATATCGGAGACAAACCTTTCAAGGTATGCTGGGTAATAAAACACTACATCAACATCATAGGTAAGTATCAACATCCTGGTGACTTATCTGAGGAACACTTGGGGTTTAGTGGAAAACCAGTGCTCTCGGGACCTTACGATATTAAAGGCAGAAAATTAATTGTCGATGATCTTTCAATTGAGATTTATGAAAATCACACAGTGAAGTGAACTTTATTTTGTTGATTTTACCTGAGTCTGTGTTATTTTCACTTAAGCCTTTGCATTGGTCCTCATTTTGTATCTTTCACCTACCCATTTTGAAACATGGCAAACATTCTAAGTCAGATATTTCTGGTTGTTTTCTTAAAAAGGTTTATGATCACAGCTGCAGTAGTTACAGGTTGGTTTATAGTGCATTGCCTATAGATGGGCCCATATGTCCAGCAGAGTTTGTTTGATACCATACCTTCCACAGACATGGGGCAGTTCTTGAGGTGTGCCTGTAAACCTGCCGTTAAATGGACCAGCTGTACTCATAAACTTACATTAGCAGCCTCAATCCACCCGCCTTACCAAAGTCACTGGCAATAAATCTATGTTCAGTCTATATATGCTCTTTTAAGTATTTTTTATGCTTCTGAAAAGAAAATACAAAATATGTCCAAGTCTTCTGTAGTCCTGATTGAAATAAGAGCTGATTTCTTTGAGGGTGTATCAACAGTGTTTTTAAGGGCCCCATTTTCTGTGTCTTTGTGAGATGTTAATCCTTTTCTTGACAGCCTTTTTCTCTCTTAGCTTAAAAAAAAGAAAAAGAGACACTGTTTTTCTTTTTTTTTTTCCACTGAAATTTTTTGATAAGGACTTTGAGGCTTGGACAGGGTACAATCTTCGACCATTCTCTCATTCATTCAGTGTGGAGGCTTGCTCGGGAACTACATTGTAGCAAATGTGAAGACAATGATCTACACTTATTCACCTGGGAGAGTATACTTCTTCAGTGTGATCACCAAGACCACAGTACCAGCACAGGACAGGACCTCTCTCATGCTCTTCATTTGCTATCAAAGGCTAGTCCTCCACAGGAAGGGCACCACTAAAGAAAGCTACTTTTCTATCCTGCCTCATTTGGTTTCTTAATCCAATGTGTTTTATGGTATTGTACTTCATCAGTTTTTTTTAATTAATTGCTTCTGCTCTTCTGTTGGAATTTTCTATGGTTGCATATTAGAAAAAGCTTTGCATATGAAATCAGAAAAGTAAAAATTCTAGGTCTGCAAGTTATTAAATAGTGTTTGGGGTCAGATTGTTGCATCTCTCTGGGTTTTTGCTTCCCGAAAATGTAGGAAGCACCATGGGCAGGATGATGCAAAATGAACATTTGCTGAATCTCCGATCTCAGCTTCTGTTTTCATTCAGTCACAGCACCATTTCAATTTTTCTACCTATTTCCAGAAACAGTCATTTTTTTTCCTACTCTCATCTGAAAGAACAGAGTTTTTTTTTCACCTGGTACACTACTTTCCAGTTTCTCCCCTTCTAGACCATCTCTCTATGAGAGTCTCACTATCTAGTCATTCTCTTACTTAAATCACCTCATTTCTAAACAGGCATGCATATTTACATTTTCTTTTTATATTACAAGACATTTCTGCCAATTTTAGTGAGTCAAAGACAAATACTTTGTGAAAACCAAGCTTGGAAAGACTTTCATTACTCTGCCAAATCTATGTTCAGTCTATATATGCTCTTTTAAGTATTTTTTATGCTTCTGAAAAGAAAATACAAAATATGTCCAAGTCTTCTGTAGTCCTGATTGAAATAAGAGCTGATTTCTTTGAGGGTGTATCAACAGTGTTTTTAAGGGCCCCATTTTCTGTGTCTTTGTGAGATGTTAATCCTTTTCTTGACAGCCTTTTTCTCTCTTAGCTTAAAAAAAAGAAAAAGAGACACTGTTTTTCTTTTTTTTTTTCCACTGAAATTTTTTGATAAGGACTTTGAGGCTTGGACAGGGTACAATCTTCGACCATTCTCTCATTCATTCAGTGTGGAGGCTTGCTCGGGAACTACATTGTAGCAAATGTGAAGACAATGATCTACACTTATTCACCTGGGAGAGTATACTTCTTCAGTGTGATCACCAAGACCACAGTACCAGCACAGGACAGGACCTCTCTCATGCTCTTCATTTGCTATCAAAGGCTAGTCCTCCACAGGAAGGGCACCACTAAAGAAAGCTACTTTTCTATCCTGCCTCATTTGGTTTCTTAATCCAATGTGTTTTATGGTATTGTACTTCATCAGTTTTTTTTAATTAATTGCTTCTGCTCTTCTGTTGGAATTTTCTATGGTTGCATATTAGAAAAAGCTTTGCATATGAAATCAGAAAAGTAAAAATTCTAGGTCTGCAAGTTATTAAATAGTGTTTGGGGTCAGATTGTTGCATCTCTCTGGGTTTTTGCTTCCCGAAAATGTAGGAAGCACCATGGGCAGGATGATGCAAAATGAACATTTGCTGAATCTCCGATCTCAGCTTCTGTTTTCATTCAGTCACAGCACCATTTCAATTTTTCTACCTATTTCCAGAAACAGTCATTTTTTTTCCTACTCTCATCTGAAAGAACAGAGTTTTTTTTTCACCTGGTACACTACTTTCCAGTTTCTCCCCTTCTAGACCATCTCTCTATGAGAGTCTCACTATCTAGTCATTCTCTTACTTAAATCACCTCATTTCTAAACAGGCATGCATATTTACATTTTCTTTTTATATTACAAGACATTTCTGCCAATTTTAGTGAGTCAAAGACAAATACTTTGTGAAAACCAAGCTTGGAAAGACTTTCATTACTCTGAAGAGACAAACTGACTTTCTCACTGAAGTAAATTTTAAAGGCCTTATAAAAGTCTTCCTTGCTTAACAGTTCTCATCTTGAAAAGGCTGCATGTTTGAGAAATTAACAGCAGGTTTTTAATACAATCAGGTTTTTAATAGAATCAAAAATAGTTTATTTTAAATAGAATGAATGATTTTTAGATACATACATTAGATACTTACTAATGTAAGCACTATCTCCATGAGACGTTCAGGGATGACAAACTGGGTATACTGGAGGAAATTGGTACATTGAAGTAACAATTATTCAGAAATGATCTAAGTTCATTGCCTCTCTTCCCACCTCCGTAATTTTTGTAAGTCAGAGGAAAGCAGAAATTTATCTACCTCAATTCTTTGTGTCAAAGGGTTTGGTAATCAGAAATAATTTTCCCTTCTTTTTCTGGCTAAGGATAAAATATTTCACATAATCTTGCAAAGACTCAATGTTATTGGGCCACTGCTTTCTTGTGATACTATTTTCCTTGTCTTTCAGATATATTCAATACTCCTACTCTCTTATTTTGTGTCACTTCTTTTTCTCCTTAAGAAGACCATTTTTTTCTACTTGACCATAAAATGTTTCTGCTCAGTGCTGAGTCACTGGCCCTTTCCTCTTCTCACTCCATATTCCTTTCTTGATAATCTCACTTATACTCACCACTTAATCATCTAAAGTCAGATGACCCAAAATTTATCTCTCCAGCCTTTCTTTCATTTACACATGTATATATCCAACATTTGATTTCACATGTCTACCAACTAGACTCACATAGATTGCAAAGTCAATATACTGATGACTAAAATCATGTTCTTCCCCTGCAAGTCTTAACTATTTCCTCTCATAGTGAATGGAACTAACTATTAAGGTACGTAAGCCAAAAACCTGAATTCATCTCTGAAACCTACATTTCCTTCAACAATCTACTTGCCATGTACAATCCATCATAAATTTTATGCTAATTTATCTTCTATATAAGCTCTAAAATATATTCCTTTTTCTCTATCTTTGTTAACAATTCTGTTGACTAGCCTACCACCATCTCTTGGTTGGCCTACAAAATGTTTTCCATCTGGTTTACCTAAATTCACTTCAGCCTCCTCTCATCCAACTCCACATTCTATCCAGACAATCTCACCCATTGCCCCCTCATCCTTATTGCTCCCAGAAGAGTTAAAACTCTTCATTTGATTGTCATTAGTCTCAGAATAAAGACAAAATAATCAATAAGGTTTACAATACACTAACTAGTCTTGGGCCTACCTGCCTTTTCAGCTCCACCTTGCACTATTATCCCCTTTACTCTCTTACCTTAAGCCAAGCTGGCCATCATTTGTTTTTAATCATCATTTTCCCACAAGTCTTTTGGATCTTAAATATTCTCTATTTTTCAATCTTCAAAGTTAAACCTACTTACATTTCAGGTTTTAGGATCCTGACCTTTTAACTGTGTCAAAATTGTCTATTGTAAATTCTCTACTATAATATGTATTTTTTTCTGATAAAATTAGAATTTCAATTTTACATATATTTTGTGGGCTGTTTATTCCTGTCTTTTGATGGGTCTTTGAGCTTCACAAGGACATTGTTCAGTTTTACTCAGTGAGTGGTCAGTAGTATCATTTTCAAGAATGACTTGCTCAATGACTCACTGCAATGGAGAGTCACCTTTTCAAAGTGGGCATGATGAAAGGGCTCTGTCTGCAAGAAGCAGTGGAATGGGGAAGGGAAATATGGATCATGGTGTTAAACAGATGTGGACATGAAGCCCTAGAAACTACCACTGAGAAGAGTATCAGTGGAGTGTTCCTGTTCATCAGTTTTCTCCTCTCAAATATGCTGCTAATTATGTCTTCTTTAAGGGCTATTATGAGGTAAGGAACCTGGAGTAAGTACTAACTGGATAAAAATATTTAACAATGGTATTGATTTAAAAAATAACTTTTAAGCACATAATATGTGTCAAGCATCATCACTATCATTTTTGCTCCTTCAATATGGATACTTGTTTGCTTAAATCAATTATCAGCAGCACCACTTCTTTGACATCAAATGTTACCTTATAGGTTATCTTCTATATAAGCTCTAAAATATATTCCTTTTTCTCTATCTTTGTTAACAATTCTGTTGACTAGCCTACCACCATCTCTTGGTTGGCCTACAAAATGTTTTCCATCTGGTTTACCTAAATTCACTTCAGCCTCCTCTCATCCAACTCCACATTCTATCCAGACAATCTCACCCATTGCCCCCTCATCCTTATTGCTCCCAGAAGAGTTAAAACTCTTCATTTGATTGTCATTAGTCTCAGAATAAAGACAAAATAATCAATAAGGTTTACAATACACTAACTAGTCTTGGGCCTACCTGCCTTTTCAGCTCCACCTTGCACTATTATCCCCTTTACTCTCTTACCTTAAGCCAAGCTGGCCATCATTTGTTTTTAATCATCATTTTCCCACAAGTCTTTTGGATCTTAAATATTCTCTATTTTTCAATCTTCAAAGTTAAACCTACTTACATTTCAGGTTTTAGGATCCTGACCTTTTAACTGTGTCAAAATTGTCTATTGTAAATTCTCTACTATAATATGTATTTTTTTCTGATAAAATTAGAATTTCAATTTTACATATATTTTGTGGGCTGTTTATTCCTGTCTTTTGATGGGTCTTTGAGCTTCACAAGGACATTGTTCAGTTTTACTCAGTGAGTGGTCAGTAGTATCATTTTCAAGAATGACTTGCTCAATGACTCACTGCAATGGAGAGTCACCTTTTCAAAGTGGGCATGATGAAAGGGCTCTGTCTGCAAGAAGCAGTGGAATGGGGAAGGGAAATATGGATCATGGTGTTAAACAGATGTGGACATGAAGCCCTAGAAACTACCACTGAGAAGAGTATCAGTGGAGTGTTCCTGTTCATCAGTTTTCTCCTCTCAAATATGCTGCTAATTATGTCTTCTTTAAGGGCTATTATGAGGTAAGGAACCTGGAGTAAGTACTAACTGGATAAAAATATTTAACAATGGTATTGATTTAAAAAATAACTTTTAAGCACATAATATGTGTCAAGCATCATCACTATCATTTTTGCTCCTTCAATATGGATACTTGTTTGCTTAAATCAATTATCAGCAGCACCACTTCTTTGACATCAAATGTTACCTTATAGGTTATCTTTTATGTGTATATGCATTGTTTTCTCAATAAAATTGAGAGGTAGGTATAATGCACTAAACTTATTTTTCTCTTAAATAACTTTTACTTCTTTTTGAATATTGAACATAATAAATGACAATACAACATACATTGATTGATTGATTTAATAGCCTCTAATACCAGGTGTATAGCTAACGACCCAGAAGAAATATCTAAAAAAAAAAAGTCCATAACTGTTGCTCTTAAGAGAATTTTAACATCAAATTATGTGGAGTAAATAAATACCATCTCATGTGAAAACTTTTTTAAAAGTATTACATTGTATGTCAAGAACTTTGTCATCCTAATAGTATTTCAATATATGAAATGTAAACTTAGAATGAATTAGTAGTTTCCCATAAACACCTTTAAAGAATTTATGGTTCCAGTTCTTTTTTTCTATCTAAACCAAATTTTAGGAGACATTATGAAATTTAGAAACATTTCCTCAAATCTCCTTTACAGATTTTGTGGGAAACATTATGGTAGTGAATAAGGTAAATATTTTATTTTTAAAAAATTCATAAAGGAATTTATCCAATGCCAGGGTCAAGCTGTGAGTTTATGCTCTAAAGTCACAGTCAGTCATGGTTTAAAGGAAAAAAGTTAGGGTGAGTTAACAAAATTAAAGGCACTAAAAACAAGCTAATGCCTTAATTTCAAATATCTATTTATTTAACTAAAATATCTGTACATGTTTCTTATGCTTTTTGGAATGAAGTAAAATGTAGACTTGATCTTTGGCTCAAGGAAATAGTTTTACCTAAGAAATCAACATCCAAGGCTATAAATTCATAAAATAAAACTTGTATTTTTCCATACATATCATATTTACTCTTTAAAAATAGATTACAAACTTATAGAAGTCATGATAGTTCATAAGGTAAATTTTTATAAAATATTCTAAAAACACAGAGAAGAAAACAATGAACTCAACTCTTTAGGTTTATAATACAAGAAAAGGGAATTGCCTAAACTCAACTCCAAGGGTAAATCATACAGGCTGGAATCGTTGAGATTCATCTAAGCTTACTTGCAAGAAACCTCAGAGAAAATCCCAGAAGTATGTCTGACCTCCAAGAAATAGCTAATCATTTAAAGAGAGTCACTATTCCAGATTCTGAGTGCCACATGGAGTCTGATGCCAGGACATATTTCTCAGGCCAGTTCTTTATTAAAATCATGCCTTAGACCAACAGAGAGCCAGGGATCCATGAAAAGGAGTTCCAGTAAAATTTAGAATAAAGAGGAATAAAGAGGAGGGTGCAAGTATTCCTCCAACAGGAGGCACCTTAAGAGGGAAATAAACCATAGCTCCTCTTTCATCCAATAAACTCTTAAGAAGCATCTGGTATCTGGGGTTTTCCATGTCTTAGCAGGGATGAGAATAATTGATGACCAGCAAGTGCTGAAGGAGAGACAGTTCTCTCAAGTCTGATCTAGGGCAATAGCAGAAGGGCAAGTGAGTTCTAGAACACACTTTATGCAAATGCAAGAAAGATATCCCCTGGCATATAAATTTGTTGCCAAGATACAATGTCTTCTTTTCATTGGCATGTTTATAATTGCTAGAGAATTGTAAAATCAATTTATAAATTTCTTGGTCATGTAGTTTTTGTGACTTGCCTGGTCATGGCTCCTTATTCTGACGTAAGTTTCAGTCTTTTTATTTAAAATGAAGTCTTTATAAATTTGAAGATAACAATAAATATTTGTGTAATATGGTGCATCTTTTTAGTTTGTTATCAATTTTTTGACTTTATACAGTTTTCCCACCCAGATCTACCTGTATTCACTTTTACGTGTTCAATCTTTTCACTCCACTCCAAAACCAGCTAGCTGTTCATCTAGAAATTATTATATATAACTCTCTAAACCATATGAATATAATACATTTTCTAGTATAACAGTGGCCTAAGTTTTTGCATAATCCATTATTTTCTCACTAATTTGAAATTTTATCTTTATCATATTCACTTTACACATGCATATCCATTTTTTGTGTTTATAATCTATCTAATCTTTTTATATTTCCAATGATCTACTGAAAGTAGATTCTAATGGCAGTATCACACTTTTCTAAGTAATATGATCTATAATTTATTTTACTATCTGATGATGTACATGAGCCTCATCATTCTTCTTTTAAAAATATTTTGCATTCTTTTTGCCATTTATTTTTTTAGATGAATTTTAGAAGTACTGGTCAAATTTCTCAGTAGGAACTTTAGGACATTGGATTAGAATTAAAGTGACAACTTAATGATGTTGGAAATTTCCCGTTCTTAAAAAAAATATACATTTCCCTTTATTGTTTCATATTTTCCTTTTCAGTAAAGCTTTGCAGATTGTATAGATTAGTTTTAGCATTTTTCTTACTAACTTTATTACAAATTAGTATATATTTCTGTATATTTTGTATCTCTTGAGCGAGATTTTTTGAATACATTATATTTTGCCAAGTGGTCTTTTCTGGTACATAGGAAAATAAATAATCTTCCTATATTTATTTTAACATAAAATTCTTAAAAGATATCTCCTTTTTTCACAGTACCTACTCCTAATGCTCTGTAGTTTATGGCATTTTATGTTTTAGGTAAAGAGAAAAACCCACAAGCTTTAAAATCAAAGATACCTGTAGTTTCATCTTGGTTCAACAATTTCTTCACTATGTAAATACAACTGGTCAAGAGATATTTTTCTCTGAATCTCCCTCACAAAAGGGCATTGATTTTTCCCTTGATATGGTCTGTGTGGGCCAAAGTAAAAAAAAATTTGTAAAGCACAGAGCTCAAATATGCCTACCATATAGAAGGAATGAAAGAAAAATGTTAGTTCCTTCTCTTATCTTGTTCCTTGTAGAAATTTTGACTTGAGAATTTCATCCTTTGGATATATGAACTAGAAAGAAATAATGGTCTATAAACACATACACAAACAACCTTTAAATGCATCTGCATTATTTATTTAGCTGACTTTTATCCTTGTCCAATTACTGCTTGCTGGCAAAATGCACATGTACATAGATATGTGAATATGTATTTTATAAGAAATAGTATTGATTTATTAATGAAATACCAGTGATTATAATTTAAAAGTTGATGAGTTAAGTCAGAGAATTGGTCTATAGAACCATGGCAAGATTAACGAGCACGTGGTCACTAATGGCAGCCTGCAGTCACAATCTTCATTCATTAATTACCAAAGTATTCACTGACTAAGCATCAACTACCAGGCACCGTGGTAAACTCTGAGGATGTGAAGGTGACAGTCTCCACCCAGTGAAATGTGTGGCATTCTCAACTTCATCTTAAGCAGTCAGCTGCGTGACTGTCCTTAAAGCAGTGGCTTCCTTTGGATCATCGGATCACGCATCCAGTGGCCCATTTCTTTATCCTGAGCAGCTGCTCTTAGCTATCTGAGTTTCCTGGCTTTGTGAGCTTTAATAAATGGTTTACCTGAAGATTGTATAGATTAGTTTTAGCATTTTTCTTACTAACTTTATTACAAATTAGTATATATTTCTGTATATTTTGTATCTCTTGAGCGAGATTTTTTGAATACATTATATTTTGCCAAGTGGTCTTTTCTGGTACATAGGAAAATAAATAATCTTCCTATATTTATTTTAACATAAAATTCTTAAAAGATATCTCCTTTTTTCACAGTACCTACTCCTAATGCTCTGTAGTTTATGGCATTTTATGTTTTAGGTAAAGAGAAAAACCCACAAGCTTTAAAATCAAAGATACCTGTAGTTTCATCTGGGTTCAACAATTTCTTCACTATGTAAATACAACTGGTCAAGAGATATTTTCTCTGAATCTCCCTCACAAAAGGGCATTGATTTTTCCCTTGATATGGTCTGTGTGGGCCAAAGTAAAAAAAAATTTGTAAAGCACAGAGCTCAAATATGCCTACCATATAGAAGGAATGAAAGAAAAATGTTAGTTCCTTCTCTTATCTTGTTCCTTGTAGAAATTTTGACTTGAGAATTTCATCCTTTGGATATATGAACTAGAAAGAAATAATGGTCTATAAACACATACACAAACAACCTTTAAATGCATCTGCATTATTTATTTAGCTGACTTTTATCCTTGTCCAATTACTGCTTGCTGGCAAAATGCACATGTACATAGATATGTGAATATGTATTTTATAAGAAATAGTATTGATTTATTAATGAAATACCAGTGATTATAATTTAAAAGTTGATGAGTTAAGTCAGAGAATTGGTCTATAGAACCATGGCAAGATTAACGAGCACGTGGTCACTAATGGCAGCCTGCAGTCACAATCTTCATTCATTAATTACCAAAGTATTCACTGACTAAGCATCAACTACCAGGCACCGTGGTAAACTCTGAGGATGTGAAGGTGACAGTCTCCACCCAGTGAAATGTGTGGCATTCTCAACTTCATCTTAAGCAGTCAGCTGCGTGACTGTCCTTAAAGCAGTGGCTTCCTTTGGATCATCGGATCACGCATCCAGTGGCCCATTTCTTTATCCTGAGCAGCTGCTCTTAGCTATCTGAGTTTCCTGGCTTTGTGAGCTTTAATAAATGGTTTTCAACGTGAGCAGCCTGAAGCACACTCTTGGGCATTCCATTTTTATTTCTGAACTTACTGCCTAAATCTTGATCACATTTTATGTTGATGCCTCAGAAGCTGACCTAGGATAAATGGAAGCTACCAGCTGCCAACTGTGCTGTCAGCTGCGTTGGTCGGGTCAAAGGTGCTGGCTGAGCTTGCAAATTCTGACAGTCTGCCAGTAGTGAAGGCATTTGCCTTAGAGGGAAATGGTGCCCGTACATATCTCATCCCACATTGCTACTGAATGTGCCAATTTCAAGCAATGCCCAATTTGGAGAATAGAACTGCAAAGAAAGGTGTTTCCATGACCCTCCCCCAAATACAGAAAACCACCTGCACCTCCACAGCCATCTTAATCTCTGCCTCAGGCACACCCTCATACATTAATAGTAGAGAAGAAGCAAGTTTCTGTTTCCTCAGGAGCACGGGAAAGTGGCATGACAGCTGGTTTCCATGAACAGAGCACATATTCCTGCAAATAAAAAATAAAAAACCCCACAATGCTCTTTTATCTATTAAACTAAAGAGAGTTTTGTCACACTGTGCCTTCAATACATTCATCTAAATTTTCCTCACATTGAATTCTTGTCAACGAAAGGTTGTTCTTGCATTTAAAGAATTTTTACCTTTGGTCAAGTAAAATGTACATGCTGAATTTCTAGTTTTGAAAAAACAAGTGTGGTTAACATCTAGAAAAAAAAATATCTATTGTGAAAATCGTTTGACAAATGAGGTCAAGCCTGAATTTAGCTGAAGGAATAATCATCATATCAATGTGAAAATAGAAATTGCACTAAAAGTATGTTTTTTTCTTTTGAAAGATGCACCCTCTGACCCAGGTTATGGCATAGATTGAAAAACTCAGTAACTATAATTGCTACTAACAACTTTCACCCCAGGTTTAATTCTGAGTTTTTCTAAATGCTTAAGTAGTGTACAAATTATCTGCTGAAGCGGAGCCAAGAGTGCCAAGAGAACAGTGCAGGAGATGTCAGAAGGGAGTGAGATTTGGAAATGGAATGGCAGCCTTTAAATGGCCTAACTTCATACATTGTGACTTTAGTGGGTCCCCTGTTCTTACTATTAGGCTAAAAGAGAAAATCCCTCAGCAGGGTTTAATCCAGAAGCAAGTACCTTTTTATTCAATTATCACTGCATTGCCATTAATATAATGACTATACTATTAGTCAAGACTTATTTTTTCTCCGTTTCTTTTGTTTACTTTCTATCTTCCTTTTCTCTAGAAAATTATCTAAACTTCAAGGCTCCAAATGAATTGCCATTTAAACCAGTTTGATCACTGTGATCATAATTAAGGCATAATTTAGAAACTTTCAATGGCAAAAAGAACATAATCATTTGTAGGGGTTTTCAGTATTGAAGATATTATAAGCCAATTTTAGTAGTATTTATGCTAATAAAATTTTGAGACATTAGATAAATTAAGATTCATTCATATGAAAGTATGTGTATGTAATGATGGAAAAGGAATGAACATTTATTAGATTCTTAAAATGTGTCAACATTATGCTAAGCATTTAATGTATGTTTTTTCATTATTGTTTTTAATAGAATGAAGAAATATGCACTACTGTCCCTAATCTGCAGAGCAGGAAACTGGAAAATCACAAAGAAAAAGTATTTAAATTTAGAGAGAAACTGGTTTTAAGAAGCAGAACCTCAGTTTTCCTTGATTAAAGTCTAAGTAAGCAGACCCCAGAGCTCTTTCTCTTTCTGATGTATCTCATGGGATCTCCCATTTAATGAAAACTTGGAAAAGTAAAAGTTACAATTAAATAAACTTCCAGTAACCAAGAAAAAAATTGAAAATAATAATCAAAATTAGGGTATACTGACATCACTTTATAAAAATATTTGCTTCATTCAATAATAAAATCTTTTCTCTTTTAATAGTAAATGATCTGATTAGGAAGTTTATCCTTATTATTATTGTTGTTGTTCATCTGTGAAATCATGTCTGACTCTTTGCAGCCCCAGGCTCTGCAGCACACCAGGCCTCCCTGTCCCTCAATTTCTCCTGGAAGTTTGCTCAAATTCATGTCTGTTGAATTGATGATGGGACAGGATGCCATGATCTTAGCTTTTTGCATGAGTTTTACATCAACTTTTCCATACTCCTCTTTCACCT
The DNA here is from genome assembly GCA_022376925.1 of Tragulus kanchil. Lineage (NCBI taxonomy): Eukaryota > Metazoa > Chordata > Mammalia > Artiodactyla > Tragulidae > Tragulus > Tragulus kanchil. The sequence goes on from JAIOJX010000026.1 coordinate 203,971,576, forward strand.
TTATCAAGAGGTTCTTTAGTTCCTCTTTGCTTTTTGTCATTTGAGTGGTGTCATCTGCATATCAGAGGTTATTGATCTTTCTCTCAGCTACTAGGAAATTTAAAATTACATATATGGCCAATGTTATTTTTCTGTTGAACAGTGCAGTCCTAGGGGATGTAGGGCAAGGAGTCTCATGTCAGATTGCATAAGATCAATCTACTCTGCCACCTACTACCTGCCTAACCATGAGCAATTTACTGACTCTCCCCATGTCTTGGTTTTCTCATCTATAAAGTGGGCATGGTAATGCTTCACAGGGTTGTGAGGACTGACTGCATTGGAATTTGTAAAGTATTTGAAATAGTGTCTTGTATGATCTGTTGTTGCTGTTATTTAGTCACTAGGTCATGTCCGACTCTTTCGTGACCCTATGGACTGTAACATGCCAGTCCATGGAATTTCTCAGGCAAGAACACTGGAGTGGGTTGTCATTTCCTTCTCAAGGAGATCTTCTCAATCCAAGGATTGAACTGTCATGTCCTGGATTGTCAGAAGGATTCTTTACCATTGAATCACCTGGGAAGTCCTTGACATGATACAGGCACTTGTAAATTAAAAATAAGAGCAAATTATTCCTCTCTAGAAAGATAGATTAATATTCTTCCAATGAATGCTTAATGAGATTAATATAATGCTCTAAACGGAATATCTGTAATAGATGATGAATTGGAATATCTAGATTTTTTTAAATGCTCACAACAGAACTGAACCAAAACATACATTTTTTTAAAAGAATCTTTTATTTATACAGTTGACCCTTGAATAAAATGGGGGTTAGATGTGCCAGCTTTCTGTGGAGTCAGTCCTCCAAGCCCACAGTTCTGCATCCATGGAATCAACCAATAGCAAATTGTGCAATACTGAGGTATTTACTATTGAAACACATGCATATAAGCAGACTTGAGCAGTTCAAACCTGCACTGTTCAATGGTCAACAGTAGTTTCATTTTTTTGACTAAGCTTTTGCATGTATTTTCACCGCGATGTTTTCAGCAGCTTAATTATGTGTTTAAGTGACAAAACTGATTATTACAGTAAAATAGACATATATTAATGTTTAAATCTCTTATATGGTTGTGGCTGATTTTCATCCCTAGCAAGTGATATCTAAGGAAAATTTTCTGTGCTCTGAAAGTTCCAACAGCCCTGGGAGAGAGAGGAACACACTACAGGAATAATAGTATTTCTCAGTCTTTATTTGCCTTTGGCAAAGAGTTTAAAAATGCTTATTTATTTCAAGAAGGTACTAAGCTGTTGTAAGAATTTTGTCTAGACAGAAGGAATAGAGAAATATTTTCACCTACAAAATTGCGTGTTTCTTTAATATGTAATTAATTTGCTAGTCAGCCAGTTGCTATCTATTTCGTCCATGGCCTTACAAAATAAGGCAAATTCTTTATGCTAACAAAAAATTCTGTATCTTCTGTAGAAATAAGGCAAAAGTGAGAAATCTGTGATTGCAATTCTTTTTTTTTTTTTTTTTTACAAAACCAAAGGTCTATTTTGAGTGGTCTCTTATTTAAAATAAACTCACAATTTTGAGGGGGTTTTTTTGGAGGGTTTTTTTGGACAATAGTTCAAAAATGTAATTTCTAATTTAAGATGGTAGCTATCTCCATGTTTTTTCACATGCTTTTTATTAAGCGTGGCTACATGTAAATAATTATGATCAATATCTATAAAATAGTATTATTTTTCTATAGGAAGTCAAAATACATATGTACATCCATACACACAAAGATATTCTTAAAAGTGAAAATATCAAGCTTAGGAAACCCAAAAAGTAATTTGGTGAGCCAAATCAGGGATATATTGTGCCTGTCATATTATTTTCTGAACATAGTCCTCCACTTTACCTCCCCCTCATCTGTGAAACACATCTGTGATTTCTTTACTAACCATTTTCCAGCCTCTTTCATAAAATAACGGTTGTGTTCTGGTGTTTTTCATTTTGAATACTTCGAGCGTGTCTCCCATCTCATCCACTGCCACATTGTTAAATCTAAAGTAGAAAGAGAGAGTGATCGCTCTGGTGTCTCCAGTTGGCAGCAGAAAATGTGTTGTTTTCAATTACTGGGTATAAAAGCTCAGCCAAAGGGAAGGCAACTTTTCAGGATTACCTGTCTAGAGAAAGAGCTACCACAAAAGTAGTCTGGAAATGACAACTCCAGAATCAAGCCCTAGGAAGGGGTTCCCAAAAATGACACTAGCCAAGACTGAAGATGCACTCCTTGGTTTTGCCAAGTCATGTCAAGGGAAATCATTTGTCCTCTAGGCTGAATGATGCAGGCAGACACAGCCTGGATCTCTATGGAGTGGTTGTCAGAGGAAGTTCATTTGCCTGGCCTTTTGCTCTGAAGGATGCCTGCTCCTACAATAGTAAAAGTTAACATAAAAGGTTTTTTTTGCCTTTGGCAAAGAGTTTAAAATGCTTATTTATTTCAAGAAGGTACTAAGCTGTTGTAAGAATTTTGTCTAGACAGAAGGAATAGAGAAATATTTTCACCTACAAAATTGCGTGTTTCTTTAATATGTAATTAATTTGCTAGTCAGCCAGTTGCTATCTATTTCGTCCATGGCCTTACAAAATAAGGCAAATTCTTTATGCTAACAAAAAATTCTGTATCTTCTGTAGAAATAAGGCAAAAGTGAGAAATCTGTGATTGCAATTCTTTTTTTTTTTTTTTTTTACAAAACCAAAGGTCTATTTTGAGTGGTCTCTTATTTAAAATAAACTCACAATTTTGAGGGGGTTTTTTTGGAGGGTTTTTTTGGACAATAGTTCAAAAATGTAATTTCTAATTTAAGATGGTAGCTATCTCCATGTTTTTTCACATGCTTTTTATTAAGCGTGGCTACATGTAAATAATTATGATCAATATCTATAAAATAGTATTATTTTTCTATAGGAAGTCAAAATACATATGTACATCCATACACACAAAGATATTCTTAAAAGTGAAAATATCAAGCTTAGGAAACCCAAAAAGTAATGTGGTGAGCCAAATCAGGGATATATTTGCCTGTCATATTATTTTCTGAACATAGTCCTCCACTTTACCTCCCCCTCATCTGTGAAACACATCTGTGATTTCTTTACTAACCATTTTCCAGCCTCTTTCATAAAATAACGGTTGTGTTCTGGTGTTTTTCATTTTGAATACTTCGAGCGTGTCTCCCATCTCATCCACTGCCACATTGTTAAATCTAAAGTAGAAAGAGAGAGTGATCGCTCTGGTGTCTCCAGTTGGCAGCAGAAAATGTGTTGTTTTCAATTACTGGGTATAAAAGCTCAGCCAAAGGGAAGGCAACTTTTCAGGATTACCTGTCTAGAGAAAGAGCTACCACAAAAGTAGTCTGGAAATGACAACTCCAGAATCAAGCCCTAGGAAGGGGTTCCCAAAAATGACACTAGCCAAGACTGAAGATGCACTCCTTGGTTTTGCCAAGTCATGTCAAGGGAAATCATTTGTCCTCTAGGCTGAATGATGCAGGCAGACACAGCCTGGATCTCTATGGAGTGGTTGTCAGAGGAAGTTCATTTGCCTGGCCTTTTGCTCTGAAGGATGCCTGCTCCTACAATAGTAAAAGTTAACATAATACAGAAGTCTTGCTAATATAAAGGATTTGAGATTGACACTCTACATCAATTCTGATTTTCCATATTTTTTTTAGTAGAACCAGGTTTGCTAATAAATTGCCAGCTGTTAAAGTCACTAAGCCTATTTTCATCACAACCACCACATAACGGGACCCCTGCAAATAGCTGAGGTCTGCTTTTCTCTAATTGTACAATTTATATTGTTTCAGATGAAATGTACCTTCAGCCAACATTTTTAGAGCTTTATCATTAATAGCTTAAAATAAAGTTCCAAGGTGGTAAGTTGGCAGACCTATGAGCAGTGTGGCATTTAAGGCCTGGAGATGGAAAAAGAATGAGATAGAAAGAGGCAAAAGTCAAGAGTGCCTAAACTTGCACCAGTCACCACCTTGCCAAAAAGCACAAATATTCAAAATAATGCTTCATCAGAAGGTAAGTTGGAAAAGAGACAAGCAAAGGATAATTTATTAGAAACAAAAAAATGAGGAGGGAAAAAACGTAGGGATCCCTCGATCAAATGGTGTGCAACCCTGTCACAATGAAAGAAAATAGAGTTTGGATCTTGAATTGCACTACAAAAAATATCTATTATTCACAAGAATCACAGATTTCCTTTCTCTGCTCCTCACCAACTCTCTCCAAGAGAAAATAAGTGATTTATAGAAGAAGATCGCTTGTTAAATAAAATAATACAGAAATATTTTGAATATTTGTAGGAGATTTCATGAAAATCATGTGCTAACAGCTCTAACTTCTCAAGAGCAGTGAGCTTTGCCCCTGAGAAAGCATTATTTTCATCACACCACTGCTCCAGATAAAATGCTGGTTTTGACAAGCTGTGTTCCTGGTAAAATGTTATTGTTGGCACACGTGGATGGTGGAGAGACAGCTCTGGGAGACTCCCTCCTGAGTGGAGATGTGCAAATTGACTACAGCACCTGTGGGAGAGTCAGGTACCTCTGACCCAGATTCACTCTGTTTTCTAGCACCCTGTCCCTTTGTTCTGTAATGAGAGCCAAATGTTCCCTTCCTCCAGTCCCTCAGGCCCTGTAACACAATGCCAGATCGGCCTTGAAAGGGCCTCCTTGCCCTTCCCCACTCCTGGGTCCTGTTGCTGCCATTGGCCTACATTGAAAAGGGGCTTAAAAAAAAAAAAAAGCCCGCGGTCCTCTGGAGTGTGAAGACAACCCTCTCTAGCTCCCCGTTTTCTGAGATAGCTGTGCCTTGAAGACTTTCTTCCATAGCCTGTTTGCAGGTCCTTCACGGAAGCAAAACTTTTCTTTCTTTTTTCTTATGGGCAGGAGAAGCATCATATTTTTCAGGCAGGAGAGACTCTTTTCTCAAGCGAAAAGTCTAGTAAATTTTATGACACTACATAGGACTCAAAGCAGGAAATGCCAATGCCTAACTGGCATCATTGATGCTGTCGCGTAAGCCTGTGGCTTTCTGGCTGTTTTCCCCTCCATCTCAGTAAAGACACAGGGGAGTGAAGCCCTTATAATGTGCCAAAACACCTTGTGCTGTGCTCTAAAGTACACCTGAAAATGTCAGGACATGGTCTGGTTTGATTTAAAGAGTTTATCCTTTACCTAAGCCCATCTCCCCATCTGACCCAAAATCAGTGCCCACACAGAGGTCAACCAGCCACACTTGTGCTCAGCAGACAAACAGGAATCTGCTCTGAAGTCAAAGCAAGTCTTTGTAAGGTTGTGTCAAAAACTTAGAGTAAATGCTGTGTGCAGAGGACCTATGTTAAAGGTTCCTAACACTGCACTATCCCCCACCCTCCCACCTCAACCAACTTTCCTTCAATCTGATTAAATTAACCTGAAAATTTCAAGAAGACCTTTACTTCTGTCATTCTGAAACAAGACCACAAGAAACTTGGTGTCAGATTTGTCACAACAGACTCACTTTTCTAAGCATCCTCACTTTCCATTCCTATTGGCCTCCACAGAAATCTTAATGCCAGATGTTTTTAGATTACCTCTCTGCCAGAGCAAAGAGTTAGACTAGAGTTAAGAAAACTAATTTGCTTTTGGTATTCCAGATGAAGAGTCAAATTCAAGAGCTATTTGGAAGCAAGATTTTGAATATTATTATGATTTATTTAACAGTAGGCATTGTGCTAAGCACTTTACATGTATTATCTCGTTCAATCCAAACTACAAGCTTATGAAATAAATTCTATCATAGCCCCACTTTGCAGAGGAGGAAGTTGAGGTGTAGAGAAAGATGGAAAACTTCCCTATGCTAATGCATGACTGAGCTGGGATTTGTATCAATGGTTCTCTAATACTGAAATTCATCTAATTCTTAACAGAAATGCAAAACAGGATTTGGTGATTGATCAGATGCTGGGAAGAGAGACAGGCCCTGAGGTCAGAGTAATGATGCTGTATTAAGCCTAGAAATATAAATTAAGGTTTACAATGAAACACAAGATTGCTAAGAAAAACTCTAGCAATCTAGAAGAAATCTGCAATTTAACAGACGACTAAACTGAGGGTCAGAGCTGACTAATCCATGCATGGTTCCATAATTGGCAAAGCTCAAGCTGGAAATCAGCTCCTCTAAATCCTAGGCTGTGCTTTTTTCCCACCTTCCAAATCATTTGGTATCCTGAGTGTTTAAAGTCTGCTGATTCCTTTTCAAAAGATAGAAGTAAAAACAGAATATTGTATCCACAAATAAGTCTATATAGCACAGGGATTTCAATACTAGCTGTTGGTAGCTGGTAGTGATCATGATGCCTCTGTGTCATTTTCAAGTACCAGCTATCAAGCCAGAAGGAGGGAAATATTAAAGTAATACACATCAAGGGAATTGCTCTGAAGTCAAAGCAAGTCTTTGTAAGGTTGTGTCAAAACTTAGAGTAAATGCTGTGTGCAGAGGACCTATGTTAAAGGTTCCTAACACTGCACTATCCCCCACCCTCCCACCTCAACCAACTTTCCTTCAATCTGATTAAATTAACCTGAAAATTTCAAGAAGACCTTTACTTCTGTCATTCTGAAACAAGACCACAAGAAACTTGGTGTCAGATTTGTCACAACAGACTCACTTTTCTAAGCATCCTCACTTTCCATTCCTATTGGCCTCCACAGAAATCTTAATGCCAGATGTTTTTAGATTACCTCTCTGCCAGAGCAAAGAGTTAGACTAGAGTTAAGAAAACTAATTTGCTTTTGGTATTCCAGATGAAGAGTCAAATTCAAGAGCTATTTGGAAGCAAGATTTTGAATATTATTATGATTTATTTAACAGTAGGCATTGTGCTAAGCACTTTACATGTATTATCTCGTTCAATCCAAACTACAAGCTTATGAAATAAATTCTATCATAGCCCCACTTTGCAGAGGAGGAAGTTGAGGTGTAGAGAAAGATGGAAAACTTCCCTATGCTAATGCATGACTGAGCTGGGATTTGTATCAATGGTTCTCTAATACTGAAATTCATCTAATTCTTAACAGAAATGCAAAACAGGATTTGGTGATTGATCAGATGCTGGGAAGAGAGACAGGCCCTGAGGTCAGAGTAATGATGCTGTATTAAGCCTAGAAATATAAATTAAGGTTTACAATGAAACACAAGATTGCTAAGAAAAACTCTAGCAATCTAGAAGAAATCTGCAATTTAACAGACGACTAAACTGAGGGTCAGAGCTGACTAATCCATGCATGGTTCCATAATTGGCAAAGCTCAAGCTGGAAATCAGCTCCTCTAAATCCTAGGCTGTGCTTTTTTCCCACCTTCCAAATCATTTGGTATCCTGAGTGTTTAAAGTCTGCTGATTCCTTTTCAAAAGATAGAAGTAAAAACAGAATATTGTATCCACAAATAAGTCTATATAGCACAGGGATTTCAATACTAGCTGTTGGTAGCTGGTAGTGATCATGATGCCTCTGTGTCATTTTCAAGTACCAGCTATCAAGCCAGAAGGAGGGAAATATTAAAGTAATACACATCAAGGGCCCCCTAAAAAATGAGCCAGCTGACTGGCCACTTGCAACATTTTTCCCGAATGTCCAGGAAATTAAGTGAAAGAAGAGAATCTAAAAATCTTATGTCCAATGTGAATTTAGGGTACTTTCTTATATGCACATGTTAAATTCTTTTTGTGCCTTTCAAATTTGTTGGGGTGGATGGTAAGTGTATTGTTCCCTGACTACATATGCCTGACTCACGTTGGACAAATCAGCTGGTGATGCCTTTACCCTAACTAAACACCAAGTTTCTAATTAAAGATGAATAAGCATTTGTATGCATTTGCTATAGGCAAACATCAATTTATCTAATCTGTGTTTGGGTATCCTGCTCTGGGTCAGGTGCTTTACTTGTATACATCTATTCAATCTTCACAATAATTATTATAGCCATTTTTCAGATATGGAAACTGAAGATAAGAAAGGTTTTTTTGGTTCAAGTTCACACAGCCAAGGAGAATATCTGGATGTCAATTCAAAAGCTCCCTGAAATCTCCCAACTTTCCACCACAACTTGCCTCTTTCTATTTGCAAGTATTCAATGGCTCTTCATCACCCACAGTGCAAAGTCCAAACTGTTATAAGAGAAACATGATCCTCTCAAGGCCTGAACTCTGTACTTCCTCCATCCTCTCTCCTCATATCCTCTAGAAACAAACACCTTACATACAGCCATAGGGGACTCTGCAATTTCCCTCACCTTCCAAGCAGTTTCAGGCCTTCTAGCCATTGATCAGTTTTCCCTTCCTAGAAGTCTCTCTCCTCACCAAACATACTCTACAGATAATTAAGGAAATATAAAACACAACATGTGTTTAATCTAGATCAGTCTCCTTTGCTTCCAAAAGACACTGGTTTTTCTCCATTATTTTATTTTTCTTGGTATCAGACTCACTAGAAAACTATGAGATTGCATATGGAAATCCTTTTTTAAATTTTATTGAATATAGTTGATTTACAAGGTTGTGTTTAATTTCTGTGGTATGGCAAGTTTATTTTTATATATTCTTTTTCATATTCTTTTCCATTATGATTTATTACAGATACTGAAATAGCTGCCTGAAAATGGGAGACTTCTCAGTGCACACTTGAAAAGAAAGACAGTATCTTTCAAACAGAGTGAACACTTGGGTCTGCTGCTGCTTAGGTGCTCACCTATGACGGCATCATCAGATATTGTACCTGGTGTCATGTACAGAGAAAACCATAGCTAGTTGACAAGCTCCGCTCACAAGTATGGTGGGAGTTGATTCTGCTCTCTGTCTGGCCCTGCGGAAGCCAATAAAAGGGGCGCAAGGTACATATATCTGACCTGGGAGGGACATTTAAGTCCATCCTAGGCTCGACAAAAATATAAAATCATGCATAGTGTCTTGATGTCTCTCAGTGTGAGGAAAAGCTATTCAGGCTGAAGAAAAACAGATCTTGCTCCAAGAGGTAGCATGTATGTGAGTAAATAAAATTAAATATGTATCAAACACTGATATCTCAAGAGACAGTGCTCCAGGCAACTTGTAAAAGAATGAAAAGGAACAAATAATAGACAACTTCAAACACAACAGTGGATCCATGCCCAGAGAGTCACACATGCAGATGATGCTTTACCATCTTTTCCTCCTCCCCAAGATAGAAGCACTTTCTGTCCTTCCCACCATCCTTAATCTAACCCCATTAAAAATAACACATTTCTAAGACTTTCCTAGTGGTCCAGTGATTAAGACTCGCACTTCTGATACAAGTAGCTCAGGTCCGGTCACTGGTTGGGGGACTAAGATTCCACATACTGTGCAGTGCAACTATAAACAAACAAACAAAACAGATTTCTACTTCATATCTTCAAGAAAGCATAACTGCTTCTAGCAGGTAGAGCTGTGAACAGTGTCATTTCACATGCATGAGTTTGGCCTTGATACATAGATACAGACCTACTTTAAGGAAGGTAACTTGTGAAACATTGCTCAGCTTTTCAGGAATGCAGATACCACTGTGAGACTATATCCTATTACATTGTATTACTGAAAAGTCTTGTGAAGATATTTTTGGAAAATTCAATTATATACCAATTGACCTCCATGAACTAGCTATAAAAGGAGCCTTACTGAAAATAATTTTGGAGAAGGAGGTCTTTTTCTGATACATGGGCTGTAACCCTTACTTCATTTATTCCTAAGTTCTGTTTTCACTCAGGCTTCTCTTTGTTCACAGCAGAGACCTTCTGTTCCAAATAGACAGAAGAGCTAAAATTGCTCACACAACTTCCAGAGTTCCAAACTATCTTCTCTTCTTGAGAAGTCTCTCCTATTTCTTTTAAGTAGCACAGAGAGTAAAGTGGAATTTGAAATAAATAGTCTCTTAAATATATCAAGTATAGAGGTGTACAAAGAGAATGTTTAAACCCAAAGGGCAAGTGAAGAAAGCAGGAGCTGGAAGGCAAAGGCAGGGGAAATTTGAGAAACTCAAGTTTCATGGGGATGTTAGAAAAAAAGAAGTATATGTAGACAGATACTAGTGCCAAGGCATGACATAAAATAAATACTAGAATGTTCAGCACAGACCTTCAAGTACCAAACAACATATGGAATTTCCTTTAAAGTCTACTGGAATTTTCACTGAAAGCAGATCAATAGGCATAAACAGTAGTTTATTGGAGATGGCAAAGCCCTAATGATTCCCATTTATTCACAGATTCAGCATATTATTCAGCTTATAAAATACCAAGCCAGAGGAAAACTAATAATAGGGACTCTCTTCCCCAAACGTTCACATTCCAACAGGGGAAACAAACATTTAAACGTACAAGAGGAAATTGCAAAGGAGGTAGTGTACACAATAATCAGAATATGTACAAAGTCCAGTGAGACCCAGAGGAAGGAGTTGCTAATTATTTGGAGAGTGGTCAGAGAGAGCTTCCCAGAGGAGGTAATTTGTAAATTGATCATGATGGATGGGTTGGAGGACCAACATTTCAAAATGACCAAAAAGACATCATGTACCTTAGTGAAACCTGTTCATGGGGAGTATTTTCGGGTACAAAAACTGGAAGAGTCATTCAGTTCCACCGAGTAAGCATATGTCCAGAGTTTACTTCTGCCTTTAGCACTGTGTTGAATTTCTGTGTATATTAAGGAAAGGAAAAAAAGGAAGGTGCCTGCCTGCAATGATTTGAAATCTTTGAGGAAAATGATCTACATATATGAAATAAAACAGATTAATGCAAAATATTACCATCAAGTGCCAAAATTTGCATTTAGACATTAAATTCTGTGAAAGGTTAATTTTGAAAGTTTGTTTTCTGTAGTATTACTAGGCAAGAGAGCAGAAGGTCTATTTTAAGAAATATAATGGGTGGGAAACTGGTAACTATCTTCTCTTCTTGAGAAGTCTCTCCTATTTCTTTTAAGTAGCACAGAGAGTAAAGTGGAATTTGAAATAAATAGTCTCTTAAATATATCAAGTATAGAGGTGTACAAAGAGAATGTTTAAACCCAAAGGGCAAGTGAAGAAAGCAGGAGCTGGAAGGCAAAGGCAGGGGAAATTTGAGAAACTCAAGTTTCATGGGGATGTTAGAAAAAAAGAAGTATATGTAGACAGATACTAGTGCCAAGGCATGACATAAAATAAATACTAGAATGTTCAGCACAGACCTTCAAGTACCAAACAACATATGGAATTTCCTTTAAAGTCTACTGGAATTTTCACTGAAAGCAGATCAATAGGCATAAACAGTAGTTTATTGGAGATGGCAAAGCCCTAATGATTCCCATTTATTCACAGATTCAGCATATTATTCAGCTTATAAAATACCAAGCCAGAGGAAAACTAATAATAGGGACTCTCTTCCCCAAACGTTCACATTCCAACAGGGGAAACAAACATTTAAACGTACAAGAGGAAATTGCAAAGGAGGTAGTGTACACAATAATCAGAATATGTACAAAGTCCAGTGAGACCCAGAGGAAGGAGTTGCTAATTATTTGGAGAGTGGTCAGAGAGCTTCCCAGAGGAGGTAATTTGTAAATTGATCATGATGGATGGGTTGGAGGACCAACATTTCAAAATGACCAAAAAGACATCATGTACCTTAGTGAAACCTGTTCATGGGGAGTATTTTCGGGTACAAAAACTGGAAGAGTCATTCAGTTCCACCGAGTAAGCATATGTCCAGAGTTTACTTCTGCCTTTAGCACTGTGTTGAATTTCTGTGTATATTAAGGAAAGGAAAAAAAGGAAGGTGCCTGCCTGCAATGATTTGAAATCTTTGAGGAAAATGATCTACATATATGAAATAAAACAGATTAATGCAAAATATTACCATCAAGTGCCAAAATTTGCATTTAGACATTAAATTCTGTGAAAGGTTAATTTTGAAAGTTTGTTTTCTGTAGTATTACTAGGCAAGAGAGCAGAAGGTCTATTTTTAAGAAATATAATGGGTGGGAAACTGGTAATTATAGCTCATCTAATTACCATTTGTTCCAGATAATTCATTTTGAATCAATCATCAGGAATGAAATGCTTGATTGTTTAGAGAAAAATTGGCAATGAAGCAAATCTTACCAACAGATTATTTGCCAAACAAAACTCAGTGCTCTTTTAAAGTCAAAAGGAAGACATTGTGAAGTGTCTTTTGCTTTTTTCCCATGATCTAGTTGAACTTCCAGAAAGATTTTGAGATCACATGATCAGCTTCTTGTTAAACCTGAGTGAGTATGCTTAAGCAATTATTGAGCTTGAGAATTGAATATCAGATAGCAATTTAAAAATAGAATTTCATGGTACCACAGCAATAAGGTATGGGCCTATTTCCCTGACCTGTGAGTATGGGCCATGCCTTGCCAAGCCAGAAGACTCTCTGGGAATAAGTAACCACAACAAAGGAGCAATTCAGCAGAGATGAGCGCTGTATAACTGACCATCTGCAGTCCACTAATGATCAAGAGGGGAATGGTGGTAATGAAGAAGGGAAGAAGGGACTGCAGGACAACTAAGAAATTGCTGCATAATTACATAAATAAATAAACATTCAACTTGGAGTTTTCTAAACATAAGAATCGCCTTAATATCTACAGAGCTTTCTTTTAATGGACTAGTTCTAACAAATAGCCATTCATGTCTTAAACTGATCTTTTAAAATGGACAAACCAACTATTAGTTTCTAAAAAAAAGTTTAGTATGTACATATGTCAAGCCATTGGCTGTTTGGTGATAGGGAGTGGAAGATAACAGAGTCTTTGGTGGTATTTGGGTGTGAGCCACCAGACAGTCTCATTAGTGGCACAGTGAAGCTACAATGTCAAACAGCTGGTTAAGAAAACTTCCTTATTTAAATAAAAAAAAAGGGGGGGCCCAAATGTAGACTTTTAGTCTTTACTCCTAAAGAGACCTGAATATGTAAATCCAGTTCAGAATTCTCTGTGTATTTCACCAGATTAATGCAAAATATTACCATCAAGTGCCAAAATTTGCATTTAGACATTAAATTCTGTGAAAGGTTAATTTTGAAAGTTTGTTTTCTGTAGTATTACTAGGCAAGAGAGCAGAAGGTCTATTTTTAAGAAATATAATGGGTGGGAAACTGGTAATTATAGCTCATCTAATTACCATTTGTTCCAGATAATTCATTTTGAATCAATCATCAGGAATGAAATGCTTGATTGTTTAGAGAAAAATTGGCAATGAAGCAAATCTTACCAACAGATTATTTGCCAAACAAAACTCAGTGCTCTTTTAAAGTCAAAAGGAAGACATTGTGAAGTGTCTTTTGCTTTTTTCCCATGATCTAGTTGAACTTCCAGAAAGATTTTGAGATCACATGATCAGCTTCTTGTTAAACCTGAGTGAGTATGCTTAAGCAATTATTGAGCTTGAGAATTGAATATCAGATAGCAATTTAAAAATAGAATTTCATGGTACCACAGCAATAAGGTATGGGCCTATTTCCCTGACCTGTGAGTATGGGCCATGCCTTGCCAAGCCAGAAGACTCTCTGGGAATAAGTAACCACAACAAAGGAGCAATTCAGCAGAGATGAGCGCTGTATAACTGACCATCTGCAGTCCACTAATGATCAAGAGGGGAATGGTGGTAATGAAGAAGGGAAGAAGGGACTGCAGGACAACTAAGAAATTGCTGCATAATTACATAAATAAATAAACATTCAACTTGGAGTTTTCTAAACATAAGAATCGCCTTAATATCTACAGAGCTTTCTTTTAATGGACTAGTTCTAACAAATAGCCATTCATGTCTTAAACTGATCTTTTAAAATGGACAAACCAACTATTAGTTTCTAAAAAAAAGTTTAGTATGTACATATGTCAAGCCATTGGCTGTTTGGTGATAGGGAGTGGAAGATAACAGAGTCTTTGGTGGTATTTGGGTGTGAGCCACCAGACAGTCTCATTAGTGGCACAGTGAAGCTACAATGTCAAACAGCTGGTTAAGAAAACTTCCTTATTTAAATAAAAAAAAAGGGGGGGCCCAAATGTAGACTTTTAGTCTTTACTCCTAAAGAGACCTGAATATGTAAATCCAGTTCAGAATTCTCTGTGTATTTCACCATCTGCTTCTGCTGCTATCAGATTTATCAGGCGGGTTTTCTCCCTCACATTTATTTTCTCTGTCCCTCACTCTTTCCCTTAAGCTAGAGAGCCTGGATCTCTCCATATTCTTCTTTAAAAGTAGAGTTATGTCAAGAACGCTTTGCTCTCTTTATTTTTCCAGAGATCAGATTGTGTGGTTGGGGTTAACCTCATTACTCTGCCTATAATGAGACCTTGGTAGATACCTCCTTAGGATCAAGCTTTTTCAGCTTCAGGAAGTGAAAAGTCATTTAGCTTCAGGAAGTGAGAAGTCAGTCTCTCTTCTAAGACTCCATATTCCTCTTGTTTTTCCAAATTGAGACTTTTTCTCTCTCTTCTACTTCCAAACCATGAATATCTTCTCACAGGAGAAGGTATCCTCTAAGATATAAATAAGGTAGAAATAACTAATGAGGTTTCCATCCATTTCCTCCCCACTTCCCATGATGGAGTTAAAAACAAACAGTATATGTCTTCTAAGAGAAAGAAAAGACTCTAGTCATAGAAATTAAGCAGTAGTGTTAAAATTTCAATCCCTAGCCAACAATAAGAACAGAATTTGGTCAAAGAGCTTTATCTAGTACTGTTGAAATTACTCCACACTGTGACTGTCTATTCTCCCTGAAATCTGCTGACCTCGTCCTCATCTCCAAAAAGATGGTTTTTCTACCAAGTGACAAAAAAGCCACCTAGTTTCAGACAGATGCAAGAAAAATAGTCTCTGGAGTTTTCTACGTATTATTTGTCTGCCCTAACACAAATGTATATATAGCTTTCTACCTGATAATTTATCAGACCATCGCTAATATACTATCTTTATACTTTATTCTTAAATAAAACATGGACTCAAAAGTCAGCTTAGTCATCAGATATATATATATTATATATATGGATTATTTAATTATTATATAATGTATATTATAGCTTATCATTAGTTATTTATAAATTATTATTAAGTGAAACATATTGTTAAATTATATAATGTAATAAGTATAATGGGTATGGTAAATATAATTATTATATTTATATCATATTTATTGTATAGTATATAAAGTATATGGGCTTCCCAGGTGGCTCAGTGGTAAAGAATCTGCCTGCCAGTGCCAGAGAACTAGGTTCGATCCCTGAGTCGATAAGATTCCCTGGAGAAGGAAGTGGAAACCAACTCCAATATTATTCCTGGGAAATCACATGGACAGAGGATCCTGGTGGGCAACAGCCCATGGGTTGCAAAACAGCCAGATATGACCTAGCAACTGAACAACAATAACAAACAAAGTGCATGTCTCAAAGTACTCAGTGTCCATACTGACTGAGGACCCCTGTTACCAGCCCCTTCTCTCACAAACGTACAAGGACCAACCTGAGATCCTAGAAATTTAAACCTTCTTGATACTCCCTGGGTTCTTTCAAGGCAGCTTGTAGTTTAGACCACAACAGCAACTAGTATAATACATGGCAGACTGTATAGGCTTGAGTAGCCTTTATAGTTCTGCAGACTCTTATGTACTTCAAAAGCATGAAGATTTTTATTCTTACTCTCTTCCCCTCCCTTTTCAAATTGGCATTTACCAAAATAAAAGAGGAAATGAAATGATATAAACCACTTTGATGATATTGCTGGTCTGGCTTACATTCCCAGTAACCTATATGTATAGTCATTTTATTTGGCTATAAAATATTATGATTATACCACACATTTTCTAAAGATAAAATGAATTTGAAGAATTGGTAAAACCAGAGGAAAGAAGAAAATACTAGGATTATGGATCAACCTTCAATGTAGAATGTTTTCAGTGTATCAGTTCTCAGGGATTGCAAATCAGATACCCAGTCTCAAACAGAGCCTGTCAGATGTCCTTGGCTTGCAGAAAAGGGGAAAATCCTCCTAGTCTCTGGCTTTTGGAGGTTTTGCAGATTTGAACAAGACCCTTACTGCTATTTGGACTTGGGTTTTGTGGTCAATATATGATAAAGGGGTTATTACACAGTGATCCTTGAGCATTTAGGTCAGCTGTGGCAATCAATCAAGAGACACTTCTCTTTTGGCAGCACACACTTCCATAAAAAATTCTCTGGCAGTCTTGACTTAGCTAGCTATGACAGAGCAACCTCTATGTCAAGCAATATACTTGATAAATTTTGCATGTGCTATTGACTGACAGAAGCTCTGGCATTCTGGTAAGTAGCAGTGCAAGCTTCAAAGAGCGTAGAGACTTCTTTCTTTTTTCCCCAAACTGAAAATAGTTAAATTAAACACATTCTATCCAAGAAAGTTAACAGAAACACTCCAGGAACGAGTTCACATTTTGATGATGCTTATTCTTTCTTAGTCCCTCTTCTTTATTCTATTACAAGCAATCTCCCTAAAGCAGTTTTTTTTTTCATTAATATCATTCCTATTTCTAAACAATTAGCTTCATTTAACAAAAACCTCCTCGACTCCTAATATATGCTTGATGTGGTGTTGGGTTAATGGGAAAATAAAATGAACAGGACACTTACATCTTGTTCATAATCAAGTATATGTCTTTTTAATTAAAGTAGAATTGATTTATAATATCACATTAGTTTCAGGTATGCGGTACAGTGATATATATATATATATATATATATATATGTACATATATATATATTCTTTTTTCAGATTATTTTCCCTTATAGGCTATTATAAAATATTGAATATAGTTGCCTATACCATATAGTAGGGCCTTGTTGATTACTACATGGTTGTTTTAATTTTTCAGAATCAATATGAAATTCAAAAAGATGGCCATGGGGGAATACTCTTTTCATTTGATTCCAGGTTTATCTTGGTTTGTTTGTTTCCCACTAATAAGATACTGGTACATGGTGATTCTGCTTCTCTACCTTGTGGCAGAAAAAGGCTATCTATGGAGGAACTAGCACTATGTCATTTTATTTGGCATAAATTTGAATTTTGAAAGAATTGGTAAAACCAGAGGAAAGAAGAAAATACTATTGGTAAAAGAATGTTTTCAGTGTATCAGTTCTCAGGGATTGCAAATCAGATACCCAGTCTCAAACAGAGCCTGTCAGATGTCCTTGGCTTGCAGAAAAGGGGAAAATCCTCCTAGTCTCTGGCTTTTGGAGGTTTTGCAGATTTGAACAAGACCCTTACTGCTATTTGGACTTGGGTTTTGTGGTCAATATATGATAAAGGGGTTATTACACAGTGATCCTTGAGCATTTAGGTCAGCTGTGGCAATCAATCAAGAGACACTTCTCTTTTGGCAGCACACACTTCCATAAAAAATTCTCTGGCAGTCTTGACTTAGCTAGCTATGACAGAGCAACCTCTATGTCAAGCAATATACTTGATAAATTTTGCATGTGCTATTGACTGACAGAAGCTCTGGCATTCTGGTAAGTAGCAGTGCAAGCTTCAAAGAGCGTAGAGACTTCTTTCTTTTTTCCCCAAACTGAAAATAGTTAAATTAAACACATTCTATCCAAGAAAGTTAACAGAAACACTCCAGGAACGAGTTCACATTTTGATGATGCTTATTCTTTCTTAGTCCCTCTTCTTTATTCTATTACAAGCAATCTCCCTAAAGCAGTTTTTTTTTTCATTAATATCATTCCTATTTCTAAACAATTAGCTTCATTTAACAAAAACCTCCTCGACTCCTAATATATGCTTGATGTGGTGTTGGGTTAATGGGAAAATAAAATGAACAGGACACTTACATCTTGTTCATAATCAAGTATATGTCTTTTTAATTAAAGTAGAATTGATTTATAATATCACATTAGTTTCAGGTATGCGGTACAGTGATATATATATATATATATATATATATATGTACATATATATATATTCTTTTTTCAGATTATTTTCCCTTATAGGCTATTATAAAATATTGAATATAGTTGCCTATACCATATAGTAGGGCCTTGTTGATTACTACATGGTTGTTTTAATTTTTCAGAATCAATATGAAATTCAAAAAGATGGCCATGGGGGAATACTCTTTTCATTTGATTCCAGGTTTATCTTGGTTTGTTTGTTTCCCACTAATAAGATACTGGTACATGGTGATTCTGCTTCTCTACCTTGTGGCAGAAAAAGGCTATCTATGGAGGAACTAGACTACAGATAAGTGACCCTTGGATTAACCTTTTTCAGCAAGTGAGGCAATGATTTCAAGTAAAGCAATGACTATGCTAATTTTAGCAAGGGTCGTTGCTGTTGTTCTTCAGTCACGAAGTCATGTCCAACTTTTTTGTGATCCCGTGAACTACAGCACAACAAGGTTGCCTGTCATGTTCATGTTCATTGAGTCAGTGATTCTACCTAACCATTTCATCCTCTGCTTCCCCCTTCTGCTTTTGCCTTCATTCTTTTCCAGCACCAGGGTCTTTTCCAAAGAGTCTTCTCTTCACATCTAGTGGCCAAAGCATTGGAGCTTCAGCTTCAGCATCAGTCCTTCTAATGCATATTCAGGGTTGATTTCCTTAGGATTAACTGGTTTGATCTCCTTGCTGTCCAAAGGACTTCTTCAGCAGTACACTGCAAAAGCATCAGTTCTTCAGCATTCAGCCTTCTTTATAGTCTAACTCTCACATGTATACATGACTACTAGGAAAACCACAGCTTTGACTGTATGCACCTTTGTCAGCAAGGTGATGTCTCTGCTTTTTAATATGCTGTCTAGGTTTGTCATATCTTTTCTTCCAAGGAGCAAGCATCTTTTAATTTCATGGCTTCAGTCAGCATCCATAGTGATTTGGGAGTCCCCCAAAATAAATCTGTCCCTGTTTTCACTTCTCTCCCCTTTTATTTGCCATGAAATGAAGGGACCAGATGTCATGATCTTAGTTTTCTGAATGCTGACTTTTGAGCCAGTTTTTTTCATTCTTCTCTACCTATGGTGGTTGGTTATGCCAATTCTGTTCTTGGAAAAAATGGAGAAAAAAAGGTATCTGATTTGAAAAATAATAAATTGCCATAGATAAGAAAAAAATTTAAATATTAAGAGTAACTGAACAACCACTGGTGTTGGCTTCTGAATTAACTGTCTGATTCTTTTGTTAGTAACGGAACTTATTAAGAAGAGAACGTACGTATGAATTGAGTGCCCATTAACTTCTAAGTGATTCACATTAAAGTTTAGAGGATTAATTTCCAAGCTGATTTTTCTAAGAATACACTAAAGGAGAAATGACTATGCTAATTTTAGCAAGGGTCGTTGCTGTTGTTCTTCAGTCACGAAGTCATGTCCAACTTTTTTGTGATCCCGTGAACTACAGCACAACAAGGTTGCCTGTCATGTTCATGTTCATTGAGTCAGTGATTCTACCTAACCATTTCATCCTCTGCTTCCCCCTTCTGCTTTTGCCTTCATTCTTTTCCAGCACCAGGGTCTTTTCCAAAGAGTCTTCTCTTCACATCTAGTGGCCAAAGCATTGGAGCTTCAGCTTCAGCATCAGTCCTTCTAATGCATATTCAGGGTTGATTTCCTTAGGATTAACTGGTTTGATCTCCTTGCTGTCCAAAGGACTTCTTCAGCAGTACACTGCAAAAGCATCAGTTCTTCAGCATTCAGCCTTCTTTATAGTCTAACTCTCACATGTATACATGACTACTAGGAAAACCACAGCTTTGACTGTATGCACCTTTGTCAGCAAGGTGATGTCTCTGCTTTTTAATATGCTGTCTAGGTTTGTCATATCTTTTCTTCCAAGGAGCAAGCATCTTTTAATTTCATGGCTTCAGTCAGCATCCATAGTGATTTGGGAGTCCCCCAAAATAAATCTGTCCCTGTTTTCACTTCTCTCCCTTCTATTTGCCATGAAGTGATGGGACCAGATGCCATGACCATAGTTTTCTGAATGCTGACTTTTGAGCCAGTTTTTTTCATTCTTCTCTACCTATGGTGGTTGGTTATGCCAATTCTGTTCTTGGAAAAAATGGAGAAAAAAAGGTATCTGATTTGAAAAATAATAAATTGCCATAGATAAGAAAAAAATTTAAATATTAAGAGTAACTGAACAACCACTGGTGTTGGCTTCTGAATTAACTGTCTGATTCTTTTGTTAGTAACGGAACTTATTAAGAAGAGAACGTACGTATGAATTGAGTGCCCATTAACTTCTAAGTGATTCACATTAAAGTTTAGAGGATTAATTTCCAAGCTGATTTTTCTAAGAATACACTAAAGGAGAAATGACAAAGGCTTTATGTATGGAAATGACTATACACAGCAGCACTATATAAAAGAAATATAATGCAAGTCACATACATAATTTTAGGTTTTATAGTTGCCACTATGCAACAGAAATACAATGTGAGCTATACATGTAAATAATTTTTAATTTTCCAGCACCTACATTACAAAAATAAAAACAAACAAGATTAGCTTAACACTATTTTATTTAACTTAGCATTTCAAAAACATCATTCCAAAATGTAATCAGCATTTTAAAAGTGAGATCTTTTATGTTCTTTTTTTTCTAACTAGGTCTTTGAAATTCAGTGTGTATTCTTTACTTACAGCATATCTTAATTCAGACTGGCCACATTTGAAATGTTCACTCATCACTTATGGCTAGAGAGTATCCTAGTGGGCAGTATAGATCTACAGAATTCTTAGTACAAGAAGGCAGGTTAGCATCAATCTACCAAAGACTATTCATGGACCATGTGGGTCAAAGAACCAGTTGATAATGAGAGATTTTATATCATTTAAATGTGTATCAAATAATAAGTGAAAACAAAAGCCTACATTTGAGAAAACAGGTATGATAACCCAATTGAGGTCTTGTACGACACCATGATGTGAGCAGAAAACTTCAATTTAACTTGACACATAACTGATGTTTAACAGTATTTTCCTAACAGTGGCCTGACAATTTGATATGATTTTGTCATAAATATAATTTTCATTCCACATAGTACTTGTCAATGTACAGAACTCAACTGTTCCACCAACCATTTTTCTGAGTGAACTGCATTCACTCCAATCAGTCCAAATCAACAGTCCCATAAAGAAAATAAGGAACTTCAAACTCACATTTATATTATGGTTGTAAAGTCAAACTGCTCATCAGTTCCTGGTGTAGTTTGGCAGGGCAGCCTGAAGTGCAATTCACTGCAGACTTCCAAAGATCAAAACCAACCAGATCTATAATCGTGTCTTCAAACATTCTCATTTAGAAAAGATAGACTTGTTTCTGAAACAGCTAATTTGGTATTCACATAAATACGTCCTTAACTTCCCTTCTAACACAAGTATGAATTCCTCAAAGACCACAAGAGCCAAGTTTATCCTTAACTATAGTGGAAAAGTTTGTCAAAATGATATTTTTCTATTACCGAACTTTTATTTTTGTTTGTTTAAAAACACCTCATTACAAAAATAAAAACAAACAAGATTAGCTTAACACTATTTTATTTAACTTAGCATTTCAAAAACATCATTCCAAAATGTAATCAGCATTTTAAAAGTGAGATCTTTTATGTTCTTTTTTTTCTAACTAGGTCTTTGAAATTCAGTGTGTATTCTTTACTTACAGCATATCTTAATTCAGACTGGCCACATTTGAAATGTTCACTCATCACTTATGGCTAGAGAGTATCCTAGTGGGCAGTATAGATCTACAGAATTCTTAGTACAAGAAGGCAGGTTAGCATCAATCTACCAAAGACTATTCATGGACCATGTGGGTCAAAGAACCAGTTGATAATGAGAGATTTTATATCATTTAAATGTGTATCAAATAATAAGTGAAAACAAAAGCCTACATTTGAGAAAACAGGTATGATAACCCAATTGAGGTCTTGTACGACACCATGATGTGAGCAGAAAACTTCAATTTAACTTGACACATAACTGATGTTTAACAGTATTTTCCTAACAGTGGCCTGACAATTTGATATGATTTTGTCATAAATATAATTTTCATTCCACATAGTACTTGTCAATGTACAGAACTCAACTGTTCCACCAACCATTTTTCTGAGTGAACTGCATTCACTCCAATCAGTCCAAATCAACAGTCCCATAAAGAAAATAAGGAACTTCAAACTCACATTTATATTATGGTTGTAAAGTCAAACTGCTCATCAGTTCCTGGTGTAGTTTGGCAGGGCAGCCTGAAGTGCAATTCACTGCAGACTTCCAAAGATCAAAACCAACCAGATCTATAATCGTGTCTTCAAACATTCTCATTTAGAAAAGATAGACTTGTTTCTGAAACAGCTAATTTGGTATTCACATAAATACGTCCTTAACTTCCCTTCTAACACAAGTATGAATTCCTCAAAGACCACAAGAGCCAAGTTTATCCTTAACTATAGTGGAAAAGTTTGTCAAAATGATATTTTTCTATTACCGAACTTTTATTTTTGTTTGTTTAAAAACTCTTATATTTTTAAGAAAAATATAAAATGATTATACCAGCAGCCACATAGTAACCATGCATCCACCCTTTATGTAAACTGTTGATAAAGATGTGTTTATGAAAAAATAAAACCTTTTCCAAAAGATTTTTAAATTTTTCCTTGATGATTTCCACATTTTGAGGGGTTATTTTGTTGTGTGCTGCCTGATTTTAATGACTAATGCTAACAAACTATTGAAAGGGAAGCAGTGGGCTCTGAAATGAACATCAATGCAGACAGCAGAGAACTGATTTCAGGGCCTGTCCCTAACCTGCCACTGACCAGCTGTAAGGCCAAAATGCACTTCAAATCTCTGGGTCTCAATTTTCTTATCTATAAAATTTGGATAGAAGAATAAACCAACCCCAAGGCTTTGTGTACTCCGTGTCTTGACAGTGAAAATACAGTAAAATTTAAAATATTAGTCACTTATTTAACTGAGTGAATAAGCTTTGAATTTTTAAAGGATCTAAACTAGAAAAAGAAAGTTTGTCAAGTTTTCATTCAATCAGTTTTGTCTATGCCAATGCTAGTGAATTCGATTGTTAGGAGGTGGCTCAGCAGTAACAAATCCTCCTGCCAATGCAGCATATTCAGGTTTGATCCCTGGGTGGGGAAGATTCCCTGGAGAAGGAAATGGCAACACACTCCAGTATTCCTGCCTGAAAAATCCCTCGGACAGAGGAGACTGGCAGGCTACAGTCCATGGGGGCTGAAAAGAGTCGTACATGACTTATCAACTAAATAACAAGAATTCAGTTCTAACTGTTTTGCCTCTTCCAAAGTTAACATACAAAAAGGGAAAACATCAAGATTGCTCATTTAAAAGTTTAAATTGTGCCGTATTGTCTAATATACCCATCTTGTCACCAAATATTGGCAAAATTGAAAATCCATGGGTGTCACGAATGAATAGGTATTTTTACTACATCTCAGGAAACAAGACTGAACCATTGAGTTAGTATGGACTCAGAAAGTTAAGATGATAGAGTATAGGCACACTCAAATACATATAACATTTTTAACATCCTATGGTTTTACCTATGATTTCACAGACATATGGTAAAGAGAATCTGACCAACTTGAAGTAGAGCAGAGATACTAATGGAAGTCCCTTGCTCCATCATCTAATGAGAAATATGCACTATATTTAATTATGCTTGATTTACAAACAATCATTTATGCAAAATATAGTCCCTTGCTTCTATATGAAATGTCTAGCTTGTGTGGATATCAGATGATCTATTGATTCATCTTTTCTGCTTTCATTAATTACTACTACATAGTAATTAATATTTTAATTATATGATAATTTCACTGGTTCTAAAGACAACTCCTTAATTTTTTTCTTAGAACTCCTGAATATGTAGCCATCCCTTTATGTATTGGTCATTCGTTAGTTTTCAATTTTTTTCTTTTTAACAGAAATTTTGAATTCAAGCTAATGTTTTCTAATTGACAACAAAATCATTTTGTGATATATATTTTATATTTCTGAATATATATTTAAAACATTTTTATATTTATAATAAAAATTCAGTAGGAATATAATTTTAACCAGAATGAAAGATTAAGCAAACCCAAAACAATGAAAAGTCAGGATATGCATACTGTGCAAAAACATGGTCACATAGATTTTTGCCTTGTGTAAACTTCATCCAGCCTATGTGGGTTTTAACATATTTCCATGGCTTTAAATAGGAAAACATCTTAAAGCTCAGCCCATGGGAAACCCAAGCTTGATTAGTTTTCCCTTTTACTACAGCCTGCAGAGTGTAAAACACAGCACATCAGAATTGAATTTGTCATCTCCAGACCTCACAGGAATTTTAGGAACTAAATAGTTAGGAAGCCATCCTGGTACTTCTCTTTGCTTTAATCAAAGTCGAAGTTTCAATTTAAACATTCAGGAAATCTCCCTTATTTAAAGCAATCAATTGTCTAATATACCCATCTTGTCACCAAATATTGGCAAAATTGAAAATCCATGGGTGTCACGAATGAATAGGTATTTTTACTACATCTCAGGAAACAAGACTGAACCATTGAGTTAGTATGGACTCAGAAAGTTAAGATGATAGAGTATAGGCACACTCAAATACATATAACATTTTTAACATCCTATGGTTTTACCTATGATTTCACAGACATATGGTAAAGAGAATCTGACCAACTTGAAGTAGAGCAGAGATACTAATGGAAGTCCCTTGCTCCATCATCTAATGAGAAATATGCACTATATTTAATTATGCTTGATTTACAAACAATCATTTATGCAAAATATAGTCCCTTGCTTCTATATGAAATGTCTAGCTTGTGTGGATATCAGATGATCTATTGATTCATCTTTTCTGCTTTCATTAATTACTACTACATAGTAATTAATATTTTAATTATATGATAATTTCACTGGTTCTAAAGACAACTCCTTAATTTTTTTCTTAGAACTCCTGAATATGTAGCCATCCCTTTATGTATTGGTCATTCGTTAGTTTTCAATTTTTTTCTTTTTAACAGAAATTTTGAATTCAAGCTAATGTTTTCTAATTGACAACAAAATCATTTTGTGATATATATTTTATATTTCTGAATATATATTTAAAACATTTTTATATTTATAATAAAAATTCAGTAGGAATATAATTTTAACCAGAATGAAAGATTAAGCAAACCCAAAACAATGAAAAGTCAGGATATGCATACTGTGCAAAAACATGGTCACATAGATTTTTGCCTTGTGTAAACTTCATCCAGCCTATGTGGGTTTTAACATATTTCCATGGCTTTAAATAGGAAAACATCTTAAAGCTCAGCCCATGGGAAACCCAAGCTTGATTAGTTTTCCCTTTTACTACAGCCTGCAGAGTGTAAAACACAGCACATCAGAATTGAATTTGTCATCTCCAGACCTCACAGGAATTTTAGGAACTAAATAGTTAGGAAGCCATCCTGGTACTTCTCTTTGCTTTAATCAAAGTCGAAGTTTCAATTTAAACATTCAGGAAATCTCCCTTATTTAAAGCAATCAACTCGTTGCTGACAAGGTCTGGCCTTACTGTGTTTAATTTTTTGGCATCAAGCAAAACTTGATTGGTCACAGCCAGTGCATGAGGAGTCCTCCTTTCCCCTCCAAGAAAAAAGAGGTATTCCAAATCTTTACTGTGTCCAATATGAGTCTAGAGATATGGATGCATTTTCAAGTCAGTAGTGCCTTGGCATAAACTACAGCTGGAAAACAGAGCTAGTGTTTAAGACCTATAAGGGATATCAGAGCCAAATATTTATCACAATGGTGAGCTGAAAAGTAATATTCTGATAAAATACTGGTCAAGCTTCTTTATTCTGATTTCTCTCTCTCTTTTCACACCTTTGGAATATGCAGCAAGTCCCCAACCTGCATTTTATTTTCTAGATTTCCATTTCCTGCAGATCAAGTAGAAAACAGAGTCAGCAAGACCTGAGGTGAGAGAGCAACTATGACATACTTGAAACCTAGGCCCTGAGATCTTCCAGAAAAGACAGGCATAGGGACTTCCCTGGTGGTTCAGTGGTTAAGACTTGGTCATCCAAGGGAGGGGGTGCAGGTTTGATCCCCGACTGAGGAGCTCAAATCCTGCATGCCTCGTGGCCAGAAAATGAAAACCAGAATAAAACAGAAGCAATAATGTAACAAATTCAAGACTTTAAAAATTAGTTTACAAAATAAATAAGTAAAGGCATAAAGGTGGAGGCAGGTTACAGATGCAGGGGTAAAGTAGAGGCTGTGACAAAAATGAAAAGTCAGGATATGCATACTGTGCAAAAACATGGTCACATAGATTTTGCCTTGTGTTAACTTCATCCAGCCTATGTGGGTTTTAACATATTTCCATGGCTTTAAATAGGAAAACATCTTAAAGCTCAGCCCATGGGAAACCCAAGCTTGATTAGTTTTCCCTTTTACTACAGCCTGCAGAGTGTAAAACACAGCACATCAGAATTGAATTTGTCATCTCCAGACCTCACAGGAATTTTAGGAACTAAATAGTTAGGAAGCCATCCTGGTACTTCTCTTTGCTTTAATCAAAGTCGAAGTTTCAATTTAAACATTCAGGAAATCTCCCTTATTTAAAGCAATCAACTCGTTGCTGACAAGGTCTGGCCTTACTGTGTTTAATTTTTTGGCATCAAGCAAAACTTGATTGGTCACAGCCAGTGCATGAGGAGTCCTCCTTTCCTCCAAGAAAAAGAGGTATTCCAAATCTTTACTGTGTCCAATATGAGTCTAGAGATATGGATGCATTTTCAAGTCAGTAGTGCCTTGGCATAAACTACAGCTGGAAAACAGAGCTAGTGTTTAAGACCTATAAGGGATATCAGAGCCAAATATTTATCACAATGGTGAGCTGAAAAGTAATATTCTGATAAAATACTGGTCAAGCTTCTTTATTCTGATTTCTCTCTCTCTTTTCACACCTTTGGAATATGCAGCAAGTCCCCAACCTGCATTTTATTTTCTAGATTTCCATTTCCTGCAGATCAAGTAGAAAACAGAGTCAGCAAGACCTGAGGTGAGAGAGCAACTATGACATACTTGAAACCTAGGCCCTGAGATCTTCCAGAAAAGACAGGCATAGGGACTTCCCTGGTGGTTCAGTGGTTAAGACTTGGTCATCCAAGGGAGGGGGTGCAGGTTTGATCCCTGACTGAGGAGCTCAAATCCTGCATGCCTCGTGGCCAGAAAATGAAAACCAGAATAAAACAGAAGCAATAATGTAACAAATTCAAGACTTTAAAAATTAGTTTACAAAATAAATAAGTAAAGGCATAAAGGTGGAGGCAGGTTACAGATGCAGGGGTAAAGTAGAGGCTGTGACAGAGATAGAGATATTCTTCCATACTTAAGAAATCTGGAAGGGAAGAAATGACAAGTGAAAATAGGTCAAATTCACTAAGATTCAAAGCATTATTAAAGTTCTAAGAAATAGATCGTGCAGTCAAGAGACTTGAACGGTTATCTCTATTCTCAGAGTTCTCAGTGGTTTGTCTCCTTAGATTAGGAGAAAGATGGGAAAATCATGCACAGGCTCTTTAGTTTGGTTTGCCCATGGACAAAGAGCCAAAGCATTACTAACAATATTCCACACTAAATTCAACTCTGACCTTCACAACCCTCTATCCTAATTCTCGAATAATCAGTATTTTCTAATAGAAAAAAATGCAATCGATGGGATAAATTGCCTAATGAATTTATTAGTTCTTGAGAGAAGATTATCTAGCTCTATTTAAACACTGTGGACTTTTAAGAAGGCAATTTCATCACTTAATTCCACCACTTAATTTCAAATAAAAATTAAGTAGTGAAAAGACTTTGTGCTGTCAACACGCTTTTAAAAGTACAAAGTTTTAGGGTACTTCAAAAGTTAAATTCTATATAACATTCTATTACTACCCAAAATATTTATTTGGCTTATGTATTAGACCCTTCAGGCTGCCGCAGAAAAAATACCACAGATCAGGTGGCTAACATAACAGAAATGTATTTTCTCCCAGTGCTGGAAGCTAGACATCTCATCCAGATCAAGGTCCAAAAGGGGTGATTACTGGTGAGAGCTCCTTTCCTGGCTAAGAGACAGCTATGTGTTCACATATCCTTGTCTCTGTGCTTGACTAGAAGCATGGTGAGAGAAAGAATGAGGTCCCTTGTGTCTCCTCTTACAAGGACACTAATACTATCATGCCAGGACCATACCCTTAAGACTTCATTATACCCTAATAACAATTTTACAGGGCCTGTCTCCAAATACAATCCTACTGGGGGGCTAGGGCTTCAACATACAACTTTGGGGACAAAGTCTCATTGGCTCATCTCTTAGTTTAGGAACACACACATGGGAAAAATGATATCCACAATAACCTATTAGCAAGATCTCAGATATTTATGTTGTTTATTTAGCAGCAAAAGAAAAAATTCCCTTTTCCATTATGAACTCACAAATTCACACATACCTTCCTCCTCCAAATACACATGCACATAGCATCATATATAAACTACATTCTAAGAAATTAATCTGAGCATTTGCTGTGGCTGTGTGGAAATCTTACATGTTTCACTAAAATACTTGCTGTTTTTCATTGCTATTACTGATAAAAGACCAATTTAACAGATAATTCCACTCATGTTCTAGTCAAAATCAGACACCACAGAACTCTCTAAAAACCAGATTATTATTTACAAAATGACCTATGATAATTGTGCTAAATGATGTCATATTTTTTACAGAAATGCCTTTTCTCTTAATCAGCAGGAAAGAAAACTGTATAGAAATGGACCCCATAAAATATGAGAATGGGAGTTACACATTTTTTGATACAGTGAAATGCCTATTACACTTTGTCATTTTTCAACCATGGCATACCACAGCTCAAAACCCATGGGGAAAGAACTCACTTAGCTGAGATATATGCCATACATCACAAAAATGTGGCTGCCTTTACTGAAAGATGATGTAATACATAAGGCAAATGTATTGTGTTACTGGGTTTCCATATATTTCCCTTGTAACTGTCACAATTTGGGGATGATAAGTGAGGACAACTATTTGATATACTGTATCTTATTTCCTAGTCATGCATCATTTGAGCCAGTGTTTCTCCCAAGTGTGGTCCAGAGAGCCCCAGGCCCTCTGGTTAGTCTATGAACTTCAGGCAAATTTTTTCAAAAGGGTGTTACAGCTCCTTTCCTGGCTAAGAGACAGCTATGTGTTCACATATCCTTGTCTCTGTGCTTGACTAGAAGCATGGTGAGAGAAAGAATGAGGTCCCTTGTGTCTCCTCTTACAAGGACACTAATACTATCATGCCAGGACCATACCCTTAAGACTTCATTATACCCTAATAACAATTTTACAGGGCCTGTCTCCAAATACAATCCTACTGGGGGGCTAGGGCTTCAACATACAACTTTGGGGACAAAGTCTCATTGGCTCATCTCTTAGTTTAGGAACACACACATGGGAAAAATGATATCCACAATAACCTATTAGCAAGATCTCAGATATTTATGTTGTTTATTTAGCAGCAAAGAAAAATTCCCTTTTCCATTATGAACTCACAAATTCACACATACCTTCCTCCTCCAAATACACATGCACATAGCATCATATATAAACTACATTCTAAGAAATTAATCTGAGCATTTGCTGTGGCTGTGTGGAAATCTTACATGTTTCACTAAAATACTTGCTGTTTTTCATTGCTATTACTGATAAAAGACCAATTTAACAGATAATTCCACTCATGTTCTAGTCAAAATCAGACACCACAGAACTCTCTAAAAACCAGATTATTATTTACAAAATGACCTATGATAATTGTGCTAAATGATGTCATATTTTTTACAGAAATGCCTTTTCTCTTAATCAGCAGGAAAGAAAACTGTATAGAAATGGACCCCATAAAATATGAGAATGGGAGTTACACATTTTTTGATACAGTGAAATGCCTATTACACTTTGTCATTTTTCAACCATGGCATACCACAGCTCAAAACCCATGGGGAAAGAACTCACTTAGCTGAGATATATGCCATACATCACAAAAATGTGGCTGCCTTTACTGAAAGATGATGTAATACATAAGGCAAATGTATTGTGTTACTGGGTTTCCCATATATTTCCCTTGTAACTGTCACAATTTGGGGATGATAAGTGAGGACAACTATTTGATATACTGTATCTTATTTCCTAGTCATGCATCATTTGAGCCAGTGTTTCTCCCAAGTGTGGTCCAGAGAGCCCCAGGGGCCCTCTGGTTAGTCTATAATGCTTCACCAGGAGGAAGAACTTGACTGGAGCGGAGGCATTGAGTTGAGAGTGATCGCTGCAGAAAGCAACTGAAGTTGTGATAATTCTTACTCAGAAAAGGGGGCCATGGAGCAGAAGCCTGACAGGTTTAAAGCGTAAAGATTTATCATCCAGATCTCATGGACAGAGGGCAAACATGAGAAAGTTAAACCTGAGGAATACTATATCTCAGGGCTGCATTTCCTCCCTTTAGGAAGCCAGAGAACCTCAAATTGCTCTTCTTTTCTCCAACTCTACCTATCATAGGCTCCACCACCCCAGTCTCACCCAAGACTTGCCACAGATAAGACAAGGTTCTCTAAGCAGTCTTCTTCTACATAGTCAACAAGAACGATATCTTTGCTCTTTCACCTGGCTTACTGCATTGGACTAGAGGAGGAAAAGCAGATAATAAAGAGATAAAAAAGTGAAAGTGAACAAGCTGTAAGACTACGGGAATTTACATGGGGGCTATGCAACAACCTGGGGGGTGGGGCAGGGGGGGGAAAGATGGGGGGCTCAGCTGGGAGGGGTCAGGGATATATCTATGACTGATTTGAGATTATGTATAGCTGTAAACAACAAAATTCTGTGAAAGACATATAACAATAACTCTGCTGTACACCTGAAACTAATGCAACATTGTAAATCAACTATACTCTGATTAAAAAAATGTGAAAGTTAAGTTACCTAGCTGTGTCTGACTCTTTGCAACCCCATAGATGAGCCAAGGAATTCTCCAGGCAAGAATTCTGGAGTGGGTAGCCTGTTTCTTCTCCAGGGGATGTTCCCAACCCAGGGATCGAACCCAGATCTTCTACGTTGCAGGTGGATTTTTTATCATCTGAGCCACTAGGGAAACCCAAGAATACTGTAGTGGGTAGCCTATTCCTTCTCCGGGAGATCTTCCTAACCCAAGAACTGAACTAGAGTGTCCAGCATTGCAGGTGAATTCTTTACCAGCTGAGCTACAAGGGAAGCCCAATAAAGAGGTAACAAACATAAGAAGTTAACAAATATCCCAGAAGTCTTAAACCTTGATGGGATGGTCACTGGACTTTTGTTCTCTTCTTTTCTTTTTTTCTGGGAATAGAACTCTCTGCTGTCTCTTTCTCCTAAAAGGATAACAGATCCCTTCCTCCAAGGCAGACCCTTTTAGATGAGGGGCACTTGGAATAACTCATTGGTGTTCCCATCTCACAAGTTAGTATTTGGTATTTATGACATGCTGGTAATGGGTGAAACACAATGAACAGTCTCTGTCTTGTACTAGAAAGTTCCTCTTAAAAACAATCTCTTCACACAGCATTTTTTATATATACTTTCAAAAGATACCATAGTATTTCTATGATTCTTTTTAAAATACAAGGTAAAAAATTCAAACATTGCAATAGGGTATATAGTGAAAAGTTAGACCTGCTTTATCTGAGTTCTACAATATGCCCTATATCCCCCTCTAGCTATTTATTGGGACAATCAAGTTAAGTCACCACTATATCCAAGGTTTCCTTTACGTAAGTCAAAACATATATAAGAAATTGTGTATGTATATGTATGTGTGTATGTATGGACATGTGTTTATATCTATCTATCATTTTGCTTCTAAAGCATACTATGCATTGTCCCAAAAGTCTTGGTACAATTTTAAGCTTTAGTGATTTGAGAAGAGCAAACAGTTTATTCAGAAAAACATTTACATTTTTAATAATTCAAGTTTTGTGTATACTTATTTACTCTCTTAAATGTTGAATAGTAGATTTTAAGTTTTAATCTTTTGTTTTTGTCATTATTTGCCACCTTCAATTTGAGGGGTTGGAATTGGAATGTATGTATTTATACATAAATTTATTCTTGTTTTTTTTTTTACTAACTGCATCTTGGTGCTTATCCCATCTCAGTAGGTATTAATCCCTACCATTCTTTTTCAGAGCTTCATTGTAGCCCATTGTATGAATGATCATAAATAATTTAACCAGTCTTCCAACAATGCACATTTAAGTTGTTTATAATAACACTTTAAAGACTATTATTATACATACATTTTCGCTCATTTAATAGCGAATCAATTATAAGTGTTTTCAGTTATAAGTAAGAGAAATGTTAACTAATAATGGCAATCCTATTTGTTTTAAATAGGTTTTAATTTTTTTATGTAACAGTATTCCCAAAAGTGAGCAGTTGCAGGCAGATTCAGCTGTTCAATGATGCCATGAAAAAACTCAGGTGTCTTCTGTCTTTTTATATTACCATATTTGACATGCTGGATTTTTGTGCTCATCCTTGTCACTTCATAATCACAATATGGCTACGATAACTCTAGGAATCACATCCATAGTTGAGACAAAAGACAAAGGAGAGAATGAATGGCAACTGTACCTATCCCTTGTAGTAAGATCGAAAAGCTTTCCTAAAGTCTGCAACAGATTTTCAGATTCAGATTTTAGATTTTTTTAAAGGATGATGAAACCTCCCCCTATCTTCAAGAAGACAGCAAGAGATGAAGATACGGAAAATGGTTGTGCAGAGAGTCTTCCAACCCCATTTGATCAGAAGAGTGGGCAAAAACTCCTGGAAGCTTTTCAGCTCAGAAGTGCTCAAATTAAGAGTCGAGCAAACAGAAATGATCATCTCCAGAGCAATACCAGGCCTGCATGCTTCTTGTGCTACACACAGGCTTGGAATAACTCATAGCCAAGGCCAAGGGTTGCTCCCGGCTGATGCCAGCTAGAGAGCCTGTTGGGGGAAATTGAGCATGGCCTGAAGTGACCCCTCCCTGTCTTGTCCTGTCACTATGAAGAGTGGACTCTTACACCATCTGAGCAGAAGGGCTAGAGAAAATTCTGTGTGGCCTAGCAGCATTCAAGCCAAAGAGAAAGAGAAAGAAAATCACAAAGAGAAAAAAAAAATTTTTTTCTTTATGGTGTCTATATGAGAAGATGAATGTTATTCAGCCTATTGTGGTAATCACTTTACAGTACACACAAATCAAGCTGTCTTGCTATCTGCCTTAAACTTACACCGTGATGTATTTCAATTATTTCTCAACAAAGCTGGAAAAATAGATTTTAGAAGTAGCAATCACAAGCTACACAGAAAAACCTACTTACAGGGCTAATCTTTATCCTCCTTGCTTCTCTTGATCACTTTTCTTCCAGATTTAAATCTAAATATCCAAGATAAAATCACAAGTTATACAAAGATAAAGCAAAACTGGAAGGGTGTTGATAACTGTATTTAGTCAACAATGGTAGATAATCTTCATAACAATTTGTCTGTAGAAAGAAATCTGTATCAACCATCAATGGTACACTAGGCAACAAAAGCAATAATATGCAGGTGTCTTCTGTCTTTTTATATTACCATATTTGACATGCTGGATTTTTGTGCTCATCCTTGTCACTTCATAATCACAATATGGCTACGATAACTCTAGGAATCACATCCATAGTTGAGACAAAAGACAAAGGAGAGAATGAATGGCAACTGTACCTATCCCTTGTAGTAAGATCGAAAAGCTTTCCTAAAGTCTGCAACAGATTTTCAGATTCAGATTTTAGATTTTTTTAAAGGATGATGAAACCTCCCCCTATCTTCAAGAAGACAGCAAGAGATGAAGATACGGAAAATGGTTGTGCAGAGAGTCTTCCAACCCCATTTGATCAGAAGAGTGGGCAAAAACTCCTGGAAGCTTTTCAGCTCAGAAGTGCTCAAATTAAGAGTCGAGCAAACAGAAATGATCATCTCCAGAGCAATACCAGGCCTGCATGCTTCTTGTGCTACACACAGGCTTGGAATAACTCATAGCCAAGGCCAAGGGTTGCTCCCGGCTGATGCCAGCTAGAGAGCCTGTTGGGGGAAATTGAGCATGGCCTGAAGTGACCCCTCCCTGTCTTGTCCTGTCACTATGAAGAGTGGACTCTTACACCATCTGAGCAGAAGGGCTAGAGAAAATTCTGTGTGGCCTAGCAGCATTCAAGCCAAAGAGAAAGAGAAAGAAAATCACAAAGAGAAAAAAAAAATTTTTTTCTTTATGGTGTCTATATGAGAAGATGAATGTTATTCAGCCTATTGTGGTAATCACTTTACAGTACACACAAATCAAGCTGTCTTGCTATCTGCCTTAAACTTACACCGTGATGTATTTCAATTATTTCTCAACAAAGCTGGAAAAATAGATTTTAGAAGTAGCAATCACAAGCTACACAGAAAAACTACTTACAGGGCTAATCTTTATCCTCCTTGCTTCTCTTGATCACTTTTCTTCCAGATTTAAATCTAAATATCCAAGATAAAATCACAAGTTATACAAAGATAAAGCAAAACTGGAAGGGTGTTGATAACTGTATTTAGTCAACAATGGTAGATAATCTTCATAACAATTTGTCTGTAGAAAGAAATCTGTATCAACCATCAATGGTACACTAGGCAACAAAAGCAATAATATGACAAGTTCTAAGCTCAAGCCATATCAGAAGTAAGACAGAGGTAGAGTTACAATTTCTATATCTCCCCATTCCACCTCCACTACTCCTGAAGCTCACCCTTTGGTGGGCATACTGGTCTCAGCCTCAGCATGAAAGCACTTGGTCCATCTTTACACCAGGGGAACTACAGGCACTGTTCTCTTCAACTCTGATCTTGAAAATCTTATGAAATTTTCTAATCTGAATTATTTTTTAATGTCACGTCACCTTCATACTTAGGAAAAGTCTTGAATTAGTTTTTCCAGGCTTGTATACATGCTTCATAATATATTCCATAAATTATAAGTGAAAGAAACTTTGGCTTTTTCTGGTGGATCCGAGAATAACACTGAGATTACTAGCCCACTCTTATTTAGTTTCCTCTGATACTGAGATAAGGAACTTGAAAATTCATAGCTGACTTTTAGTTGACCAACTGGGGACCTTTTAAAGGAGCTAAACCTTTCTGTTCCTCTGAAAAGTTTAAGAATTCTGGTGCTAATAACTCTCTCAAATCCTGATATAATCTACTGCTGGATTTGGGATTTATGAACACTTAGTCAGCAGAAAATTCTACCAGGTATTAGTGTTCAAGATATTGTGTCCCTGTGTCTCCAGTAGGATCTCTTTCTAAAAGAAAACAGTATCTAGAAGAAACCTGTGTTGCCCTTTCTCAGGAGAAGAGTTTACAGAGCCAAACTGCAGTAGAGTAAGATACAAAGGTCTTCAACTAAGAATATAGCCCACTTGGTTCCTCAAAGTGTGCTCCCAAATCAGGTCGATGATGCCTCCAACTGGAAAAAAAAACATGCACAAGTTGGGGATCTTCCTTACCTCAAAAACTTTCTACTCTTTTCAAAGTTCCTTATTGTAGTGATACTTCACTGAAGTCTTCATGGGTTGGGCCCTCCTTTGTGCCTTAACTCACTGTCTTATCACAGAAAAGGGAACACTGAGCAACATCTCTACCACCTTCTAGTTTTGCTTCTTTGACACACCCTGGGACATGGAGTTTTGGACATTTCCAACTTAAGAAAGGAAAGCAAAATCACATGTTAATTTTAGTGTTATAAATCTACTAGAGAATAGGGAGCCTGGAATAGCTGTATGCTAAAAAATACTGGTCAAAACCACGATGAGACTTTTTTAAAAAAATAAGAGGTTACGCAAAGTTTTGGCTCCTCTTGTCTCCCAGTAATATGACAAGTTCTAAGCTCAAGCCATATCAGAAGTAAGACAGAGGTAGAGTTACAATTTCTATATCTCCCCATTCCACCTCCACTACTCCTGAAGCTCACCCTTTGGTGGGCATACTGGTCTCAGCCTCAGCATGAAAGCACTTGGTCCATCTTTACACCAGGGGAACTACAGGCACTGTTCTCTTCAACTCTGATCTTGAAAATCTTATGAAATTTTCTAATCTGAATTATTTTTTAATGTCACGTCACCTTCATACTTAGGAAAAGTCTTGAATTAGTTTTTCCAGGCTTGTATACATGCTTCATAATATATTCCATAAATTATAAGTGAAAGAAACTTTGGCTTTTTCTGGTGGATCCGAGAATAACACTGAGATTACTAGCCCACTCTTATTTAGTTTCCTCTGATACTGAGATAAGGAACTTGAAAATTCATAGCTGACTTTTAGTTGACCAACTGGGGACCTTTTAAAGGAGCTAAACCTTTCTGTTCCTCTGAAAAGTTTAAGAATTCTGGTGCTAATAACTCTCTCAAATCCTGATATAATCTACTGCTGGATTTGGGATTTATGAACACTTAGTCAGCAGAAAATTCTACCAGGTATTAGTGTTCAAGATATTGTGTCCCTGTGTCTCCAGTAGGATCTCTTTCTAAAAGAAAACAGTATCTAGAAGAAACCTGTGTTGCCCTTTCTCAGGAGAAGAGTTTACAGAGCCAAACTGCAGTAGAGTAAGATACAAAGGTCTTCAACTAAGAATATAGCCCACTTGGTTCCTCAAAGTGTGCTCCCAAATCAGGTCGATGATGCCTCCAACTGGAAAAAAAAACATGCACAAGTTGGGGATCTTCCTTACCTCAAAAACTTTCTACTCTTTTCAAAGTTCCTTATTGTAGTGATACTTCACTGAAGTCTTCATGGGTTGGGCCCTCCTTTGTGCCTTAACTCACTGTCTTATCACAGAAAAGGGAACACTGAGCAACATCTCTACCACCTTCTAGTTTTGCTTCTTTGACACACCCTGGGACATGGAGTTTTGGACATTTCCAACTTAAGAAAGGAAAGCAAAATCACATGTTAATTTTAGTGTTATAAATCTACTAGAGAATAGGGAGCCTGGAATAGCTGTATGCTAAAAAATACTGGTCAAAACCACGATGAGACTTTTTTAAAAAAATAAGAGGTTACGCAAAGTTTTGGCTCCTCTTGTCTCCCAGCTGCTGTCTTACAGACCCCTCTCTATTCTAAGGGCCGGAAAGCTTCTATACACAGGCTTATTTGTGGTCAACATAAAGTAGACTGTAGCCTTGTACCCTTTCCCTTCACTTTGTTAAAAATAACATTAATGGTTATTCATTCTGACAATTTGGAAAATACAGAAAAGCATAAAGGAAATTAAAATGACCCATAGATCCACCACTTTACTCGCTTTCTTAACTGTTGTTCTAAAAACAAATAGGGATTAAAAGAGCAGATAAATGCCCCCAAAGTTTTCTGATACCTGTTCATGTAGTTCATACTCAAATATTTATTTAGCCAAGGAACTGGCAGCAAAAGGAGTAAGAAAGAATTGCCTTTGAATCACAGCATCTTAAAAGACAGAATAGACAACCTAAAATCCTTATTCAAGAATCCACTCTCGGAGAGTGGAAGCCAAATTCTGTTCAATGCCTCCAGGAATGCTTTTCTAGACAGATGACTTGGCACTTTTCACTTCTGCTTGCCATGAAGTTCCACCTATATTATGTTCTTCTTACTCATAGGTCCTACAAAGTTTAACTTCCACTTGTGTTATCTTAACTATCAACCTAAATCCTCTTAGTTCAAGAGTGAACTATTTTGTACCTTCTACTCTGGATGAACTCTACTTCATTCAGACATGCTGTCCAGAACTGAATAAAGAACTGAACTCTAATTTTGCTGAATAATATGGAGGATGTCATGTCTTCTGTGATTTTGATACTTAATATTGATTAATCTCAACCTAAGAGTCAAAATTCAGTAAAAAAGATTCTCTAATTATAAGAATAATCAAATCAACCTCTTTGGCCACACCTTGCAGATACTGGTGTTGTAGTATAATCACCTGGTTACGCTACCCATTAAAAGGCATCTTAGTTCATTTTAGTGCCTTTGTATATGCTGTGATGGCTAATTTGTGAGTCAACTTGTCTAGGTCATGCTGTGCAGTTGTTTGACCCAACCGCAGTCTAGATGTTGCCACATGGTGTTTTTTTATATGCACTTAATATTTAAATCAGTATACTTTAAAGAATGCACTTACTCTCCATAATGCAAGAGGACTTCATTCAACCTTAAGAAAAAAGACTGAAGTTCTCAGAAGAGGAAGAATTTTTACCTTCAGATTGCCTTCATACTCAAAATTAAGATGTTAGCTTTTGCCAGAATTTCTATACTTCCAGCCTGCCCTGCAAATTTTGGACTCACCAACCCCATAACTTCATGGGCCAAATCTTCACAATAAGTCTCTCTCTCATCCTATTGGTCCTTTTTCTTTGGGGAACCCAAACTAACACACATAGGCACATACATATGTGTGTGTGCGTGTGTGTGTACATTCTTCCCATCTTCCCTTCTTTGCCTTCTCCATTATTCTATTTTTCTATTCCCGTGTTTGACACACTAAGTCAAAGACTCCTCACTCCACTCATCTTTCGTTGCCTAGGCAAATATTTTCCCTTTTATATAGGAATCATAATTTTCTTGACCTCCTCTCCAAGCAAATATTTTTTGCAAAATTTTTTCATTTCTATTTAATGAAGTACCTTGGTATTTGCTGCCTTATGAACTATTTTTCTTCCTTCAAAACACTAGCTAGAATCACCTTTGCAGTAAGCCTTATAACCTACACTCATATACCTTAGGTCAGTGGCACAGTCAGTAGTTCACATGAAATGCATATTGTTGTTGTATGCCTACTTTTATTCTAGATTCTTGTTGATGTACTTTTTGTTACTTTTTCCCTGTTGTGTTATTTGGGTTTCATCTGTTTGTTTTTCATTTGTAGTGAAAGCTCCTCAAGTATTTGCAACATGTCTTCTTTTTCAGTCTTAGTTACAAAATGTTCAGCATACAGGAGGTACTTAATAAATATCACTCAATATAATTATTGAAAAAGCTTGAGGAGAGATAAAGGACACTAGCTAAAACAAAATTAGCCAGAATTTCCATAAAACTAGGCTGCATTTAAATCTTATTTTTAAGGCCACTGAAAGTTTAAGGACTCCTATTTATTAACCTTTTTAAAAATCAATTTCTTGAGGGTCCATTGTTAAATTTACTCTAAATCCTCCTAGTATACACATTGCAGTTGTTTGACCCAACCGCAGTCTAGATGTTGCCACATGGTGTTTTTTTATATGCACTTAATATTTAAATCAGTATACTTTAAAGAATGCACTTACTCTCCATAATGCAAGAGGACTTCATTCAACCTTAAGAAAAAAGACTGAAGTTCTCAGAAGAGGAAGAATTTTTACCTTCAGATTGCCTTCATACTCAAAATTAAGATGTTAGCTTTTGCCAGAATTTCTATACTTCCAGCCTGCCCTGCAAATTTTGGACTCACCAACCCCATAACTTCATGGGCCAAATCTTCACAATAAGTCTCTCTCTCATCCTATTGGTCCTTTTTCTTTGGGGAACCCAAACTAACACACATAGGCACATACATATGTGTGTGTGCGTGTGTGTGTACATTCTTCCCATCTTCCCTTCTTTGCCTTCTCCATTATTCTATTTTTCTATTCCCGTGTTTGACACACTAAGTCAAAGACTCCTCACTCCACTCATCTTTCGTTGCCTAGGCAAATATTTTCCCTTTTATATAGGAATCATAATTTTCTTGACCTCCTCTCCAAGCAAATATTTTTTGCAAAATTTTTTTTTCATTTCTATTTAATGAAGTACCTTGGTATTTGCTGCCTTATGAACTATTTTTCTTCCTTCAAAACACTAGCTAGAATCACCTTTGCAGTAAGCCTTATAACCTACACTCATATACCTTAGGTCAGTGGCACAGTCAGTAGTTCACATGAAATGCATATTGTTGTTGTATGCCTACTTTTATTCTAGATTCTTGTTGATGTACTTTTTGTTACTTTTTCCCTGTTGTGTTATTTGGGTTTCATCTGTTTGTTTTTCATTTGTAGTGAAAGCTCCTCAAGTATTTGCAACATGTCTTCTTTTTCAGTCTTAGTTACAAAATGTTCAGCATACAGGAGGTACTTAATAAATATCACTCAATATAATTATTGAAAAAGCTTGAGGAGAGATAAAGGACACTAGCTAAAACAAAATTAGCCAGAATTTCCATAAAACTAGGCTGCATTTAAATCTTATTTTTAAGGCCACTGCAAGTTTAAGGACTCCTATTTATTAACCTTTTTAAAAATCAATTTCTTGAGGGTCCATTGTTAAATTTACTCTAAATCCTCCTAGTATACACATGCTAAGAAGATTATATGCAAAGATGCAGTGCTTCCGAAAGCTTAATGTTCAAAGGATTCACTTGGCAAGCTTGGTAAAATTCAAGTTCTAATTCAAAAGCTGTGAGTTGGAGCTGAACCACTGCATCTCTAACAATCTGTCAGGTGATGCTAATGGTGCTTGTCTATGCACCACACGTTGATGAACTTGGTCCAATAGAGAGAACATAGGTAGAAAGTCAGTGAAAGTGTTAGTTGCCAGTTATGTCTGACTCTGTGTGACATCATGGACTGTAGACTGTCAGGGTCCTCTGTCCATGGAATTTTCCAGGCAAGAATACTGGAGTGGGTAGCCATCCCCTTCTCCAGAGGATCCTCCCAACCAAGGGACTAAACATGGGTCTTTCACTTTGCAAACAGACTCTTTACCATCTGAACCACCAGGGAAACACAGAGCTGAGCCCAAATCACTTACAGGTAATGAGAAATTCCTAGATGTGTGGGCAAAAGTAAACAAACACATGCATATGGAAAGGAAGTTAATCAAGTGCCAATTCAGAGTAAACACTTACATCAGACACTCTTGTGCTTCAATTCATTGCTTAATGATAAGGTTGGCAAAACTACAAAGGAGACAGTGTACAACACTGACAGTCTCTGCCAAAGTCAAGAATAGGAAAAGAGTGAGACTTAGGGATCCATAATGGAGACATTTGGGTGAATGAGCCTGAGAATCTTAAATACCCAGAATTCACTGAATCCATTAAATGGCAAAAGTCCCTTCCTCTTTACTAGAGGAGAGCAGCCTTCCCTTTCCTGCAAAAGTCTTGCCTAAGGCAGGTACCTTGCAAGATGTCTATCTTCCTCAAGGTCTAACTTCATCAGTCATTGAGTCAAATGCTAAGTCTCAGTCCCTTTCCTCTTTTTAGTTACAAAATGTTCAGCATACAGGAGGTACTTAATAAATATCACTCAATATAATTATTGAAAAAGCTTGAGGAGAGATAAAGGACACTAGCTAAAACAAAATTAGCCAGAATTTCCATAAAACTAGGCTGCATTTAAATCTTATTTTTAAGGCCACTGAAAGTTTAAGGACTCCTATTTATTAACCTTTTTAAAAATCAATTTCTTGAGGGTCCATTGTTAAATTTACTCTAAATCCTCCTAGTATACACATGCTAAGAAGATTATATGCAAAGATGCAGTGCTTCCGAAAGCTTAATGTTCAAAGGATTCACTTGGCAAGCTTGGTAAAATTCAAGTTCTAATTCAAAAGCTGTGAGTTGGAGCTGAACCACTGCATCTCTAACAATCTGTCAGGTGATGCTAATGGTGCTTGTCTATGCACCACACGTTGATGAACTTGGTCCAATAGAGAGAACATAGGTAGAAAGTCAGTGAAAGTGTTAGTTGCCAGTTATGTCTGACTCTGTGTGACATCATGGACTGTAGACTGTCAGGGTCCTCTGTCCATGGAATTTTCCAGGCAAGAATACTGGAGTGGGTAGCCATCCCCTTCTCCAGAGGATCCTCCCAACCAAGGGACTAAACATGGGTCTTTCACTTTGCAAACAGACTCTTTACCATCTGAACCACCAGGGAAACACAGAGCTGAGCCCAAATCACTTACAGGTAATGAGAAATTCCTAGATGTGTGGGCAAAAGTAAACAAACACATGCATATGGAAAGGAAGTTAATCAAGTGCCAATTCAGAGTAAACACTTACATCAGACACTCTTGTGCTTCAATTCATTGCTTAATGATAAGGTTGGCAAAACTACAAAGGAGACAGTGTACAACACTGACAGTCTCTGCCAAAGTCAAGAATAGGAAAAGAGTGAGACTTAGGGATCCATAATGGAGACATTTGGGTGAATG
Source organism: Tragulus kanchil (assembly GCA_022376925.1). NCBI lineage: Eukaryota > Metazoa > Chordata > Mammalia > Artiodactyla > Tragulidae > Tragulus > Tragulus kanchil. The sequence continues at coordinate 204,014,007 of JAIOJX010000026.1, forward strand.
AGCCTGAGAATCTTAAATACCCAGAATTCACTGAATCCATTAAATGGCAAAAGTCCCTTCCTCTTTACTAGAGGAGAGCAGCCTTCCCTTTCCTGCAAAAGTCTTGCCTAAGGCAGGTACCTTGCAAGATGTCTATCTTCCTCAAGGTCTAACTTCATCAGTCATTGAGTCAAATGCTAAGTCTCAGTATAGCCCAAATGGGGAAATGAAGTCTCTACTTTGGAAGAAGATGACTTACACCAAAGTTGGCTAAACCTGGCAAAAATACAAGGGTGAGAACCAAAAGACTATATGTGAGAGTGGTTTTTAAGAGTGTAGGACTAGAAAGGTCAGAATATAAAGGGAAGTAGATTGCAAGGTTGGTTGGAAACATTTATTGACATGGGAGCACTCTCCCATGGCTCAGGGTTCGATGTTGTATCAGCCTGCTACTGCCACAGCAACCACATAATCTCAGTGACATGCCACAATAAGCATTTATTTCTCACTTTGCTGAGGTTTGGCTGATCTGGGTTTGACTGGACTTATTCCAAGTTGTGGGTTGAATCCAGATTTGCAACTCATGTCTTTCATCTTCTGTGGACCAATGGTTATTCAAGGCAAGGATTTCTCATAGCTAAAGATGGAAGATCAAAAGATGAGCCCAATTGCATATCCACATTTTAAGCCTCTGCTGCCATGATGTTCAATAGTATCTTATTGGATAAAACAGGTCATATGGCCAAGTCCAATATTCTAAGTAAATGGAAGAAAGAAAATATTTTTACTATTTGCATATGATATGATAATCTATCAGAAAACAAAGAACATATAGATAAAATATAACAATAACAAAAGATTATAGACAGGTAGCTAGATCTAAGATCAATATGCGGGCTTCCCCTGGTGGTCCAGTGGGTAAGGACACCGCCTTGCAGTGCAAGGGGCGCCGGTTCTATCCCTGGCCTGGGAGGATCCCACGTGCCATGAGCGGCTGGACTGATGTGTCCAATTGCCGAGCCAGAGCTCTGGAGCGTATGCTCCAGAGTGTAGTGTATGCTCTGCGACAACAGAGCCCACCGCGATGGGAGGCCCACATGGGCCAAAGAACAAAGATGGATGAAAATAGGCAAATGAAAGACCAATAGAAGTGGCCCGCCTGCTCCCCTCCCTCCACACCCCACCCCCCCCAAAATAAATAAATAAATAAATATTTTAAAAGAAAAAAAAAGATCAATATGCAAAGAGAGCCAAGACAGTTAAGAAACTAAAAAGAATAAGGAGGGAGTGGTCCTATACCTAGTTATTTTATATTTGTTATTTGGTAATCTCTATCTTATAAGTTGTTTGTGGTTCCTACTGACATTCATTAACAGCAGTTAGTATTCTTACATGCTTAGTGATCTTTGATTCTGAGTTCTTTTTGGCTTATCTCTATCCATGAAAAGTTTGGAACTTTAACTGAGAGTGTTTGCCTTTGGAGCAAAATTATGTTTATTTCTATAAAAGGTTTGTGGTTCCTACTGTAAGGTCAGAATATAAAGGGAAGTAGATTGCAAGGTTGGTTGGAAACATTTATTGACATGGGAGCACTCTCCCATGGCTCAGGGTTCGATGTTGTATCAGCCTGCTACTGCCACAGCAACCACATAATCTCAGTGACATGCCACAATAAGCATTTATTTCTCACTTTGCTGAGGTTTGGCTGATCTGGGTTTGACTGGACTTATTCCAAGTTGTGGGTTGAATCCAGATTTGCAACTCATGTCTTTCATCTTCTGTGGACCAATGGTTATTCAAGGCAAGGATTTCTCATAGCTAAAGATGGAAGATCAAAAGATGAGCCCAATTGCATATCCACATTTTAAGCCTCTGCTGCCATGATGTTCAATAGTATCTTATTGGATAAAACAGGTCATATGGCCAAGTCCAATATTCTAAGTAAATGGAAGAAAGAAAATATTTTTACTATTTGCATATGATATGATAATCTATCAGAAAACAAAGAACATATAGATAAAATATAACAATAACAAAAGATTATAGACAGGTAGCTAGATCTAAGATCAATATGCGGGCTTCCCCTGGTGGTCCAGTGGGTAAGGACACCGCCTTGCAGTGCAAGGGGCGCCGGTTCTATCCCTGGCCTGGGAGGATCCCACGTGCCATGAGCGGCTGGACTGATGTGTCCAATTGCCGAGCCAGAGCTCTGGAGCGTATGCTCCAGAGTGTAGTGTATGCTCTGCGACAACAGAGCCCACCGCGATGGGAGGCCCACATGGGCCAAAGAACAAAGATGGATGAAAATAGGCAAATGAAAGACCAATAGAAGTGGCCCGCCTGCTCCCCTCCCTCCACACCCCACCCCCCCCAAAATAAATAAATAAATAAATATTTTAAAAGAAAAAAAAAGATCAATATGCAAAGAGAGCCAAGACAGTTAAGAAACTAAAAAGAATAAGGAGGGAGTGGTCCTATACCTAGTTATTTTATATTTGTTATTTGGTAATCTCTATCTTATAAGTTGTTTGTGGTTCCTACTGACATTCATTAACAGCAGTTAGTATTCTTACATGCTTAGTGATCTTTGATTCTGAGTTCTTTTTGGCTTATCTCTATCCATGAAAAGTTTGGAACTTTAACTGAGAGTGTTTGCCTTTGGAGCAAAATTATGTTTATTTCTATTAGAAGCAGGAAGGTTCTGCTGGCCTTGGCCTACTTTATCCCCCTTGAAAATTTCTTGAATTAATCCTAGTCTTTGATTCAATTCCCCCACCTTGTTCTTGATCCAAGACAGTTTACCAGTTGTAGCAGTAACATAAATATATATCTTTAAGGCAAAGTTACTTTGAGATTGTTTATGATTCCATTTTTTTTTCATTTCCATGTAACAGGGTTTCTTTTCTTTTTTTTTTACTTTCTGTAAACCTACAGATTCAATTAAAATGTTTTTTTCAGGTCTCATTTTCTTTCTCCCTGGAAGGACATGTCACAGTATTTGGTCTACTACACCAACAGAAGCCAAAGCTCTGGTTATGCAATTCTGGACAGAGACCGGTAGCCTCTCAAACTACATCACTACTTATTTTCCTTTGTATAAAGGAAAATGCATCACTTGCTGCCAGTCATGCCTTGCTCCTTCCTATCACTTCAGTCATTTTAATCCCTTAGGCACAGTATTCTTAAAGAATCTTACATACCATTCAAGACAAGGAAGTATGAGAGATTGCCAGTCGATGATTTTCTAAATATTTTCCTGAAATTACAGCTCTTTCCCTAGGGTTTTCCTTCTAAAAGGGATATACGTATGGCCAATCTGGGATTATGCATATTTGTAAACAACTAAACTTAAAAAAATTAAAAAGGATAAAAAAAATAAATCAGACAGAAAGAAAAACAAATGAGCCTAGTTATCATAGCTTGTGACTTGATCTAATTAAACTATATCACAAGGTAAGAATACAGAGAAACCTGACTACAGTGATAAACCTGACTACAGTGATAACATGAAGCAGTTTAGAATTTAGTTAGCAAATTCTAAAATAGTTTACCATTCTGTTTCCACTTTGCAATTCTGGCCAATGGCCAGACATAAAAATGAAAGTCATTTTGCTATTTAAGTACAGTATAGCTCATATCAACTTTAAATCCCATATTGAATGACTCCATTAGACTACCATAATTCTCCTGCTTCACTCTATTTCCAAAACATAAAATAATTGTCTACTTCTCTTACATCTAACCCACAATTAATAAAGCCTTAGAATTTGTAGTGGGGAAAACACAGTTTACTGTAATACCTTTTGTTTCCCTTCACATGCAAACTAAATTGTGCATTTAAAATCTTGGCTCTGTTTAGGATGCTAAAGGCACTTTAGCTACAATCCAACATTTTCCTTTCCTCTGTTGCCAGTTGGAAGAATATTTTCCAAGCTTTTATGCATTCAGCTATCAGTGACTCCCTTATAGAGGTCCAGTTATATTTTGCTAATAGCTTTAATTTTAAACAAAAACAGTGAATATGATGATTAGATCAAAATGTTTCATACTTTATAATCTCCCCCAGAATGTCTATACTACTTCAATAGCTTTGAATTAATTTAAACATATTCATAATTTTACTTCTTAATATATTTGTTTTTCTTAAAAAGATGAGGTAATTAGTACATGCCTAGAAAAAACACTCTGTTCCAAACATAGATAATTCCAACCAATACTTCAGTATTAAAGAAAACTAGAAAACGGGACAAAATGGTTTTAGAGATAAGTTTAAAGGAATGGGAAGTGTACCAAAACAGTAAAGAATTATTGGTGGGACAAAGACAGCCTCTTTAACAAGTGGTGCTGGGAGAATTGGACAGCTACATGCAAAAAAATGAAATTGGAACATTCCCTGACGCCATACACTAAGATCAACTCAAAATGGATTAAAGACCTCAATGTAAGACCAGAAACTATCAAACTCTTAGAGGAGAATATAGGCAAAACCCTCAAGGACATCAATCAAAGCAAGATCTTCTTTGACCCACCAACTAAAATAGCAGAACTGAAAAGAAAAATGAACATATGGGACCTTATGAAACTTAAAAACTTTTGTACAGCAAAAGAAATTACAAAAAAGTTCAACAGACACCCCACAGAGTGGGAGAAAATCATAGCAAATGAAACAACAGACAAAGAATTAATCTCCAAAATCTACAAGCAACTCAGACAACTCAGCACAGGGAAAATGAGCAGCCCAATCAAAAAATGGGAAAAAGATCTAAAGAGACGCCTCTCCAAAGAGGACATACAAATGGTCCAAAAGCACATGAAACGATGCTCAACCTCGCTTATTATTAGATAAATGCAAATTAAAACCACAATGAGATACCACCTCACACCTGTCAGAATGGCCATCATCAACAAATCGACAGACAACAAATGCTGGAGAGGGTGTGGAGAAAAGGGAACCCTCTTGCATTGCTGGTGGGAATGTAAATTAATACAACCTCTATGGAAGACAATATGGAGATTCCTTAAAAAACTAAAAATAGAAGCACCCTATGACCCAGCAATCCCACTATTAGGCCTATATCCTGATGAAATCAAAACTGAAAGAGGCACCTATACCCCAATGTTCATTGCAGCTCTCTATACAATAGCCAGAACATGGAAGCAACCTAGATGTCCATCGACAAATGAATGGATCCAGAAGCTCTGGTACATATATACAATGGAATACTACTCAGCTGTTAAAAGAAATGCAGAAGACTCAGTCCTAATGAGGTGGCTGGCTCTAGAACCTATCCTAAAAAGTGAAGTAAGTCAAAAAGAGAAAGACAAGTATAGTATACTAACTCATATATATGGGATCTAGTAAGATGGTCATGATAACACACGCAGTGAACTCATGAAAAAACAGAGAATAGACATAAAGACATTGTGGAGACCGAACAATGGGAGGGAGTAACATGGGAACCTATACTGTCATGTGTAGAAAAGATAGCTATTGTCATTTTGCTAGGGGAATAGGAGTACCTACAACCACTTGGAGCAATGGTCTGGAGGGATGGGGGGGGAACCTGGGTGGGGGGAGGGTCAAGGGATATGCATCTGATTGATCTGGGAACATACATGTACAAAAATAAATGAATAAATAAATAAATAAATAAATAATAAAAAAAAAGGAGAAAAAAAAAAAAAAGAATTATTGGGACAGAATGTGGGAGAGTATAGCAACCTTAAAAAGTAAGACTGGTATTTTGAGACCTTTTTTTCCACTCTAGAAACATTTCCTCATTCTGGATGGGGCAGCTGTGAGACACAGGTATGCTTTTAGCAAACCCAGAGATCCGTTTTTGGAGTCAGGTCTTATTAAACGGATGGGGCCTTGATGATTCTTTTTGCTTTGGTGTGGCTTTACTGTAAGATGAACTGCAAGGAAAGAGACAGTCACAATGTCTGAAATATAGCTTTAAATTGTGAAATTCTTGAAATAATACTGGATGAATTTTAGATTGCCAGCACTATCCAGGCACATGGCAAAAGCAAATATAAATTCTCTCTGGAGAAAGGTAACACCACACTAAGCCTCAAATTATTCCCAGTACAATATTGGGAATTGTATTGCAAAATCAATTTCTAGCAAACAATGAAAAGCAACTCATCACACTAGGAGAAAATAGCACATTCAAGGAAACCAGTAAAAATAAAAGCAAGAAACAGATCCAGAAGGTCTCCAGATACTGATGCTATATGATGATATAGGATACAAACTGTAATATAACTACGTGTTCTATGTTCAAACAGATAAGGGACAAGATTGAGAACTGGAACTATAAGCTAAAAGATAGATGTAAATGGAAAATTTGGAATTTAAATAAAACATACTAAGATTAGAGAATTAATGTACAAGTATAACAGCAGATTGGACCAGGATAAAGGCATATTTTTATACCTTGGATAAATTTATACCTAGATGCATAATAGCAAACTCGATGAATCTTTTCCCCTTCAGAAAAAAGGAAAGAAATAAGACAGACTCTCTTCATTGGAGAAGCAGAGAACCACATTTTCAATAGACAATAAAAGCAAGAAAGTGGAATAACTATGGAGTTGAGAATAAAAACTGTTTAACCTGGAATTCTATATCCAATAAAAATATATGTATTTCAAGAATGAAAGAGAACTAAATATTTTTTTCAGATTAACAGAAATTGAGAGAAGTCCTTTTCTGAGGACCTGTACTAAAGGGTAATTATCATGGCTTCACTGGTGGTCCAGTGGGTAAACAGTGTGCCTTGCAGTGTAAGGGGTACCGATTAGATCCCTGGTCAGGGAAGATCCCATGTGCCGCAGAGCACCTGGACCAGTGTGTCCAGTTACGAGCCAGCGCTCTGGAGCACATGTGTCCAGAGCCAGTGCTCTGCAATGAGAGAGAGGCGTGCACCCAGAGCTGGTGCTCTGCAAGGAGAGAGGCCACTGCAGTGGGAGGCCCACACAGGCCAAAGAATAAAAGATAGATGAAAATAAACAAATAAAAATAAAATAAAAAAGGCATGATGAGGGGGAAGGTAATTAGCAGGCAGAAGATAAGTAAGTTCAAATGGAAGTTTAGGATGCAGAATGGAATACAGAGCAATTGAAAGGGCAAATATGTGTACAAATCTAAATAAATATTGACTGTATGTAAAATGATAATAATGTGTAATTAAAACAGTTATTGGAGCAAGGACACATGAAGGTAATGAATTAGAATATGAATGACAAAAAGGAACGTGCACATCAGATATTGATTCATGAGTTTAGTTCTGTAGAGAATGGCAGAGTGATGTGTACTGGGATAACTGAATATCAATTACAAAAATGGAAGATATCCTCTACCTCATACACCAAGATAAATTCCAGGTAGATTTTACATCTAAATGTGAAAAGTAAATATGACAAAAATTCTAGAAGATACTTTAAGAGAATATTTTTCTAACCTTAAGTACAGAAAAATCTATTCTAATGGCAAAAAACTGCACTAATCATAAAGGAAAAGATTGATAAAAATATTAAGACCAAAAGCTTTTCTTTATCCAAAATTACTCTTAAGAGATTAGAGAGGCAAGTCACACACTGGGAGACAATGTATGTAGCACATGCACATGACAGAGGGCTCCAAACCAAATCTATAAGAAGATGCCAACAGACCAATAAGAAAAAGGCATCTCAATAGAGAAATAGACAAGAGATTTGAATTAAAATGAAAAATGAAAGTCACTCAGTCATGTCCATCAGACTCCTCTGTCCATGGAATTCTCTAGGAATTCTCCGTGGAATTCCCTTCTCCAGGGTATCTTCCCAACCTTGGGATCGAACCCAGGTCTCCTGCATTGTAGGCAGGTTCATTATCGCCTGAGCCACCAGGAAAGCCCAGAGATTTGAATCGGCCCGTCCAAGAAAAGAAAATCCAAAGTGGTTGATAAACATGAAAAAGTGCACAATTGTATTAATAATCAGGAAATTGAAGATAAGACAAAATGAGAGGGAGTTCACTGGTGGCCTACTGGCTAGGAATTCAGGATTTCACTGCCATGGCCCAGGTTCAAACCCTGGCCAGAGAACTGAGATTCCCACAAGCCAAAAATAAATAAATAAGCAAAAATAATAATTAAAAAATGAGAGACTACTATATACCAGCAAGAATTGCTGAAAAGGAAATGACCAGTAGTCACAAGTGTTGGTGAGGAGGTAAAACAAATGAAATCCTCATAACCTAATGACAGAAGTACAAATTGGTATAACCCCTTGGAAAATTGTTTGATATTAATCACTAAAGTTGAACTTACACATAATTTGACTCAGCAATTCTATTCCTATGTATACATGCAATAGAAATCAGTGCATCTACCCCAGGAGATTTGCACAGGATGCTACAGTAGCATTGTTTCTAATAACTCCAAACTAAAATAACCCCAAAGCCCATCAAATTCTAGTACATCCATGCAATTATGAATTATATGAAAAAAACTGTACTACATAATGTATTGAGAAGATACTTTAAGAGAATATTTTTCTAACCTTAAGTACAGAAAAATCTATTCTAATGGCAAAACTGCACTAATCATAAAGGAAAAGATTGATAAAAATATTAAGACCAAAAGCTTTTCTTTATCCAAAATTACTCTTAAGAGATTAGAGAGGCAAGTCACACACTGGGAGACAATGTATGTAGCACATGCACATGACAGAGGGCTCCAAACCAAATCTATAAGAAGATGCCAACAGACCAATAAGAAAAAGGCATCTCAATAGAGAAATAGACAAGAGATTTGAATTAAAATGAAAAATGAAAGTCACTCAGTCATGTCCATCAGACTCCTCTGTCCATGGAATTCTCTAGGAATTCTCCGGGGAAATTTCCCCTTCTCCAGGGTATCTTCCCAACCTTGGGATCGAACCCAGGTCTCCTGCATTGTAGGCAGGTTCATTATCGCCTGAGCCACCAGGAAAGCCCAGAGATTTGAATCGCCCGTCCAAGAAAAGAAAATCCAAAGTGGTTGATAAACATGAAAAAGTGCACAATTGTATTAATAATCAGGAAATTGAAGATAAGACAAAATGAGAGGGAGTTCACTGGTGGCCTACTGGCTAGGAATTCAGGATTTCACTGCCATGGCCCAGGTTCAAACCCTGGCCAGAGAACTGAGATTCCCACAAGCCAAAAATAAATAAATAAGCAAAAATAATAATTAAAAAATGAGAGACTACTATATACCAGCAAGAATTGCTGAAAAGGAAATGACCAGTAGTCACAAGTGTTGGTGAGGAGGTAAAACAAATGAAATCCTCATAACCTAATGACAGAAGTACAAATTGGTATAACCCCTTGGAAAATTGTTTGATATTAATCACTAAAGTTGAACTTACACATAATTTGACTCAGCAATTCTATTCCTATGTATACATGCAATAGAAATCAGTGCATCTACCCCAGGAGATTTGCACAGGATGCTACAGTAGCATTGTTTCTAATAACTCCAAACTAAAATAACCCCAAAGCCCATCAAATTCTAGTACATCCATGCAATTATGAATTATATGAATATACAACTTCAAATAACACTGAATTAATCCTGCCAACATAATGTGGAATGAAATACTCCAGACTAAAAAAAATGCATATTCTATGATTCCATTTACATAAATACCAAAAACTTGGCACTAAACTATAGTATTAAAGGGTCATATGTGTGTGGTATAACTATATATAAGATATGTATAAAACGATTATGATAAATTTATAATATGGAAATTTGGGAGAGGAGAAAGTAAGGAATAGTGAGAAAATGAGTACTTCTTTGTTCTGGCAGCTTTCTGCTTCTGCATAGATCATGATTACAGTATGTTCATGCTGTAATAGATCATAGAATTTAACGTCTTTCTTTCATGTTTCTTTTCTGTATATGTTTATATTTGATAATAAAAAGGTAAAAACTAAACTAATCTAAAATAAGATAAATTTTAGCTTGAAGGTCAAATTTTTGTTATCTTTGTTTTTTCCTTTTGACGGTGGCGGGGCGGGGGTAGGGGGCTTGGGAAGGGGTGGGGAGGCGGTGGGGGGGTGGGCCACTTCTGTTGGTGTTTCATTTATCCGTTTTCATCCATCTTTGTTCTTTGGCCCATGTGGGCCTCCCATCGCAGCAGCCTCTGTTGTCGCAGAGCGCCGGCTCTGGGCGCATGCGCTCCAGAGCTCCGGCTCGGTAATTGGACACATCAGTCCAGCTGCTCCGCGGCACGTGGGATCTTCCCAGGCCAGGGATGGAACAGTTTGTATGTGTGACTATAATAAAAGTGCAAATGTTTGTTGTTTTGGTTTGATTTGGGTTGGTTTATTTTTTAGCAGTTCATTAAGAGACTGAGTAGCAGAAATTGTTTTTTGGAAGGAGGCTATTTTTCTCTTCCTTTCCTTTTATACTTAGAGAATACATACTGAAGACAAATCAAAACTACTCTAAAGGATGAACTGCCATACAAAAGCAACGGAAATTAAGTATAAGAATTTATTAACCTCTTCCTTTTCCTTTGTTGAGTCTTCCTTTATTTGAACACATTGCTTTTGAGTTTATACCTTCTGTCTTTAGTTTTCCCCTTTTCTCTTAGGAATTTTCTCAAATTACAAGTACCTCCAAACAGTCTTAATTCAAATATGTTTAATTATAAATTGAAATGCATGTTTTCTCACTTTATATTATTTAAAATGTCCTAAAAATGATGACCTCACTGCTCTTCTGAAGTTCAAAATAGCTACGGATCTACTGTGGATTTGTGCCAAGCATCACTCTTGTCCATGGTCCTCGAGAGCACTGATGAGACTATGATCATCAGAACCACTTGACGATGAGACTGACACTTTCTTGTGTGTCTTTTGCCCATTTCACTTGTGCTCAGACATAGAACCCTTTTCAATGACTTGGAGATGGAACCAGCCTGCTCTATTGATATGGCAGTTCTCTGCATGCTCCTTCAGGATAATTTGATCATGTTATGAATAAAACTTCTGCTCAAGTCAATAGGAATTCTATGAAAGTACATTTTAAGGAATTCAACACCTATCAATAATGTTTGTAGTTAGCACCCAACCTTCCACAATAACCAGGCAATCCCTAAATCCTGTTAATTGTTCTCCCTGAAAGAACTCACACCACCATCATTTCTTCTTCAAAACACTGCAAACACTTTCTTCCTGGTCTCCCTGCCTCTAATCTAGATTTGGAGGTGGTTGTGCTAAAAGGTAATGATACCTTTTCACTCATCATTTGTGAAAGTTTCTTCCTCTTTAAGTTTCATAGTGTTCTCTAAATAAAGTTGAAATGTACTAGCAGTTTCAAAGACGCTTCTTCATCAAGCTTATGATGTGAAGGTGCTCTGCTCATGCCCCAGCATCGTGGATTACTCAAGAGTTGTGTCATGCTCTCTCCTCTCTCTGTGCCTCTAAACTGTTTCTCCACAGAGAACCTACTTTTCTACCTTCCTTTCTCCTCTGAGAGCAACACATGATTAAAATGTCTATATCCTTCTTGACCTTTTCATCTCAGTTTACACAGCATGTTTTTAGTCTCTCTGAATAACCAACCCTGAATTACCTGCCACCCACCAGGTATTGGCATAAGACTATACTTATCACCATAGCGTTCTTATCACTTTAAATTAGCTACTCACTTCCTTTTCTGTCGAATCTATAAATTAATAAGCCCCTAGATATCAGGGGTTATTTTAGCAATATGACAAATACCAATGAAGTTGATATTAATTTGAGTAACACATTCAGAGGCTCAACATTAAAGGCAAATGTCCACATGAAAAACATTGTTCATCCAAAAGAAGTATGGCCCTTTAATTTTCTAATGGTTTAAAAATGGTTTGCTGTAGAGTATTATTAATAAAAATAGGTGTGCTAAGAAAATACATATGTAATTCCTAAATCGTGGAATTTACAAAGAACTGAAATAGATGTATCTATACTGTTACGTAGCTTAAGCCTTTTCTTTTCTCAAGTAAAATAATACATATACACGAATGTGTTTATAGATCTTGTTTAGAAAATGTATTTCAATTGTGTATTTCACTTTTCTGTCTTTCTCAAGAAAATCCCAAGTCAAATTTGGCAATATGAGCAACATAAAGGCAAAGTAAGCAATATACACATTCTTTCTAAATTGAAACTGTTTTAAAGCACAAAACAAGTGATTTGTTTCACTCTGTGCCAGAGTTGGCTATGCTGACAAGACCACAGCTTTATGCTTTTTCTGCACAGAAAATCTCATGGTATTATGGGTAACCTACAAGTTAAAAACACAGAGAAAATTTTAAAGCCCTTTTTAAATTTTCTACCTCAACACATTACTTGAAAAGACTATTTGAAAAGATTCTCATTTTATTTAATTAAAATATGGTTTTTTTTATTTCAACAAACTTTATTGAAAACATTCTAAAGTTAGGTGTAAAAAGTTACACCTAATATGAATCTAGTCTTTGAGGAACCTCTGGAGACAAAATAATTGTTACAGTGTAAAGTGGTAAGTCCATTGATCGTAAGTAATATTGGAATATTTGTGAAATAAAGCAGAAGCAGTAAGGGTAAGTATGGGTGATATTTTAGATATTTCCCTGGAGAGAAGAGCAACTAGTCAACTCTTAAAGTTTTAACAAGCATCATTCTGACCAAGAGAAGGAAAAGGTCACAAAAAACTGAGTAGAAGGAAAGCCAGGACCCACCAGGTATAAAGCATTATCACCATAGCGTTCTTATCACTTTAAATTAGCTACTCACTTCCTTTTCTGTCGAATCTATAAATTAATAAGCCCCTAGATATCAGGGGTTATTTTAGCAATATGACAAATACCAATGAAGTTGATATTAATTTGAGTAACACATTCAGAGGCTCAACATTAAAGGCAAATGTCCACATGAAAAACATTGTTCATCCAAAAGAAGTATGGCCCTTTAATTTTCTAATGGTTTAAAAATGGTTTGCTGTAGAGTATTATTAATAAAAATAGGTGTGCTAAGAAAATACATATGTAATTCCTAAATCGTGGAATTTACAAAGAACTGAAATAGATGTATCTATACTGTTACGTAGCTTAAGCCTTTTCTTTTCTCAAGTAAAATAATACATATACACGAATGTGTTTATAGATCTTGTTTAGAAAATGTATTTCAATTGTGTATTTCACTTTTCTGTCTTTCTCAAGAAAATCCCAAGTCAAATTTGGCAATATGAGCAACATAAAGGCAAAGTAAGCAATATACACATTCTTTCTAAATTGAAACTGTTTTAAAGCACAAAACAAGTGATTTGTTTCACTCTGTGCCAGAGTTGGCTATGCTGACAAGACCACAGCTTTATGCTTTTTCTGCACAGAAAATCTCATGGTATTATGGGTAACCTACAAGTTAAAAACACAGAGAAAATTTTAAAGCCCTTTTTAAATTTTCTACCTCAACACATTACTTGAAAAGACTATTTGAAAAGATTCTCATTTTATTTAATTAAAATATGGTTTTTTTTATTTCAACAAACTTTATTGAAAACATTCTAAAGTTAGGTGTAAAAAGTTACACCTAATATGAATCTAGTCTTTGAGGAACCTCTGGAGACAAAATAATTGTTACAGTGTAAAGTGGTAAGTCCATTGATCGTAAGTAATATTGGAATATTTGTGAAATAAAGCAGAAGCAGTAAGGGTAAGTATGGGTGATATTTTAGATATTTCCCTGGAGAGAAGAGCAACTAGTCAACTCTTAAAGTTTTAACAAGCATCATTCTGACCAAGAGAAGGAAAAGGTCACAAAAAACTGAGTAGAAGGAAAGGCAGGAATGAAGGATTTGGAAAATTAAGAAACAATTCAAAACTGCACAGTTTCAATTTATCCACATCCTCTCAACACTGTTTCTTTTGTGGAATTGTTGTTTGGTAATAGCCATTCTAGTGGGTGTGAGGCGATATCTTGTTATCCTTGTAACATTTTTTTTATATATATTCTTTGGCTCTTGTATATTTTTTCTCCCAATTTTGTTGAGATATAGCTGATATACAGCACTGTGTAAGCTTAAGACACACAGCATAATGATTTGACTTACATGCGTCATGAAATAATTATCATAATCAGTTTAGTAAACATTCATCATTTCCTAGATACAGTATTAAAGAAATAGAGAAAGTATGTTTTCCTTGTGATGAAAACTCAGGATTTATTCTTGCTACAACTTTCATACATAAGGTACAGCAATGTTTATTATATTTATCATGTTGCACTAGTAATTAGTAGTAATTATTTATCTTACAACTGAAAGTTTATGTCTCTTGACTACCTCCCTGCAGTTCCCTCTTTCCCCCACCCCTTACCTCTAGCTACCACAAATCTGATTTTTTTTTTCCTCAGGAGCTTTTGTTGTTGCTGTTGTTTGTTTGTTTTTGAAGTATAATTGACCTAGAACACTATGTTAGTTCCTGGTACACAACATAATAGTTCCGTATTTTTAGTTCAAAATGTATTAATAATCCAACATTTCAAAATAATCACCATAAGTCTAATAACCATCTGCACCATACAAAGATATTATAATTACTGACTATAGTCCTTACTCTATATATTTCATACCTGTGGCTCACTCATTTATTTTTTTTTATTGAAAACATTCTAAAGTTAGGTGTAAAAAGTTACACCTAATATGAATCTAGTCTTTGAGGAACCTCTGGAGACAAAATAATTGTTACAGTGTAAAGTGGTAAGTCCATTGATCGTAAGTAATATTGGAATATTTGTGAAATAAAGCAGAAGCAGTAAGGGTAAGTATGGGTGATATTTTAGATATTTCCCTGGAGAGAAGAGCAACTAGTCAACTCTTAAAGTTTTAACAAGCATCATTCTGACCAAGAGAAGGAAAAGGTCACAAAAAACTGAGTAGAAGGAAAGGCAGGAATGAAGGATTTGGAAAATTAAGAAACAATTCAAAACTGCACAGTTTCAATTTATCCACATCCTCTCAACACTGTTTCTTTTGTGGAATTGTTGTTTGGTAATAGCCATTCTAGTGGGTGTGAGGCGATATCTTGTTATCCTTGTAACATTTTTTTTATATATATTCTTTGGCTCTTGTATATTTTTTCTCCCAATTTTGTTGAGATATAGCTGATATACAGCACTGTGTAAGCTTAAGACACACAGCATAATGATTTGACTTACATGCGTCATGAAATAATTATCATAATCAGTTTAGTAAACATTCATCATTTCCTAGATACAGTATTAAAGAAATAGAGAAAGTATGTTTTCCTTGTGATGAAAACTCAGGATTTATTCTTGCTACAACTTTCATACATAAGGTACAGCAATGTTTATTATATTTATCATGTTGCACTAGTAATTAGTAGTAATTATTTATCTTACAACTGAAAGTTTATGTCTTTTGACTACCTCCCTGCAGTTCCCTCTTTCCCCCACCCCTTACCTCTAGCTACCACAAATCTGATTTTTTTTTTCCTCAGGAGCTTTTGTTGTTGCTGTTGTTTGTTTGTTTTTGAAGTATAATTGACCTAGAACACTATGTTAGTTCCTGGTACACAACATAATAGTTCCGTATTTTTAGTTCAAAATGTATTAATAATCCAACATTTCAAAATAATCACCATAAGTCTAATAACCATCTGCACCATACAAAGATATTATAATTACTGACTATAGTCCTTACTCTATATATTTCATACCTGTGGCTCACTCATTTATTTTGCAATGGGAAGTTTGTACCTCCTAGTCTCCCTTACTTATTTCTCTGTTTCCCCCAACCCAATCTCCTCTGGCAACCACCTGTTCATTCTCTGTATCTGTGACTGTTACTGCCTAGTTATGTTGGTTTGTTTTGTATTTTAGATTCCATATGTACGTGAGTCAGAGCATGTGTCTCTCTCTGACTTAAATCATTTAAGTCAGACAACATCCATGTTGTTGCAAATTGCAAGATGTCGTTCTCTTTTATGGATAATTTTCATTGGTATTTATATATACACAAACATAAGGCTTCCCTGGTGGCTCAGTGGTAAAGAATCTGCCTGCAGTGCAGAGGACCCAGATTCAATATACTGGGTCTGGAAGATCCCCTGGAGGAGAGCATGGCAACATGCTCCAGTACTTTTGCCTGGAGAACACCACGGACAGAGACTTTCAGTCTACAGTCCATGGGGTCACACAGAGTCAAACACGACTGAAATGACTAAACAGCAGCATGCATGCACACACATATATGTATATACATATACTTATGAAACTGTGTATGTTGTGTGTATGTAACACACATGCACACACACACATCTTCTTTATGCACATGTACCCCATTGTTCATTGCAGCGCTGTTTACAATAGCTAGAACATGGAAACGACCTAGATGCCCATCGACAGGTGAATGAACAAATAAGCTGTGGTACATATATACAATGAAATATTACTCAGCTGTAAAAAGAAATGCACCTGAGTCAGTTCTAACAAGATGGATGAATCTAGAACCTTTTATACAGAGTGAATTATGTCAGAAAGAGTATGATAAATATTGTATACTGACACATATATATGGAATCTAGAAAGATGGTACTGATAAATGTATACGCAGACCATTCATCTATTGATGGGCACTTCGGTTGTTTCCATACCTTAACTGTTGTAAATAATCTTGTGGTGAACATAAGGGTTCACATATCAGTTCTAATTAGTGTTTTCAGCTTCTTCAGAGAATATCCAAGAGTACAATTTTTGGGTACTTATAGTAATTCTAGTTTCAATTTTTTTGAGAGATTCCATACTGTTTTTCATAATGGCTTCACAAATTGTTGTTGCTGTTCAGTTGTTAAACCCTATACACTCTTTGCAATTCCATGGATGGCAGCACACCAGACTTTCCTGTCCTTCACTATCTCCTGGAGCTTGCTCAAATCCATGCCAAGTCAGTGATGTTATCCAACCATCTCATTCACCAAATTACACTCCAACCAATGAGAGTTCTCTTCAGATCCTCACCAACTCTTATTTGTTGTCTTTTTGATAGCAGTCATCCTGACAAGTGTAAGGTGATATGTCATTATGGTTTTATCTGCATTTCTCTAATGACTACTGTTGTTGAACATCTTTTCATCTGCCAGCTGACCATCTGTATATCTTTGGAGAAATGCCTGTCCTAGGCCTCTACCTATTTTTAATTGCATTGTTTGCTTTTTAATGCATGGACAACCCCAGAGTGCAATCCAGTACTTTTGCCTGGAGAACACCACGGACAGAGACTTTCAGTCTACAGTCCATGGGGTCACACAGAGTCAAACACGACTGAAATGACTAAACAGCAGCATGCATGCACACACATATATGTATATACATATACTTATGAAACTGTGTATGTTGTGTGTATGTAACACACATGCACACACACACATCTTCTTTATGCACATGTACCCCATTGTTCATTGCAGCGCTGTTTACAATAGCTAGAACATGGAAACGACCTAGATGCCCATCGACAGGTGAATGAACAAATAAGCTGTGGTACATATATACAATGAAATATTACTCAGCTGTAAAAAGAAATGCACCTGAGTCAGTTCTAACAAGATGGATGAATCTAGAACCTTTTATACAGAGTGAATTATGTCAGAAAGAGTATGATAAATATTGTATACTGACACATATATATGGAATCTAGAAAGATGGTACTGATAAATGTATACGCAGACCATTCATCTATTGATGGGCACTTCGGTTGTTTCCATACCTTAACTGTTGTAAATAATCTTGTGGTGAACATAAGGGTTCACATATCAGTTCTAATTAGTGTTTTCAGCTTCTTCAGAGAATATCCAAGAGTACAATTTTTGGGTACTTATAGTAATTCTAGTTTCAATTTTTTTGAGAGATTCCATACTGTTTTTCATAATGGCTTCACAAATTGTTGTTGCTGTTCAGTTGTTAAACCCTATACACTCTTTGCAATTCCATGGATGGCAGCACACCAGACTTTCCTGTCCTTCACTATCTCCTGGAGCTTGCTCAAATCCATGCCAAGTCAGTGATGTTATCCAACCATCTCATTCACCAAATTACACTCCAACCAATGAGAGTTCTCTTCAGATCCTCACCAACTCTTATTTGTTGTCTTTTTGATAGCAGTCATCCTGACAAGTGTAAGGTGATATGTCATTATGGTTTTATCTGCATTTCTCTAATGACTACTGTTGTTGAACATCTTTTCATCTGCCAGCTGACCATCTGTATATCTTTGGAGAAATGCCTGTCCTAGGCCTCTACCTATTTTTTAATTGCATTGTTTGCTTTTTAATGTAAAGCTATGTGAATTCTTTATATATTTTGGGTATTAACTCCCTGTCAACTGTATCTTTTATAAATATCTTCTCTCATTCAGTAGGTGACATTTTTGTTGGTTGATAGTCTCCACTTTAAAAGTAAAGTGGGTTTTAAATTTTGCATCCACAAAAATTAAACAAAATTTAATAGTTTGTGTTAAGAAAATTGGTTTAATAAATCTAGATTCTCTCTTTAAGTAATGTTAGGGTTAGATCTTTCTACCAAAATCCAACCAGAGTAACCACTAACTGTGTCTTTTCATGTTCAGTGTAGGAGTTGACAGACATCAGTTTTTTAAGTGGATAATGATATAATGCATAACTAGCATTGAAGAATTTCATATGTTGAATTGTTATATTAAAAAGGGAAATGAAATGTAATGTGGTAATATGTACACATACATTTTAGATTCTGAACATTAGAAAATGCCTGTATGTGAATCTAAGAAATAGAATCCACCATTAAAAACATAACAAAGGCAAAATTTATAGTTATTTTCCCGTTTTTACATGTATATAGTTGGCCAAAGTCATCTCATTATAAGAAGACATGACTTGGGCTTCCCTGATGGTCCAGTGGGTAAGGGCACCACCTTGCAGTGCAAGGGGCGCCAGTTTGATCCCTGGCCTGGGAAGATCCCATGTGCCGCGGAGCAGCTGGACCCATGTGTCCAACTACCGAGCCGGTGCTGTGCGACAACAGAGGCCACCGCGATGGGAGGCCCACACAGGCCAAAGAACAAAGACAGATGAAAATGGACAAATGAAAGACCAATAGAAGTGGCCCACCTGCTCCCCTCCCTCCCCACCCCACCCCCACCAAAATAAATAAATAAATCTTAAAAAAAAAAAAAAAACATGACTCACAATTCATGTAAAAATTGTGGAACCTCACACCTTTTAGTGATTCTGAGCTGCATTTATTGCTAAGGTTACTGTGGTAACCAGTCTTGCTTTTTCCAGGATTGCAAATGTTTTTATACTCAAAAATCATATTATTTGCATAAATATAAATAAATTACATTTATCATGTAATTTAGATAAAGAGTGCTTAGGTCAAAATCAAAAGAAAAGACTGGATTGTTGCCCTTTAAGCAACATGTCTTTGAAAAACCCCAAGTGTTTATAGAATAGCCCTCAAGATGCTGTCCTGGCATTGACTCCATTGCTCTTTTCTCATGAGTCTTCCACGTTGTTTTTCCATTTTCAAACCTTCCCATTTAGGCCTCCTGTGTCAAAAAAAAAAGTGGATTCTGTGTAGTTACTCCAACTGCTAAGAAATGAGGGATAAATGTAATAAACATAAAACATTAGGAAAGGTAATCTGCTACAACAAAAGGCCAAATTTTAAAATGATTCCAACATTACCAGACTATCCCAGGCCATAGAAAAAGATGGAAATCTCTCCAATTCATTTTATAAAACAGCATAAATTTATTGCCAAACCTGATAAAATATGTCTTCCCTGTACTATCATAAGTGAAGAAAATGGCTCTAGTCATTGCTCTGTGAGAAAAGGGTTTAAAAAAATACATTTTAGATTCTGAACATGGCCTGTATGTGAATCTAAGAAATAGAATCCACCATTAAAAACATAACAAAGGCAAAATTTATAGTTATTTTCCGTTTTACATGTATATAGTTGGCCAAAGTCATCTCATTATAAGAAGACATGACTTGGGCTTCCTGATGGTCCAGTGGGTAAGGGCACCACCTTGCAGTGCAAGGGGCGCCAGTTTGATCCCTGGCCTGGGAAGATCCCATGTGCCGCGGAGCAGCTGGACCCATGTGTCCAACTACCGAGCCGGTGCTGTGCGACAACAGAGGCCACCGCGATGGGAGGCCCACACAGGCCAAAGAACAAAGACAGATGAAAATGGACAAATGAAAGACCAATAGAAGTGGCCCACCTGCTCCCCTCCCTCCCCAACCCGACCCCCACCAAAATAAATAAATAAATCTTAAAAAAAAAAAAAAAACATGACTCACAATTCATGTAAAAATTGTGGAACCTCACACCTTTTAGTGATTCTGAGCTGCATTTATTGCTAAGGTTACTGTGGTAACCAGTCTTGCTTTTTCCAGGATTGCAAATGTTTTTATACTCAAAAATCATATTATTTGCATAAATATAAATAAATTACATTTATCATGTAATTTAGATAAAGAGTGCTTAGGTCAAAATCAAAAGAAAAGACTGGATTGTTGCCCTTTAAGCAACATGTCTTTGAAAAACCCCAAGTGTTTATAGAATAGCCCTCAAGATGCTGTCCTGGCATTGACTCCATTGCTCTTTTCTCATGAGTCTTCCACGTTGTTTTTCCATTTTCAAACCTTCCCATTTAGGCCTCCTGTGTCAAAAAAAAAAGTGGATTCTGTGTAGTTACTCCAACTGCTAAGAAATGAGGGATAAATGTAATAAACATAAAACATTAGGAAAGGTAATCTGCTACAACAAAAGGCCAAATTTTAAAATGATTCCAACATTACCAGACTATCCCAGGCCATAGAAAAAGATGGAAATCTCTCCAATTCATTTTATAAAACAGCATAAATTTATTGCCAAACCTGATAAAATATGTCTTCCCTGTACTATCATAAGTGAAGAAAATGGCTCTAGTCATTGCTCTGTGAGAAAAGGGGATCCTTCAGGGGTGCTGTGTGATGGTCGGGAGGGGAGGGAAGTGGGGGATATACATGTGACTAATCTGAGAACATGCATGTCTGTGAACAACAAAACTCTGTAAAAGTTAAAAGTAAAATAAAGGTTTAAAAAAAAAAAATTAAAATTGAACATATAATTGAATTACACATACCTAAGTGGCATTCACCTCCCAGCATCTATTGATATGCAAAACACATAAATAACAACAAACAACCTTCAACTCAAGCTGTGCCCCTCCTCTATGCTCAATCTGTATCCTACATGCCAGGACCACATCAGGTCTTTAAGGCTATTCTGCCCTTCAGTATTAACACAAAGAAGCCTTCTTTCAAATATCAGTAGCATCTGTCTTCAGATTAATAGACACAATGAGTTTTAACATAAATATATACACCAATAAACCTCTTATTAAGTTATTCAGATGAATCAACAAAGACAGGTTAGGGCAATAGACAGATAACAGAATGTATATTGATACATACAAGGCAATATAATATTTCAGGATCATTTCAATGCTTCCATTGAAATATTGTGGTATCATTTGAATCAAATAGTATCCGTATTCCTCAATCACTATACTTAACTTTTACCAATCTACACATGCTTACTGAGACAAATCTGTCATGTTTTAGCAAGATTTTCCTCCCAATCTGCTCCTGAGTCCCTGTTTTCTGTCTCCATTCTCTTTCTTGTAGGTCCCTGTGCTAACATGACCCCACTGAAACCCTCATTGCTGGGAGAGGAAGGATAAAGTATTTGGCTTTGAAACATATAAGTAGATTCCTTGCTTCAAATTTTTAACCAAATGAAGAAAACTTTATAAAGATTGCTGTGAAGTTAATGAGGGATAAATGTAATAAACATAAAACATTAGGAAAGGTAATCTGCTACAACAAAAGGCCAAATTTTAAAATGATTCCAACATTACCAGACTATCCCAGGCCATAGAAAAAGATGGAAATCTCTCCAATTCATTTTATAAAACAGCATAAATTTATTGCCAAACCTGATAAAATATGTCTTCCCTGTACTATCATAAGTGAAGAAAATGGCTCTAGTCATTGCTCTGTGAGAAAAGGGGATCCTTCAGGGGTGCTGTGTGATGGTCGGGAGGGGAGGGAAGTGGGGGATATACATGTGACTAATCTGAGAACATGCATGTCTGTGAACAACAAAACTCTGTAAAAGTTAAAAGTAAAATAAAGGTTTAAAAAAAAAAAATTAAAATTGAACATATAATTGAATTACACATACCTAAGTGGCATTCACCTCCCAGCATCTATTGATATGCAAAACACATAAATAACAACAAACAACCTTCAACTCAAGCTGTGCCCCTCCTCTATGCTCAATCTGTATCCTACATGCCAGGACCACATCAGGTCTTTAAGGCTATTCTGCCCTTCAGTATTAACACAAAGAAGCCTTCTTTCAAATATCAGTAGCATCTGTCTTCAGATTAATAGACACAATGAGTTTTAACATAAATATATACACCAATAAACCTCTTATTAAGTTATTCAGATGAATCAACAAAGACAGGTTAGGGCAATAGACAGATAACAGAATGTATATTGATACATACAAGGCAATATAATATTTCAGGATCATTTCAATGCTTCCATTGAAATATTGTGGTATCATTTGAATCAAATAGTATCCGTATTCCTCAATCACTATACTTAACTTTTACCAATCTACACATGCTTACTGAGACAAATCTGTCATGTTTTAGCAAGATTTTCCTCCCAATCTGCTCCTGAGTCCCTGTTTTCTGTCTCCATTCTCTTTCTTGTAGGTCCCTGTGCTAACATGACCCCACTGAAACCCTCATTGCTGGGAGAGGAAGGATAAAGTATTTGGCTTTGAAACATATAAGTAGATTCCTTGCTTCAAATTTTTAACCAAATGAAGATCTATTGTCCTGGAAAAAACCATTCCGGATTTGTATGAATTAAAGATCTGCATGTGTACCAAAAGATTTGTCTCTTTCTTAATTTTATTTCTTAGAAATTATAAAGAATAGAGGATAATATATAATGCCAAGCTAAAAAGATCATTATGAGGATTAAATGAGATCCTATTTGTTAAAGTGCTTGTACTTTAATCAAGGTAATCTATTAGTTTGATTTACCTAGGCTTTTCCATAACAATCAAACTCTTGTCTCAGAGGACAGAATGGTACAAGTTTAAAATCATTTGCATAATTCTGGCCCAACATTTGCAAATATTTAAATTTAATCAAAATGTGGTTTCCATACAAAACAGTCACCCATTAGCTTAGGAAATGGTTTCATGCCATAATCAGAAAAAGGTTAGCTGTGAACACAAATGAACACCATTGTTTTAATGTAATATGTTTCACTAAAATAAATCAATTAATGGATTAAACTAACAACCTCAAAAGAAATATGCAAATTCAGTAAATGTTGGCCTAGTACTCTTATTATTGATTGGCTTCCTGCCATGAGAGCAACTCTGTGGGCAAAGTTAATTACCTTCTATTTAAATGTTGTATCATTTTCTAAGTAGAAAAAACCAAGAGAAAGACAGCAAACCTAGAATTAATAGAATAACTTTCAGTAAGGTACTCAGTTAAATTATAAATATTAAATAAATGGCTTTTGCAGAAGTTTCATAGAAATAGTAAATCTGAAAAAAAAAAAAGCATTTACAAAAAGATCTTGTTCCAAATGTCAGCCACAAAAATTAAAAAACAAAGCAAACAAACCAACAAAATTTGCAGGCAAAAATTATCAACAAAAATGAAGAATAAAGCAAAGGAAGATGGGAGAGCAGGAGGAGTCAGAGAAACAGAAAGAAAGAGAGAGATGATGAACCATGGAAAATAATACTTTTAGTTAAACCTTGATTTTTTTTAATTGCAAAGTAATAAGGAAAAAATTTTATAAAAGGAGGAATAATGAGGAAATCATCTCATTATATGATAACATCACCAAATTGTTGATATTGCTGTCACTAGTGATCAAAACTGAAAAAGAGCATAAGGAGTTTTCATTTTATACCTTTCAAACATCTCAGTGGCTTCCCAAGTGGTGTTAGTGATAAATAACCTGCCTGCCAATGCAAGAGACATAAGAGACACAGGATCGATCCCTGGGTCAGGAAGATCCCCCAGAGGAGGAAATGTCAACCCACTCCAGTATTCATGCCTGGAGAATCCCATGGACAGCAGAGCTGGCAGGCTACTAACCATGGAGTGGCAAAGAATTGGACATGACTGAAGCAGCTTTAGTACAAATATCTCAGTTGTTTTAATTGAGATCCAACCTATACAGTCCTCTTTAAGTGAATTTTATCTTATTAGAATAGTTTTAGATTTATAAAAATTTGGAAGATGGTACAGAGTTCCTATAATCCCATACCATGTTTGTCCTTATGTGTATTAATTTGGTATATTTGCTGCAATTAATGAACCAATATTGATACATTATTATTAAATGAAATGCACAGTTTCTTCAGGTTCCTTTAGTTTCATCTAATGTCTTTTTTCTGTTCCAGAGTCCCATCCATGACATTTAGTTCTCCTGAACGATGACAGTTTCTCAGACACTCCTTGCTTTTTTTTTTTCTTCCCTTGCTTTTGATGGCCTTAACACTCTTGAGGATTATTGGAAGTATTTGTACAATGCTCCTCTTGGGAATTTGTTAAATAATTTCTCATAATAAGACTGGGACTTTGGATATGGGAAGATCACAAAGATTAAGTGTCATTTTCACTACTTCCTGTCGAAGATAAATACTATCAACATGATTTATGACTATGGATGTTGACCTTAATCACCTGGCTCAAGAAGCGTTTGTCAGATTTTTCCACTGAAAAATTATACTGCCTCTCCCCCTTTTCTACTGTACTCTTTAGAAGGAAGTCACTATGCACAGACCACACTTAAAGATGGAGGGGCATAATATGCCCATGGGTGATTCATGCTGATGTCTGGCAGAAACCAACAAAATTCTGTAAAGCAGTTAATCCTTCAATTAAAAAATCAAGTTTTTAAAAAAAGAAAAAAATGAATAGAGGGTTATGATTCTCTCCTTGAGGGCAGAAATAGCTACATAAATTATTTGAAGTTCTTCTACACAAGAGATTTATCTCATCTCCACATTTACTAATTCATTCTATAAAAAAAACCTTTTTTTGCCCGGGGCCCCAATGCAAGAGACATAAGAGACACAGGATCGATCCCTGGGTCAGGAAGATCCCCCAGAGGAGGAAATGTCAACCCACTCCAGTATTCATGCCTGGAGAATCCCATGGACAGCAGAGCTGGCAGGCTACTAACCATGGAGTGGCAAAGAATTGGACATGACTGAAGCAGCTTTAGTACAAATATCTCAGTTGTTTTAATTGAGATCCAACCTATACAGTCCTCTTTAAGTGAATTTTATCTTATTAGAATAGTTTTAGATTTATAAAAATTTGGAAGATGGTACAGAGTTCCTATAATCCCATACCATGTTTGTCCTTATGTGTATTAATTTGGTATATTTGCTGCAATTAATGAACCAATATTGATACATTATTATTAAATGAAATGCACAGTTTCTTCAGGTTCCTTTAGTTTCATCTAATGTCTTTTTTCTGTTCCAGAGTCCCATCCATGACATTTAGTTCTCCTGAACGATGACAGTTTCTCAGACACTCCTTGCTTTTTTTTTTTCTTCCCTTGCTTTTGATGGCCTTAACACTCTTGAGGATTATTGGAAGTATTTGTACAATGCTCCTCTTGGGAATTTGTTAAATAATTTCTCATAATAAGACTGGGACTTTGGATATGGGAAGATCACAAAGATTAAGTGTCATTTTCACTACTTCCTGTCGAAGATAAATACTATCAACATGATTTATGACTATGGATGTTGACCTTAATCACCTGGCTCAAGAAGCGTTTGTCAGATTTTTCCACTGAAAAATTATACTGCCTCTCCCCCTTTTCTACTGTACTCTTTAGAAGGAAGTCACTATGCACAGACCACACTTAAAGATGGAGGGGCATAATATGCCCATGGGTGATTCATGCTGATGTCTGGCAGAAACCAACAAAATTCTGTAAAGCAGTTAATCCTTCAATTAAAAAATCAAGTTTTTAAAAAAAGAAAAAAATGAATAGAGGGTTATGATTCTCTCCTTGAGGGCAGAAATAGCTACATAAATTATTTGAAGTTCTTCTACACAAGAGATTTATCTCATCTCCACATTTACTAATTCATTCTATTATTTATCTATGTATGGACTCATGGATATTTACTGTGTACTTTGGGTTATAACCAATAGTATTTTATTTATTCTATTACTCAAATTGTCCCAATTTGCCCATGGGAAGCACCTTTATTTGGTTCCTGTACTTCTTAGATACACTTCCATTAGTGGTTGTTTATTTTTTTGCTTTTGTTTTCTGAGAGTAGATCATAACTTTTTGGCATTACAAGATGTTCCAAGGTTATCTTGTATCTTTCCTTCCTCAGCTGTGGAATCAATCATTTCTCCAAGGAGCTCTGGTTCCCCCTTTGAGGAGAATGACATTAGAAACCAGGATCTGAGAACTGGACATGCTCTGGGATATTGCTTCTAGGCTCTCTCAGCTCACAGAACAAAGAAATACATGTATGTATACTAACCCCTGTATACACAAATATCTATAAATATTTCTATGTGTAACCATATGTACCTATAAAAAGCTAAACATTAATTGTCTTTAATTCTAAGCCATTCCACCATGGATCACTCTAGCCTCTTCTCTTAGTTTATTTGTAGATTTCACTCCGACAGAAAAAAGTCTCATTCCCACCATTTTCCATCCAGTTACTTAATTTTCTAATTCCTTTATTCATATATGGTATCAGAACAGTTTATCTGTAACCCCATTAAAAGAAACTTCATCAACTTGATTAAAGTATTTATGTGTAGTGCCTTTTACCTTTAGTCTTATGGACTACTAATTTCCAGTTATTTAGGTCAGCATCTTTTATTCCCATTCCTTTCTATGAGGTTGTAATACAAATTTTCTCTTTTAAAATCTGCATTCCTTCCTAGGATCCCGCAACCTCCTAAATAATTTTTAGATTTTTCCATACGTTAATGTTTACTCTTGGAGCTATGAAGTTCTATGGATTTTCAAATGAGTGATATCATGTGTCTACCATTACAGTATTATACAAAATAGATTTGCTGCCTTAGAAATTCACATATCCATCCCTTCTCTTTCCCTAACCCCTAGCAGCTGCTGGCATACCATAAAGAGATTATTTGATTCCCCAAATCTCCACACAAGAGATTTATCTCATCTCCACATTTACTAATTCATTCTATTATTTATCTATGTATGGACTCATGGATATTTACTGTGTACTTTGGGTTATAACCAATAGTATTTTATTTATTCTATTACTCAAATTGTCCCAATTTGCCCATGGGAAGCACCTTTATTTGGTTCCTGTACTTCTTAGATACACTTCCATTAGTGGTTGTTTATTTTTTTGCTTTTGTTTTCTGAGAGTAGATCATAACTTTTTGGCATTACAAGATGTTCCAAGGTTATCTTGTATCTTTCCTTCCTCAGCTGTGGAATCAATCATTTCTCCAAGGAGCT
Source organism: Tragulus kanchil (assembly GCA_022376925.1). Lineage (NCBI taxonomy): Eukaryota > Metazoa > Chordata > Mammalia > Artiodactyla > Tragulidae > Tragulus > Tragulus kanchil. The sequence goes on from JAIOJX010000026.1 coordinate 204,041,640, forward strand.
CTGGTTCCCCTTAGAGGAGAATGACATTAGAAACCAGGATCTGAGAACTGGACATGCTCTGGGATATTGCTTCTAGGCTCTCTCAGCTCACAGAACAAAGAAATACATGTATGTATACTAACCCCTGTATACACAAATATCTATAAATATTTCTATGTGTAACCATATGTACCTATAAAAAGCTAAACATTAATTGTCTTTAATTCTAAGCCATTCCACCATGGATCACTCTAGCCTCTTCTCTTAGTTTATTTGTAGATTTCACTCCGACAGAAAAAAGTCTCATTCCCACCATTTTCCATCCAGTTACTTAATTTTCTAATTCCTTTATTCATATATGGTATCAGAACAGTTTATCTGTAACCCCATTAAAAGAAACTTCATCAACTTGATTAAAGTATTTATGTGTAGTGCCTTTTACCTTTAGTCTTATGGACTACTAATTTCCAGTTATTTAGGTCAGCATCTTTTATTCCCATTCCTTTCTATGAGGTTGTAATACAAATTTTCTCTTTTAAAATCTGCATTCCTTCCTAGGATCCCGCAACCTCCTAAATAATTTTTAGATTTTTCCATACGTTAATGTTTACTCTTGGAGCTATGAAGTTCTATGGATTTTCAAATGAGTGATATCATGTGTCTACCATTACAGTATTATACAAAATAGATTTGCTGCCTTAGAAATTCACATATCCATCCCTTCTCTTTCCCCTAACCCCCTAGCAGCTGCTGGTCATTTTATTGTCTCTATAATTTTGCTTTTTCCAGAATCTCAAATAATTGGAATCATGCAATATGTAGCCTTTTCAGACAGGTTTGTTTCATTTAGGACAAAAAAACTAAAGCAATTAATGAGAAAACAATTGATTTAAAGTAAAGGAGAAAAGGTATATATTAAAATTTATAAATGCAAAATATAAAATATATAGTCTTTATAACAGGAGGCATTAGGAAATTTTTAGCAATTGCCCTTCATGAAAAATTCCTTAATTCTAAGCCCTGTAAATCAAGCAGGAAGGTTCAGAAAGAGGGCACTGGCAGTATAATTGCTGGAACTGGCTGGTCTAAGGGGAAGAGGTAACCTCTGAAGGAACTAGGATTTATCCACAGCTAGAATTCAAGCCATTTCAGGGATATGGTTAAGAGAGTAATTTTATTCTAAATTTGTTGTTTTAAGAGACCATATTATGTTGAAAAGCCAAATACCCATAGGTATGATACAGTTAAAAATAGCCTCCACATGTCTTAATAGTGTACTATTTAAAGTACAAAAATTATACCACACAGAAGCATGAAAAAAGAAATGTAATGATCAAGCGGTTAAAGGGTATGTATTCTACTTAAGGACAGCGATTGCTTCTTGAAAAACGGCATTTTGACCAACTGCAAGTCTATTCAAGTCGTTAAATTTTTTTCATTAAGTATTAAATTAAAATCGAATCAGCAAGATGATAATCGACTGTATCAGAACAGTTTATCTGTAACCCCATTAAAAGAAACTTCATCAACTTGATTAAAGTATTTATGTGTAGTGCCTTTTACCTTTAGTCTTATGGACTACTAATTTCCAGTTATTTAGGTCAGCATCTTTTATTCCCATTCCTTTCTATGAGGTTGTAATACAAATTTTCTCTTTTAAAATCTGCATTCCTTCCTAGGATCCCGCAACCTCCTAAATAATTTTTAGATTTTTCCATACGTTAATGTTTACTCTTGGAGCTATGAAGTTCTATGGATTTTCAAATGAGTGATATCATGTGTCTACCATTACAGTATTATACAAAATAGATTTGCTGCCTTAGAAATTCACATATCCATCCCTTCTCTTTCCCCTAACCCCCTAGCAGCTGCTGGTCATTTTATTGTCTCTATAATTTTGCTTTTTCCAGAATCTCAAATAATTGGAATCATGCAATATGTAGCCTTTTCAGACAGGTTTGTTTCATTTAGGAAAAAAAAACTAAAGCAATTAATGAGAAAACAATTGATTTAAAGTAAAGGAGAAAAGGTATATATTAAAATTTATAAATGCAAAATATAAAATATATAGTCTTTATAACAGGAGGCATTAGGAAATTTTTAGCAATTGCCCTTCATGAAAAATTCCTTAATTCTAAGCCCTGTAAATCAAGCAGGAAGGTTCAGAAAGAGGGCACTGGCAGTATAATTGCTGGAACTGGCTGGTCTAAGGGGAAGAGGTAACCTCTGAAGGAACTAGGATTTATCCACAGCTAGAATTCAAGCCATTTCAGGGATATGGTTAAGAGAGTAATTTTATTCTAAATTTGTTGTTTTAAGAGACCATATTATGTTGAAAAGCCAAATACCCATAGGTATGATACAGTTAAAAATAGCCTCCACATGTCTTAATAGTGTACTATTTAAAGTACAAAAATTATACCACACAGAAGCATGAAAAAAGAAATGTAATGATCAAGCGGTTAAAGGGTATGTATTCTACTTAAGGACAGCGATTGCTTCTTGAAAAACGGCATTTTGACCAACTGCAAGTCTATTCAAGTCGTTAAATTTTTTTCATTAAGTATTAAATTAAAATCGCTAATCAGCAAGATGTTATTTAAATCTGATACTGCTATAGAGATAGATTAAAAATAAATATTTCTCAGTTGTTCAGATTGAAGATGTAAATCGCGTTTTGAATTTTAGACTTCTAGGTACTGCTTAACCCCAATCTGAGTCAACTACTGGTAGTATTGTGGTGTTCTTGTTGCACGCCAAAGCCAGGAAGTCCTGAACCAGAAATCTTCCAAGGAAGCCTATTCTTAAGCGATATTTAATCTGATCTTTTGGCAAGGAAAATGAAGGATAATTTTGGATGGGGCTTCTGACTCTTTGGCTGCTTATTTAAACTGAATAAAAACTGAAAGCTACTGAAGCTGTTTGTACTTTTTAAAACATTTTCTGTAGGGAAAGAATTGTATCTTTTCTCAAAAAAAAAATCAAAGAAGTTTATGGATTTGAATTACAGCTTCTAGATTTGGGTCAGAGAACTGAACTTTTCCTCTAAACCTGAAATGGTGAGAAATAAATATCTATTGTCTCCTCTTAGAATAGACATATCTTTCCCAAGTCTTCAAGGAATCTTGAATAAAGCTTCATTGCTTTTAAAATGACAGATTTGGGAATAATTTTAATTTGAAAGATTTAGGGAGCTAAGAATTCAGGGACCTAGAATGGTAAATCATCCAAGATTTTGTTTCTCTGAGACCTTTAGAAATCAGTTAGCAAGTGGAGGGGAGGGTGAGGTTTCTACAGGATTCACATTTTCCACCTCCAAATTGGCAAATTTTTTTAAAAAATTTAACTTGATAAAAGTCAGAATACAATTACAATTTGCAGTGGCCCTGCTGGGTGTTTTGCAGCCCTGAACTTGAAAAACTTCTGTGTGTATCTCAAGAATATGGAAGTAGCTCAGGGGGAGTGAGGGAGATTAAAGAAGCCCTAGGGGAGTGACGGTCTTGACCAACTGCAGAAAAGCCCCTATTCAAAGTACAAAAATTATACCACACAGAAGCATGAAAAAAGAAATGTAATGATCAAGCGGTTAAAGGGTATGTATTCTACTTAAGGACAGCGATTGCTTCTTGAAAAACGGCATTTTGACCAACTGCAAGTCTATTCAAGTCGTTAAATTTTTTTCATTAAGTATTAAATTAAAATCGCTAATCAGCAAGATGTTATTTAAATCTGATACTGCTATAGAGATAGATTAAAAATAAATATTTCTCAGTTGTTCAGATTGAAGATGTAAATCGCGTTTTGAATTTTAGACTTCTAGGTACTGCTTAACCCCAATCTGAGTCAACTACTGGTAGTATTGTGGTGTTCTTGTTGCACGCCAAAGCCAGGAAGTCCTGAACCAGAAATCTTCCAAGGAAGCCTATTCTTAAGCGATATTTAATCTGATCTTTTGGCAAGGAAAATGAAGGATAATTTTGGATGGGGCTTCTGACTCTTTGGCTGCTTATTTAAACTGAATAAAAACTGAAAGCTACTGAAGCTGTTTGTACTTTTTAAAACATTTTCTGTAGGGAAAGAATTGTATCTTTTCTCAAAAAAAAAATCAAAGAAGTTTATGGATTTGAATTACAGCTTCTAGATTTGGGTCAGAGAACTGAACTTTTCCTCTAAACCTGAAATGGTGAGAAATAAATATCTATTGTCTCCTCTTAGAATAGACATATCTTTCCCAAGTCTTCAAGGAATCTTGAATAAAGCTTCATTGCTTTTAAAATGACAGATTTGGGAATAATTTTAATTTGAAAGATTTAGGGAGCTAAGAATTCAGGGACCTAGAATGGTAAATCATCCAAGATTTTGTTTCTCTGAGACCTTTAGAAATCAGTTAGCAAGTGGAGGGGAGGGTGAGGTTTCTACAGGATTCACATTTTCCACCTCCAAATTGGCAAATTTTTTTAAAAAATTTAACTTGATAAAAGTCAGAATACAATTACAATTTGCAGTGGCCCTGCTGGGTGTTTTGCAGCCCTGAACTTGAAAAACTTCTGTGTGTATCTCAAGAATATGGAAGTAGCTCAGGGGGAGTGAGGGAGATTAAAGAAGCCCTGAGCCGAGATAAGGAAGATTCAGCAGTACTGCCGATAAGGATCCCCGTCTGGTGGGCTTGAGAATCACTTGGACTGTGTTTTTACGGAGAAAATCACAATAATTGAGAATAAGAAAGACAAATGCATATTTGTCAATAGATGACAGATGAAAACCAGACCACCCCCTCCCAAAAAGGGAGAATATAGTTGCAACAACATTGGAACTTAGATAGATAGTTGGTCTTAAATGTTGACAATTTCAACATCGTTAATACTGGTAGTTTCACAGAAATAAGGGTTTTAGGAAAAGTCTCAAGCTGATAAAGACCAGCAAAATTGGAGTACCAATAGAACTGAAATTGTTGAGAAAGTGTTAGTTACTCAGTTATGGCCAGTTCTTGGGACCCAAGGGACTGTAGCCCACCAAGCTCCTCTGTCCATGGAGTTTTCCAGGCAAGAATACTGGAGTGGGTAGCCATTATCTCCTCCAGGGACTGAACTTGGGTCTTTTGCAGTAGCCTCCAATATTGACTCCAGTGAGTCCTACTCCAAGTATCTTTGTCCTTGTACAGTGTTTTCCTACCCTGAACAAGGTTGATCTGCCTAGCAGGAAGCATAAATATGGAAATGGCAGAGCATGACTTTCAAGACTAGATTATAAAAGACATTTAGCTTCAACTTTGCTCTCTTGGATCACTCATTCTGTTAGTCAGATGCTATTCTGTGAGAAAACTCAAGAAGTCCTACAGAGATGTCCACGTGCAATAGCTAGCCCTGCCAGCCAATAGCATCCTGGAATCAAACCTTTAATTTGAAAGATTTAGGGAGCTAAGAATTCAGGGACCTAGAATGGTAAATCATCCAAGATTTTGTTTCTCTGAGACCTTTAGAAATCAGTTAGCAAGTGGAGGGGAGGGTGAGGTTTCTACAGGATTCACATTTTCCACCTCCAAATTGGCAAATTTTTTTAAAAAATTTAACTTGATAAAAGTCAGAATACAATTACAATTTGCAGTGGCCCTGCTGGGTGTTTTGCAGCCCTGAACTTGAAAAACTTCTGTGTGTATCTCAAGAATATGGAAGTAGCTCAGGGGGAGTGAGGGAGATTAAAGAAGCCCTGAGCCGAGATAAGGAAGATTCAGCAGTACTGCCGATAAGGATCCCCGTCTGGTGGGCTTGAGAATCACTTGGACTGTGTTTTTACGGAGAAAATCACAATAATTGAGAATAAGAAAGACAAATGCATATTTGTCAATAGATGACAGATGAAAACCAGACCACCCCCTCCCAAAAAGGGAGAATATAGTTGCAACAACATTGGAACTTAGATAGATAGTTGGTCTTAAATGTTGACAATTTCAACATCGTTAATACTGGTAGTTTCACAGAAATAAGGGTTTTAGGAAAAGTCTCAAGCTGATAAAGACCAGCAAAATTGGAGTACCAATAGAACTGAAATTGTTGAGAAAGTGTTAGTTACTCAGTTATGGCCAGTTCTTGGGACCCAAGGGACTGTAGCCCACCAAGCTCCTCTGTCCATGGAGTTTTCCAGGCAAGAATACTGGAGTGGGTAGCCATTATCTCCTCCAGGGACTGAACTTGGGTCTTTTGCAGTAGCCTCCAATATTGACTCCAGTGAGTCCTACTCCAAGTATCTTTGTCCTTGTACAGTGTTTTCCTACCCTGAACAAGGTTGATCTGCCTAGCAGGAAGCATAAATATGGAAATGGCAGAGCATGACTTTCAAGACTAGATTATAAAAGACATTTAGCTTCAACTTTGCTCTCTTGGATCACTCATTCTGTTAGTCAGATGCTATGCTGTGAGAAAACTCAAGAAGTCCTACAGAGATGTCCACGTGCAATAGCTAGCCCCAACTTGCCAGCCACATGAGTGAGCCATCCTGGAATCAAATCCTTTAATCCCAGTATATTATTCAGATGACTATAGCCCTGGCTGAAATCTTCACCTATAAAATCCCCAAGATCAGAACCACTCAGTGAAGTTGCTGCAATTTGTTGACCCACAGAAACTCTGTGAATGATAAATGTCCGTTGTCTTAAGTTCCTAAGTTTGGGATCATTTATTTCATAACACTTGACAGCTACTACAGATTTCATAACTGGCATGGAATTCTTATATAAGAAAACCTAAAAGTAGAAAAAGCTTTATGCCTGGGCAGGAAGGAACAGCTGAAAAAACTCTGAGCAGAGTATTAGGGAAAGTCCAAGAGGCTATGGAGATATTCTGAGCAGGATCCTAAAAGCCTTTGAGGAGACTGCCAGTGAAGGCTGAAGGAAAAGGGATTCTTACTATGCAGTGGCAAAAAGTTTAGCAACATTGCCACCTATGGTAATGTGGAAAGTAGAAAATATACCAATTAACTCGGGAGGTCACAATTCTGACATAAGTGTGTCATTTCAAATACAAAGGACAACTGGTTGTACTGAACACCAACAGAATGCAGGTCTCCCTAGGCAACTGAATACTCTCAGGACCTATTATTTCTGTGTGATTGGAGACTTAAATTTCCAAGTATTATTTCTTCTATTAACTTTCCTCTTAATTCTGTTCATATGCCTTCTGAAAACATTTTCCCATTCAAATAAATTTTCCATGAACAAGTGTTGGGAAACCCTGTAGCCCACCAAGCTCCTCTGTCCATGGAGTTTTCCAGGCAAGAATACTGGAGTGGGTAGCCATTATCTCCTCCAGGGACTGAACTTGGGTCTTTGCAGTAGCCTCCAATATTGACTCCAGTGAGTCCTACTCCAAGTATCTTTGTCCTTGTACAGTGTTTTCCTACCCTGAACAAGGTTGATCTGCCTAGCAGGAAGCATAAATATGGAAATGGCAGAGCATGACTTTCAAGACTAGATTATAAAAGACATTTAGCTTCAACTTTGCTCTCTTGGATCACTCATTCTGTTAGTCAGATGCTATGCTGTGAGAAAACTCAAGAAGTCCTACAGAGATGTCCACGTGCAATAGCTAGCCCCAACTTGCCAGCCACATGAGTGAGCCATCCTGGAATCAAATCCTTTAATCCCAGTATATTATTCAGATGACTATAGCCCTGGCTGAAATCTTCACCTATAAAATCCCCAAGATCAGAACCACTCAGTGAAGTTGCTGCAATTTGTTGACCCACAGAAACTCTGTGAATGATAAATGTCCGTTGTCTTAAGTTCCTAAGTTTGGGATCATTTATTTCATAACACTTGACAGCTACTACAGATTTCATAACTGGCATGGAATTCTTATATAAGAAAACCTAAAAGTAGAAAAAGCTTTATGCCTGGGCAGGAAGGAACAGCTGAAAAAACTCTGAGCAGAGTATTAGGGAAAGTCCAAGAGGCTATGGAGATATTCTGAGCAGGATCCTAAAAGCCTTTGAGGAGACTGCCAGTGAAGGCTGAAGGAAAAGGGATTCTTACTATGCAGTGGCAAAAAGTTTAGCAACATTGCCACCTATGGTAATGTGGAAAGTAGAAAATATACCAATTAACTCGGGAGGTCACAATTCTGACATAAGTGTGTCATTTCAAATACAAAGGACAACTGGTTGTACTGAACACCAACAGAATGCAGGTCTCCCTAGGCAACTGAATACTCTCAGGACCTATTATTTCTGTGTGATTGGAGACTTAAATTTCCAAGTATTATTTCTTCTATTAACTTTCCTCTTAATTCTGTTCATATGCCTTCTGAAAACATTTTCCCATTCAAATAAATTTTACATTTCATTCTCCAAAACATGCTCATTTGATAATCTTGTCTTACAGTAAAATCTTTTGCTTGCCCCAAAGTCTTTTCTAGTGATGTATGTTCATTTTCCTGCACAGCGATTATCAAACCATCACAAAAGCATCGTTGGCATTCTCTTGCCTTTCTCTATTGCTACTTCTAGAACAATGCTTAACAACAAAACCGACATTTCCATACAAAAATACCTATTCTTTTTGGATAAACACTGATTCTGATTTCATTTTTCATGCCTTCCTTTTATTTGATATTTTTTACACACATGGATTTTTTGTCTAACATTTTTATTATCCGAACTTACTGGTCAAAACTTAATTTTTTTATTGTGATTTGCCTGATTTCCCCCCTAGTGGATTGTTTGAGTGCATTTGTAATCTGGATTGTGATCTTCAGAAAAAAAAATTAAGAACATGTTTTCCTTTAGACTTATGTTTCCATTATTATGAAATCATCATTCTAGAAAGTGGATATTACTACTTTTAAAATAGTTTGTTTGGGGGCTTCCTTGGTAGCTCATTGGTAAAGAGTTTGCCTACCAATGCAGGAGACATGAGTTCAATCCCTGATCCAGGAAGATCCCACATGCTGTGGAGCAACTAAGCCCATGAGCCACAACTATTGAGCCTGTGCCCTAGAGCCTTGAACCCACCGCTATTGAGCCCATGTGCCACAACTACTGAAGCCCATGTGCCCTAGAGCCCAAGTTCCACAACAAGAAAAAGTCACCACAACAAGAAGCCTGCTCACCTCAACTAGAGGTATCCCCTACTTCCTGCACTTAGAGAAGAGCCTGTGGCAGCAGTGAAAACCTAGAACAGTCAAAAAAACAAAAAAATAAATAAATAAAAATAATTTGTTTGGGACTTCCAGATCTTATGCATGCACGTTAAGTCACTTCAGTCATGTCTGACTCTTTGCAACCCCGTAGACAGAGATCCTCCAGGAAAGAATACTGGAGCAGGTTGTCATGCTCTCCTCTAGGGGATCTTCCTGACCTAGGGAACTTTCCTTTCTTAATTTTTTGTTCATATGCCTTCTGAAAACATTTTCCCATTCAAATAAATTTTACATTTCATTCTCCAAAACATGCTCATTTGATAATCTTGTCTTACAGTAAAATCTTTTGCTTGCCCCAAAGTCTTTTCTAGTGATGTATGTTCATTTTCCTGCACAGCGATTATCAAACCATCACAAAAGCATCGTTGGCATTCTCTTGCCTTTCTCTATTGCTACTTCTAGAACAATGCTTAACAACAAAACCGACATTTCCATACAAAAATACCTATTCTTTTTGGATAAACACTGATTCTGATTTCATTTTTCATGCCTTCCTTTTATTTGATATTTTTTACACACATGGATTTTTTGTCTAACATTTTTATTATCCGAACTTACTGGTCAAAACTTAATTTTTTTATTGTGATTTGCCTGATTTCCCTAGTGGATTGTTTGAGTGCATTTGTAATCTGGATTGTGATCTTCAGAAAAAAAAATTAAGAACATGTTTTCCTTTAGACTTATGTTTCCATTATTATGAAATCATCATTCTAGAAAGTGGATATTACTACTTTTAAAATAGTTTGTTTGGGGGCTTCCTTGGTAGCTCATTGGTAAAGAGTTTGCCTACCAATGCAGGAGACATGAGTTCAATCCCTGATCCAGGAAGATCCCACATGCTGTGGAGCAACTAAGCCCATGAGCCACAACTATTGAGCCTGTGCCCTAGAGCCTTGAACCCACCGCTATTGAGCCCATGTGCCACAACTACTGAAGCCCATGTGCCCTAGAGCCCAAGTTCCACAACAAGAAAAAGTCACCACAACAAGAAGCCTGCTCACCTCAACTAGAGGTATCCCCTACTTCCTGCACTTAGAGAAGAGCCTGTGGCAGCAGTGAAAACCTAGAACAGTCAAAAAAACAAAAAAATAAATAAATAAAAATAATTTGTTTGGGACTTCCAGATCTTATGCATGCACGTTAAGTCACTTCAGTCATGTCTGACTCTTTGCAACCCCGTAGACAGAGATCCTCCAGGAAAGAATACTGGAGCAGGTTGTCATGCTCTCCTCTAGGGGATCTTCCTGACCTAGGGATCAAACCTGCATCTCCTGGGCCTCCTGCATTGCAGGAAGATTCTTTACCACTAGTGCCACCTGGGAAGCCCTCCAGAGGCTATAGGAAGAATAAATTCAAATCTCAAAATCACAGTGGAGAGGATAATCTTTTTCCATCCTGACCCCAAGGCAAGTCTGACAAACTCCCTTGTCACTTTCTAGTGCCAGCAGGCAGTTTGTTTCCAGTCCATGTTTCACTAAAGTAGCAGCATTGACTTTAGACAAAAGACTCTATCTCAAGGTGCCTCCAAGCTTAATAGCCTATTTCCAAGGGTATATAAAAGCCAAATCCTTGGCTACTAAAATTGGCAAATATCCCAGACAACTCCTACAAAAATTCCCTCCTAATGCTCTGGTTTTCATTTTCCCCTTGGGTTCTAGCTTCCAGAAATTGCTTTTATGTATGTATATATTGTATGCTTGTATATACACAAGTTGATATACAAATATATACAAGTTAATATTTGCTGTCTTGTATTTCCAGGTGGTACAGGTTTTTCAGGTTTCCAGCATGTTCCCAGAAGTAAGTCTTTCTGCTCTGCTTTACCTATTTTTTTTTTTAACTTTATGGTTTCTACTAACTTCTAATTTCAGCTTAAACAGAGCTTTGACTTTTCATGGCTTTGCTAACAAATACATTCTCTTAAACATTCTCTTTGCCTCTTTTTATAAATTTCTCTATTTATATCCCGAAGAAAAAAAAAGAGGGCTTGTTCTTACTGATGACCAGTATTCCTTGTTTAGGCAGACAGACCGTTTCGACAAGCTGTTAGTCAGACTGTGGGCTGCTTGCCCTGTGTTAGTTGCCCATCACTTTCCCCATGGTCCAGGCATCAGTGAGCATGGCTTGCTGCCATTCCTGTAGAGAATGTATGCTCTCTCAGCAGGCTCTGTCAGTGAAGTAGTTCTTTTATACAATCACTATAATTTTGAAAATAATTGTAAATTACTTATGTAGTATATTTCTGCTGTTGGAAAACCCAGTAACTATAAGTCACTTCAGTCATGTCTGAACCCGTAGACAGAGATCCTCCAGGAAAGAATACTGGAGCAGTTTAGGGACCACTCAAACCTGCATCTCCTGGGCCTCCTGCATTGCAGGAAGATTCTTTACCACTAGTGCCACCTGGGAAGCCCTCCAGAGGCTATAGGAAGAATAAATTCAAATCTCAAAATCACAGTGGAGAGGATAATCTTTTTCCATCCTGACCCCAAGGCAAGTCTGACAAACTCCCTTGTCACTTTCTAGTGCCAGCAGGCAGTTTGTTTCCAGTCCATGTTTCACTAAAGTAGCAGCATTGACTTTAGACAAAAGACTCTATCTCAAGGTGCCTCCAAGCTTAATAGCCTATTTCCAAGGGTATATAAAAGCCAAATCCTTGGCTACTAAAATTGGCAAATATCCCAGACAACTCCTACAAAAATTCCCTCCTAATGCTCTGGTTTTCATTTTCCCCTTGGGTTCTAGCTTCCAGAAATTGCTTTTATGTATGTATATATTGTATGCTTGTATATACACAAGTTGATATACAAATATATACAAGTTAATATTTGCTGTCTTGTATTTCCAGGTGGTACAGGTTTTTCAGGTTTCCAGCATGTTCCCAGAAGTAAGTCTTTCTGCTCTGCTTTACCTATTTTTTTTTTTAACTTTATGGTTTCTACTAACTTCTAATTTCAGCTTAAACAGAGCTTTGACTTTTCATGGCTTTGCTAACAAATACATTCTCTTAAACATTCTCTTTGCCTCTTTTTATAAATTTCTCTATTTATATCCCGAAGAAAAAAAAAGAGGGCTTGTTCTTACTGATGACCAGTATTCCTTGTTTAGGCAGACAGACCGTTTCGACAAGCTGTTAGTCAGACTGTGGGCTGCTTGCCCTGTGTTAGTTGCCCATCACTTTCCCCATGGTCCAGGCATCAGTGAGCATGGCTTGCTGCCATTCCTGTAGAGAATGTATGCTCTCTCAGCAGGCTCTGTCAGTGAAGTAGTTCTTTTATACAATCACTATAATTTTGAAAATAATTGTAAATTACTTATGTAGTATATTTCTGCTGTTGGAAAACCCAGTAACATGATGTATACATCGATGTATACATCAAGGGAGATATCCCCAAGTGGGTCTAAAAAAGCTGTTTATTCTGTTTCCACCTACTCCAGTCTGGTCCTCTGAAGTTCTTCCTCCTGCTTTTCCCAGATACACTCTGCCCTCCCTCTTCCATCCCTACTTGAGCATAGCCAAAGTCACCCCCAAGTAGCCTTCTCCCAACTTTAGTAGGTTCCTCCAAATGGTAAGATTATGCAGTCAACAAATTGTCTTAGCCCTAGACCTATGAAACATCTAAGAAACCTTTTGTACTCAAAGTTAATGAGAAGCATGTTGCCATTAGGCAGTATCTTCTAAGACTGAATATCAGAATTCCTCAACCACTGTGTCCCAATGCATGTTTGTTTCAATAACTGTGGGATAATTACACTTCATTATTAACAATACCTGTAAATGCTTGAGTTATTTGCTTCTTACCCCATGATGTCATTTGTATTATGATTACTTGCATTCTACGTAAATTGTAAAAATGAAATTACATCTGTGTGCGGAGGAAGCATTCAAAGCTTATCAGGGAATAAAGAATAAAGCTTGGACATGCACAGAAAGCAAAACAACTCCCCAAACTAGGAAGCAGAAACAACCAAAGTAGCCTCATATCTGAAGACAGATGCTAAATATCTCATCAACACAGAGAAGAAACCTAAGTGTTATGGTCTACGCTTCTACTCAAGGTTAAAATTCTAAAATAGAGCATCTAATTGACCTTACTTTATCTTTTGCCAGTGAGAATGCTGCTTCAAAAAAGAAAACAAAAGGAAAGGAAATGCCTCAAGGTAGTCAAATGATATAAAATTCCTCAAGGAATAAGTACAGAATGATGACTCTAGTTAACAATTGGGAGACGGGGCTTGCCCTGTGTTAGTTGCCCATCACTTTCCCCATGGTCCAGGCATCAGTGAGCATGGCTTGCTGCCATTCCTGTAGAGAATGTATGCTCTCTCAGCAGGCTCTGTCAGTGAAGTAGTTCTTTTATACAATCACTATAATTTTGAAAATAATTGTAAATTACTTATGTAGTATATTTCTGCTGTTGGAAAACCCAGTAACATGATGTATACATCGATGTATACATCAAGGGAGATATCCCCAAGTGGGTCTAAAAAAGCTGTTTATTCTGTTTCCACCTACTCCAGTCTGGTCCTCTGAAGTTCTTCCTCCTGCTTTTCCCAGATACACTCTGCCCTCCCTCTTCCATCCCTACTTGAGCATAGCCAAAGTCACCCCCAAGTAGCCTTCTCCCAACTTTAGTAGGTTCCTCCAAATGGTAAGATTATGCAGTCAACAAATTGTCTTAGCCCTAGACCTATGAAACATCTAAGAAACCTTTTGTACTCAAAGTTAATGAGAAGCATGTTGCCATTAGGCAGTATCTTCTAAGACTGAATATCAGAATTCCTCAACCACTGTGTCCCAATGCATGTTTGTTTCAATAACTGTGGGATAATTACACTTCATTATTAACAATACCTGTAAATGCTTGAGTTATTTGCTTCTTACCCCATGATGTCATTTGTATTATGATTACTTGCATTCTACGTAAATTGTAAAAATGAAATTACATCTGTGTGGAGGAAGCATTCAAAGCTTATCAGGGAATAAAGAATAAAGCTTGGACATGCACAGAAAGCAAAACAACTCCCCAAACTAGGAAGCAGAAACAACCAAAGTAGCCTCATATCTGAAGACAGATGCTAAATATCTCATCAACACAGAGAAGAAACCTAAGTGTTATGGTCTACGCTTCTACTCAAGGTTAAAATTCTAAAATAGAGCATCTAATTGACCTTACTTTATCTTTTGCCAGTGAGAATGCTGCTTCAAAAAAGAAAACAAAAGGAAAGGAAATGCCTCAAGGTAGTCAAATGATATAAAATTCTAGGAATAAGACAAATAAGTCATGAGGATATAAAGTACAGAATGATGACTCTAGTTAACAGTATTGTGTTGTACATTTGAAAGTTGCTAAGAGAGTAGATCTTAAGGGTCCTCATTGCAGGAAAAATACTGTGTAACTTTGTGTAGTAAGAGATATTTAAACTTATTGTGGCGATTATTTTGTAATATATAAACATGTCAAACCATTGTGCTGTACACCTAATGATGCTATATGTCAATTATATCTCAGTTAAAAACATAAATACAAAGAAGACTTGAAAAAGGTTAATGCTAGGCTCCCAGGTCTCCCACATTGCAGGCAGATTCTTTATCATCTGAGCCACAAAGGAAGCCCAATACTAGGCAAGGAAATAAAACAAAGTAAAATCAATGTCCATGCAGCTTGCATCCTGGAAAGGCACATAATCTGTAAGCTCTAAGGTTCCATGAATGTCCCCTAAGCATAGGCTTCTCAGCTGAGAAGATTTACCACATATATAGCAGTGGATATCTGTCCCGCATTTTCTTTGTTACAGAGAAGAACAGATAAAAGTTACAAAGCACTAGGTACCAAGGCTTTGTTTAAAATCCTAGGCGTTGGGTATTTTAGAGAGTGCCAGTGCTTAATGGGTGGGATGCAAAAAGCCTCTGATTCAAATTCAGAAGTGTAACTAATAAGAATAATATATATACTTCATGCGCTGCTAAGTCATTTCATTTGTGTCCAACTCTTTGTGATCCTATGGACTGTAGCCTGCCAGACTCCTCTGTCTATAGGATTCTCCAGGCAAGAATACTGGAATGAGATGCCATGCTTTCCTCCAGTATACATATTCTTACATCATACATATTCTTAGATCAACAAATATAAACCTACCACAGATGATAAAACTGCGAGGAAAATGTGTTTTTTAAGCTTCACCTCCAAGCCTCCTCTTTTTACTGTGATTCTAGGGGAGGTTTTGAGTTCCTCCTCTCAGTGTCTTCCTGCTTCGGTACTAACGGCATGTGAGTCACGAAGACTGAAGAGCATCGCCAGTGTGTGGCTGGCAGATTCGGTCATTCTTGAAGTGCCACTGGGCCTGATGTCCGGGCCATTCCAGACTATTACTTGCCTTCACAACTTTTTGTAACAGGTGCAGCAAATGAACTTCTGCCCTGTCCTCCTTAAATGCACACAAATAAAGCGTTACCATGTCCTGGATGTGAAGTCATGCCTACCTCCATGAATCATATTTTGTGTTTATGACGCTGCAACTGGGAATTAGTCATTTCGACCTAATTAGTTTCTTCAAAAATAAGAAATGCTTCTACCAACAATTTAATATCCTGATATAATTTGCATAGTCAGATAACGTCTAGAAAGATGCCAATTGAGTGATCTAACCACCAATAACAAATATATGTTTTTATTTGCAGCCTGCCATTAAAACCCCAAGTGAAATCCAAGAGTCATGTGTTGAAGCTGGCTGCTGTCCTATATTTGTAGAGGGCAGTCACAATCAAGGGCAAACTTTCAGCAATGTTGGGTCCACGATGAAGCCATCAAAAAGCTTTTTTCAATTGAATGTCCCTAAGCATAGGCTTCTCAGCTGAGAAGATTTACCACATATATAGCAGTGGATATCTGTCCCGCATTTTCTTTGTTACAGAGAAGAACAGATAAAAGTTACAAAGCACTAGGTACCAAGGCTTTGTTTAAAATCCTAGGCGTTGGGTATTTTAGAGAGTGCCAGTGCTTAATGGGTGGGATGCAAAAAGCCTCTGATTCAAATTCAGAAGTGTAACTAATAAGAATAATATATATACTTCATGCGCTGCTAAGTCATTTCATTTGTGTCCAACTCTTTGTGATCCTATGGACTGTAGCCTGCCAGACTCCTCTGTCTATAGGATTCTCCAGGCAAGAATACTGGAATGAGATGCCATGCTTTCCTCCAGTATACATATTCTTACATCATACATATTCTTAGATCAACAAATATAAACCTACCACAGATGATAAAACTGCGAGGAAAATGTGTTTTTTAAGCTTCACCTCCAAGCCTCCTCTTTTTACTGTGATTCTAGGGGAGGTTTTGAGTTCCTCCTCTCAGTGTCTTCCTGCTTCGGTACTAACGGCATGTGAGTCACGAAGACTGAAGAGCATCGCCAGTGTGTGGCTGGCAGATTCGGTCATTCTTGAAGTGCCACTGGGCCTGATGTCCGGGCCATTCCAGACTATTACTTGCCTTCACAACTTTTTGTAACAGGTGCAGCAAATGAACTTCTGCCCTGTCCTCCTTAAATGCACACAAATAAAGCGTTACCATGTCCTGGATGTGAAGTCATGCCTACCTCCATGAATCATATTTTGTGTTTATGACGCTGCAACTGGGAATTAGTCATTTCGACCTAATTAGTTTCTTCAAAAATAAGAAATGCTTCTACCAACAATTTAATATCCTGATATAATTTGCATAGTCAGATAACGTCTAGAAAGATGCCAATTGAGTGATCTAACCACCAATAACAAATATATGTTTTTATTTGCAGCCTGCCATTAAAACCCCAAGTGAAATCCAAGAGTCATGTGTTGAAGCTGGCTGCTGTCCTATATTTGTAGAGGGCAGTCACAATCAAGGGCAAACTTTCAGCAATGTTGGGCCTAACCACGTACCTGACAAGGCCCCATTCAAGGAAAATGCAAACAAAATTTGTTTCATGTACCTTTTAAAGATTCTATTAATCGTATGATTTTGTCGTTTGACCAAAATGACAAAATTCCACAATAGACCTGTGTTTATTCAGACACTCAGGTTACAGTTACAGATGAAGCCAAATATGTTGCAGAAACATAAATAACCCTGAATCTGAGATTTGTTTTTCTACACATGTACTAAAATACATGGAAATGTACCCTGTCCTTAGCTTTACTTTTTTTATGCATTTGCTGTTTATGGAGACAAAAGAAAAGAAAATTTAATGTGTGGACTGTCACTAAGATTCTTTTTAATTATTTGCAGTCCCCATAAGAGTGTAAGATTCTATTTTATGGAGAACAAGCAAAGCACATTTGTATTTACAAGTAAATTGATACCACCTTTTGTGTTTCTACTTTGGTTTAAGTATATATAACATCTCCAAAATGACCAAAGGATATTTTCTAGACACAAGTAGTTGGTGTTAATTTGATAACCATCTGCTTAGCATTGACTAACATGTTGTATCATTTTACAGTGTAGAGATATTACATATCTTTTATTAGACATATTCTTAAATAATTAATTTTTGATGTTATTATTTATGGGATTACTTTTTTTGTACCTGTTTTCCCTTGTTTGTTGCAAGTAAGCCCTTTTCTCTTGATCTGAGGTAAAAAAGACTGAGAGCATGTCAATCCCTCGCTTTTTTTTTCAAAGTAAGCTCCATTTTTTTGAATCATATTTTGTGTTTATGACGCTGCAACTGGAATTAGTCATTTCGACCTAATTAGTTTCTTCAAAATAAGAAATGCTTCTACCAACAATTTAATATCCTGATATAATTTGCATAGTCAGATAACGTCTAGAAAGATGCCAATTGAGTGATCTAACCACCAATAACAAATATATGTTTTTATTTGCAGCCTGCCATTAAAACCCCAAGTGAAATCCAAGAGTCATGTGTTGAAGCTGGCTGCTGTCCTATATTTGTAGAGGGCAGTCACAATCAAGGGCAAACTTTCAGCAATGTTGGGCCTAACCACGTACCTGACAAGGCCCCATTCAAGGAAAATGCAAACAAAATTTGTTTCATGTACCTTTTAAAGATTCTATTAATCGTATGATTTTGTCGTTTGACCAAAATGACAAAATTCCACAATAGACCTGTGTTTATTCAGACACTCAGGTTACAGTTACAGATGAAGCCAAATATGTTGCAGAAACATAAATAACCCTGAATCTGAGATTTGTTTTTCTACACATGTACTAAAATACATGGAAATGTACCCTGTCCTTAGCTTTACTTTTTTTATGCATTTGCTGTTTATGGAGACAAAAGAAAAGAAAATTTAATGTGTGGACTGTCACTAAGATTCTTTTTAATTATTTGCAGTCCCCATAAGAGTGTAAGATTCTATTTTATGGAGAACAAGCAAAGCACATTTGTATTTACAAGTAAATTGATACCACCTTTTGTGTTTCTACTTTGGTTTAAGTATATATAACATCTCCAAAATGACCAAAGGATATTTTCTAGACACAAGTAGTTGGTGTTAATTTGATAACCATCTGCTTAGCATTGACTAACATGTTGTATCATTTTACAGTGTAGAGATATTACATATCTTTTATTAGACATATTCTTAAATAATTAATTTTTGATGTTATTATTTATGGGATTACTTTTTTTGTACCTGTTTTCCCTTGTTTGTTGCAAGTAAGCCCTTTTCTCTTGATCTGAGGTAAAAAAGACTGAGAGCATGTCAATCCCTCGCTTCAAATATCATTTCTCATTTCTAACCCTTACTCTTCCTACCCTCTTTGTGAGTGAAGGGTTAAGAGGTCTAGTTTGGGGCCATCTTCTTTGAAACTTTAAGATTTATTGTCCATTTAAAAGGGAGAACAGAAGAATTATTAAATAGAAAAAAAATCAGCAAAATCCAGAATGTGAGAAACTACAGAACAAATACCTCGGTTTTTTAAGCAATATTCACAAAAGGGGAAAATAAGGAGGGAAAAACTATAAATTAAAAAGCCTAAGGCAACATATCAACCAGATATGATCCATGGACTTTGAATCCTAATTCAAACATGCTATCTATTAAAAAAAAAAAAAAAAAAAAAACTCTTGTGAGACAACCAGGAAACTGTAAGCACTGCCTGGGTATTTGATGATATTAAGGAAATGAAGCTAAATTTTCCAGAGGGAGAGTGGTATTGTGGCAGTGTTCAACATCAAGGAGTCCTTAAGTGTTAGTAAGAAGATATTTAAACATGAAGTGCTATGAGGTCTGGAGTTTGTTTTAAGAATGAAGTTAGAGATGAGGAAAGACTAGCCCTGTGTTGAAGCCAAGTGATAGATTCTAAATATTCATTATATTATTCTATCAACCACTGTCAGTGTTTGAAATTTTCCATGAAGCTAAAAACGGAAAATACTGCTTCATATTTTCACAGCTCTTTTTGAATTGTGGTGTTGTCTTGAGGCTGCAACCTAAATATTAATTTAACAGTTCTCATATAATTCATTACACACATCTATGGCCAACTTATGGGTTGCCTGATAGCCAGTCTACTTTTACCATGCTGCATTTCCCCTTCTTGCAGGTTTAACCTGAACCTTCCCTGATCCCTCCAAATGGTGCTGGATGATCATACCGTGAAGGAGCTGCACGGTATGAAAAGAAACTGGATTTCTAAGTCTACAAGTCACTGAATGAAGACTGCAACTTCTTCTACTATGGCTATTCCAATGTTGAACAAGTTCTATCACAAAGTTTTGTGTCAGAGAAAGCTAGTTTCTAACTTCCCAGGTGGTGCTAGTGGTAAAGAATGCAGAAGACACAAGAAACCCAGGTTCCATCCCTGAGTCAGGTAGATTCCCTGGAGGAGCATTTGAAATGGCAACGCACTCCAGTATTCTTGTCTAAAAGATCCCATGAACGAAGGAGCCTGGTAGGCTACAGTCCAAGGGGTCACAGAGTTGGACATGACTGAGCACACACACACAAAGCTAGTTTCTTATCACTCTCAAGGGAGTGACTTTGTTTTGAAGCCAAGCACTTTAAATTACATGCATTGAAGCCTCCATTTTTATAGCCCTTTAACATAATATCTTAACACAGATGATTTGAGAAATATCAGTTGTACTTCTAGAGTACTCTGGAATTAAATGCTGTTTAGAGTTTTCCCTATGATGATGTTATGCCCTTCTAGATCCTTTCTCTGTAAAATTGCTTCTCCTTTTAGTATCTGCTGTAAATTTCATGATTGATTGCAGATATTTGTCCACATGGCCCAAAGTCCTTTACTTTTTTTCTTATGTTGCATTCTTTATTAGGTCACCCAAAAATAACAGTGACAAAAGCTGTTATGAAGACAAACATGAGTGCATATATTTAAAAAAAAACTAGCCCTGTGTTGAAGCCAAGTGATAGATTCTAAATATTCATTATATTATTCTATCAACCACTGTCAGTGTTTGAAATTTTCCATGAAGCTAAAAACGGAAAATACTGCTTCATATTTTCACAGCTCTTTTTGAATTGTGGTGTTGTCTTGAGGCTGCAACCTAAATATTAATTTAACAGTTCTCATATAATTCATTACACACATCTATGGCCAACTTATGGGTTGCCTGATAGCCAGTCTACTTTTACCATGCTGCATTTCCCCTTCTTGCAGGTTTAACCTGAACCTTCCCTGATCCCTCCAAATGGTGCTGGATGATCATACCGTGAAGGAGCTGCACGGTATGAAAAGAAACTGGATTTCTAAGTCTACAAGTCACTGAATGAAGACTGCAACTTCTTCTACTATGGCTATTCCAATGTTGAACAAGTTCTATCACAAAGTTTTGTGTCAGAGAAAGCTAGTTTCTAA
Source organism: Tragulus kanchil (assembly GCA_022376925.1). Lineage (NCBI taxonomy): Eukaryota > Metazoa > Chordata > Mammalia > Artiodactyla > Tragulidae > Tragulus > Tragulus kanchil. The sequence goes on from JAIOJX010000026.1 coordinate 204,062,639, forward strand.
CTTCCCAGGTGGTGCTAGTGGTAAAGAATGCAGAAGACACAAGAAACCCAGGTTCCATCCCTGAGTCAGGTAGATTCCCCTGGAGGAGCATTTGAAATGGCAACGCACTCCAGTATTCTTGTCTAAAAGATCCCATGAACGAAGGAGCCTGGTAGGCTACAGTCCAAGGGGTCACAGAGTTGGACATGACTGAGCACACACACACAAAGCTAGTTTCTTATCACTCTCAAGGGAGTGACTTTGTTTTGAAGCCAAGCACTTTAAATTACATGCATTGAAGCCTCCATTTTTATAGCCCTTTAACATAATATCTTAACACAGATGATTTGAGAAATATCAGTTGTACTTCTAGAGTACTCTGGAATTAAATGCTGTTTAGAGTTTTCCCTATGATGATGTTATGCCCTTCTAGATCCTTTCTCTGTAAAATTGCTTCTCCTTTTAGTATCTGCTGTAAATTTCATGATTGATTGCAGATATTTGTCCACATGGCCCAAAGTCCTTTACTTTTTTTCTTATGTTGCATTCTTTATTAGGTCACCCAAAAATAACAGTGACAAAAGCTGTTATGAAGACAGACATTTAGAGGAATTTTAGGGTAAAATTCATGGAAAGCAAATAAAAAGAAGGAGCCACATAATATTCCCTGCTTAGCATTTTACTTTCTCTCAACTCAAATATTCTTTTTTTATAATATGAGTAAAAGAAAGGGCAAATTAAACTCTCACCACTATGAAACATTACAAGTTACAGATGTATTTCAATGAGGCATCATTAATATGTCATAAATTATATAAAATCTCTTTCCCTTCTTAGAAGCAGCAAGGAAATATCACACACACACACATATCCCCACGATGACAGTGATTTTATGTCACTGCATAGAATTCCCCAATATCTTCATTTCCTTGCATATTAAAATACTTGGTTTGTCAGTAGGCAAGAATTTTAAAAACAGCTACAATCTCATCAGTCAGAATACTTAGATAATGAGGCAATATTTTATTAGCAATCAGAAAACAAACCAGTGATAAATTCTCCACTTACAAGAGAATGGACATGTAGCAGGTCACGGCCACTAAAATTATAAACAAAAGGTTGGGAATATATTAAAACTCATCACCTAAAGTTTATTTATGAAGGTCAAAACCATTGAATTAAGTACAATTTTTATGTGATGAGTGAGATCAACAAACCAAATTACCCTGATGATGTTTTTCCTAGAACTGCAAGTCTAACAGATCAGAAGAAAATAGGTATGATAGGTTGACTCTAAAAAACAGTGATCTAAATGTGTCTTACAAAAGCACATCCCTGTAAGAACTGGGATAATGCAGTTTTGCAAATTATGGCGAAGCATATACTTGAGAGGGTGCTTGACCAAAGAATAACTTCTTATTCTAGACTATCAGCAAGAGAGGCATTTTATAGCCCTTTAACATAATATCTTAACACAGATGATTTGAGAAATATCAGTTGTACTTCTAGAGTACTCTGGAATTAAATGCTGTTTAGAGTTTTCCCTATGATGATGTTATGCCCTTCTAGATCCTTTCTCTGTAAAATTGCTTCTCCTTTTAGTATCTGCTGTAAATTTCATGATTGATTGCAGATATTTGTCCACATGGCCCAAAGTCCTTTACTTTTTTTCTTATGTTGCATTCTTTATTAGGTCACCCAAAAATAACAGTGACAAAAGCTGTTATGAAGACAGACATTTAGAGGAATTTTAGGGTAAAATTCATGGAAAGCAAATAAAAAGAAGGAGCCACATAATATTCCCTGCTTAGCATTTTACTTTCTCTCAACTCAAATATTCTTTTTTTATAATATGAGTAAAAGAAAGGGCAAATTAAACTCTCACCACTATGAAACATTACAAGTTACAGATGTATTTCAATGAGGCATCATTAATATGTCATAAATTATATAAAATCTCTTTCCCTTCTTAGAAGCAGCAAGGAAATATCACACACACACACATATCCCCACGATGACAGTGATTTTATGTCACTGCATAGAATTCCCCAATATCTTCATTTCCTTGCATATTAAAATACTTGGTTTGTCAGTAGGCAAGAATTTTAAAAACAGCTACAATCTCATCAGTCAGAATACTTAGATAATGAGGCAATATTTTATTAGCAATCAGAAAAAAAACCAGTGATAAATTCTCCACTTACAAGAGAATGGACATGTAGCAGGTCACGGCCACTAAAATTATAAACAAAAGGTTGGGAATATATTAAAACTCATCACCTAAAGTTTATTTATGAAGGTCAAAACCATTGAATTAAGTACAATTTTTATGTGATGAGTGAGATCAACAAACCAAATTACCCTGATGATGTTTTTCCTAGAACTGCAAGTCTAACAGATCAGAAGAAAATAGGTATGATAGGTTGACTCTAAAAAACAGTGATCTAAATGTGTCTTACAAAAGCACATCCCTGTAAGAACTGGGATAATGCAGTTTTGCAAATTATGGCGAAGCATATACTTGAGAGGGTGCTTGACCAAAGAATAACTTCTTATTCTAGACTATCAGCCAGAGGGGAAGAAAAGAGGTACACATGGGACAAATGCAATGGAGAAAAAAATAGAAATTAACTTCACAGAATTTTGTATTCTTAATCAATTGCTTGGACTTTCAAATGATACTGTTACAACATTAAGTTGAGGGGTAGCTCTTGATAACTGCATTTATAGTGCTTATTGTGTATTTGAATTGTTCAGAGCACTGCATCAGTTCTTGCAAACATCATGATCATTCTGTGAAAAAGTACTGCTATCCCTACGGTATTACTTGTGATAAATCAAGGCACTGAGAGGTTACATAACTTGCCCCAGGAAATGGTTGAACTAAAGCCTCCACTCTCTACTACCTCTTGTCTTTGAAAAGACAAGATTAACTTATATTTCATAATTAGAAAACAGTTACAAGTGTAATACAAGGAATTACAAACCAAGGAAACATTGAAAATGAGTATGCATGTATTAGAGAACGAGCATAATCGAAAAATGAAAAAATGTCATATATTTAACTGCAGAATACGCCTTGATTTGCAAAATGCAGAATAAGATTCTTTCATATCTTTCATCTGATTCAGGGGACTAATGAAATGATAATAATCTACACAAAGGTCTCAATCAAATAAATGAAATCCAAAAAGCATAAATAGAACCCCAAGAAGGCAGAACCTAAGAATGTCCTACCAACACACTTGATCAGGTTATTCTTTACCATTGTACCACTTGGTATGAAGCACCTGGAGCTCAAAACTGCAGGTTAAAAACCATCCAAATAGTAAAGCTCTAGGAACTGTGCTTTATTAGAAGTATTATTGCTATTGCCATTATTATGATTAATGACGAAAATGCAACTTGCCCTGTTGAGATCCAAAATTAGTACTAAAGCAGATAAGGTAAGCTCAACAAGAATGAAAGGACAAATTGGATGAAGTATGGACCATGCTGAAACACATAAGTCAGAAAATCTGAGGAAGGGGGTAGGGAAAAGGAAAAAGAAGCCTGTGGAAACAGCCATACCTTTCCTTACTAGACACAGAAATCAAGGTCGACTATCATTCCCTAGAGTGAACTTTCTCCTTTCCAAGGTTCTCTCCAAAGTAGCCCCCACAGTGGAAAGTTGTGAAGGAATATCTCATAGATGATGGTAAAGATTTGCTGCCTGTTTTTGTGAAGAGCAAAGCAGAATGCTGCTTTGAAAATGGGAGAGTTTAGTTTAACCTTAGGAGAAATAGCCGGGCTGTGAAAACCCGCAGTCTCTTTAGGAGCTCAGCACAGTAAATCAAGGATTCCCTTCCTCCTAGTACTTTTATGACTGAAGGAGAAGAGGCTGTTGCTGGCCTGCAGGGAAACAGGAGGATGAACTAAATGATTTCAAGGACTCCTTCTTGCTGATTGATTTTGCGGTAATTACATACACACACACAAACAAATCAGCTCACTAGGTCTTTGGTTTACCTCCAAGTAAGCTATTGAAAAAGTTTAAACATATCTGAATGAAAACTTTCGGGCACATGAACTGATTAAGATATCTTAAGTACACTTACATCAAAATTCCTGCAGATGTGAAAATATGGTTCTCCTTCTTGAATCTAGTATCTGCTGTCCTCGGCAAATTTAGCCCTGGTGCAGCCCAAGCACTGAGGCAGGGGTTTCAAATTACTGATGAGGTCTTCTGCCTCTTTAAAGGTGGTATTAAGAGTACCTAGGAGTTCTGAGCAATATCGTCCCTTTTTAGATCTGTCCATTCATCATGATCCCGTGCCAGAATTTGTTAGGTAAACATGATTGACAGACAGCCATCTTTATCCTTTATATGGCTCGAGGTCAGCCCTGGTGGAAAGTAATGCTTTTTTAATTAGCTGTTAGAGGATTGAGTTTCCTTTGTGTAGATTGCACACTGCTCTCTCTCTCTCTCTCTGAGCCAGTATCCAAAGTGGATATCTCTTATATTTCTTAGTATAACTCAGATGACTGAAGAACAGTCATAAAATATTCATATTGAAGCTGTTTTATAAAAATTTGCACAGCTGGCCGAAAAAAAAAAAAAAAGAGAGAGAAAAAACATACTTGAAATAACAGCGTCCTCAGAAAGGAAAATGGTCAACATTTTCAAGGCTATCTTGGCAAATAATGACTGTAAAGAGAAAACTGTTTTGTCACAATACTTCTGCTGCAAAAATAAAATAAAATAAACACAAGTTTTAACTGTAATGTGCAAAACATAATTTTCCTCTGAGGAATGGGTCCTTCCATTTAAAGGTAAAATAAACCCCTGAAACACTTTTGGTTTGGCAGAGTTTGCAAGAAAAACAAAGCAAGCCTTCGTGACTAATTCAATGGCACTGTACTTCCGCATCTTTTGTGAAGCAAGATGTTCACTCCAGCTGATTATTTTTATGCCTAAAATAATTAATTCAGCAATATGTGAAACCACTGTGAAAAGGAGAAGGGGTGTGTACAAAATGTTAATACATACTCAAAACATATGCTTTTATTTAAATATAAACTTGTTGGGCTACAAGACACTCATTATAACAGTGAGGCATATAATCTTCTACGTAGTTTGTGAATACAGTGACTCGATATTATGGTTTAGTTCAAGGGCTAATATTATATTAAGATCACCAAAATGAATTCAAAATCATTTATTTGAATGAAATGTATAAATAAGTCCAAAGTCTTTTGACTAATTTTGTACATGTCTAAGTTGGTCAATTGATTTTCCCTATTATTTTCTGTTTCCAATATCTTAGATTTCCAATCTTTTTCTTTTAATTATTCTCTCAGTTTCGGATTTATTAGACACTTCTTTCTCTGATTTCTTAAGGTGAAAGTGTAGTTAATTTGAGGCTGTTCTTCCTTTGAGATCTTTCCTCCAGTATGAACTCTTTCTTTATTTCTTTTTTCCTATCATCTTTCTTTATTTTTCATTAAGAGGTAGTATGACCTAAAGGAACCTGAGAGTGAATATGAGTTCTTCCACTTGATAGCTGTGTAATCTTAGGAAAATTACATAAACTCTCTGGGCTTCGTTTTCCTAATCTGTAAAATGGGACTAAAAATAGTTTCTGCCCATCAGATTATTCAAGAAAAAGTGAGGAAAGGTATGTAAAGAACTAAGAAGTTCTTTGCAATTTATGCAATTTAGTGTTATTATTATTGCAAATGGCATGCATTCATAAAATATATAAAGCATACATCCTGTATACTGTACATAAAATGAGTTAAATTCAATTAAATAACATATTAGCACTACTAAGTAATTCCTTGGTTTTTGGTATATGCGTCACTTCTTAGTGTATGCACAAAACATCAAGTTGTATTTAGGAAAGAGGAGAAAAATCTCTTTGTGATGGTGATAACATGTATCACCCAGTGATCCTCTCTATGCCAATCACGTGCAATTTCAACACAGACAGACTTGGAGAAGTCGCTGAAGCACGCCTTGCCTATAATAAGAATTGATTCAGTATAAGTGTCCTTATTAGTTAATTAAGCTCTAGAAAATTAATTAATTACTAGTCTATATTCCTTCTCTTTCAGGTGACCTGGTGGATACATTGTTTAAACAAGCAATATCTTGCAGGAACAAATCCAGTCATCCCCTGGTTTCAGGACACCCAGGTGTACCAAAAACCCACAGATGCTCAAGTGCCTTGTATAAAATGGCACTGTATTTGCATTTAATCTATGCATCTCCTCTAGTATAGTTTAAATCTAGATTGGATTACTTATACCTAATACAATATAAAATGCTAGGTAAATAGCTATAAATATAATGTAAGTTCTAAGTGAATAATTGTGAATAAAATGTAAGTACAATGTAAATAATTGCCTGGAGTGCTTTTTAGAACTTTCTGGAATATTTTTTTCAAATATTTTACTTGCTGGAATTTAAGAATGGAGGAATCCCTAGATATGGAGAGTTAGTTATAGTTCATTTAAAGCAGTGACTACAAGGCCAGATGAAATGCAGAGTTAAAAAATTCAAGATGAAACGATTTTAGGAAATACCTCAAGACATAGTTTTGCTAGTTTCATGCTTGACGTTAGGCAGGAAAATGCTTTTACTCTGCGTCTTGGTACTTGGGACAGACAAATTGGTCTGTACCATCTGGAACATGGACCACATTTGCAGTCATTGATTTAAAAATAGTTTCTGCCCATCAGATTATTCAAGAAAAAGTGAGGAAAGGTATGTAAAGAACTAAGAAGTTCTTTGCAATTTATGCAATTTAGTGTTATTATTATTGCAAATGGCATGCATTCATAAAATATATAAAGCATACATCCTGTATACTGTACATAAAATGAGTTAAATTCAATTAAATAACATATTAGCACTACTAAGTAATTCCTTGGTTTTTGGTATATGCGTCACTTCTTAGTGTATGCACAAAACATCAAGTTGTATTTAGGAAAGAGGAGAAAAATCTCTTTGTGATGGTGATAACATGTATCACCCAGTGATCCTCTCTATGCCAATCACGTGCAATTTCAACACAGACAGACTTGGAGAAGTCGCTGAAGCACGCCTTGCCTATAATAAGAATTGATTCAGTATAAGTGTCCTTATTAGTTAATTAAGCTCTAGAAAATTAATTAATTACTAGTCTATATTCCTTCTCTTTCAGGTGACCTGGTGGATACATTGTTTAAACAAGCAATATCTTGCAGGAACAAATCCAGTCATCCCCTGGTTTCAGGACACCCAGGTGTACCAAAAACCCACAGATGCTCAAGTGCCTTGTATAAAATGGCACTGTATTTGCATTTAATCTATGCATCTCCTCTAGTATAGTTTAAATCTAGATTGGATTACTTATACCTAATACAATATAAAATGCTAGGTAAATAGCTATAAATATAATGTAAGTTCTAAGTGAATAATTGTGAATAAAATGTAAGTACAATGTAAATAATTGCCTGGAGTGCTTTTTAGAACTTTCTGGAATATTTTTTTCAAATATTTTACTTGCTGGAATTTAAGAATGGAGGAATCCCTAGATATGGAGAGTTAGTTATAGTTCATTTAAAGCAGTGACTACAAGGCCAGATGAAATGCAGAGTTAAAAAATTCAAGATGAAACGATTTTAGGAAATACCTCAAGACATAGTTTTGCTAGTTTCATGCTTGACGTTAGGCAGGAAAATGCTTTTACTCTGCGTCTTGGTACTTGGGACAGACAAATTGGTCTGTACCATCTGGAACATGGACCACATTTGCAGTCACTTGAATTTTTACTTTGCTAAGGTTGAGTTTTTCCCACAAAAGGGTCATAATGGCTGTCAAAGAAATCCACATATAAAATTTGTTTACCGCAGTTTAAACAAGCCATTTAATCTGCAGCTGGTCTGGCCGCCTGGGACAGTGCAGAGGGTGCTGAGCAAGGCACCAGCAGTCACACCGTGTGCACAGCCCAGAGGCGAGTTTTTACACCATTTCTCGCCAGCAAATGGTAGCTTTGCTTTCTGGGTCTAACCACGGGACTGGGAGCCAGGGGGAAGATGGAAATGAAAATGAGGAGAAGACAATCCACTTTATTGAGCACTTACTACACACCAGGTAAGCCTTACTGTGGGAGGTAAGTCTATTATATATTATCTCGTTAGACAGGTTGAATAAAAGCAAAATTAGAAAAGCTCTTCATAATGAATAATTATACGAAGATTGAGGGTTGCCAGGATGAACTATCTTTGCTGGCTGGAATAGAAGTCACTGAATAAGATTTTGAAATGCTCATTTGGGCAGGGTTTTTAATGCATCTCTTTTCCTCTTCATTGTATGTTTATAGGACCAGGATTCTTCATTGCCATAAGTACACTCAAATCCAAATATTAATGAATACATAAAGTTTAAAATGCATTGGCTTACTTATTACAGGAGTAGATTTTAGTTGTATATTCTTATTAGTCAATTTTGCTGAGATTTACTTTGGAAAGGGAACCCACTGCTGCTTTGGTGTTTCATCTGCTATAAGAATGGAGAGTAATTGTGAATAAAATGTAAGTACAATGTAAATAATTGCCTGGAGTGCTTTTTAGAACTTTCTGGAATATTTTTTTCAAATATTTTACTTGCTGGAATTTAAGAATGGAGGAATCCCTAGATATGGAGAGTTAGTTATAGTTCATTTAAAGCAGTGACTACAAGGCCAGATGAAATGCAGAGTTAAAAAATTCAAGATGAAACGATTTTAGGAAATACCTCAAGACATAGTTTTGCTAGTTTCATGCTTGACGTTAGGCAGGAAAATGCTTTTACTCTGCGTCTTGGTACTTGGGACAGACAAATTGGTCTGTACCATCTGGAACATGGACCACATTTGCAGTCACTTGAATTTTTACTTTGCTAAGGTTGAGTTTTTCCCACAAAAGGGTCATAATGGCTGTCAAAGAAATCCACATATAAAATTTGTTTACCGCAGTTTAAACAAGCCATTTAATCTGCAGCTGGTCTGGCCGCCTGGGACAGTGCAGAGGGTGCTGAGCAAGGCACCAGCAGTCACACCGTGTGCACAGCCCAGAGGCGAGTTTTTACACCATTTCTCGCCAGCAAATGGTAGCTTTGCTTTCTGGGTCTAACCACGGGACTGGGAGCCAGGGGGAAGATGGAAATGAAAATGAGGAGAAGACAATCCACTTTATTGAGCACTTACTACACACCAGGTAAGCCTTACTGTGGGAGGTAAGTCTATTATATATTATCTCGTTAGACAGGTTGAATAAAAGCAAAATTAGAAAAGCTCTTCATAATGAATAATTATACGAAGATTGAGGGTTGCCAGGATGAACTATCTTTGCTGGCTGGAATAGAAGTCACTGAATAAGATTTTGAAATGCTCATTTGGGCAGGGTTTTTAATGCATCTCTTTTCCTCTTCATTGTATGTTTATAGGACCAGGATTCTTCATTGCCATAAGTACACTCAAATCCAAATATTAATGAATACATAAAGTTTAAAATGCATTGGCTTACTTATTACAGGAGTAGATTTTAGTTGTATATTCTTATTAGTCAATTTTGCTGAGATTTACTTTGGAAAGGGAACCCACTGCTGCTTTGGTGTTTCATCTCATTAAAGTACACCATGGAAAAGGGTTTGTGAGAAATTTATGTACAAATGCAGCATGATGGGTTTAATTAGCTGGAAGAATACCTGTATAAACGAGATCGGCTGGACACAATAAGCTGCCCTCCCCCCACTCACTTATATAATAATCCTGGCTTTCAGAAGTCTAATCACTACACACCATCTACCCAGCATCTAATTTCCTCATCAAATTTCTCTGCTGGGTTTAGCCATGCTTGTCAACTTCCCAGCTCCCTCTTCAATAACTGGGTTTATTCTTAGTGTCTCGCCCATAAACATTCCTAGGAGCAAACCCATGAAAAAATGAAGTCCAAATTTCTTTATCGCTCCCTCTTTCCAGAAGGTTTTACTGCTTCCACTCCTGGGAAAGGTCACAGGTAATTTGGGCTGGTCACTTCAGGGTGGCAGTGAGCACATTGGGCTCTTTTGTTGAAGCCTCCTACTGACCACCAAAGGGGACCACAAGCTGCAGGGAGACCATTTAGGAAAGTGGGCGATAAGGGCAGCAAGTCTGCCTGGCTCCGTCTCTCTGTAAGCACAAATGAAATTGCTCAGATTCAATTTCAGGAGAAATGCAGCTTTTCTGCAAGTAAACCTCTTCTTTATTGCTCGAGTACTAGACATTGCTGTTGACAAGGAGTTCTTAAATCACTTATCATGGTAAAGAAAGATACCACAAATGAACTGAATGCTAATTTCATTCCATGTTAGTTATACCGTTTGACCATGGGACGATCATTCAATCTCTCTCACTCTATCTCTTTGAAACATTGGCCTTTCTTGAGTCTCAAAAGGAAAGTGGAAAGTTTGGAAATTGTTACGACCGAAGTCACTGAATAAGATTTTGAAATGCTCATTTGGGCAGGGTTTTTAATGCATCTCTTTTCCTCTTCATTGTATGTTTATAGGACCAGGATTCTTCATTGCCATAAGTACACTCAAATCCAAATATTAATGAATACATAAAGTTTAAAATGCATTGGCTTACTTATTACAGGAGTAGATTTTAGTTGTATATTCTTATTAGTCAATTTTGCTGAGATTTACTTTGGAAAGGGAACCCACTGCTGCTTTGGTGTTTCATCTCATTAAAGTACACCATGGAAAAGGGTTTGTGAGAAATTTATGTACAAATGCAGCATGATGGGTTTAATTAGCTGGAAGAATACCTGTATAAACGAGATCGGCTGGACACAATAAGCTGCCCTCCCCCCACTCACTTATATAATAATCCTGGCTTTCAGAAGTCTAATCACTACACACCATCTACCCAGCATCTAATTTCCTCATCAAATTTCTCTGCTGGGTTTAGCCATGCTTGTCAACTTCCCAGCTCCCTCTTCAATAACTGGGTTTATTCTTAGTGTCTCGCCCATAAACATTCCTAGGAGCAAACCCATGAAAAAATGAAGTCCAAATTTCTTTATCGCTCCCTCTTTCCAGAAGGTTTTACTGCTTCCACTCCTGGGAAAGGTCACAGGTAATTTGGGCTGGTCACTTCAGGGTGGCAGTGAGCACATTGGGCTCTTTTGTTGAAGCCTCCTACTGACCACCAAAGGGGACCACAAGCTGCAGGGAGACCATTTAGGAAAGTGGGCGATAAGGGCAGCAAGTCTGCCTGGCTCCGTCTCTCTGTAAGCACAAATGAAATTGCTCAGATTCAATTTCAGGAGAAATGCAGCTTTTCTGCAAGTAAACCTCTTCTTTATTGCTCGAGTACTAGACATTGCTGTTGACAAGGAGTTCTTAAATCACTTATCATGGTAAAGAAAGATACCACAAATGAACTGAATGCTAATTTCATTCCATGTTAGTTATACCGTTTGACCATGGGACGATCATTCAATCTCTCTCACTCTATCTCTTTGAAACATTGGCCTTTCTTGAGTCTCAAAAGGAAAGTGGAAAGTTTGGAAATGCTTAATGACTGAACTGGGTATTTCTAAAATGGGATTGTCCTATGATGCTGTACAGGTTGAATTGTTACCCGACCAAAAAAGAGAGGGAAAGAGAAAATGACATCCTAACTCCCAACGCCTCAGAATGTGACCTTATTTGGTGACAGAGTCTCTTACAGGGGTCATTAAGTTAAAATAAGGTCACTAGGGTGAACATTAATCCAGTATGACCAGTGTTCTTGTGGAAAGAGGAAACTGGACACAGACACACACACAGGGAGAATGCCTTGGGAAGATGAGGGCGGAGATCAGGGTGCAGCAGAAGTCAAAGATTACCAGCAACCACCAGAAGCTCATAGACCAGCACAGAACAAGCTCACCCTCCAGACTCTTAGAAAGAACCAACTCTGCTGATGAGTCTGAACTTTCAGCCTCCAAAACTGCAGACAACACATACCTGTTGTTTCAGCTGTCCAGCTTGTAGTACTTTGATACAGCAGCCTTAAGAAAGAAATATGAGTCTAATGATAAGCTCCAAGATATTTTCTTAAAATGCAATAGATGGATCTGAAAATTCATCCTATGTCAACAAATAAGTCAATGTTAGACCATGAATGGGCTAGATTCTGCTGTTGCGTAAGCTTTTTATTAAGCAAACTAGAATTGACATCTTCTTCTATCTATGTGACTACCTAAATGGAAGAAGTGTTCTAGGGTGCTCAAAAGCCAATAAAAACCTCTAAGATGCAGTTTCTCAGCTTCTGCACTTTTAAAATTACAACCTCTTTGTTGAAGGCCATCCTATGCATTACAGGATGTTCAGCAGCACCCCTTGTCTCTGTACACTGGATATCAATAGTGCTCTCCCTGGGGTTCTGACGATGTCTGTAGACATTTTCAAATATTCCCTGGGAGGTAAAACCATCCACCTCACACCCAGCTGAGAATGGCTATATGTTCAGGGACCAGTTGCCATCTTGTAATGTAAAAACATAAAATTAAGTTATAATTGGTATTCCCTGATACCTAGTTTTCCATGGCCTTCAAAGACTATTTCCAACACCTAGTAATGAAAGCCCAGGCAAACCAATCCTATTCAATTCTAGGACCATCTACTGAAGGCTTCACCTTGACCTCCTCAGTTAGGCAGAGAAGGTTAACACACATGAAAGAGGAGACTCCTGAACACAGAACGTTACTAAAGCAGACTTTGAGAGATAGCCTCCTTTGTGCTGCTGGAAGTTTTGTCCTAACAAACATATGACTTTGGCAAGTCCCATCTTTGCCTTGTCTTGAGGGACAAAACAGGAGCTTATGGGAGTAAACATTCCATTTGGAGAAAAAGACTGTCTTCCGTCGTTGAAGAGCACCTTGCCACAGTTCAGTTGCATCAATGAATGACTCTTATTCCTCAAAGACAGGAAATAAAAACAAGAAGTTTCATGCAAGACATATTGAAGAACTGATAAATTGTTAAGGACGTGTTTAGTAGCTAAAATAAATCTTTTTACTCTATACTATATCTTATATATTTTTAATCCCCGATAGATTTGCAGACAACACATACCTGTTGTTTCAGCTGTATGTTACTTTGATACAGCAGCCTTAAGAAAGAAATATGAGTCTAATGATAAGCTCCAAGATATTTTCTTAAAATGCAATAGATGGATCTGAAAATTCATCCTATGTCAACAAATAAGTCAATGTTAGACCATGAATGGGCTAGATTCTGCTGTTGCGTAAGCTTTTTATTAAGCAAACTAGAATTGACATCTTCTTCTATCTATGTGACTACCTAAATGGAAGAAGTGTTCTAGGGTGCTCAAAAGCCAATAAAAACCTCTAAGATGCAGTTTCTCAGCTTCTGCACTTTTAAAATTACAACCTCTTTGTTGAAGGCCATCCTATGCATTACAGGATGTTCAGCAGCACCCCTTGTCTCTGTACACTGGATATCAATAGTGCTCTCCCTGGGGTTCTGACGATGTCTGTAGACATTTTCAAATATTCCCTGGGAGGTAAAACCATCCACCTCACACCCAGCTGAGAATGGCTATATGTTCAGGGACCAGTTGCCATCTTGTAATGTAAAAACATAAAATTAAGTTATAATTGGTATTCCCTGATACCTAGTTTTCCATGGCCTTCAAAGACTATTTCCAACACCTAGTAATGAAAGCCCAGGCAAACCAATCCTATTCAATTCTAGGACCATCTACTGAAGGCTTCACCTTGACCTCCTCAGTTAGGCAGAGAAGGTTAACACACATGAAAGAGGAGACTCCTGAACACAGAACTTTACTAAAGCAGCCTTTGAGAGATAGCCTCCTTTTTGCAGCTGGAAGTTTTTGCCTAACAAACATATGACTTTGGCAAGTCCCATCTTTGCCTTGTCTTGAGGGACAAAACAGGAGCTTATGGGAGTAAACATTCCATTTGGAGAAAAAGACTGTCTTCCGTCGTTGAAGAGCACCTTGCCACAGTTCAGTTGCATCAATGAATGACTCTTATTCCTCAAAGACAGGAAATAAAAACAAGAAGTTTCATGCAAGACATATTGAAGAACTGATAAATTGTTAAGGACGTGTTTAGTAGCTAAAATAAATCTTGTTGCTCTATACTATAGTTTATATATTTTTAATGCCCAGATATGCATTTGGATTAAAAATAGGAAGATTTTCTTCTCTTTTGGTTGCCTGTGTAGGAGATACCACTATGTATTGCTTTGATATCTTGATACCTTATGGTAGCATGATGTGCAGCTCTCAGGCTCTGGATTCAAACAGACTTAAGTACTCCGGTTTGACTTCAAGATGCAACAATTTTTTATCATTCCCTGTCCCACTTCAGCTTCAGCTTTTTTACCTATAAAATAGGGATAATAGGACCCGATAAAGCTATTATGGGAGCCAATTGAGTAACACTTGCAGAATACTTGGCTTGGTTATAAGAAAGTATGGTTACTGCTAATAATTTTTTTCAGAGCTAGACATTTTCCAGATTTATCCACGTAAATGTCCTCTTTCCCTTTGTTGTTGTCCAGTGACTCAGTTGTGTCCAGCTCTTAGTGACCCCTTGGACTGCAGCATGCCAGGCTTCCCTGTCCTTCACCACCACCTGGAGCCTGCTCAAACACATGTCTATTGACTCAGTGATGCCATCCAACCATCTCATCCTCTGTTGTCCCCTTAAATCTTCCTAAATGAGTATACTCTACTACCACAAAGATTTTTTTCCATTGCTTTCCATGACAGCAAAAATAAGAGAATTCTTTCTAAAATAAGTGTCAGCAAACTCTCCTCTAAAGGAGCTAGTAGAAATACTTCAGGCTTTGTTGATGATCTGTGTCTCCACTATGCCCCTCTGCTGTTAGAGCATGAATACCACTCAGCCAAAGAAATGATGCCATGGATGGATCTGGAGATAATCAAAGCCAAAGAAATGCCATATAATACCCTTACGTTAAAAAATTATGAAAAAAAGATTTTAGACCGGTTTTTAAAAAATTACCATCTTTGCCTTGTAACTTGAGGGACCAAAACAGGAGCTTATGGGAGTAAACATTCCATTTGGAGAAAAAGACTGTCTTCCGTCGTTGAAGAGCACCTTGCCACAGTTCAGTTGCATCAATGAATGACTCTTATTCCTCAAAGACAGGAAATAAAAACAAGAAGTTTCATGCAAGACATATTGAAGAACTGATAAATTGTTAAGGACGTGTTTAGTAGCTAAAATAAATCTTTTTACTCTATACTATATCTTATATATTTTTAATCCCCAGATATGCATTTGGATTAAAAATAGGAAGATTTTCTTCTCTTTTGGTTGCCTGTGTAGGAGATACCACTATGTATTGCTTTGATATCTTGATACCTTATGGTAGCATGATGTGCAGCTCTCAGGCTCTGGATTCAAACAGACTTAAGTACTCCGGTTTGACTTCAAGATGCAACAATTTTTTATCATTCCCTGTCCCACTTCAGCTTCAGCTTTTTTACCTATAAAATAGGGATAATAGGACCCGATAAAGCTATTATGGGAGCCAATTGAGTAACACTTGCAGAATACTTGGCTTGGTTATAAGAAAGTATGGTTACTGCTAATAATTTTTTTCAGAGCTAGACATTTTCCAGATTTATCCACGTAAATGTCCTCTTTCCCTTTGTTGTTGTCCAGTGACTCAGTTGTGTCCAGCTCTTAGTGACCCCTTGGACTGCAGCATGCCAGGCTTCCCTGTCCTTCACCACCACCTGGAGCCTGCTCAAACACATGTCTATTGACTCAGTGATGCCATCCAACCATCTCATCCTCTGTTGTCCCCTTAAATCTTCCTAAATGAGTATACTCTACTACCACAAAGATTTTTTTCCATTGCTTTCCATGACAGCAAAAATAAGAGAATTCTTTCTAAAATAAGTGTCAGCAAACTCTCCTCTAAAGGAGCTAGTAGAAATACTTCAGGCTTTGTTGATGATCTGTGTCTCCACTATGCCCCTCTGCTGTTAGAGCATGAATACCACTCAGCCAAAGAAATGATGCCATGGATGGATCTGGAGATAATCATAGTAAGTGAAATAATCCAGACAGAGAAAGACAAATGCCATATAATACCCCTTACGTTAAAAAAATTATGAAAAAAAAAAGATTTTAGACCTAAAAAATGGAGTTCCATTCCATTCTTAAAAAGATTCCATTTTGGGAATGTAAGAAAGCAATAGATACAGATGAACTTATTAACAAAATTGAAAATGAATTTATGGTCACCAAAGGGGAAAATGGGAAAGGATAAATTCAGAGTTTGGGATTAACATATACACACTACTATATATAAAATAGATAACCAACAAGAACATACTGTATAACACAGGGGACTGTATTCAATGTTTTGTAATAACCTATAAGGGAAAAGAATCTGAAAAAGTATATATAGTTATACATAGGTCAATAAATATATTTGAATAACTGAGTCACTGTGCTGTACACCTGAAATAAGCGTAACACTGTAAAATCAACTGTACTTAATGAACAAAAAAAAAGAAGCAGTAGCTATGTTCCCAAATAAACATGGGGTGGTTTCAATAAAACTTTACTTACAAAAGCGTGTCCTGGTTGTGTTCGTCCCACAGGCTGGGGTTGGTTAACATTTATTTTAAGAAGAATGAGCAACTTTCCATTTTCCAACTTTCACCCTTCAGCTACCCAAGCCTTGTATGTTGGTGATTTATTTAAGAATCACTACAGATATGCCATGCTCTCTCCTTAAAATTTTCCATTCCTGTATATGATTTAGGAAAGCAGTAGTTAAATTGAATTTGCAAATCACGGGAGGAAATCAGGATTCGGAACAATAATGACTCATTCTAGTAAAGAAAAAAGTTGGGTGACTCTTCTGTTTTGCTTCCGCCCAGGTGTATAAGTTGGACGTGTATGGGCTGCAGTCCTGCATCAGGCTGTCCCCAGAGTGTGACTGGGGGAGCCTGTGGCTGGAGTCTGTGGTGTGTCCGACATGGGCCTTCGCCTGCTACTCTTAGCAAAAGCAGGTGAAGGTAAATTTCCTGGTATAACCTCCCAGGACATCTGAAGCACTAAAATAGGATCTGTACCTTTTTTGTAATTTTTTATATGTTTTTTGTAATTTCTTAGTTTGTATTGGAAAACTGATTAGCAATGCTGTGGATAAACAGTCAAGGGACTCAGCCATACATATACATGTATCCATTCTCCCCCAAACTCCTCTCCCATCCAGGCTGCCACAGAACATTGAGGAAAGTTCCCTGTGCTATATAACTTAAGGACCTGCATTTTATACATCATGGTGATCGTAAGGGCCCAATGCCAGGAAGGTCATAAGCACTCAGAATTTTGTGCCCAGTGTATGTTTACAAACCTCTGATCCCCATGGTCCAGACTTTGACTGGTGTTACAGTTCAAAGAACAGCTCACAAAGCCATTTTTCAGTCATTTCAGTCATAATTTTTCAGTCATTTATTTCAATTTTTAATACCACTAGGGGACTGGTCAAGTAGAGAATGCCTCTTTAAAATCCCTTTTTTTGTCTGATAGATTAATGTAGCTAATTAAAAGTTGTTTACTAATCCCAACTACACACTAGGTAATGTCCTTTGGACCAGGGGATGGGATTCCAGCTTTATGGTCAGAAATGTCCCTAACATGACAAATACCCCCAAACAAAATATTCAGCCCTGCCGTGTGTGCCTCTTGCCATGCCCTCTTTCCTTTTTCTTCTATTTCTCTATTATAAAGCCAAAAGATCAGTCTAGAGAGGAGCCACACTGTTCTTGGAAGACAGCACACAGAACAAGCTAGGAGTCCTCATGAATAATTATTTAATCCCATAACAAACCTATGGTGCATCTTGGTTATGATGTTGTGTTTTGAAAGCAGTAGTTAAATTGAATTTGCAAATCACGGAGGAAATCAGGATTCGGAACAATAATGACTCATTCTAGTAAAGAAAAAAGTTGGGTGACTCTTCTGTTTTGCTTCCGCCCAGGTGTATAAGTTGGACGTGTATGGGCTGCAGTCCTGCATCAGGCTGTCCCCAGAGTGTGACTGGGGGAGCCTGTGGCTGGAGTCTGTGGTGTGTCCGACATGGGCCTTCGCCTGCTACTCTTAGCAAAAGCAGGTGAAGGTAAATTTCCTGGTATAACCTCCCAGGACATCTGAAGCACTAAAATAGGATCTGTACCTTTTTTTTGTTTTTTAAATGTTTTTTTTTGTAATTTCTTAGTTTGTATTGGAAAACTGATTAGCAATGCTGTGGATAAACAGTCAAGGGACTCAGCCATACATATACATGTATCCATTCTCCCCCAAACTCCTCTCCCATCCAGGCTGCCACAGAACATTGAGGAAAGTTCCCTGTGCTATATAACTTAAGGACCTGCATTTTATACATCATGGTGATCGTAAGGGCCCAATGCCAGGAAGGTCATAAGCACTCAGAATTTTGTGCCCAGTGTATGTTTACAAACCTCTGATCCCCATGGTCCAGACTTTGACTGGTGTTACAGTTCAAAGAACAGCTCACAAAGCCATTTTTCAGTCATTTCAGTCATAATTTTTCAGTCATTTATTTCAATTTTTAATACCACTAGGGGACTGGTCAAGTAGAGAATGCCTCTTTAAAATCCCTTTTTTTGTCTGATAGATTAATGTAGCTAATTAAAAGTTGTTTACTAATCCCAACTACACACTAGGTAATGTCCTTTGGACCAGGGGATGGGATTCCAGCTTTATGGTCAGAAATGTCCCTAACATGACAAATACCCCCAAACAAAATATTCAGCCCTGCCGTGTGTGCCTCTTGCCATGCCCTCTTTCCTTTTTCTTCTATTTCTCTATTATAAAGCCAAAAGATCAGTCTAGAGAGGAGCCACACTGTTCTTGGAAGACAGCACACAGAACAAGCTAGGAGTCCTCATGAATAATTATTTAATCCCATAACAAACCTATGGTGCATCTTGGTTATGATGTTGTGTTTTGAAACCTTCAATTAAAATTCAAGCAAGCTCCTCTCCTTTTGAGAAATGAAAGAGTAGCTACTAACCTTAAGACAGAGAAGAAAATGAGACGTTTGACAAGAAGAATGTAGCAACCACGGCCACCATTTATAATTGAATGTTCTTCGTAGCACGTAATTTGTGGCCTGCACAGTGCGGGTACACTTTTCACTTTCTTGAGAATGCCAGTCCTGCTGATGTTCAAAGTTTGGATGCAATTTGTACTGAATTTGGGCTTATTCATTTTCTATCATGTGTGTTAAGTCACTTCAGGCGTATCTGACTCTGTGATCCTATGAACTTTAGCCCACCAGGCTCTTCTGTCCACGGGATTCTCCAGGCAAGAATATTGCCATGGGTTGCCATGCCCTCCTAAGGGTATTTCTCAACCCAGGGATCGAATCCCTGTCTCTTAGATCTCCTGCCCTGGCAGAAGGGTTCTTTACTGCTAGCACCACCTGGGAATTCCTATTTTCTATCACTGTGTAACAAATCATAAATTTCCCTGCTTCAAGTAACACTCATTTAGTATTTCACAGCTTAACTGACTTCTTTGTTCAAGGCCTCATCAGGCCAAAATTAAGACGTCTGTCTGGGCTGTGACCCCACCTTGGACTCAGGATCCTCTTCCAAGCTCACAAGGTTGTGGCTAAATTCAGTTTCTTGCTGCTGCAGGACTGAGGTCCTTGTTTTCTTTCTAGACAGTAGCTGAGAGTCAGTCACAGCTCCTGCTGTCCCAGGGACTCTTCTCATTGGACGACCATTCCTGGGCTGATAGGTAGCTGATTTCCTGATAGCCAGCAGGAGAATCTCTGACCTCAGGGAGGGCTCCAGTCCCTCTTTTAAAGGGCTCATGTAATTAGGTCAAACCACTAAAATAATCACTCTTTTAGCTAAATGAAACTCAACTGATTAGGAACCTTAACCACATCTTTAAATGTTTTCCCTTCTGAGGAAACATATGCATGCCTGTGCCAGATTCATGTTGGTGTTTAGCAATAAATAACAAAACTCTATTAAAAAATAAAAAAGAAGGAAAGAAAAATAAATAAATAAACGAGAGAAGTCAGACATGAAAAACAACAAGGAGCCTATGTCTTATATTGTGACAGTAATAAACATACATTTGTATTGAAAACTAAAATTTTCGCCTCTGCCATCAAATAACCTTAAGAAAAAATGGCGTTTGACAAGAAGAATGTAGCAACCACGGCCACCATTTATAATTGAATGTTCTTCGTACGTAATTTGTGGCCTGCACAGTGCGGGTACACTTTTCACTTTCTTGAGAATGCCAGTCCTGCTGATGTTCAAAGTTTGGATGCAATTTGTACTGAATTTGGGCTTATTCATTTTCTATCATGTGTGTTAAGTCACTTCAGGCGTATCTGACTCTGTGATCCTATGAACTTTAGCCCACCAGGCTCTTCTGTCCACGGGATTCTCCAGGCAAGAATATTGCCATGGGTTGCCATGCCCTCCTAAGGGTATTTCTCAACCCAGGGATCGAATCCCTGTCTCTTAGATCTCCTGCCCTGGCAGAAGGGTTCTTTACTGCTAGCACCACCTGGGAATTCCTATTTTCTATCACTGTGTAACAAATCATAAATTTCCCTGCTTCAAGTAACACTCATTTAGTATTTCACAGCTTAACTGACTTCTTTGTTCAAGGCCTCATCAGGCCAAAATTAAGACGTCTGTCTGGGCTGTGACCCCACCTTGGACTCAGGATCCTCTTCCAAGCTCACAAGGTTGTGGCTAAATTCAGTTTCTTGCTGCTGCAGGACTGAGGTCCTTGTTTTCTTTCTAGACAGTAGCTGAGAGTCAGTCACAGCTCCTGCTGTCCCAGGGACTCTTCTCATTGGACGACCATTCCTGGGCTGATAGGTAGCTGATTTCCTGATAGCCAGCAGGAGAATCTCTGACCTCAGGGAGGGCTCCAGTCCCTCTTTTAAAGGGCTCATGTAATTAGGTCAAACCACTAAAATAATCACTCTTTTAGCTAAATGAAACTCAACTGATTAGGAACCTTAACCACATCTTTAAATGTTTTCCCTTCTGAGGAAACATATGCATGCCTGTGCCAGATTCATGTTGGTGTTTAGCAATAAATAACAAAACTCTATTAAAAAATAAAAAAGAAGGAAAGAAAAATAAATAAATAAACGAGAGAAGTCAGACATGAAAAACAACAAGGAGCCTATGTCTTATATTGTGACAGTAATAAACATACATTTGTATTGAAAAACTAAAATTTTCGCCTCTGCCATCTAACACAAGATAATCTCAGGGGTCATACCCCATCACCTTCACAGGTGTTACCCATACTCAAAGTGAGGATGTGTACCCCAAGGAGCAGGAATTCTGGGAGTCAACTTAGAATTCTTCCTACCACCGTGGGAGAGAATCCCATGGTAGAAATGACAAAAATTAATCCCAAACTACCATATGCAAGTGTGTGTGTGTGTATGTGTTTATGCATGTGTGTGTGTATGGGACACACTAATACCCTCATTTCTGAGGATACGCTTTCACAAAGTACAAAATCCCACAGTTAACATCCACAACTATCAGAGTGAATTTACCGTTTAGATATTAAAACTATTGCGCAAATGACACAGGCAAGTCTTGCGATAAGTGTAACGATAGAAACAAGAACCCCAGATGTGCCTTTCAGCAATGACTGTGTCTTGCCTGGAAAACTACAAAGTGAATTTGAAACCATGGGCAGCACAGTGGCAGTCACATGGATACGATTTAAAAAAAAAAAAAAAGAGGAAGAAGAGAACCATCAGGAGCCTTTAAGCTGTTTTCTAAATTCAGCATCAGCAGAGTATTTATGTTGGCAGCGTCCTGTATCTCACAGCAGGAGATGTGACAGCGGCACTCCATACATAACCCGGGCAAGCTCCAGCTCCAGAGGAGAGTATTTGCATAAACAGAATCCTAGAGACCGGGTCATCTCTGTCTTTCTCCTCCTCCTTCCTCCCTCGCCACCCCACCAGCGTGTCGTCTTGACGCTCCTGGGCTGCCTTCCATGACCATCAAGGAATGTAGGACAGACGAACGTTGCACGGCCACCGGCACTGCCACCACAGAAAGCTGTCTGTCCAGCCTCTTCACTTCTCAGCACCAGCAACCATCTAAAGACTTTGCACCTGTTCTAGTTAGCCCTGGCAAATGCAGCCTTAATATTGTGAAAAAACAAAACTCTATTAAAAAATAAAAAAGAAGGAAAGAAAAATAAATAAATAAACGAGAGAAGTCAGACATGAAAAACAACAAGGAGCCTATGTCTTATATTGTGACAGTAATAAACATACATTTGTATTGACAAACTAAAATTTTCGCCTCTGCCATCTAACACAAGATAATCTCAGGGGTCATACCCCATCACCTTCACAGGTGTTACCCATACTCAAAGTGAGGATGTGTACCCCAAGGAGCAGGAATTCTGGGAGTCAACTTAGAATTCTTCCTACCACCGTGGGAGAGAATCCCATGGTAGAAATGACAAAAATTAATCCCAAACTACCATATGCAAGTGTGTGTGTGTGTATGTGTTTATGCATGTGTGTGTGTATGGGACACACTAATACCCTCATTTCTGAGGATACGCTTTCACAAAGTACAAAATCCCACAGTTAACATCCACAACTATCAGAGTGAATTTACCGTTTAGATATTAAAACTATTGCGCAAATGACACAGGCAAGTCTTGCGATAAGTGTAACGATAGAAACAAGAACCCCAGATGTGCCTTTCAGCAATGACTGTGTCTTGCCTGGAAAACTACAAAGTGAATTTGAAACCATGGGCAGCACAGTGGCAGTCACATGGATACGATTTAAAAAAAAAAAAAAAGAGGAAGAAGAGAACCATCAGGAGCCTTTAAGCTGTTTTCTAAATTCAGCATCAGCAGAGTATTTATGTTGGCAGCGTCCTGTATCTCACAGCAGGAGATGTGACAGCGGCACTCCATACATAACCCGGGCAAGCTCCAGCTCCAGAGGAGAGTATTTGCATAAACAGAATCCTAGAGACCGGGTCATCTCTGTCTTTCTCCTCCTCCTTCCTCCCTCGCCACCCCACCAGCGTGTCGTCTTGACGCTCCTGGGCTGCCTTCCATGACCATCAAGGAATGTAGGACAGACGAACGTTGCACGGCCACCGGCACTGCCACCACAGAAAGCTGTCTGTCCAGCCTCTTCACTTCTCAGCACCAGCAACCATCTAAAGACTTTGCACCTGTTCTAGTTAGCCCTGGCAAATGCAGCCTGTATTTATATTAATAGAATGATGTTTTCATAACAAAATGGATGTGCAGCCATCAGGGACTCACTTTGGATGCGCTCACAAGGGCGCAGGTCAGGGGAGGAGGAGCTTGTACATAAAAGTCCCACGCCAAGGGGAAAAGATGCACAAATCCCAAGCTGAATCAATCAGACGGTTTGAGAACTTGTTCACGAATGACCAGACTCAAGTACTGGACATTAAATTAGATCCTCGGTTAAGAGGAAAATATGCTAGAAATGAAGGGGCTTCTTCATGGGCAGGTCAGAGCTCCGAACTTTTTCGTATTCCGTCTCGTGTTTCTGTCATTTGTGCCTTATCTCCCCTGAGTAGAGCAGAAAACTGGTGAGATCATACTTGGCTCAATTCCTGAAAGCTTGTTTTCAGTTGCCAGTGTAAATATTGCCCACCCAATCTGTACATTTGCACAAATTAACTGAAACCAGCTACCCAATTCCTACTTCATATTTGGCTCTGTTGATTAACCCTGACAGCTGTAACCTCATTAGTCCAAGCTATGACCAGAGCAAAGCAGCTGTCAAATTAGGAAGAAGAGGACTCACTGAAGTTGCCCACGGACCAGCCATGTTAAAATTGATAGACGCGCAAAAGCTTTCCGTTATGATTTTAATTCTAAATTATGTTATGCAGTGGGCTTTTTGCTTGGATCCAGAATATGGGTCTGAAATCCACTGTTAATGGAGAAAACAGAGGCCCTATCATAAAGCAAGGACCTGGGTTTTATCTGGAGAGATTTGTATCAGTTGAAAATGGGTTTTTAACATGCATTATAACACAGATATTTTCATATATTTCAGATATTAGTTCCTAATGTGTGTTTTAGCATGAGAGATTTTGTTAGTTTTGACAAGAGGTCAGTGGGGTCCCAACTAGAGTAATAAGAAAGATCCTGCACCTGGTCCTCACGGGAAAGGTAGAGATAAAAAGTGAGGAAAAAATTAGAACACAATCCAATAGGAATGTGATTTCCCTAAATAGAACACAAAAGAGGTAGGGAGGGAAAACTCTTAATATCTTTTTATTAGAAACTGGAAGTTCAGAAAAAGAGATGGTTTTCAACCCAGCAAAGTTACAACACCAAAGTGTTGCCAAGATCAGTGGGACCAGATCAAGTATAATGTTGGAACTTCCCCTGTGGCATCTTCAGTGTGAGGAGACACCATCAGGGAGTGGAAGAAGTTCTGAAGGAAGAATCTGGACACCTTACTTCTCATCGCAGCACTCATCCCAAAGATTTTGCCACAGCCCACCAGTAGGAACTTCAGACAAATTCTTTAATCTCTCTAGATTTCAGTAAACTCCTTCGCAAAATAAGGAGTTTGTCAGATCGTTGCAATGATCCAATCTGTCTCTAGTGACTGAAGACTCTGCACAAATCAGAAGAAGCTTCTCCACCATGGCCCAAGGTGGACCCAAGTACTAATTTTTTTCCACTTCCGGATAATTCTCTTCTACTTTTTCTGTAATAAAAACTTTCCACCATCTGCCTGAAAGCTTGTTTTCAGTTGCCAGTGTAAATATTGCCCACCCAATCTGTACATTTGCACAATTTGTAACCTCTTTTTTTAAGTCCAAGCCTATGACCAGAGCAAAGCAGCTGTCAAATTAGGAAGAAGAGGACTCACTGAAGTTGCCCACGGACCAGCCATGTTAAAATTGATAGACGCGCAAAAGCTTTCCGTTATGATTTTAATTCTAAATTATGTTATGCAGTGGGCTTTTTGCTTGGATCCAGAATATGGGTCTGAAATCCACTGTTAATGGAGAAAACAGAGGCCCTATCATAAAGCAAGGACCTGGGTTTTATCTGGAGAGATTTGTATCAGTTGAAAATGGGTTTTTAACATGCATTATAACACAGATATTTTCATATATTTCAGATATTAGTTCCTAATGTGTGTTTTAGCATGAGAGATTTTGTTAGTTTTGACAAGAGGTCAGTGGGGTCCCAACTAGAGTAATAAGAAAGATCCTGCACCTGGTCCTCACGGGAAAGGTAGAGATAAAAAGTGAGGAAAAAATTAGAACACAATCCAATAGGAATGTGATTTCCCTAAATAGAACACAAAAGAGGTAGGGAGGGAAAACTCTTAATATCTTTTTATTAGAAACTGGAAGTTCAGAAAAAGAGATGGTTTTCAACCCAGCAAAGTTACAACACCAAAGTGTTGCCAAGATCAGTGGGACCAGATCAAGTATAATGTTGGAACTTCCCCTGTGGCATCTTCAGTGTGAGGAGACACCATCAGGGAGTGGAAGAAGTTCTGAAGG
This sequence comes from Tragulus kanchil, assembly GCA_022376925.1. Classification (NCBI taxonomy): domain Eukaryota; kingdom Metazoa; phylum Chordata; class Mammalia; order Artiodactyla; family Tragulidae; genus Tragulus; species Tragulus kanchil. Next base: position 204,088,270 of record JAIOJX010000026.1, read on the forward strand.
AAGAATCTGGACACCTTACTTCTCATCGCAGCACTCATCCCAAAGATTTTGCCACAGCCCACCAGTAGGAACTTCAGACAAATTCTTTAATCTCTCTAGATTTCAGTAAACTCCTTCGCAAAATAAGGAGTTTGTCAGATCGTTGCAATGATCCAATCTGTCTCTAGTGACTGAAGACTCTGCACAAATCAGAAGAAGCTTCTCCACCATGGCCCAAGGTGGACCCAAGTACTAATTTTTTTCCACTTCCGGATAATTCTCTTCTACTTTTTCTGTAATACCCTTTAGCCTATTATGCAAACAGTTGCTGTCCTTTGGCTCCCCCTGGTGGTGAATAGAGCTTTTACACTCGATTTTCTCACATAGTCCTTGAAGATAAAAATGTTAATCGTGTGGAACCCTTCCTGGGACAACCCAGTCGGCTGTTCACTGGAGGGAAAGACAATCCAAACATTGTTGTTGCATTACAGCTTTAGCACACTGCTTTCTTGAGGCTTAAGGAAGCACGCTAATGCTTTTTAAAAGATGCTTTATTGACTAAAACAGTATCAACTCTTCTCCTGCTTCAAGTTGAAGGAAGTGGAAGTGGCAAAGACTTCTATTCTCATTATTATGAGAAAATAGACCCATAAAATAGGAAACATCTATGTAGGACTTCCCCTAGTGGTCCAGTGGGTGGGGACACCGCCTTGCAGTGCAAGGGGCGCCAGTTCGATCCCTGGCCTGGGAAGATCCCACGTGCCACGGAGCGGCTGGACCTATGTGTCCAATTACTGAGCCGGAGCTCTGGAGCGCATGCGCCCAGAGCCGGCGCTTTGCAGCGACAGACGCCACTGCGATGGGAGGCCCACAGGAGCCAAAGAACAAAGACCAATGAAAATGAAGGAATGAAAAGACCAGTGGAAGTGGCCCGCCCGCTCCCCTCCCTCCCCAACCCGACCCCCGCCCATAACAAATAAATAAATAAATCTTTAAAAAAAAAAAAAAAAAGGAAACATCTATGTAGTTAGTTGAGGCCAAGTATTCCTTTGTGCATGGCTAATTTAAATTACCAAAAATATTAGATAATGATGTTCTGATATTTCCCAAATGCATATTTTGGTAATGAGAAAGCACTAAAAGGTTATTTAGTCTTTCCCCATCCTTCATTTTAAAAATAATTTACAGGAAAAACTCCAAGAGTCAAAATTCAGGTAAGACAAAAAAGTAAGGAAAATCATTTTTTTTATGAAAAAATATATTTTAAGCATTGTGAGCTGCTGGAAATTAAATTCTACCTTCATTCATGATCATTTACATTTCAGTTGGCAATTAGATTCTATTTGCCTTCATCATGTCAGTCCTACTTCTTTTGTTTATATTTGTATGCTGTTCCTTTTGCTTTGTAACAGTATTGAAAATTGGTTAAAAAAAAAAATTTGTCTTGGATTTAGTGTGAAAGAAGACACAGCATCTTTAACTTAAATGCTGAAAGTCAGGACTATCCAAAGCCATTAAGCAAATACAGTGTGAAGGAAAAGGGGAAGAAGTCTCATGAAACTTTAATTATTCTGGGTTAACTCCACCGACACTGCCATCTGCTAATGCAAAGTCCTTTCAAGGCTAATACATTTCCATGCCTTTAGTTGGATATGATTATAACAGCTACAAATGTTTCCAGGTAGGGTTAAAGAAAAAAAAAAAAACACAGTCACAGGAAAGAGAAAAGTCAATATTCCCTAAAGGAGAAAAACTTTTCTTTGCTATGTTTACTTGACTCCTTCTGGCAAAAGGCTGTTAGCAGTTGTACCACACAATTCAACCAAAGCTTGTCTCCAGAAAAAAAAAAGAAAAGAAAAGAAAGAAAGAAATATAATTGCATCTCAGAGATTTGGTTTGGAAAATCTGCTTTTGTTTCCAATGCCTCTCTCCTCTCAGCCACGTTTATAAGCATTTTCCAAGCTCTTTACGAGCATTTTGCCTGCCACTCCACACTCCTAAATATCACCCTTTGCTCCCTACAGCCAGCCACGTTTCTCAGCTTTGGCCAAGGAATAAAACATTGGTTCACCTCAAAGGCTACCATTAAATTTACCTCATTTATTGATCAGCAGGAGGTGCACCCACCCTACTGGGGTCAATGTTAACTCTAATGCCAGGGAGCTCATTGGCACCGCATACTGCTCCCCTATTTAATGACTGTTGGGCCCCCTGGGCCAGGTAAATTCTCCTGTTGACATATTGGTGGCAATGCCCTTGAACACCTTTGATCCATCAGTCTACTTTCTCCATTCAGGTAAGACAAAAAGTAAGGAAAATCATTTTATGAAAAATATATTTTAAGCATTGTGAGCTGCTGGAAATTAAATTCTACCTTCATTCATGATCATTTACATTTCAGTTGGCAATTAGATTCTATTTGCCTTCATCATGTCAGTCCTACTTCTTTTGTTTATATTTGTATGCTGTTCCTTTTGCTTTGTAACAGTATTGAAAATTGGTTAAAAAAATTTGTCTTGGATTTAGTGTGAAAGAAGACACAGCATCTTTAACTTAAATGCTGAAAGTCAGGACTATCCAAAGCCATTAAGCAAATACAGTGTGAAGGAAAAGGGGAAGAAGTCTCATGAAACTTTAATTATTCTGGGTTAACTCCACCGACACTGCCATCTGCTAATGCAAAGTCCTTTCAAGGCTAATACATTTCCATGCCTTTAGTTGGATATGATTATAACAGCTACAAATGTTTCCAGGTAGGGTTAAAGAAAAAAAAAAAACACAGTCACAGGAAAGAGAAAAGTCAATATTCCCTAAAGGAGAAAAACTTTTCTTTGCTATGTTTACTTGACTCCTTCTGGCAAAAGGCTGTTAGCAGTTGTACCACACAATTCAACCAAAGCTTGTCTCCAGAAAAAAAAAAGAAAAGAAAAGAAAGAAAGAAATATAATTGCATCTCAGAGATTTGGTTTGGAAAATCTGCTTTTGTTTCCAATGCCTCTCTCCTCTCAGCCACGTTTATAAGCATTTTCCAAGCTCTTTACGAGCATTTTGCCTGCCACTCCACACTCCTAAATATCACCCTTTGCTCCCTACAGCCAGCCACGTTTCTCAGCTTTGGCCAAGGAATAAAACATTGGTTCACCTCAAAGGCTACCATTAAATTTACCTCATTTATTGATCAGCAGGAGGTGCACCCACCCTACTGGGGTCAATGTTAACTCTAATGCCAGGGAGCTCATTGGCACCGCATACTGCTCCCCTATTTAATGACTGTTGGGCCCCCTGGGCCAGGTAAATTCTCCTGTTGACATATTGGTGGCAATGCCCTTGAACACCTTTGATCCATCAGTCTACTTTCTCCATTCAGGGATGTGTTTAATTGTGTGTTGATTAAAAATAACCAGATATGAAGACATAGAGGAGGCAAAGGGAGCTCCTACGGGAAGAATAAGCCATTTGTATTTCTCTGTGGTAGATACCAGGGCCTATGAGGACATCAAGTTTAAGAAAAGTAAGACTTTGAGAACTCTGCTCTCTGAAAATACCCACCATCAGTTGAGTTGGGCAGTAGGAACTACCCAAGAACTTGCCGGCTCACTGAAAGGCACACTCCCATGGCTGAGAGAGCTTTGGGTGTGGATTTCTTTGCTTTTCTTTACCATCACTTTGCTCTTCTGTAAAAATGTTACCTTCCTCAGCACAGTGACTGTGCTGACAACCCTGAGTGCTTAGATACACTGTGCTGTATTAGTGCCTGTAAGATTTGCTTCTTTTTTTGAAAACTGGCTGATAAAAATCACATCCATGATAATGGGAGAGAGGATTTCCTTGTCTTTATGAAATTAAGCATGTAAAATGTGCTAGATAAAGAAGTCTAGAAATTAGCACGATCGTTTGTCTATCGACTGTTAAAGGTTCTCAGGCAATGAGCCGTTCTCTGTTCCCATTTTACCCCACAAACTTATCTCCCCCAGCCCTGACCCAGAGTGACCAGGTTAGATGGTCAGGACTCTCAAGTCTAAATGCTGATTCAGGCCCTTCTCTCTTTGCTGCCAATAATAGTTCGTCTCGGTGCCAGATTTAGTGGTGGTTTCTTATGATGTGGATACCTGTCCAGCAGGGATTGGACTGTGACCACAAACCATTTTTTCTTAAGCCACAGAATAACTGTCAGATGGTAACTGCTGATAGTTACTCTTTGCCAGGTTCAGCAGCCTCAAGTCCGAGCCTCCCACATCCTGTAGTAACACCATGGAATAGCCATGTCCCACAGAGAGACAGATCTTGTCAGAAAATAAAAATTCACCAAAAATGTTAAATTTACCTCATTTATTGATCAGCAGGAGGTGCACCCACCCTACTGGGGTCAATGTTAACTCTAATGCCAGGGAGCTCATTGGCACCGCATACTGCTCCCCTATTTAATGACTGTTGGGCCCCCTGGGCCAGGTAAATTCTCCTGTTGACATATTGGTGGCAATGCCCTTGAACACCTTTGATCCATCAGTCTACTTTCTCCATTCAGGGATGTGTTTAATTGTGTGTTGATTAAAAATAACCAGATATGAAGACATAGAGGAGGCAAAGGGAGCTCCTACGGGAAGAATAAGCCATTTGTATTTCTCTGTGGTAGATACCAGGGCCTATGAGGACATCAAGTTTAAGAAAAGTAAGACTTTGAGAACTCTGCTCTCTGAAAATACCCACCATCAGTTGAGTTGGGCAGTAGGAACTACCCAAGAACTTGCCGGCTCACTGAAAGGCACACTCCCATGGCTGAGAGAGCTTTGGGTGTGGATTTCTTTGCTTTTCTTTACCATCACTTTGCTCTTCTGTAAAAATGTTACCTTCCTCAGCACAGTGACTGTGCTGACAACCCTGAGTGCTTAGATACACTGTGCTGTATTAGTGCCTGTAAGATTTGCTTCTTTTTTTGAAAACTGGCTGATAAAAATCACATCCATGATAATGGGAGAGAGGATTTCCTTGTCTTTATGAAATTAAGCATGTAAAATGTGCTAGATAAAGAAGTCTAGAAATTAGCACGATCGTTTGTCTATCGACTGTTAAAGGTTCTCAGGCAATGAGCCGTTCTCTGTTCCCATTTTACCCCACAAACTTATCTCCCCCAGCCCTGACCCAGAGTGACCAGGTTAGATGGTCAGGACTCTCAAGTCTAAATGCTGATTCAGGCCCTTCTCTCTTTGCTGCCAATAATAGTTCGTCTCGGTGCCAGATTTAGTGGTGGTTTCTTATGATGTGGATACCTGTCCAGCAGGGATTGGACTGTGACCACAAACCATTTTTTCTTAAGCCACAGAATAACTGTCAGATGGTAACTGCTGATAGTTACTCTTTGCCAGGTTCAGCAGCCTCCAAGTCCGAGCCTCCCACATCCTGTAGTAACACCATGGAATAGCCATGTCCCACAGAGAGACAGATCTTGTCAGAAAATAAAAATTCATTCCTTAATGTAGTAATTCAGTATTTGACGTTCAGTTCTTTAAAAAAAAAAAAAAAAAAAAAACAAGCAAACATACAAACACAAAAACACTGAAAACAAACAAAAGACTCCTGATCTTTTTTTCTCCTGCAGGTCAGTTCTTATTCTTACATTAACTCTTTTTTGTTTTATTGTACTTAGCATCTTTTACTATGAGCCACATCAATGGAGACTCAACTTTTTAAGTTACAAGTTACATATATGTATTGCCTTCCCCCCAAGAATTAAGAATGCTTTCGAAACGTTTATTTTGCAGCCTCTTTCTTTTGTGGGCAGAATCTGACTTTTTTCTCATTTAATAGATGAGAAAACTACACACCTACTGTGGAGTAGTACAATGCAAAGCAAAAGGTTGCACCAGAATACAGGGTAGAAACAAGCAAACGAAACAAAGTCAGAAAAATAATTCACTGCTACTAACAGTGTCATGATGTGTTAACACCTTTACTCTGGAGCTGAGTCTAGCCAACCAGGATGATGGTCTCCTGTGAAATGTTAACATGGACAAATGGAAGTTTACTCTAGGGAATGCTGACTTCCTGGAGTAAATGTCTTAGAAGCTCCAGATTGTACCAATATCTTCTTTTCATTTCTCATAAATGTAACTTGAGTCAAGACCTTACAGGTGACTTTGGATTTCAACTTTTTCATTCTTATTTCAACAGTTCACTATTTCAATGATATCATAAATGCTAAGATATTGATATTTGCCTGCACCTGTAATGACACGATCTGGCCTCTTCTCTTGTATCTCCCTTGTGGAAAACCCAACTCAAAAAATTATGTTCAAGTTCACTGGCTACATAGACTGCCAAGTTTAGTTCTCCAAACAATCTGCTACAGTGTCTACTAAATACCAACATTGTCTAATACTATAGACGCCCATATGTTTTCTCAGTTCTAAGCCGAATAATGTGAATCATACCTACAAACACTTGATGAACAAAACAGAGAAAGAGATCAAGTCACCATAGACCAAACTAGGGAATGATCAAAAGTTTCTTTATGTTTGAGGACTAGAGTAGGTTCCAAGTGCTCCCCCTTGATCCTCCTCTAGTTTACCAAAAATGTCTTGGAAATAAGTGATTTAGAATGAAATACAACCAGTTTCTGATAATCATTTCAATTGCTATGTTTCCTTGGACACATTTTCAAAGTACTTGAATGAAGCCCCACATGCAAATTATCTTCCCTGAAAGGAAAGTCTTTGTTGGCAAGTTGGCTGTTCACTTTTTGTGGCAATGGCATAGAGACACAATGTATTTTTAACATTCTTGTTTTGTTCTTGTCTTAACTGACACTAGTAATTTAAGAAATGTTGAGGGCGTTACTGAATACAAATTTGAAGAAAAATAGCTCTTCAAACTATATTGTTAGAAGTAGGATGAATATTCAATCAGAGATGAATCAAAAAGTTTGGATTATGTATGTGGGCATATATCTTTCCGAAAACAGACTCTTCCCATGATCCTTGCCTCATGATGTGGCATCCGCAAGAATCACACCACAATTTGCACTCAATTGTGCTCTGAACAACAGAAAGCTGCCCCATAGTCATTTGAAAGCTCTTTTTATAAAATTATTGAATTCCTGAGCTAGAGATGGCACATGAACTATCTCATTCTGCAGAAGGAGCAGGTCCTGAGAGCAAAGATATTTGCCTGAAGCTGTAGAATATGTTAAAACTTTATTTAAAGATCCAGATTCTGAACCCTTAGTTTAGAGACTACTACTCCTATTCTTAAGAATGGTTAACACTGTGTCTCATATTCGTTTTCTTCAACTTTTACATTTAGTAACCTGTCACATCTGAGCATTTAACACACATTCCTAAATTCATTCCTGTCCCTTTCTCCTTTTTTCCCATCTTTCCTTCTCTTTTTCCTTTCATCTTTCCTTCAATAAATTTTCTTTTTACCACATGTTAGTCATTGTGACGAACTCTGGGATACAAAAGATAGAATATGGTCCATGACTCAAAGAACAGCTCATTTGTAGAGAAGATCAACATGGTAACCAATGAATCCAAACTCTTTAAGGTGGCTGATGACTCTCTCTTGTCTGACCCTTAACCCATGTTGGTAGCTACTCTCCATCTTTCTCGCTACATTCCACTCCAAATTTACTAGATTGGGGAGCTCATTGTGGGTGTCCAGCCCATATGTTCACATTCTGCAACAGAGATTCTCCCCCGCCTCCTCATATGACTGATATCACATCAGCTTTCAGTATAATTGCCTGTTCTCCTATTCTCAGGAAATTAATTTTAAGTTTCCCTGTTAGCTTAGAAAGCATTTGCATAATAATGCCTCTTTTCCTTACTTCACTGATAAGTTCAGTAAAGACAGTGATAAGCAAGTGACATATTTATTCTTTTTTTTCCCATTGACCTAATTCAAGTACTTGGCACTTGGTACAAATTCAATAAATACTAAGCTGAGAACATACATATCTGTAAACAACAAAACTCTGTAAAAGTTAAAAGTAAAATAAAAGTTAAAAAAAAAACCTATTGAATGGAAGAATTTGTTTAGCATAGTGGGAACAGAAATGAGAGTGGTCAATTCTACTTGGAAGAGGCATCACTGGATGTCGTCTTTTTTTTTTTCATTTGAAAGTTTAAGAAAATTTTATAAAATCAAATGAATACATACCACCCCTAATTTCCCATCTTATGTCTTGGTAAGAAATAAAAATCTGTAAATAAGACCAATGTTGATCTCTACTATCTGTACCCCAATTAATTTTTAAAAATAAGCCTATAGTTCCTTACCTATAATTCTGAAATCCAAAAAATAAAAAATGCCTGAAAAGAAAAAGGTTTTCATAAGCTAAAACTTTATTTAAAGATCCAGATTCTGAACCCTTAGTTTAGAGACTACTACTCCTATTCTTAAGAATGGTTAACACTGTGTCTCATATTCGTTTTCTTCAACTTTTACATTTAGTAACCTGTCACATCTGAGCATTTAACACACATTCCTAAATTCATTCCTGTCCCTTTCTCCTTTTTTCCCATCTTTCCTTCTCTTTTTCCTTTCATCTTTCCTTCAATAAATTTTCTTTTTACCACATGTTAGTCATTGTGACGAACTCTGGGATACAAAAGATAGAATATGGTCCATGACTCAAAGAACAGCTCATTTGTAGAGAAGATCAACATGGTAACCAATGAATCCAAACTCTTTAAGGTGGCTGATGACTCTCTCTTGTCTGACCCTTAACCCATGTTGGTAGCTACTCTCCATCTTTCTCGCTACATTCCACTCCAAATTTACTAGATTGGGGAGCTCATTGTGGGTGTCCAGCCCATATGTTCACATTCTGCAACAGAGATTCTCCCCTGCCTCCTCATATGACTGATATCACATCAGCTTTCAGTATAATTGCCTGTTCTCCTATTCTCAGGAAATTAATTTTAAGTTTCCCTGTTAGCTTAGAAAGCATTTGCATAATAATGCCTCTTTTCCTTACTTCACTGATAAGTTCAGTAAAGACAGTGATAAGCAAGTGACATATTTATTCTTTTTTTTCCCATTGACCTAATTCAAGTACTTGGCACTTGGTACAAATTCAATAAATACTAAGCTGAGAACATACATATCTGTAAACAACAAAACTCTGTAAAAGTTAAAAGTAAAATAAAAGTTAAAAAAAAAACCTATTGAATGGAAGAATTTGTTTAGCATAGTGGGAACAGAAATGAGAGTGGTCAATTCTACTTGGAAGAGGCATCACTGGATGTCGTCTTTTTTTTTTTCATTTGAAAGTTTAAGAAAATTTTATAAAATCAAATGAATACATACCACCCCTAATTTCCCATCTTATGTCTTGGTAAGAAATAAAAATCTGTAAATAAGACCAATGTTGATCTCTACTATCTGTACCCCAATTAATTTTTAAAAATAAGCCTATAGTTCCTTACCTATAATTCTGAAATCCAAAAAATAAAAAATGCCTGAAAAGAAAAAGGTTTTCATAAGCATGGGAACAAACTGGATTATAAGTAATATATTAGTGTTTTGGTCTTTATCCCACTTTGTACAGATCCTGGTTTTGCTGCAAGAATATCAATGTCATTAGTCTTCATTGATCTCACATTTTATGAATGTTCTGCTACAGAAATGTTTGCTTTCTAAGTTCCCCCACGATGGCATGTAATCTTAAAATTAATCTTAAAAAGTCTGGTGTCAAAAATTATGAAGGGAATTATGAACATGCATTGATTGACTATCTCGTGTTTTGTTCAGATTATTCCAATAAAATTTTCCACTTTGCTCCTTGATTAACATTTTCTCTACTGAGAATAATAGAAGTAAAAATAGAACTTTAGAAAACTAAAGCCATACTGATAGAGCAGTCCTGGAAGTCATGCGGCCTAAGATCCTGAAGCAACATCCAGGATGTCCTCCCAGTTAAATATATTTTATTGAGCTTCATAAAGAAATGAAACTAATGTATTCATGAGTAGTGGGGAAAGGAAAAATACTAAAAAGAGTCCAAAAAAAGGCTGTTGGACTCTCAACTATTTATGCTCAGCATAGAAACGGAAAATGTATACCAGTCCATGGAGGCACCCAGAATGATTTCTGACCACAATGCCTGCCAACCATTTTCACAGCACACAAACCAAAGGTTTCAAACTACAGGAGTGTGAGTCTGATAAACCATTCACCCCGACTCCCTCTACACATAACCGAATTACCTAAACTAAATCATACTCAGTTTTGGCAGGCAAACATCTTGGAAATAAAATAGTTTTTAAAAGCGCTGATTTTTCCATTAATATCAAGGCATAAAGAGACTTTGCCGTAATGTCCTTAGATGTCCACAATGGGAACTAATGAGCCACCCACACTTTTCCTTTCAATGTATATGTTAAAAGGCCTCTATGAATAAATGCACACTCTAGGAAATTCTCAAAAAGGGGTGAATTTTAAAAACCTAAAAGACAGGGAGGAATGACAACAACAAATGATCTGCTGCTTTTCAGAATTTCTGAATAGTGTTAGCTGCTCGGTCGTGTTTGACTCTTTGTGACTCCATGAACTGTAGCCCACCAGGCTTCTCTGTCCCTGGGATTCTCCAGGCAAGAATACTGGAGCAGGTAGCCATGCCCTCCTCCAGGGATCTTCCCCACCAAGGGATCAAACCCAGGTCTCCGGGTAGGAGACAGAGGAGACTGGAGAGCTACAGTCTGCAGGGTCTCAGAGTCCAACAAGGCTGAGCAACTAACACTAATTTCTAAATGAGAGAACAAAACTGCTACTTAAGTAACACGCAACATCTATCAGCTCAGTTCCGTTCCTAAGAATGCTTGCCCAAGAAATAAGTTCCAGTCAATTCCTGAAAGAAAAAAGCTCTACAGTCTCCCTCCTGTCTTGACATGCTTTTAGCTGGTGAAAGATGATTGAGCGGAAAGGACTCTCTTAGATGAAGATTGAGAGTATTTAGTAATTCTTGGTGAGAAACATTATGGAAGAGCCATTAGAAATAGAATAGAGGACCACATCCAGGATGTCCTCCCAGTTAAATATATTTTATTGAGCTTCATAAAGAAATGAAACTAATGTATTCATGAGTAGTGGGGAAAGGAAAAATACTAAAAAGAGTCCAAAAAAAGGCTGTTGGACTCTCAACTATTTATGCTCAGCATAGAAACGGAAAATGTATACCAGTCCATGGAGGCACCCAGAATGATTTCTGACCACAATGCCTGCCAACCATTTTCACAGCACACAAACCAAAGGTTTCAAACTACAGGAGTGTGAGTCTGATAAACCATTCACCCCGACTCCCTCTACACATAACCGAATTACCTAAACTAAATCATACTCAGTTTTGGCAGGCAAACATCTTGGAAATAAAATAGTTTTTAAAAGCGCTGATTTTTCCATTAATATCAAGGCATAAAGAGACTTTGCCGTAATGTCCTTAGATGTCCACAATGGGAACTAATGAGCCACCCACACTTTTCCTTTCAATGTATATGTTAAAAGGCCTCTATGAATAAATGCACACTCTAGGAAATTCTCAAAAAGGGGTGAATTTTAAAAACCTAAAAGACAGGGAGGAATGACAACAACAAATGATCTGCTGCTTTTCAGAATTTCTGAATAGTGTTAGCTGCTCGGTCGTGTTTGACTCTTTGTGACTCCATGAACTGTAGCCCACCAGGCTTCTCTGTCCCTGGGATTCTCCAGGCAAGAATACTGGAGCAGGTAGCCATGCCCTCCTCCAGGGGATCTTCCCCACCAAGGGATCAAACCCAGGTCTCCGGGTAGGAGACAGAGGAGACTGGAGAGCTACAGTCTGCAGGGTCTCAGAGTCCAACAAGGCTGAGCAACTAACACTAATTTCTAAATGAGAGAACAAAACTGCTACTTAAGTAACACGCAACATCTATCAGCTCAGTTCCGTTCCTAAGAATGCTTGCCCAAGAAATAAGTTCCAGTCAATTCCTGAAAGAAAAAAGCTCTACAGTCTCCCTCCTGTCTTGACATGCTTTTAGCTGGTGAAAGATGATTGAGCGGAAAGGACTCTCTTAGATGAAGATTGAGAGTATTTAGTAATTCTTGGTGAGAAACATTATGGAAGAGCCATTAGAAATAGAATAGAGGACCACATTTCTGCAGCCTCAGAATAGGACAGCAATAAACTGACCATATTTCCCAGGAAGAAGAGTAAACAGCCAGGCAGGGCCTCCTCTCACAGCAGTGTTTTCAGATGTCCAGAGGAATCTCTGGGGCTTTCTGGTTGGCTGACAGCTGGGCTATTACAGTGCCGTGTATGCAGCCATGGATCATTACAGATTGGCACACACCTACTGAGCAGAACCACCTCGAATCCCAGATACGCTGTGTTCGCTCAAAGACATGCTCTGTGGTATCCAGAAATTAAGGGAGGTATAATTTATGGTATGAATGTGAACTTTCTGAACTGACTAAATTTAGAATTTTCCATCTATATTAGGGAAGTTACGGAATATGTACAATTATTACTTTCCAAATAAGTGTCCGTGGGATTTGCATTTCTTTGTTTGAAGGATACTGCCTTTTCTTATTTTAGTAAACTGGTCCAATAATGATAACAATGCAGTGATGATCACTTTACATTTGATAGTATTAATTACAGTGACGGTGATTCTCCAGAAAGGGCCTAGTGAGATAGGTTCCCACATACCAGTCTATATTGGGGCAAGACCACACTAAAATCCTTCCTGGTACATTACAAAATAAGAATAATGTAGTAGCTTATTTAAAAAACTGACTTTATCCTATTTATGAGTCTGTCCATTTAGTCTAATATTGTGCCATTCCCCTTCTCTTGGTATTAAAAAAAATGTCTCTAAGAATATAATAATAGGGATGGGATGGATATGATGTGTTGTTTCATTGCCTGAGGTCACACAGCCAAAAAGCAGCTGATCTGAAATCCAGACCTGGGCAAGGCCACTCCAGAGCCCACACTCTTAATCAGTTTTCCTCACTGGGTTTTCCTACCTCAGTGTTCCCACCTGAAAAATGGAACAAAATGAAAGTACTCTCCCCAGGTTGTGAAAATTAAATGAGTTTTCATGTGTGAAGTTTTCCAGTTGTGCCTGACATATAGGAACTTCCATATAAGCCATTGCTTAAAAACAAAAAAAAAGTCAGCATTTCATGGGGATTTCAGCCCATGCGATTTAGCTATAGCTGGAGTCTGCATCTTTGCATGGACCACTACCTCGGAGTCATGCTGATTCACACCATTAAACACAAAATGAGTGTGAGAAGCAACCACTAAATTAAAGGATCACCAGTTTCAGAACTATCGGGACTGAAGGCTGTCAACCATGAATATGGGTAGTTGCCTTGTTAGCAACTTAAAAAAAAAAAAAAAAAAACTGAAAATTTCATCTGGGTGGAAGGAAAAGAACAGAATCAGCTGGGTTGTATTACCCGGGGGTCCCAACACTCACACAGCTGTCCTGTGGAGCTAAGGAGTCTTAAAATACAACTGAGCACAATTGCCAGCATGCCCCAACCCTGCCTTAGCCCCTATAGGAAAGAAAATGTTTATAGCAGGAACACTTATTGATTGTTTCTTTTAAAACTCTCCCCTTTTGCATTAGTCATTGGTTTGTTTCTTCATGCTCAAAATCTTAAGAAGAAAGTTGTGCTTCTCAAAAGCTCACACACACACACACCATCCTTAACACAGTTACTCTGTTCAGAATAAGAGCAAGAAGCATGTTCCTATAGGTATGAAAGGAGGGAAAAGGAGAGATGTTGAGTTTTTTCCCATCTCTGAAGCAGCAAACAAAGAAAAAGTGATGGAATTTTTATAGGTTCCTGCTTCCACATCTCACTATGTTTTGTCTAGGACTTGCATTTCATCAGTTCAATGTAAACATCATCGCTCTTGCTGCTGCCAGGTTAGGAAAAACTAGCTAGACTTCCAGGAAATCACCAGCACTTTGTACCCTTGATGAGTGAAAAACCTGATGGAAGAACGAACCAGCAGGACTAAGTGAATGTTTGGAGACTCATTATATGTTGTTATTCATACAGTTGATCACACTGGAGCATGATCCTGCCAATTAGCACAGCCTTTACAAAGCATCCCACGTCAAGAGAGCTGGCTAGTTAGCATCCTTTCCTCCTGCAGCCTCCAACTCAAAGCATCACCTGTCACAGTTTTGTAAATAACTCCCAAAATGTGCCTGACATATAGGAACTTCCATATAAGCCATTGCTTAAAACAAAAAAGTCAGCATTTCATGGCATTTCAGCCCATGCGATTTAGCTATAGCTGGAGTCTGCATCTTTGCATGGACCACTACCTCGGAGTCATGCTGATTCACACCATTAAACACAAAATGAGTGTGAGAAGCAACCACTAAATTAAAGGATCACCAGTTTCAGAACTATCGGGACTGAAGGCTGTCAACCATGAATATGGGTAGTTGCCTTGTTAGCAACTTAAAAAAAAAAAAAAACTGAAAATTTCATCTGGGTGGAAGGAAAAGAACAGAATCAGCTGGGTTGTATTACCCGGGGGTCCCAACACTCACACAGCTGTCCTGTGGAGCTAAGGAGTCTTAAAATACAACTGAGCACAATTGCCAGCATGCCCCAACCCTGCCTTAGCCCCTATAGGAAAGAAAATGTTTATAGCAGGAACACTTATTGATTGTTTCTTTTTAAAACTCTCCCTTTAGCATTAGTCATTGGTTTGTTTCTTCATGCTCAAAATCTTAAGAAGAAAGTTGTGCTTCTCAAAAGCTCACACACACACACACACCATCCTTAACACAGTTACTCTGTTCAGAATAAGAGCAAGAAGCATGTTCCTATAGGTATGAAAGGAGGGAAAAGGAGAGATGTTGAGTTTTTTCCCATCTCTGAAGCAGCAAACAAAGAAAAAGTGATGGAATTTTTATAGGTTCCTGCTTCCACATCTCACTATGTTTTGTCTAGGACTTGCATTTCATCAGTTCAATGTAAACATCATCGCTCTTGCTGCTGCCAGGTTAGGAAAAACTAGCTAGACTTCCAGGAAATCACCAGCACTTTGTACCCTTGATGAGTGAAAAACCTGATGGAAGAACGAACCAGCAGGACTAAGTGAATGTTTGGAGACTCATTATATGTTGTTATTCATACAGTTGATCACACTGGAGCATGATCCTGCCAATTAGCACAGCCTTTACAAAGCATCCCACGTCAAGAGAGCTGGCTAGTTAGCATCCTTTCCTCCTGCAGCCTCCAACTCAAAATGCAGCTCAGTCCTTTCATCACCTGTCACAGTTTTGTAAATAACTCCAGCCATATGAAAGGATTTTCTTTCTTTTTCCGGTAACTGTGTTTACTGTAAATGCACAACATATAAGCTATGACATTTTGTTTTGGACTTCTCTTTCAATTAGTTTTTCTGACCAGGGTCCCACCATAGTTGAAACAGATGTTGTGGGGCCCAAAAATAGCTCTCAGCTGCCAAAGGCAGAATATGAAACTGTTCCAGGACCAGGCAGACCAATGACTGTGAAGAGGGGGTACTCATTATAAACAATCAAGAAAATAGACCCTTCATACAGGTAGCAACTTCCAGGTGATCATAGATGGCACAGCCAACATCTCTCTCCTTGTATCCTCTTCCTTCTCCTGAATAACTAGCTTGAATGTCAGCCGTAGAGTTTCAACCCTGGTGGTGGTGGTTTAGTCACTAAGTCATGTCCAACATTTGCGACCCCATGGACTGTAACCCACCAAGTTCCTCTGTCCATGGGATTCTCCAGGCAAGAATACTGGAGTGGGTTGCCATTTTCTTCTCCAAGGGATCTTTACAACCCAGGCATCTAACCCAGGTCACCTGCATTGCAGGCAGATTCTTTACCAACTGAGCTAAGAGGGAAACCCCAAGCAATTCTTCCCCAAAGTAAGAATACAGACCTATACTCTCAGGAACTATTGGCCAACTAACTCACAATTTGAAAATAAAAGACACTCCCTCACACTCTCACCCAGCCTGTAAACTCAAGCAACCTATAAATTTTAGCTCCTTGTAAACCAGTTTCACGTTTGAAATGACAACTTGATGTCTTTTAAATCAGTAAACCTAAGCGTAAATGCAATATTTACCAGAGTGGTTTGCTGGTAAATGTTTTAACAACAGGTTCTCTAGGGGGGAAAAAGCCCTGACTTGTAATACTTCCCAGTTTCCATGGTGTCCATGGTGATCGATTTCCAGCTTTCCGTACGACATCACTGGATGCAGAGATGGGAAGAGGTGATTGGTAACACATAATTGTAGACTAATTCATTCCACAATCAATGTAAAAAAAGTCAAGAGCAGGGCTTCCTTGGTGGTCTCGTGGGTAAAGAGTCTACCTTGCAGTGCAAGGAGTGCCAGTTCAATCCCTGGCCTGGGAAGATCCCACGTGCCACGGAGCAGTCAGACCAGTGTGTCCAATTACGAGCCAGTGCACTGGAGCACATGTGCCCAGAGCCAGTACTCTGTAAGGACAGAGGCCACTACAGTTGGAGGCCCACACAGGCCAAGGAAAAGATGGATGAAAATAAATAAATAAAAAACCAATAAAAGAGGTCAAAATTTAAAAAAAAAAATCAAGAGTGTCAGTAACTGAGAAATGGAATAAAATGACTATTGAGATGTGACTTATGAGTACTTATTGTCTCTGTTTACAGTTATGTTGACTGGATATTTACATAATATTTCTTGATAATGACCATGCTTAGTGACCAACTCCCAACATTTCTGAAAATTTAACAATTGGCTCTTACAAGCCGGTAGAAACTGGCTCCAGCACATGTGGTCCACCAGCATCCTATGAAAGACAACTTAATACTTTTCCACTCTCTCTGCGGTCCTCCGTCCAATGGCATCAGCATCGCCTTACTAGCCTCCCATCCACCTCTCCTCCTGAATTAGAGTCTGCCTTTAATAAAATCCCCAGTTGCCTCTTGGGCACATTTAAAGTTTGAGAAGCACAAAGCTGAACAACTTGACAATGCAAAGTTACATAATGGAGGGGAAAAATATGTCTACACACTCTCACTTTTTAAACAGCTAAAATCAAAAGCATTTTAGACAAAACCTCCAATGCAGCTGCTGCAAAACCTATAATGCTCCAAGAGTTTTGCTCAGGTAATTCCGAATAAAATGCATATTGGCCTCGTTGTAGCTTTGGGAGGCAGGGATTCTCCTGTTAAAACCTTTGAATTCAAATCCTAGCTTTCTGCAGAATCTGCCAGTAGAGAAAAAATGTGAAAATTATTTAGCCTCTCTATACCTCAAATATCTTATCTGTACAATGATGTGATAGTAATAGTACCTACTTCATTGAGTGGTTGTAAGGAGCAATGAGATTAAAGTGTTTACCCTACCTTCTGGCACAAAGTAAATGCTCAATGAACTTTGGTAATTGTTACTTTTTCCTAAAGGGGAAAATCCAAACCACTCTCAAGCATGTTCAAAAGTAAGAACTAGGAGCTTTGTTTTTCCCGCTATGTCATCTAAAACTTCTGATTTTGATCAGCAACGTTTATATTATTAGTGTTCCCTAAGACTTATAAGAAAATATAGCAATTAAAATCTTCTTTCTGGGGCTTCCCTGGTGGTCCAGTGGGTAAGGACACAGCCCTGCAGTGCAAGGGGCGCCAGTTCGATCCCTGGCCTGGGAAGATCCCACGTGCCACGGAGCAGCTGGACGGATGTGTCCAATTACCGAGTGGCAGCTCTGGAGCGCATGCGTCCAGAGCGGGTGCTCTGTGACAACAGAGGCCACCGCGATGGGAGGCCCACAGGGTCAAAGAACAAAAATGGATGAAAATGGATAAATTAAAGACCAATAGAAGTGGCCTGCCCACTCCCCTCCCTCCCCAATGCCCACCCCCACCCCAAAAATCTTCTTTCTAAAATAAATCCAAATTTCAGAGTGATTCATTCCAACTTCAAAAGTCACCTGGGGTCCTTCTGGGAAAGGGTCTTGCGTTCTTTAAAAAGAGACTCTTAGAAGAGAAGGCCTCTTCTGCTTGATTTTGTCTCACACGCAGGTGCTGTTTTGAACTTTGTGATTACAGGGACTCCTGATGACAGGGAGAGGAATGGAAAGAACTCGATTCAGGGTAGGGGGAGGAGATGGCAGGAGTTTCCGCTCCTGGATGGCCTGGAGCAGCTTCACCTAAGGACCTTTGTCATTTGCAATAACGAATGATCCTTATTGTTTAAACTGGATGAGTTTATTGTTCTACTATCCAGGGAGGGGCATCTGACCTCTTGAAGATCCTTTTCTGTTAAACTGAGGCTCAAAGAGGTTAAATGACCTGCCTAAAGCAGCAGTTTGTAGCAACACATGCATTTCAGATAGAGTCTAATTCCTTAAAATGTGAAAATTATTTAGCCTCTCTATACCTCAAATATCTTATCTGTACAATGATGTGATAGTAATAGTACCTACTTCATTGAGTGGTTGTAAGGAGCAATGAGATTAAAGTGTTTACCCTACCTTCTGGCACAAAGTAAATGCTCAATGAACTTTGGTAATTGTTACTTTTTCCTAAAGGGGAAAATCCAAACCACTCTCAAGCATGTTCAAAAGTAAGAACTAGGAGCTTTGTTTTTCCCGCTATGTCATCTAAAACTTCTGATTTTGATCAGCAACGTTTATATTATTAGTGTTCCCTAAGACTTATAAGAAAATATAGCAATTAAAATCTTCTTTCTGGGGCTTCCCTGGTGGTCCAGTGGGTAAGGACACAGCCCTGCAGTGCAAGGGGCGCCAGTTCGATCCCTGGCCTGGGAAGATCCCACGTGCCACGGAGCAGCTGGACGGATGTGTCCAATTACCGAGTGGCAGCTCTGGAGCGCATGCGTCCAGAGCGGGTGCTCTGTGACAACAGAGGCCACCGCGATGGGAGGCCCACAGGGTCAAAGAACAAAAATGGATGAAAATGGATAAATTAAAGACCAATAGAAGTGGCCTGCCCACTCCCCTCCCTCCCCAATGCCCACCCCCACCCCAAAAATCTTCTTTCTAAAATAAATCCAAATTTCAGAGTGATTCATTCCAACTTCAAAAGTCACCTGGGGTCCTTCTGGGAAAGGGTCTTGCGTTCTTTAAAAAGAGACTCTTAGAAGAGAAGGCCTCTTCTGCTTGATTTTGTCTCACACGCAGGTGCTGTTTTGAACTTTGTGATTACAGGGACTCCTGATGACAGGGAGAGGAATGGAAAGAACTCGATTCAGGGTAGGGGGAGGAGATGGCAGGAGTTTCCGCTCCTGGATGGCCTGGAGCAGCTTCACCTAAGGACCTTTGTCATTTGCAATAACGAATGATCCTTATTGTTTAAACTGGATGAGTTTATTGTTCTACTATCCAGGGAGGGGCATCTGACCTCTTGAAGATCCTTTTCTGTTAAACTGAGGCTCAAAGAGGTTAAATGACCTGCCTAAAGCAGCAGTTTGTAGCAACACATGCATTTCAGATAGGTTTTTTTTCCCCTCTTCCCTTCTTCTCCTCTCCTCTTCTCTCTTTCATTTTCTTAAATAAATCCACAGCAAATATAATCATCTCAAATTTTTCCAACAGTCAATACCATTTTTTCTGCAACATATCCAATGGTATGAGTGAGACCAAAATGTCCCCAGGAAGCTGTAGACAACCAATTGGGCATTCAATTCCAAATTTTATGCTTTGAGTAGCTTTTCACTAAGTAACCATAGGGGAGACAGCAACTATGGGATAAAATTACACCAACAGAAATCCAAAAAAATTACTCAATTATGGAAGAAAATAAATCTATTCAAGTAGCTTTTTGGTCTCTTGTAGGAAAAAAAAAAAGCTATTGATTTATTTTGTGACTTTTGCAATATTCAGCCAGTATTGTTGGCATAACTTAGCCTACCCCACGCCTCCCAAAATTTGTAACTCTTTGAAAATTTATTCAACGATTATGACTTAAAAAAATAAGCTAGACTGAAAAGATCTAACCAGGAAGAAAAAAGTTAGTTCAGGTGATTTTAATGCAGAGAATTGGTTGCATAGGTGATAGTAAGTGAATTCAGAGATTAGTAACAAAAGGAATGCTTTGCCACCTCTAGGCTGCTTAGACAAAGGGTGAAGATGCTATTGGAAAAGCCAGGGGACCAGATTACTCAGAAGAAACTGCAGCAATGGCAAGTAAGTCTCGTGGGAGCTGGAGCTGTGGAGGAGAAGCAGTCATAGCTGCAGATGCCACCAGAAGCAGATGCAATGGCCTTCCAGTCTTCCACAAGATCCTCCCATTGGTCAAGCCCAGCCAGAAGCCGACTCACAGTAGAGTCTGGGAAACGTAACCTGCACGTGTATAGATGAGGAAGACTCCTGGAAAAGTGAACTGTGGCTCTAGGAATAGGCCATGGATCTTCTCAGGAGCTTGAGGAAACCTTTGTAAAGTCCTTGTGAGAAAACTTGTTTACCGATTCCATTTATTATTGTCTATTCTCTCAATTCAACTGCAAATGTTACAGAGAAACATGTAAAGTCCTTTGAAATCTTCTCGACTCTTCGCCTAAAGCAGCAGTTTGTAGCAACACATGCATTTCAGATAGGTTTTTTTTCCCCTCTTCCCTTCTTCTCCTCTCCTCTTCTCTCTTTCATTTTCTTAAATAAATCCACAGCAAATATAATCATCTCAAATTTTTCCAACAGTCAATACCATTTTTTCTGCAACATATCCAATGGTATGAGTGAGACCAAAATGTCCCCAGGAAGCTGTAGACAACCAATTGGGCATTCAATTCCAAATTTTATGCTTTGAGTAGCTTTTCACTAAGTAACCATAGGGGAGACAGCAACTATGGGATAAAATTACACCAACAGAAATCCAAAAAAATTACTCAATTATGGAAGAAAATAAATCTATTCAAGTAGCTTTTTGGTCTCTTGTAGGAAAAAAAAAGCTATTGATTTATTTTGTGACTTTTGCAATATTCAGCCAGTATTGTTGGCATAACTTAGCCTACCCCACGCCTCCCAAAATTTGTAACTCTTTGAAAATTTATTCAACGATTATGACTTAAAAAAATAAGCTAGACTGAAAAGATCTAACCAGGAAGAAAAAAGTTAGTTCAGGTGATTTTAATGCAGAGAATTGGTTGCATAGGTGATAGTAAGTGAATTCAGAGATTAGTAACAAAAGGAATGCTTTGCCACCTCTAGGCTGCTTAGACAAAGGGTGAAGATGCTATTGGAAAAGCCAGGGGACCAGATTACTCAGAAGAAACTGCAGCAATGGCAAGTAAGTCTCGTGGGAGCTGGAGCTGTGGAGGAGAAGCAGTCATAGCTGCAGATGCCACCAGAAGCAGATGCAATGGCCTTCCAGTCTTCCACAAGATCCTCCCATTGGTCAAGCCCAGCCAGAAGCCGACTCACAGTAGAGTCTGGGAAACGTAACCTGCACGTGTATAGATGAGGAAGACTCCTGGAAAAGTGAACTGTGGCTCTAGGAATAGGCCATGGATCTTCTCAGGAGCTTGAGGAAACCTTTGTAAAGTCCTTGTGAGAAAACTTGTTTACCGATTCCATTTATTATTGTCTATTCTCTCAATTCAACTGCAAATGTTACAGAGAAACATGTAAAGTCCAAGATAGTTTTATTTCACCTTAGTAGATCTCCAGTCAGCATATTAAGAATGAATAAACCTCAAGATAATAGGGACTACTCTAACTCTTTCAAAGGAAGCTTTAGCAATGATACTATTTTTAATTCAGGCAGGAAAACTTCCACGTGAGCAGGTGGGTATTATCCCAGGCTTAAAAATGAAATAGAGGCAGACATGAGACACAAGTGAAAATATGCATGTATTCTCTGTCTAAACAGACTGAAAAAGCGAAATGGGGAAAAAAGAGAAGGAAAGGAAGGGAGAAAGGGAAGGACAAGAGAGGTAGAAAGGGAAGGAGAAAAAAAAAGATTCAAATCAGGAGGATTTTAAGTACTAAACAAGTCAAAATATGGATATATGACCACTTAGCTTTCAATTCTCTAACAATTCACTTATCTTCTAGTATCTTGATCTCTGAAAAAAATCCATTCGTTTTTCACAATCTGTTTCTATTAGCAAGTGGCTGTAAATTAAGTTTTACATGTTTGAAAAACATCCTATCTCTTTCTTCTGCTACATGATGTTCACCTCAACCTGTAGTAAGATAATTTTTGAAGATTCAGCATTTTTATTCTATCCATTTTTGTATCCTTCATGGCCATTTGGCTGACTCATAGCCTTTGTTGAAACAGAACGATTCCAGTCTTGTTCTCAATTTCAGACTGTGTAGAGAAAAGTCTTAATTGAAGTTTAATTGAAATTGAAATCCCACAATCAAGTTAGACAAGCACTTTCTCAATGGATTCTTTCGAAGGTTATCTTTTCTAAGTTGTATAACTAGGAAATGAAACGGATCATCAAGGAAATTCTTTAGGTCTTTTGCGCTGTCCATCAAGGAAATGTTTAGCTCAAGTACCAGTTCACTTTTTCACTTTTTTTCCTCCTCTTTGTATTAAGGGATTTTTACCTACAGAATAAGATGACCCAGGACACTACTAAATGACTTGTAAGTTGATAGTAGAGAGCAGGAAAAAGAAGGAATTTTAAACAAGATAAGTATAAGAGGTTGAATTCCATTTATTATTGTCTATTCTCTCAATTCAACTGCAAATGTTACAGAGAAACATGTAAAGTCCAAGATAGTTTTATTTCACCTTAGTAGATCTCCAGTCAGCATATTAAGAATGAATAAACCTCAAGATAATAGGGACTACTCTAACTCTTTCAAAGGAAGCTTTAGCAATGATACTATTTTTAATTCAGGCAGGAAAACTTCCACGTGAGCAGGTGGGTATTATCCCAGGCTTAAAAATGAAATAGAGGCAGACATGAGACACAAGTGAAAATATGCATGTATTCTCTGTCTAAACAGACTGAAAAAGCGAAATGGGGAAAAAAGAGAAGGAAAGGAAGGGAGAAAGGGAAGGACAAGAGAGGTAGAAAGGGAAGGAGAAAAAAAAAGATTCAAATCAGGAGGATTTTAAGTACTAAACAAGTCAAAATATGGATATATGACCACTTAGCTTTCAATTCTCTAACAATTCACTTATCTTCTAGTATCTTGATCTCTGAAAAAAATCCATTCGTTTTCACAATCTGTTTCTATTAGCAAGTGGCTGTAAATTAAGTTTTACATGTTTGAAAAACATCCTATCTCTTTCTTCTGCTACATGATGTTCACCTCAACCTGTAGTAAGATAATTTTTGAAGATTCAGCATTTTTATTCTATCCATTTTTGTATCCTTCATGGCCATTTGGCTGACTCATAGCCTTTGTTGAAACAGAACGATTCCAGTCTTGTTCTCAATTTCAGACTGTGTAGAGAAAAGTCTTAATTGAAGTTTAATTGAAATTGAAATCCCACAATCAAGTTAGACAAGCACTTTCTCAATGGATTCTTTCGAAGGTTATCTTTTTCTAAGTTGTATAACTAGGAAATGAAACGGATCATCAAGGAAATTCTTTAGGTCTTTTGCGCTGTCCATCAAGGAAATGTTTAGCTCAAGTACCAGTTCACTTTTTCACTTTTTTTCCTCCTCTTTGTATTAAGGGATTTTTACCTACAGAATAAGATGACCCAGGACACTACTAAATGACTTGTAAGTTGATAGTAGAGAGCAGGAAAAAGAAGGAATTTTAAACAAGATAAGTATAAGAGGTTGAATACCAATTACTTGAATAAGGCACATACTTTTTACCCTGCATAGAAAATCAACAATGCATGTGTTAAAAAAAAAAAAAAAAAGAAATCTACCATGTATTTAGAGAGTGTTTGGAAATGAAATGAGAATATTAAACTTTATAAAGTGTTTGGTTGGTTGCATTAGATGGGTACCACTACTTCATGAGATGGATTGATGAAACACCTTTATTGCTGTCAGAACTCAATACAACAGTTCTCATCAAGTAAAAAACACTACAGAAGTATTGTTTGGCAAGAATTTAAAGTCATGTTTCATATCAGTAGAAATTATGCCTAAGGGCTTGTGTGCATATGTGTAGACTATGTATTAACTCCAAAAAATGTGTTACAGCTCTACCCTGAAAAGACACTCAAAACCAGGATATTGCAATACTTGAATGTTCATGAGAGTATTAATATACAGATGACTCCTAACAAGAAGGAAAAGGGAATAAGGTCTAGGCTTCCCATAACATCCTGAGCACTTTTCTAGGAAAGTACATGCTGTAATTTCTTTGTCTGTCTCCTCTACTAAATTTTAGATTCCTTTATATTAAGTGTTGTATCCTTTTAAATCTCTATCCCTAGTGCTAGCATATGCCAAGACACACTGGAAATTTTAATCATGGTTTTGAAATAATGGAATGATAGAATAAAAGGATTATGTTTATTTGCATTCAAACATTTCATAAATATTATCTGAAAGAAGTCATGGTATCTAATCCTCAGATTTGGGCTGAAATGTGGGCCTTATAATGAATAACAACATTTGTTCTATTTGCTTAGGGAATTTTCACAGTATTATTGACATTGGCCAAGTAAATTAGCCCCCAGAATAATTGTACAAGGTTTGATCTTGCCTTGTTCAAACAAATAAATAAATATATAAATTTGGACAAAGTCATTATTTAAATTTCTTATCTCAGCCCACGAATCAGTAAGGTTTATGACTTACTGTCCATTTACAGACAGTCTGTCCTGGTAATGAGCCAGCATAAATCATGGACATTTAGAACATACAAGAAGTTAAAATTTTAAATGGGTACAACATGAACTAATTAATGTTGCTATAAATTTTTACTAAAAAGATTTAGACCAAACTAATTAAATTGTCATCTTAAATGTTATTTTTCTATTTTTTATTTTGTAAAGAGTTACTACATCTCTTGAAGCAAAAATTTATCACATGCTGTGAAGAATTTCTGAACGGTTTTCAAAAACGTACAACAGAGTGCTTGATAATCTGTGTACTTGAACTTGGAGTTCGAATTTGCTAATGGTATCTGATTATTTCAATGCCTAAACTTAACAAAACCCATTTTCCTACTGAATTTGGCTCTGATGCCTCTTTTTTTCTGGATATCCAAGGTTACTCAGTAGGAAATTCTGATATGTTCTTCCCCATCAACTCTCTAAACTGATAAACGAATAGTCATAGGAAGTAAATAGGATAGTCACTATACTACAGTCTTAATTGCCAGGCAGCTAATCTCTGCCTCTCCACCGGAACTCTTGTAAAGGAAATTACTTTGCTCCCAAACTACCTGAGGAACTGGCCAGGGTATCATGAAAGAGCCCAGTCAGCCCCTGCAATTTTATGGAGTGAGCACCTGACTCAAGGAATGCCAAGTCATAAGCCTGTCAATGACATTTTAACAGAGTCTAGGTGGAAGAAAAGAACAGATAGCTTGAGTCAATCAGATCCTTTTCTCCATGATCTTAAGGAGTTAAATACTCAGAGAATAGGCCGGTTGCCATAAATGCAGAAGTGGCACCATGACAGCGTGGTCACGGCTAGGAAAACAAAAGTCATGGCAGAGTATAACACATTAGCATTAAAAGGGAGAACACAGCGGCTGCCCAGCAGGAGCAGAGATGTTCCAGCAAGGCTGTAAAGCCTGTGGGAAGCATGAGTCTCAGAATAACCTTTCCATACCTCTTCATGCATCTACAGCCCATGTAGGTCCTCCCAACAGTTTCCCAAAAGGAAAATAAATAGCTTTGCTACTTTCCTAGTAGTAAAAATAAGACATCATAAAACAAACTAAATATTTAAATACAATAAAGTTTTTTTAAAAAGTAGTGAAATACTAATAATGTGTTGTTGAGAAACTATTAGACTTCTCCTTACACATATATTAATGTTTTTTCATGGCTGGTTTGTAGCTTGAAAATTTTTAACTTAAATGTCATGAACACATTTCCATGCTCATAAATATAGCTTTGTAGCATTACTTCTTCTAGCTCATAGTATTCCATTGTATCCATATACCATAAGCTGTAGAAGAAATGCCTTCATGATAGACATTTATATTGTTTTCAATTTTACTCCATAATGAGTAATGGGGCAATAAATCTACTTGAACACTCTAAACATCTTATAATGTAGTTTTATTTAATTGTGTAATTATTTTTTTAGCTTGAAATTTTTACTGTGAAATTATTGGGACTCTGGGACAAGTCGTGTATGTTTTTATTGTTGCTTCAGTAACAGTATTATTAATAGCAAATTACATTTCATAAGATACCAATTTTTCTTAAACCATTGTTAACAAAAAGCTTTGATTTTCCAGTCATATAAGGTAAAGAATGTTATCTCATTCCTGTTTTAATTTGCTTTTCTTTGATTATTACAGATATTTTTATTTCTCTTGGTAAGGATTTATTCATGAACTTTTCCTACTTTGCTTTTAAATTATTGACTTTTAATATCACCTTTAAGAGTCCTTTACATACTAAGATCATTAACAATTTACCTAGCATATATGTTGCAAATGTTTTCCTACTAAGTTGTTGCCTTTTAAATTATTTGGAGTCAAAAGTTTAAAAGATTGTACACTCAAAGTTACCAGCATTTTATTTTATGATTCCTGGTTTACTTGTTACACTTAAAATAGTCTTCCCAAGCATATAAAAAATTCATTTTAATTTTCTTCTGGGTGATTATGCATCCACTGTTAATATATTTGAGCCATCTGGAATTTATTTTGATATGATTAAACTAAATACTTCAGTGATAGGGTTATCTTAGCACCACTTAGTGAATAATGTATTGTTTTTCCACTGTCTGACCTAAAATGCTACTTTTATCATGTACTAAATTGCATGAAACACTGACTGGAGAAGCTGTGGGCATAATACTAATAATGTGTTGTTGAAAAACTATTAGACTTCTCCTTACACATATATTAATGTTTTTTCATGGCTGGTTTGTAGCTTGAAAATTTTTAACTTAAATGTCATGAACACATTTCCATGCTCATAAATATAGCTTTGTAGCATTACTTCTTCTAGCTCATAGTATTCCATTGTATCCATATACCATAAGCTGTAGAAGAAATGCCTTCATGATAGACATTTATATTGTTTTCAATTTTACTCCATAATGAGTAATGGGGCAATAAATCTACTTGAACACTCTAAACATCTTATAATGTAGTTTTATTTAATTGTGTAATTATTTTTTTAGCTTGAAATTTTTACTGTGAAATTATTGGGACTCTGGGACAAGTCGTGTATGTTTTTATTGTTGCTTCAGTAACAGTATTATTAATAGCAAATTACATTTCATAAGATACCAATTTTTCTTAAACCATTGTTAACAAAAAGCTTTGATTTTCCAGTCATATAAGGTAAAGAATGTTATCTCATTCCTGTTTTAATTTGCTTTTCTTTGATTATTACAGATATTTTTATTTCTCTTGGTAAGGATTTATTCATGAACTTTTCCTACTTTGCTTTTAAATTATTGACTTTTAATATCACCTTTAAGAGTCCTTTACATACTAAGATCATTAACAATTTACCTAGCATATATGTTGCAAATGTTTTCCTACTAAGTTGTTGCCTTTTAAATTATTTGGAGTCAAAAGTTTAAAAGATTGTACACTCAAAGTTACCAGCATTTTATTTTATGATTCCTGGTTTACTTGTTACACTTAAAATAGTCTTCCCAAGCATATAAAAAATTCATTTTAATTTTCTTCTGGGTGATTATGCATCCACTGTTAATATATTTGAGCCATCTGGAATTTATTTTGATATGATTAAACTAAATACTTCAGTGATAGGGTTATCTTAGCACCACTTAGTGAATAATGTATTGTTTTTCCACTGTCTGACCTAAAATGCTACTTTTTATCATGTACTAAATTGCATGAAACACTGACTGGAGAAGCTGTGGGCATAATAGTAAAGTGGTTTGATTCTGGAATTATAAAAACTTACGTTCACACTAACTGTATAACTTTTGACAAGCTACTAAATCTACCTGTTTAAGCCTCAGTTTCCTTATCTAAAACGTGGAGATAACAATGCCTCCTAGGACCATATGAAATTAAGTGATTAAAAAGTATGCTTGATGGGGGGAATATACATATGACCAATCTGGGATCATACATATCTGTAAACAACAAAACTCTGTAAAAGTACAAAGTAAAATAAAAATTTAAAAATAAAAAAGTATGCCAGGAGGTCCAGTGATTAAGATCCTATGTTTTACTCCACCAGACATGAGTTTGATCCCTGGTCAGGGAACTAAAATCCCTCCGGCCAAGGGACAGGATCAAGTAAAACAAAATTATGTATATTTTTTAAAAGTATGCAAAACACTTAGCCAGGCACCCTTTATTAAGGAAGTTTCAGTAAAATTAGTTACTAGCTGTACTTGGGTTTATAACTGAATTTTCAGTCCTATCAATCAGCTTATTATTGTTCCAAAATCTTACTTTTAATGATAATGTCTTTATCATATAGTTTCCAATCTATCTGGATAAGGAAATGGCAACCTGCACCAGTATTCTCGCCTGGAAAATCCCATGGACTGGGGAACTTGGCCAGCTACAGTCCATAGGGTTGCACAGAGTCAGACATGACTGAGCGAATAACACTTTATATCTATCAAGCCAAGTGTCTTGAATTAATTTTTTCTTAGAATTATACTAGCTTTATTATATAATTATTCTTTAGAAAACAGTTACCTTCCTTGTAGTAACTTGAGTGGTATAATTAAAATGGTAATACTTACTTAAACTCTTTGAACCGCAGTTTAAACATACACAAATTGGGTATAATACCTACTTCTTACTTGGACAGCAAGAAGATCAAACTAGTCAATCCTCAATGAAATCAGCCTTGAATATTCATTGAAAGACTGATGCTGAAGCAAAAGCTCCAATACTCTGGCCAAAACGGGTGATTATGCATCCACTGTTAATATATTTGAGCCATCTGGAATTTATTTTGATATGATTAAACTAAATACTTCAGTGATAGGGTTATCTTAGCACCACTTAGTGAATAATGTATTGTTTCCACTGTCTGACCTAAAATGCTACTTTTATCATGTACTAAATTGCATGAAACACTGACTGGAGAAGCTGTGGGCATAATAGTAAAGTGGTTTGATTCTGGAATTATAAAAACTTACGTTCACACTAACTGTATAACTTTTGACAAGCTACTAAATCTACCTGTTTAAGCCTCAGTTTCCTTATCTAAAACGTGGAGATAACAATGCCTCCTAGGACCATATGAAATTAAGTGATTAAAAAGTATGCTTGATGGGGGGAATATACATATGACCAATCTGGGATCATACATATCTGTAAACAACAAAACTCTGTAAAAGTACAAAGTAAAATAAAAATTTAAAAATAAAAAAGTATGCCAGGAGGTCCAGTGATTAAGATCCTATGTTTTACTCCACCAGACATGAGTTTGATCCCTGGTCAGGGAACTAAAATCCCTCCGGCCAAGGGACAGGATCAAGTAAAACAAAATTATGTATATTTTTTAAAAAGTATGCAAAACACTTAGCCAGGCACCCTTTATTAAGGAAGTTTCAGTAAAATTAGTTACTAGCTGTACTTGGGTTTATAACTGAATTTTCAGTCCTATCAATCAGCTTATTATTGTTCCAAAATCTTACTTTTAATGATAATGTCTTTATCATATAGTTTCCAATCTATCTGGATAAGGAAATGGCAACCTGCACCAGTATTCTCGCCTGGAAAAACCCATGGACTGGGGAACTTGGCCAGCTACAGTCCATAGGGTTGCACAGAGTCAGACATGACTGAGCGAATAACACTTTATATCTATCAAGCCAAGTGTCTTGAATTAATTTTTTCTTAGAATTATACTAGCTTTATTATATAATTATTCTTTAGAAAACAGTTACCTTCCTTGTAGTAACTTGAGTGGTATAATTAAAATGGTAATACTTACTTAAACTCTTTGAACCGCAGTTTAAACATACACAAATTGGGTATAATACCTACTTCTTACTTGGACAGCAAGAAGATCAAACTAGTCAATCCTAAATGAAATCAGCCTTGAATATTCATTGGAAAGACTGATGCTGAAGCAAAAGCTCCAATACTCTGGCCACTTAATGTGAAGAAATGACTCATTGTGAAAGATTCTGATGCTGGGAAAAATAGAAGGCATAAGAAGAAGGGGTGACAGAGGACAAGATGGTTGGATGGCATCACCAACTCAATGGACATGAGTTTGAGCAAGCTCTGGGAGATGGTGAAAGACAGGAAAGCCTGGTGTGCTACAATCCATGGGGTTGCAAAGGGTCGGACATAACTGAGCAACTGAACGAAATTGAACTAATAATTTTTGTGAGGGTTGTGTATTAATATAATAAATTGACTCCTGCAATGTTTGAAGTATAGGTGTTCCATAATTGGTATTATTGTGATTATTGTAATCTTGGTTATCATCTGGCATGACAGATATCCATGCAAATTATAAAGACTCTATAGTTTAGAAAGTGGCAAAGAGAAGGCTGATTGACAATGATTATTATACAGAAATATATTCCAATAGAAGCTTAAGCTGAACTAGAGCAAAAGATTCTTGCTGTGCATACAACCAGCACTGCAGGGTTAGTACTGCAGGGACTGTCTTTTTTACAGTAATTAGAAAAACATTGTGGTGGAGGAGGAAATGAATGGGCATTTCAACTTCCATTACTCCACTGGGCCCATGACAAATTAAAATCTTGATGCTGATGGAGAAACAGACATATAGAACAGACTTATGGACATGGGGTGTGGAAGAATGGGTGAGATGTATGGAAAGAGTAACATGGAAATTTACATTACCATATGTAAAATAGATAACCAATGGGAATCTGCTGTAAAACTAAGGGAACTCAAAAAGGGGCTCTGTAACAACCGAGAGGGATGGGATAGGGAGGGACATGGGAAGGATATACCTATGGCTGATTCAGGTTGATGTTTGGCAGTAAACAAACTCTGTAAAAAAAAAAAAAAAGAAAGAAAACACACACACAAACAACAACAACAATGACAACAAAAAAAAGAAAAATTAAAAAAAGAACCTTGATGCTATCTAGGTGGTATTTTGCAGCCCTTTTACATCAAGGTATGTGTGTAGGAGTGCAGATGAAAGAGGATGTGGAGGTTTGTAACTCTTTAGGATACAACTTCTGAAAGGTGAATAAAAGTATCCACACTTCTAAGGATACTGATGGACTCGAAACTGAAATGACTCAGTAAACTGATCAATGAGCCATTTCCTTGAGAGTAAGAAGAGATCTCAGAAATAATGAAAATCAACAATTTTCCTTCTTTCCTTCTTTTCCTATCTTGCTTTCTGTTTTCCTTCCTTCCTTCACTTATTCAACAAGTAGGACTTCCTCTGACAATCCAGTATCTGTCATTAAGAAAAAAGAAAATGTTTACTATCATCCTTTATCTCTGACAGCAGAGAGAGGAACAAATTTCAGAACTCTAGTCAAGGTAAGTATCAGATGTATAATTATTTTTAATGAGTCTTTCAGAGGAGGGGAGTTTTCCATCCCAACCACCTACACAAAATACCTAAAATATAGTGTCTTCTCACTATGAGCACAAGTATACCAGTTAAGAAGTGAAAAGGCAGAAATAAGAAACGAATACCAAACTGCTTCTTTCGGTAATTTTCTATTTTGCTAATGCATTATCATCAATTGATGTCAGATTGTAAGAGTTTAGAATGCCTATGATATACTGCATAATATGCCATCTGGGCAAACTCTGAATGTTGCAGGCAGTCACCTTTTTTCTGAGGTTATGTTCACGGAGAGAACTGTCCCAAAATTGAGGAGAATGAAAATTAAAATTTTTGGGGATGCTTTTGATGGAGGAAAACAGACATATAGAACAGACTTATGGACATGGGGTGTGGAAGAATGGGTGAGATGTATGGAAAGAGTAACATGGAAATTTACATTACCATATGTAAAATAGATAACCAATGGGAATCTGCTGTAAAACTAAGGGAACTCAAAAAGGGGCTCTGTAACAACCGAGAGGGATGGGATAGGGAGGGACATGGGAAGGATATACCTATGGCTGATTCAGGTTGATGTTTGGCAGTAAACAAACTCTGTAAAAAAAAAAAAAAAGAAAGAAAACACACACACAAACAACAACAACAATGACAACAAAAAAAAGAAAAATTAAAAAAAGAACCTTGATGCTATCTAGGTGGTATTTTGCAGCCCTTTTACATCAAGGTATGTGTGTAGGAGTGCAGATGAAAGAGGATGTGGAGGTTTGTAACTCTTTAGGATACAACTTCTGAAAGGTGAATAAAAGTATCCACACTTCTAAGGATACTGATGGACTCGAAACTGAAATGACTCAGTAAACTGATCAATGAGCCATTTCCTTGAGAGTAAGAAGAGATCTCAGAAATAATGAAAATCAACAATTTTCCTTCTTTCCTTCTTTTCCTATCTTGCTTTCTGTTTTCCTTCCTTCCTTCACTTATTCAACAAGTAGGACTTCCTCTGACAATCCAGTATCTGTCATTAAGAAAAAAGAAAATGTTTACTATCATCCTTTATCTCTGACAGCAGAGAGAGGAACAAATTTCAGAACTCTAGTCAAGGTAAGTATCAGATGTATAATTATTTTTAATGAGTCTTTCAGAGGAGGGGAGTTTTCCATCCCAACCACCTACACAAAATACCTAAAATATAGTGTCTTCTCACTATGAGCACAAGTATACCAGTTAAGAAGTGAAAAGGCAGAAATAAGAAACGAATACCAAACTGCTTCTTTCGGTAATTTTCTATTTTGCTAATGCATTATCATCAATTGATGTCAGATTGTAAGAGTTTAGAATGCCTATGATATACTGCATAATATGCCATCTGGGCAAACTCTGAATGTTGCAGGCAGTCACCTTTCTTTTCTGTTCTGAGGTTATGTTCACGGAGAGAACTGGAGTTGGTATCACATTGCACAAGCTCCCGGAGCTGAGGGAGAATAATGACACAAATCAATAATGCTGTCTGGGAAATGGCTCAGAATAAAATATTACAGAAGGGCACGAACATCACCCAAGGGGAGACTTCAGCGTTGATTAAATATGGCTGCCTCAGCTCTCTTCCACGCAATGACAGATGTAGAAGGAGTGCTTACTTTGGCTTTTGATGCATTTTTTGAACTAGGGTTACTCAGGTAGCATGAAAACAGGACAGCGTTAGCTTCGCTGCGCTTGGCTGCCCCCTGAAGGCTAAAACTGTACACACAGGCAAAGAATTCCCTCATCATGCCAACAAAATCCATAGTGAACTGTTAAATTTCAAACGCCGTTTCCTTTCAAAGTATCCTTGTGAAAAGAAATTAGTAAACAAACCAAAACACTCACATAGAGTTCTCCTTTTCACCAATCCCTATACCCCAAAGCAAATAAAAAGGGCACTTCATTTGTCTAAGTTAACAAAGTATGTAAGAGTATGTGAAGAATTCACAAAATACTTGAAATAAAAATGAGAATTCAGAAACTATCTAGACACATATGAATGGTTAAATCACATTTGAATGCATAAAAAAAGAACGAACACACATTTGCACTGCCAGTGTCAATACATTTTTATTTTCTCGTGTGTAAGCTACAGAGTTTTGAAAAACATACCATGCCATTCCACAAAAAGAAATGTAATAGTCTTCCTCCATTCTATCCAGTTCTACTATGAACTTATTATCATAGTGCTATACTTTAAAAAGAAAATACCAGTTACCCTACCAACTCCTTATTTTGGCCTTTCATGGAGCCCGAACGTAAAAAGAAAAACTTATTTTATTCCTGGAGTAAAAATTTTCCATCCCAACCACCTACACAAAATACCTAAAATATAGTGTCTTCTCACTATGAGCACAAGTATACCAGTTAAGAAGTGAAAAGGCAGAAATAAGAAACGAATACCAAACTGCTTCTTTCGGTAATTTTCTATTTTGCTAATGCATTATCATCAATTGATGTCAGATTGTAAGAGTTTAGAATGCCTATGATATACTGCATAATATGCCATCTGGGCAAACTCTGAATGTTGCAGGCAGTCACCTTTCTTTTCTGTTCTGAGGTTATGTTCACGGAGAGAACTGGAGTTGGTATCACATTGCACAAGCTCCCGGAGCTGAGGGAGAATAATGACACAAATCAATAATGCTGTCTGGGAAATGGCTCAGAATAAAATATTACAGAAGGGCACGAACATCACCCAAGGGGAGACTTCAGCGTTGATTAAATATGGCTGCCTCAGCTCTCTTCCACGCAATGACAGATGTAGAAGGAGTGCTTACTTTGGCTTTTGATGCATTTTTTTTGAACTAGGGTTACTCAGGTAGCATGAAAACAGGACAGCGTTAGCTTCGCTGCGCTTGGCTGCCCCCTGAAGGCTAAAACTGTACACACAGGCAAAGAATTCCCTCATCATGCCAACAAAATCCATAGTGAACTGTTAAATTTCAAACGCCGTTTCCTTTCAAAGTATCCTTGTGAAAAGAAATTAGTAAACAAACCAAAACACTCACATAGAGTTCTCCTTTTCACCAATCCCTATACCCCAAAGCAAATAAAAAGGGCACTTCATTTGTCTAAGTTAACAAAGTATGTAAGAGTATGTGAAGAATTCACAAAATACTTGAAATAAAAATGAGAATTCAGAAACTATCTAGACACATATGAATGGTTAAATCACATTTGAATGCATAAAAAAAGAACGAACACACATTTGCACTGCCAGTGTCAATACATTTTTATTTTCTCGTGTGTAAGCTACAGAGTTTTGAAAAACATACCATGCCATTCCACAAAAAGAAATGTAATAGTCTTCCTCCATTCTATCCAGTTCTACTATGAACTTATTATCATAGTGCTATACTTTAAAAAGAAAATACCAGTTACCCTACCAACTCCTTATTTTGGCCTTTCATGGAGCCCGAACGTAAAAAGAAAAACTTATTTTATTCCTGGAGTAAAAAGTGTGGGTGGTGGAGGCCTTCAGTAGTCTGGGCACTGAGTTCCTCTGTGTGTGCATGCCTGGGTCTCTGGGTACCCTGTGATTGGAGCCACAAGTCCAAAAATGCTTGCTGTCTACTCAGCTCTGTTATAAATTTGATTGAAACCATTAGCTAGAATGTAATGAATTCCATGTGTCAGTCTTCTTTGGCATTTTTTTAAAAAGATAGGGTTTTTAGAACACATAATTGTGATAAATTCACTTGAATAATGTATGTTTTTCTTTTTTCTTAACTAGGAACCCTTCCACATACAAATTTTAAACAAATGAGCCTTTACATATTCACTGTTGGTTGTAAGTCCTGTTTTATAAATTTACAGCTTTGGCTACTTTTTCCAATATCATACTTCTTGATAATTATTGAAGTAGAAAAACAGATTAACTTTTTCAGGACACTGAAATCTAAACACTTTTTGCTGATAATTAGGCATATTTGAAACTTTTTCTCAAACATTGTATTCCTTGAGAATTTTATAATAAAGAACATGGGGGGGCTATCAGTCTAATTCCCCCAAATTCAAGCTTAATAAAGGTGTTCTTTTAACATTTTTATGTTCTAAAAGCAGTCTGTTTCAAATAAACTACCTTTATTCAAAAGTTTCTTTTAGCCAGTATCAATAAACGAAAACTGAAGAATAAGAGAATTTGAAAATACTGAAGGATCCTAAATCTAAATTAAATTGGCCACCCTCTAAGATTGAGAATTCAGATAACTAGGTAAATACAATACTTGAATCTAACAAAAGATTTTCCCCAAGGGTACAGTCAGGTTCCTTTAAAATATGTCAGTATAAAAACAAAATGAAGTATTCATCTCTCTTTATAACATGCATTATCTATTCTTGAGAATCAGACATTCTGGAAAAAATAGTAACTAAAAACCAATTTACCCTTATTGAAAAATGGAAAGATTTAAGACATGCTGCATAATAACCCCCACCCAACAATTTAATTATTAAAATGCAGTAAATCTTCTATATAAGTAGCAAATTAGTATGATAGAATATAATAGGCTGAAAACATCACTTCCTAATTACTGAACAGTTAATTTTGCTGTTAACACACAATTGGTTTGTGGAATATCATGACCTTCCTTAACACCAACAGCCTTTATGCATCAATTATGTTTGGAATATAACATGAATCTTTTTTCACACACATATAAGTTTGGGGGAACAATATTTTTTCTTTTGGGAATATCATCTAAATAAACTTGTACCAAGGAGGTGAGCATATTTTTGTATTGAAAACCAGGAAGTATTGTGGAAAATGCTAATGGGAGAACTTGGGCAAAGTGACCCAGTAACTCAATGGGTTGCCTCACTGGGAACTCATTCTCCTTTTACTAGAGAGCAGCAGGCCCACGCTGGATGACTGTGTGATTGCGATAGCACCTGGCCATTGCCATCTGACTTAGTTTCCTAGAGCTGCAGTAACAAATTACCACAAGCTTAGTGGTTTAAAACAATAAAATGCTGTTTTTCCCACAGTTCTGGAACCCAGGAGTCTGAATAATTATTGAAGTAGAAAAACAGATTAACTTTTTCAGGACACTGAAATCTAAACACTTTTTGCTGATAATTAGGCATATTTGAAACTTTTTCTCAAACATTGTATTCCTTGAGAATTTTATAATAAAGAACATGGGGGGGCTATCAGTCTAATTCCCCCAAATTCAAGCTTAATAAAGGTGTTCTTTTAACATTTTTATGTTCTAAAAGCAGTCTGTTTCAAATAAACTACCTTTATTCAAAAGTTTCTTTTAGCCAGTATCAATAAACGAAAACTGAAGAATAAGAGAATTTGAAAATACTGAAGGATCCTAAATCTAAATTAAATTGGCCACCCTCTAAGATTGAGAATTCAGATAACTAGGTAAATACAATACTTGAATCTAACAAAAGATTTTCCCCAAGGGTACAGTCAGGTTCCTTTAAAATATGTCAGTATAAAAACAAAATGAAGTATTCATCTCTCTTTATAACATGCATTATCTATTCTTGAGAATCAGACATTCTGGAAAAAATAGTAACTAAAAACCAATTTACCCTTATTGAAAAATGGAAAGATTTAAGACATGCTGCATAATAACCCCCACCCAACAATTTAATTATTAAAATGCAGTAAATCTTCTATATAAGTAGCAAATTAGTATGATAGAATATAATAGGCTGAAAACATCACTTCCTAATTACTGAACAGTTAATTTTGCTGTTAACACACAATTGGTTTGTGGAATATCATGACCTTCCTTAACACCAACAGCCTTTATGCATCAATTATGTTTGGAATATAACATGAATCTTTTTTCACACACATATAAGTTTGGGGGAACAATATTTTTTCTTTTGGGAATATCATCTAAATAAACTTGTACCAAGGAGGTGAGCATATTTTTGTATTGAAAACCAGGAAGTATTGTGGAAAATGCTAATGGGAGAACTTGGGCAAAGTGACCCAGTAACTCAATGGGTTGCCTCACTGGGAACTCATTCTCCTTTTACTAGAGAGCAGCAGGCCCACGCTGGATGACTGTGTGATTGCGATAGCACCTGGCCATTGCCATCTGACTTAGTTTCCTAGAGCTGCAGTAACAAATTACCACAAGCTTAGTGGTTTAAAACAATAAAATGCTGTTTTTCCCACAGTTCTGGAACCCAGGAGTCTGAATAAAGGTCTTAGCGGGGTAGATCCTGCTGAGGCTCCTAAGAGAATCTGTTCCATGTTCCCTCCTAGTTTCTAGTATGTGTGCTTCATCACTTCAGAGGTGTCTGACTCTTTGTGACACTATGGACTGTATGTAGCCCGCCAGGTCCCTCTGTCCATGGGTCTCTCCAGGCAAGAATACCAGAGTGGGTTGCCATTTCCTTCTCCAGAAGATCAAACCCAGGTCTCTTAGTCTCCTCCATTGGCAGGTGGGTTCTTTACCACTAGCAACACCTGGGAAGTTTCTGGTGGCTGCTGGCAACTCTCAGCATCCCTTGGTTTCCAGACGGCTGCTTCATCTCTGCCTCAGTCTTTACATGCCCTTTTCCCTCTCTTTTCTTCTAAGGACACTTGTCATTGGATTTAGAGCACGCTGTAATCCATGATGACTGTATCTTGAATTCCTTTACTTAATTACAGAAGCAAAGAGCCTTTTCTCAAATAAGCTCAGGTTCCTAGATACTGGGTGTACATGACTTTCTTGGATCACCATTAGATCCACTGTCCCCTCTGAGCTTGAATGGGTATGATAACATCTCAACTCTACTGGAAATCCCAGCTAACAAGGCTGGGCTGCCATTTGGCACATGTCTTCATCTCCTTCAGCCTCTACCTCTACCATGGATGTCATTTGCTGAATAAAGGGAGGGAACAGAAATCCATTTGCATCTTCATTGCAGACAATCTGATGTAGCTCATTCATAAGGAAATCTTAGAGACATAGCCTGTGTGGCTAAAAATGATCTGAAAACGTCAGGGGTCAAAGAGCTTTCTTAGAAGCAGCCCTGTGGCAGGCTACACTGGAACACGTGTCAAGAATTCCTATGGGTTTTCTAACTTCCTTGCCTAGAAACTGCTTCTAATGCACCTTCATTCGAGTGCTAAAACAGAATTCATTCTAACTGAGTACTTCCCTCAAAAACAAGGAGCCATCTACAGAATGATGCTTAGTTTCCTAGAGCTGCAGTAACAAATTACCACAAGCTTAGTGGTTTAAAACAATAAAATGCTGTTTTTCCCACAGTTCTGGAACCCAGGAGTCTGAATAAAGGTCTTAGCGGGGTAGATCCTGCTGAGGCTCCTAAGAGAATCTGTTCCATGTTCCCTCCTAGTTTCTAGTATGTGTGCTTCATCACTTCAGAGGTGTCTGACTCTTTGTGACACTATGGACTGTATGTAGCCCGCCAGGTCCCTCTGTCCATGGGTCTCTCCAGGCAAGAATACCAGAGTGGGTTGCCATTTCCTTCTCCAGAAGATCAAACCCAGGTCTCTTAGTCTCCTCCATTGGCAGGTGGGTTCTTTACCACTAGCAACACCTGGGAAGTTTCTGGTGGCTGCTGGCAACTCTCAGCATCCCTTGGTTTCCAGACGGCTGCTTCATCTCTGCCTCAGTCTTTACATGCCCTTTTCCCTCTCTTTTCTTCTAAGGACACTTGTCATTGGATTTAGAGCACGCTGTAATCCATGATGACTGTATCTTGAATTCCTTTACTTAATTACAGAAGCAAAGAGCCTTTTCTCAAATAAGCTCAGGTTCCTAGATACTGGGTGTACATGACTTTCTTGGATCACCATTAGATCCACTGTCCCCTCTGAGCTTGAATGGGTATGATAACATCTCAACTCTACTGGAAATCCCAGCTAACAAGGCTGGGCTGCCATTTGGCACATGTCTTCATCTCCTTCAGCCTCTACCTCTACCATGGATGTCATTTGCTGAATAAAGGGAGGGAACAGAAATCCATTTGCATCTTCATTGCAGACAATCTGATGTAGCTCATTCATAAGGAAATCTTAGAGACATAGCCTGTGTGGCTAAAAATGATCTGAAAACGTCAGGGGTCAAAGAGCTTTCTTAGAAGCAGCCCTGTGGCAGGCTACACTGGAACACGTGTCAAGAATTCCTATGGGTTTTCTAACTTCCTTGCCTAGAAACTGCTTCTAATGCACCTTCATTCGAGTGCTAAAACAGAATTCATTCTAACTGAGAGGTACTTCTCACTTGAGAAGACAAAAACAAGGAGCCATCTACAGAAATGGCATGCTCAGTAGCTCACTTGATTTTGTCACTTGCAACTAATAGGAAAATCCTGAGTACTTAGGTCATAGCCCACTGAGAAATCAAAGTAACAAGCTTTGACCCAGTTTTCATTCACGTGTAAAATAAAATTAGTTCATGATGTTTACAGACAGGGGCAGATTAGGAGTTTATACAATTTTATAAGTGTATATTATAAGTGTATATTCTTGTTTGTGTACCTTTTGTGTATAACTTACAAATACATATTCCTGGATGCTGTTGTTAACGTGCTCACTCTTATCAATTGGGTTTTCAGTTCTGTGGCTCCCCAACCCCCACTTCTTTCTTTTCCCTCTTTTTATTTTTTTAAATAAAGTTTTCTTTCAAGTCCTCTACTGTTACCGTGTTTCGGCCATCAAAGTCCCCTCCTAGCCATTTTCATTTACCTTGTGACTCTGACCCTTTGTGAAGCTGAGCATTTTCAGAGTAAACCGATCCTGCGGGTCCCCAAGGATGTTATTCTCATTTATTCACTCAGCTCTTTGAATGGAGCAGCCCTCACTTGGCAGCAGTTCAGCAGACCAAGATTCAAAGCGCACACAATCCTTTTTCTTCCAAGGGCCTTTCAAAACCCAGTCCAAGGTTTGTCGAGGAGCTTTAATGGATGTCAGTCATTTAGCATGTTACATTTCATTCATGGCTGCCAGGGAACATGATGAGTAGAGAAGGAATAAAAGAAAACAGGCAGACAATGCAGCTAAGGGATAATTTTCTGAGGCTTTTGTGACGTGACATTACAGAGGGCATTTCTGAGCTGCTATTACTCATAGTGGAGAGTTAAAATAGAGAAGGTAATGTGCTTGTGTCTAAAGCCTCCCAAACAACTTCAGAGCCAGGGTTTCAGGAAATGGGGGATTGGTTTGAAAGGTAGATGCTGTGGATCTAAGACAGCTGTTTGGTGGGGCTTACTGTCCCCCCAGGTGGGTGATGGAGGGATGGTGTCCCCTTTGCTCCATGTGCCCAGTCACCTCTGACAGCTTGCTCTCCCTTTCTGTACATCAAAATGTTTGGGGTCTGTCTCTGGGGACCGGCCTGCACCTTCATTCGAGTGCTAAAACAGAATTCATTCTAACTGAGAGGTACTTCTCACTTGAGAAGACAAAAACAAGGAGCCATCTACAGAAATGGCATGCTCAGTAGCTCACTTGATTTTGTCACTTGCAACTAATAGGAAAATCCTGAGTACTTAGGTCATAGCCCACTGAGAAATCAAAGTAACAAGCTTTGACCCAGTTTTCATTCACGTGTAAAATAAAATTAGTTCATGATGTTTACAGACAGGGGCAGATTAGGAGTTTATACAATTTTATAAGTGTATATTATAAGTGTATATTCTTGTTTGTGTACCTTTTGTGTATAACTTACAAATACATATTCCTGGATGCTGTTGTTAACGTGCTCACTCTTATCAATTGGGTTTTCAGTTCTGTGGCTCCCCAACCCCCACTTCTTTAGATTTTCCCTTTTTTTATTTTTTTAAATAAAGTTTTCTTTCAAGTCCTCTACTGTTACCGTGTTTCGGCCATCAAAGTCCCCTCCTAGCCATTTTCATTTACCTTGTGACTCTGACCCTTTGTGAAGCTGAGCATTTTCAGAGTAAACCGATCCTGCGGGTCCCCAAGGATGTTATTCTCATTTATTCACTCAGCTCTTTGAATGGAGCAGCCCTCACTTGGCAGCAGTTCAGCAGACCAAGATTCAAAGCGCACACAATCCTTTTTCTTCCAAGGGCCTTTCAAAACCCAGTCCAAGGTTTGTCGAGGAGCTTTAATGGATGTCAGTCATTTAGCATGTTACATTTCATTCATGGCTGCCAGGGAACATGATGAGTAGAGAAGGAATAAAAGAAAACAGGCAGACAATGCAGCTAAGGGATAATTTTCTGAGGCTTTTGTGACGTGACATTACAGAGGGCATTTCTGAGCTGCTATTACTCATAGTGGAGAGTTAAAATAGAGAAGGTAATGTGCTTGTGTCTAAAGCCTCCCAAACAACTTCAGAGCCAGGGTTTCAGGAAATGGGGGATTGGTTTGAAAGGTAGATGCTGTGGATCTAAGACAGCTGTTTGGTGGGGCTTACTGTCCCCCCAGGTGGGTGATGGAGGGATGGTGTCCCCTTTGCTCCATGTGCCCAGTCACCTCTGACAGCTTGCTCTCCCTTTCTGTACATCAAAATGTTTGGGGTCTGTCTCTGGGGACCGGCCGTAAGACAGGAAAGCTGAGTGACAGTCCCAGGGGGCAGAGACAGGGGAAAGGAGGAGAGGGCTCGGGACTGTGCACCTCTGTACCTGCCAACTGGTGTGTCACAGACAGGCTAAAATTACTAGCTAGTCAATTATCTGATTAAAGACAGTCTTTCATTTGAGGCTTTTTTAAAAAATCCAGACTGAAATCTAAACCTTCTAGAAAGCTACCCCTCCTCCAAATTTTTTTAACTTGGGCATAATCAACATTTAAGGGAGAAATGATAAAAAGGTACAGGGAGAAACACTTTGTCACTGGCTCCAAGCCATAAATTGTTCTGGGGTTTTTCTTTCTTTTCTGCTTTTTCTCTTGGATCTGACAGCCATGTTATGAACTTACTTGGAACTACTGCCATCAGATTTAATCTGATTTACCTTCACACACACACACACACACACACACACACACCCCTACCTGGCTGATGGCATTTTATTTAAACAAGTAGCACCAATTGATTAGAAAAGGTACCAGTGTTCCCTGAACACACTTCATTTTTTATTAGTTTTACAATTGCATTGAAATCCCCTTAAATTATAGAGCTCATGAATTATGCCTGTGTCAGGCAGCATCAGAACTATGTCTTTATGGCTCTTGGATTCCACAGAGGCTGTTGTGGTTTGAAAATAACAGAACAATGTGGCTTACCACTTTTTTGGTTTCCAAGGTTTGTCGAGGAGCTTTAATGGATGTCAGTCATTTAGCATGTTACATTTCATTCATGGCTGCCAGGGAACATGATGAGTAGAGAAGGAATAAAAGAAAACAGGCAGACAATGCAGCTAAGGGATAATTTTCTGAGGCTTTTGTGACGTGACATTACAGAGGGCATTTCTGAGCTGCTATTACTCATAGTGGAGAGTTAAAATAGAGAAGGTAATGTGCTTGTGTCTAAAGCCTCCCAAACAACTTCAGAGCCAGGGTTTCAGGAAATGGGGGATTGGTTTGAAAGGTAGATGCTGTGGATCTAAGACAGCTGTTTGGTGGGGCTTACTGTCCCCCCAGGTGGGTGATGGAGGGATGGTGTCCCCTTTGCTCCATGTGCCCAGTCACCTCTGACAGCTTGCTCTCCCTTTCTGTACATCAAAATGTTTGGGGTCTGTCTCTGGGGACCGGCCGTAAGACAGGAAAGCTGAGTGACAGTCCCAGGGGGCAGAGACAGGGGAAAGGAGGAGAGGGCTCGGGACTGTGCACCTCTGTACCTGCCAACTGGTGTGTCACAGACAGGCTAAAATTACTAGCTAGTCAATTATCTGATTAAAGACAGTCTTTCATTTGAGGCTTTTTTAAAAAATCCAGACTGAAATCTAAACCTTCTAGAAAGCTACCCCTCCTCCAAATTTTTTTAACTTGGGCATAATCAACATTTAAGGGAGAAATGATAAAAAGGTACAGGGAGAAACACTTTGTCACTGGCTCCAAGCCATAAATTGTTCTGGGGTTTTTCTTTCTTTTCTGCTTTTTCTCTTGGATCTGACAGCCATGTTATGAACTTACTTGGAACTACTGCCATCAGATTT
This sequence comes from Tragulus kanchil, assembly GCA_022376925.1. NCBI lineage: Eukaryota > Metazoa > Chordata > Mammalia > Artiodactyla > Tragulidae > Tragulus > Tragulus kanchil. The sequence goes on from JAIOJX010000026.1 coordinate 204,131,896, forward strand.
AATCTGATTTACCTTCACACACACACACACACACACACACACACCCCTACCTGGCTGATGGCATTTTATTTAAACAAGTAGCACCAATTGATTAGAAAAGGTACCAGTGTTCCCTGAACACACTTCATTTTTTATTAGTTTTACAATTGCATTGAAATCCCCTTAAATTATAGAGCTCATGAATTATGCCTGTGTCAGGCAGCATCAGAACTATGTCTTTATGGCTCTTGGATTCCACAGAGGCTGTTGTGGTTTGAAAATAACAGAACAATGTGCTGCTGCTTCACCAGTCGGTTAATGACTTGCCCCGTGGCTAACGGCCCCAAACCACACTGGACTGAGCCACCCTGGCCAGGGCTGCCTGGCGGAAATGCACAACAATAGGGAAAGCCTTCTGCGTTCATTATCCAATTTGTGCTGAGCTGACTTCTTGAAATTTCATTAATAATTTCTCCACAGTTTATGTTCTTTTTGTTTTACAAACAGAAAGGACACTGCAAGCTGTGAAGTCCGCAAATAGTCACTCATAGGAAAAAGTTAAAAGGCGGGACCCAACTCCCAACAACCTTCTCAATCTCTAGACGGAAGATCAGCCTAGGATGGGGCAGGAGCTCCAAAAAATGTGTGCTGCTCATTTAGAAGAAAAAGAAGAGAAGGAGCAGGAGGCAGGGAAGGAAGGAGGAATTGAGAGATGGTCTCACCTCCACAGTGTTTGTTTCTCAATTCATAAAACACATGACCTGGGATTCACATTAAGCTTGAAGGAAGGATTTACACTGAAGAATACAGTAGTCACTGATACACATGGCCCCAAAGCCGTGGAGAACCAGGTAAAGACGAATGCTGGCAAAAGTTCATTTTAGTTTCTTTTTAATTTTTTTTTTAATTTTATATTGGTGCTTTGGATGCTTCATACATAGTTTCTATGCTACAATCCCCAAGAAAATACACTTGCATCTGCCAGGTTGTTTTCTGTACTATAATGTCACACCTTCATAACTTTGTTATAGAACAAGCACTAATGCTTACATCCTACCCTGTCTCCAGGGCACATGGAGACACACAAAGCACAAAGAACCAGCCCGGCTGAGGCATGCCACCCTAGATCGTGAACCATTGCAGTTAGACTCAGAAGTACACCTGGGGAAAATATTTCTGCTACAGTTGCTCAATGTGACTTTGATTTAAATTTATTCTGTTACTCATCAACTGACTTTGTCCCCATTTTTAAAAATTAAGACATGGCAGGGAGCTGTCTGTCAGAGCTTTCTGAGCTGCTGTCTCCTGGGTGGAAGTCCTCATTTTGCCTCAAATAAAACTCAACTTGCAACTCTTAAAAAGGAAAGAGAGAGAGAGAGAGATGGCAAAGGAAAAAAGATGTAAGTTGTAATAAATCTAACTGTAGTGGGTGTGTCAGTGGATGTGTGTGTCTGTGTGTGTTGGAGGGAGCCTCAGCTTTAAGGAACCAGTCTCCCCAAATGCATGAAAGTATCCTGAGTGGGTTATCACCAAAACAAAGATGGGCTTTCGTTACTAAAGAAAAAAATTGCCTGAGACCCTGTGCTTCTTAGAGGAAATAAAAAAATATTGTCATAGATTCTACCTGGATTCCAAAGGACTTTGCAGCCCTGACCAGCTTCTTTTCCTGCTCTGACAAGTGGGTACACAAATAGTCACTCATAGGAAAAAGTTAAAAGGCGGGACCCAACTCCCAACAACCTTCTCAATCTCTAGACGGAAGATCAGCCTAGGATGGGGCAGGAGCTCCAAAAATGTGTGCTGCTCATTTAGAAGAAAAGAAGAGAAGGAGCAGGAGGCAGGGAAGGAAGGAGGAATTGAGAGATGGTCTCACCTCCACAGTGTTTGTTTCTCAATTCATAAAACACATGACCTGGGATTCACATTAAGCTTGAAGGAAGGATTTACACTGAAGAATACAGTAGTCACTGATACACATGGCCCCAAAGCCGTGGAGAACCAGGTAAAGACGAATGCTGGCAAAAGTTCATTTTAGTTTCTTTTTAATTTTTTTTTTAATTTTATATTGGTGCTTTGGATGCTTCATACATAGTTTCTATGCTACAATCCCCAAGAAAATACACTTGCATCTGCCAGGTTGTTTTCTGTACTATAATGTCACACCTTCATAACTTTGTTATAGAACAAGCACTAATGCTTACATCCTACCCTGTCTCCAGGGCACATGGAGACACACAAAGCACAAAGAACCAGCCCGGCTGAGGCATGCCACCCTAGATCGTGAACCATTGCAGTTAGACTCAGAAGTACACCTGGGGAAAATATTTCTGCTACAGTTGCTCAATGTGACTTTGATTTAAATTTATTCTGTTACTCATCAACTGACTTTGTCCCCATTTTTAAAAATTAAGACATGGCAGGGAGCTGTCTGTCAGAGCTTTCTGAGCTGCTGTCTCCTGGGTGGAAGTCCTCATTTTGCCTCAAATAAAACTCAACTTGCAACTCTTAAAAAGGAAAGAGAGAGAGAGAGAGATGGCAAAGGAAAAAAGATGTAAGTTGTAATAAATCTAACTGTAGTGGGTGTGTCAGTGGATGTGTGTGTCTGTGTGTGTTGGAGGGAGCCTCAGCTTTAAGGAACCAGTCTCCCCAAATGCATGAAAGTATCCTGAGTGGGTTATCACCAAAACAAAGATGGGCTTTCGTTACTAAAGAAAAAAATTGCCTGAGACCCTGTGCTTCTTAGAGGAAATAAAAAAATATTGTCATAGATTCTACCTGGATTCCAAAGGACTTTGCAGCCCTGACCAGCTTCTTTTCCTGCTCTGACAAGTGGGTACACAAACCCTGCCCACACTCCCAGTGGCCAGCAACTGACCATTATTGTCTCAGCCAGTGGACGATCATTTTCAATATCAGAAAAGTATTCTGTGAGCCCAAACTTACCACCCTGTCTCTAACCTCATTTATCTTTAGTTCTAGAATTATGCAGAAAAATCAACCTCTTCTTCTGTGGAACACATTGAGATTTTTAACACAGCTTGTCATTTTCTCAGGTTAAGTGAGCACACTCATCCAGATGTTCCTTATATGTTATGGTTCCCAGACCCTTCACCATTCCTCCTCTGAACATGGTCCAGTTTGTTGCTAGCTTCTCTCCTAAAATATGATGTCCAGGATTCCATACAGCCCTTCTTGTGTGCCTGGCAGTGAAGGGGGTTAGACTCATAATGCCCTTGCTGTGGACACTATGTTACCATGAATAGAGGATATAACTGAGCTCAGTGTGTAGCTCAAAGCCACTCTCTTGGGTTACATGAATTTGTATAATAATCTAAAATATTTTTACACTTACAACCAAATCAGATTTTCGCCATTGTAGACCCAGAAATTGATGTGTGTGCGTTAGTTTCTCAGTCATGTCCGACTCTTTGCAACTACATGGACTGTACCTGTTAGGCTTCTCTGTCCATGGAATTCTTCAGGCAAAAATGCTGAGTGGGTTGCCATTCCCTTCTTCAGAGGAGCTTCCCAACCCAGTGATTGAACCCAGGTCTCCTGCATTGCAGGCAGATGCTTTGGCTACCAGGGAAGCCCCATTTTCATAGAAGACCTACATTCTATGAAAAATAGTGGAAATACTGGTCTGTGTTTGTTTTTCCCAGGTTGTTATAGAGGCATTGAGAGTGACTCCCCCAAGTTCCTTCTCTGGGAACTATTCCCAGAATCTCAGCATCAAGCCACCATAGCTTTGAACTGTGTAACCCTTTTTTTCCAAGGCAAGGTAATTTTTCCTTCACTTTCTCTTACAGCCTGAGACCCTGTGCTTCTTAGAGGAAATAAAAAAATATTGTCATAGATTCTACCTGGATTCCAAAGGACTTTGCAGCCCTGACCAGCTTCTTTTCCTGCTCTGACAAGTGGGTACACAAACCCTGCCCACACTCCCAGTGGCCAGCAACTGACCATTATTGTCTCAGCCAGTGGACGATCATTTTCAATATCAGAAAAGTATTCTGTGAGCCCAAACTTACCACCCTGTCTCTAACCTCATTTATCTTTAGTTCTAGAATTATGCAGAAAAATCAACCTCTTCTTCTGTGGAACACATTGAGATTTTTAACACAGCTTGTCATTTTCTCAGGTTAAGTGAGCACACTCATCCAGATGTTCCTTATATGTTATGGTTCCCAGACCCTTCACCATTCCTCCTCTGAACATGGTCCAGTTTGTTGCTAGCTTCTCTCCTAAAATATGATGTCCAGGATTCCATACAGCCCTTCTTGTGTGCCTGGCAGTGAAGGGGGTTAGACTCATAATGCCCTTGCTGTGGACACTATGTTACCATGAATAGAGGATATAACTGAGCTCAGTGTGTAGCTCAAAGCCACTCTCTTGGGTTACATGAATTTGTATAATAATCTAAAATATTTTTACACTTACAACCAAATCAGATTTTCGCCATTGTAGACCCAGAAATTGATGTGTGTGCGTTAGTTTCTCAGTCATGTCCGACTCTTTGCAACTACATGGACTGTACCTGTTAGGCTTCTCTGTCCATGGAATTCTTCAGGCAAAAATGCTGAGTGGGTTGCCATTCCCTTCTTCAGAGGAGCTTCCCAACCCAGTGATTGAACCCAGGTCTCCTGCATTGCAGGCAGATGCTTTGGCTACCAGGGAAGCCCCATTTTCATAGAAGACCTACATTCTATGAAAAATAGTGGAAATACTGGTCTGTGTTTGTTTTTCCCAGGTTGTTATAGAGGCATTGAGAGTGACTCCCCCAAGTTCCTTCTCTGGGAACTATTCCCAGAATCTCAGCATCAAGCCACCATAGCTTTGAACTGTGTCTAAAAGGCTCTGTGCTTTGTCTCGATTTATTTTGTGCATGCTTTATCAAGATGGGTCTTAAGGTAATTTTTCCTTCACTTTCCTCTTACAGAAGGATTTAACTCAACTATCTACTTTTGGATAGTAGAGAAACTTGTGTTTGCTTATGCTTTAGATAAATAACTGAGTACTTTTATGGTGGTGTGACAACAAACTACGGAGTGTTTCCTGCTTCTTAAGTATTTGCGTCTTATGCATTTACTTGAAGCAAGTTCCCTTCAGCGCAAAATTATAAAATTTAGTACCGTACATTTTTGAAAATATTTTAAAATACTATTAAAAACCAAATGAAAATAACAATCCTAAGATCTGATAAGTGCTGTAACATTTTTTTGACTTGTTCCTTCAGTGTATCTACTTTTATTTTGATGTATATATAATGTATATAAATTGCCTTTATAATGTATTTTTGGTATGCATTAAATAAATCTAAAAAAAATTAATGTACCATCTTTTCTTGTCTATGTTCCATAATTGTCTATATATGCTGTGGAGAAAGGCAAAGGTAATACTCATTTTGTGGAAATTAGAATTTGTAATATAGAAGAAAAATAGATTTTATGGGGTTTTTTTAATAATTGTTTTTATTTATAGACTCTAAAGCAATTGGCAAAATAGGCGAGGGAGCATTTTCTCAAATGAAGAAGATGCAGAACCTGCCAAGTGGAAGCTACTATGCGTGTAAACAAATGAGTCAGTACTTTGAAAGGTAGGCAGCAGGGACCTGCCGAGACTCCAAATGAGTCAGATCCATGAGAACCACTTTTGTGATAAGTGTCAGAGGCAGTTCATTCATTCCGAAGCTTCCCAACCCGGGGTGATTGAACCCAGGTCTCCTGCATTGCAGGCAGATGCTTTGGCTACCAGGGAAGCCCCATTTTCATAGAAGACCTACATTCTATGAAAAATAGTGGAAATACTGGTCTGTGTTTGTTTTTCCCAGGTTGTTATAGAGGCATTGAGAGTGACTCCCCCAAGTTCCTTCTCTGGGAACTATTCCCAGAATCTCAGCATCAAGCCACCATAGCTTTGAACTGTGTCTAAAAGGCTCTGTGCTTTGTCTCGATTTATTTTGTGCATGCTTTATCAAGATGGGTCTTAAGGTAATTTTTCCTTCACTTTCCTCTTACAGAAGGATTTAACTCAACTATCTACTTTTGGATAGTAGAGAAACTTGTGTTTGCTTATGCTTTAGATAAATAACTGAGTACTTTTATGGTGGTGTGACAACAAACTACGGAGTGTTTCCTGCTTCTTAAGTATTTGCGTCTTATGCATTTACTTGAAGCAAGTTCCCTTCAGCGCAAAATTATAAAATTTAGTACCGTACATTTTGAAAATATTTTAAAATACTATTAAAAACCAAATGAAAATAACAATCCTAAGATCTGATAAGTGCTGTAACATTTTTTTGACTTGTTCCTTCAGTGTATCTACTTTTATTTTGATGTATATATAATGTATATAAATTGCCTTTATAATGTATTTTTGGTATGCATTAAATAAATCTAAAAAAAATTAATGTACCATCTTTTCTTGTCTATGTTCCATAATTGTCTATATATGCTGTGGAGAAAGGCAAAGGTAATACTCATTTTGTGGAAATTAGAATTTGTAATATAGAAGAAAAATAGATTTTATGGGGTTTTTTTAATAATTGTTTTTATTTATAGACTCTAAAGCAATTGGCAAAATAGGCGAGGGAGCATTTTCTCAAATGAAGAAGATGCAGAACCTGCCAAGTGGAAGCTACTATGCGTGTAAACAAATGAGTCAGTACTTTGAAAGGTAGGCAGCAGGGACCTGCCCGAGACTCCATACAGGTGTAGGCTCCGTACAGATCCATGAGAACCACTCAATGGGAAATGTGTATCCATGTGATAATGTGTAACATCAGAGTTCTTTGGGCAGAGAGAACTATAGGCTAATTTTATGCTTATCATACTAGAGTTTTTTCATGTCTAAGTTTACTGTAATATTAATAATTAGTGGTTGAAAAAATTTAAACTATAGAAGTTTCTTTACTAGGTTTATGTTTTTAAGCTTTATTTTTTATGAGTTCATTTTTTAGCTACACTAAATATATATTATTGAAGTGTAGTTGACTTACAATGCTTCAGGTGCACTGCAAGGTGATTCAGTTTTATGTATATACATATATTGTTTTTCTGATTATTTTCTGATATAGCTTATTACCAGGTATTATAATTCCTATGCTATACACTAAATTCTTGTTTCTTGAGATCTCTTTTTAAAAGTTGCAAATTATATAGCAAAACTAATTTAATCAGCACCCTAGAAGCAAATTGAAAAAGTGATATTTATTAATGCATATCCAAAAATAAATATAAAGCTCACTCTTCTACCAATATTTTTGTATTTTTTCCACTGCTTTAAGGTTCTCAAGTAACTGATTTTTAAGATACTGATCTTCCACTCATGTCTATGTTTTCCATGTGAAAACACTTTTCATATGAAAAAACAAAGTTTAATTATGCAACATTTGAATTCAGCAAGGTGACTTGTTGGAAACATACACAGGCATGCATGCATCCTCAGATATGATAGAATAATATCAAAGATTAGTAAGAATTCAGGGCCATAAATATTTTTACTGAGTTCCACAGCTGAGAGATATGTAGAAAGGGCTGTTTATCATACCATGGCTCCAGTCACCTATGTTATGGTGGAATCTTCACTTTTTCAAATATTTTAAGAAAGCCATGTACCCATTTTCTATGTACATAGACAGTTAAAGACCATCCAGGATCCCGGCTGCCACTGGAAGCTCACTAATCCTGAACCATCACCTTGTTCCCTACTTTGGGGTCCTGCGGTTACTGAGGCTTCAGCAATGGCATTGCTGTGGAAGCTACTATGCGTGTAAACAAATGAGTCAGTACTTTGAAAGGTAGGCAGCAGGGACCTGCCGAGACTCCATACAGGTGTAGGCTCTACAGATCCATGAGAACCACTCAATGGGAAATGTGTATCCATGTGATAATGTGTAACATCAGAGTTCTTTGGGCAGAGAGAACTATAGGCTAATTTTATGCTTATCATACTAGAGTTTTTTCATGTCTAAGTTTACTGTAATATTAATAATTAGTGGTTGAAAAAATTTAAACTATAGAAGTTTCTTTACTAGGTTTATGTTTTTAAGCTTTATTTTTTATGAGTTCATTTTTTAGCTACACTAAATATATATTATTGAAGTGTAGTTGACTTACAATGCTTCAGGTGCACTGCAAGGTGATTCAGTTTTATGTATATACATATATTGTTTTTCTGATTATTTTCTGATATAGCTTATTACCAGGTATTATAATTCCTATGCTATACACTAAATTCTTGTTTCTTGAGATCTCTTTTTAAAAGTTGCAAATTATATAGCAAAACTAATTTAATCAGCACCCTAGAAGCAAATTGAAAAAGTGATATTTATTAATGCATATCCAAAAATAAATATAAAGCTCACTCTTCTACCAATATTTTTGTATTTTTTCCACTGCTTTAAGGTTCTCAAGTAACTGATTTTTAAGATACTGATCTTCCACTCATGTCTATGTTTTCCATGTGAAAACACTTTTCATATGAAAAAACAAAGTTTAATTATGCAACATTTGAATTCAGCAAGGTGACTTGTTGGAAACATACACAGGCATGCATGCATCCTCAGATATGATAGAATAATATCAAAGATTAGTAAGAATTCAGGGCCATAAATATTTTTACTGAGTTCCACAGCTGAGAGATATGTAGAAAGGGCTGTTTATCATACCATGGCTCCAGTCACCTATGTTATGGTGGAATCTTCACTTTTTCAAATATTTTAAGAAAGCCATGTACCCATTTTCTATGTACATAGACAGTTAAAGACCATCCAGGATCCCGGCTGCCACTGGAAGCTCACTAATCCTGAACCATCACCTTGTTCCCTACTTTGGGGTCCTGCGGTTACTGAGGCTTCAGCAATGGCATTGCTGTGGAAGGCAGGAGTCTTCATGGACCCAGTTCCTTCAACTCCATCACGACCCTCCCATTCTGAGCCACCTTGGCAAAAAACACATGAGATGCCTCTAGTTCACTGTCTTCTGCCATCATGTACTAGATTTTTGTGACTCTGGTTAATTCTTTTAACATTAGCCAACACTAGATTCTTTATATGTTGCCTGGAGAATTCCACAGACAGAGGAGCCTGGCGGGCTACAGCCTACAGGGTGGCAAAGAGTCAGACATGGCTGAATGACTAACACACAAAGCTGACTGAGAAACCCAATAAGAAAGAAATTTTAGCAACGAAGACAGCTAACCAAGAAAAGAAAAATTTTGAGTAAAAATCATTGCACTAGGGAACTGTTCTGATTTTGTTACCTTTTGTTATCACTGCTTCTATAAATCTCCTTTAGCCTCATTGATAAGTTACGTTTCTTCTGATTCCTGTGTAAATACAATTCCTGGAGAATTAATTACGTATATTTTGCTTTATAAGGATAAAAGGATCTGATCTGCACATGGCTTTGATTTTTACTAATTCCTATATTCTAATTCTAACATCTGTTAATCTGGAATTCAAAAATATCTCCTGTAATCCTTATAAATGTTTCCCATTTGCTTTCTTTTTACTTCTATTCATTTGAATACTCCCTTATTTTCACTTTATAAAAAAACTGTTGACCCACCAACCTTCAAAAATAAAATAAATAGATGATTTTTTTGAGAGTCTACAGTGTACTTCTGTACAGAGCACAGAAGTGAATATTTTCATTTATTACTGACAATTCCATAGTTAAGATGCTATGTTTATGTTCCCATTTCAGAGTAGGATACTGTGCTTTTCTGAAAAGTGTACCATTTTCTATGTACATAGACAGTTAAAGACCTATGTAGAAAGGGCTGTTTATCATACCATGGCTCCAGTCACCTATGTTATGGTGGAATCTTCACTTTTTCAAATATTTTAAGAAAGCCATGTACCCATTTTCTATGTACATAGACAGTTAAAGACCATCCAGGATCCCGGCTGCCACTGGAAGCTCACTAATCCTGAACCATCACCTTGTTCCCTACTTTGGGGTCCTGCGGTTACTGAGGCTTCAGCAATGGCATTGCTGTGGAAGGCAGGAGTCTTCATGGACCCAGTTCCTTCAACTCCATCACGACCCTCCCATTCTGAGCCACCTTGGCAAAAAACACATGAGATGCCTCTAGTTCACTGTCTTCTGCCATCATGTACTAGATTTTTGTGACTCTGGTTAATTCTTTTAACATTAGCCAACACTAGATTCTTTATATGTTGCCTGGAGAATTCCACAGACAGAGGAGCCTGGCGGGCTACAGCCTACAGGGTGGCAAAGAGTCAGACATGGCTGAATGACTAACACACAAAGCTGACTGAGAAACCCAATAAGAAAGAAATTTTCGCAACGAAGACAGCTAACCAAGAAAAGAAAAATTTTGAGTAAAAATCATTGCACTAGGGAACTGTTCTGATTTTGTTACCTTTTGTTATCACTGCTTCTATAAATCTCCTTTAGCCTCATTGATAAGTTACGTTTCTTCTGATTCCTGTGTAAATACAATTCCTGGAGAATTAATTACGTATATTTTGCTTTATAAGGATAAAAGGATCTGATCTGCACATGGCTTTGATTTTTACTAATTCCTATATTCTAATTCTAACATCTGTTAATCTGGAATTCAAAAATATCTCCTGTAATCCTTATAAATGTTTCCCATTTGCTTTCTTTTTACTTCTATTCATTTGAATACTCCCTTATTTTCACTTTATAAAAAAACTGTTGACCCACCAACCTTCAAAAATAAAATAAATAGATGATTTTTTTGAGAGTCTACAGTGTACTTCTGTACAGAGCACAGAAGTGAATATTTTCATTTATTACTGACAATTCCATAGTTAAGATGCTATGTTTATGTTCCCATTTCAGAGTAGGATACTGTGCTTTTCTGAGATTGCACAGCTAAAAGCTATGGTGCTAGAAGTATCATGCTGTTTAGAGTAATATTGATCCCCATCTACATTTCCTTCCCTCAAACCAGCCTCTCAAAACTCCAGCATGAGTGCATGTTTAACACCAGCCTTCCCTAGTGCATAGGGAAACCCAGTTCAACAGTCAGTCCCTCGTGATCATCCCTACAGGAGAAATGCTTATACTTCCCACTTGTTTGTTCAGGGATGCGTGTGTGTGAGAGAGGATAGAAAACTTGTTTTTGTATAATTCATGTGAATTGACAGAAATTTAAGAACCGCCAAAAGAGATGGGAAAAGATCTCTTTTTCTTTATTATCAGAGGAAAAAGTCATCCACGTTACCTTTATGCCTGAATGAACTTTACAATGTCAGATTCACCCTGCCCTTTTTCTAACATGTATTCCATTAGGCCATCTTAAAATTTATTCTAACTACAACACTATGCTTTTGAGAGATTATTGTTTGTTTGTAATTAAAGGGTTTACTGCTCTGGCAATTATAGGGAGAATTGGAACAAAAAACTAGAGTGTATTCTACAGAGGACCAAAATTATAGTAGTGAGCACTTGGACATTGATTTAATCTAGACCTCAAGAACAGAAACAGACTTTAAAAGATCAACATTATATTTGCATAGTGAAGAAGATCAAATATGCATTGTATACAATAAAATCTGAGAAGATGTTGGCATAATGTTGGCCAGCTATATTTTGCTTTATAAAAGGATCTGATCTGCACATGGCTTTGATTTTTACTAATTCCTATATTCTAATTCTAACATCTGTTAATCTGGAATTCAAAAATATCTCCTGTAATCCTTATAAATGTTTCCCATTTGCTTTCTTTTTACTTCTATTCATTTGAATACTCCCTTATTTTCACTTTATAAAAAAACTGTTGACCCACCAACCTTCAAAAATAAAATAAATAGATGATTTTTTTGAGAGTCTACAGTGTACTTCTGTACAGAGCACAGAAGTGAATATTTTCATTTATTACTGACAATTCCATAGTTAAGATGCTATGTTTATGTTCCCATTTCAGAGTAGGATACTGTGCTTTTCTGAGATTGCACAGCTAAAAGCTATGGTGCTAGAAGTATCATGCTGTTTAGAGTAATATTGATCCCCATCTACATTTCCTTCCCTCAAACCAGCCTCTCAAAACTCCAGCATGAGTGCATGTTTAACACCAGCCTTCCCTAGTGCATAGGGAAACCCAGTTCAACAGTCAGTCCCTCGTGATCATCCCTACAGGAGAAATGCTTATACTTCCCACTTGTTTGTTCAGGGATGCGTGTGTGTGAGAGAGAGGGATAGAAAACTTGTTTTTGTATAATTCATGTGAATTGACAGAAATTTAAGAACCGCCAAAAGAGATGGGAAAAGATCTCTTTTTCTTTATTATCAGAGGAAAAAGTCATCCACGTTACCTTTATGCCTGAATGAACTTTACAATGTCAGATTCACCCTGCCCTTTTTCTAACATGTATTCCATTAGGCCATCTTAAAATTTATTCTAACTACAACACTATGCTTTTGAGAGATTATTGTTTGTTTGTAATTAAAGGGTTTACTGCTCTGGCAATTATAGGGAGAATTGGAACAAAAAACTAGAGTGTATTCTACAGAGGACCAAAATTATAGTAGTGAGCACTTGGACATTGATTTAATCTAGACCTCAAGAACAGAAACAGACTTTAAAAGATCAACATTATATTTGCATAGTGAAGAAGATCAAATATGCATTGTATACAATAAAATCTGAGAAGATGTTGGCATAATGTTGGCCAGCTATAGTTATGACAGTGACAGGATAAAGCTATTCTTTATAAGAATACGTTCTCTACTCTCTTAATTCTTTTACTCTCATTGGGTCCTATGCAGCTTGTCATCAGAACAACACTAGTAAATGGTAAGAAAATGACATCTTGTCATGTAATAAGGTGTCATTCTAAAGTCTAGCTCTTTGCTAGATGGAGTTCTTTCACACTGGAAGGCATTTAATAGCATCTCTTTGATCCATGTGTAAGAACACATGGCCTTGAGTAGCTGATCCAAGAAAACATTGATAACAAATATCTGAGCCAGACCAAAACCAGGACTTCTGATTTTAACTGCAGCAGGCTCATGTAAAACTCCAAGACACACATTTCAAACAGGATACGCAATTTGGAAAATTTACTCTGAATTATAACCTTGTGTGCTGATTATTTTCCATCAATGTTTATCTTTGTATGTTTCTCTGTCCTGAGGGTTGTCTCTTTTGGATCACTGTTATCTGATTTTTCTAAGCATTCTTGTGTGTCTTTCACTCTATCTCCATAAAACTTCTCCACTTTTAGGTTTTATCTGGACTTTTATTTTATTCTAAGGTTTGTTTTCTTTTTTTGTACTTTTTGGAAAATTTAAAGCAACATGACTTTATTATCAAGAACCTGGGTACTTCTTATATATTCCAGATACTTATAGTTATCTTTGAACTTGATTTCCTCTTTATAATGTTTATCAAGTTGCCTAAGTGCTTTTATCCTCGTGAATATCTGTTTTGAAGTTTGCTTTGTAGGCTGTATTCCCTATGTCCAGATTCACCCTGCCCTTTTCTAACATGTATTCCATTAGGCCATCTTAAAATTTATTCTAACTACAACACTATGCTTTTGAGAGATTATTGTTTGTTTGTAATTAAAGGGTTTACTGCTCTGGCAATTATAGGGAGAATTGGAACAAAAAACTAGAGTGTATTCTACAGAGGACCAAAATTATAGTAGTGAGCACTTGGACATTGATTTAATCTAGACCTCAAGAACAGAAACAGACTTTAAAAGATCAACATTATATTTGCATAGTGAAGAAGATCAAATATGCATTGTATACAATAAAATCTGAGAAGATGTTGGCATAATGTTGGCCAGCTATAGTTATGACAGTGACAGGATAAAGCTATTCTTTATAAGAATACGTTCTCTACTCTCTTAATTCTTTTACTCTCATTGGGTCCTATGCAGCTTGTCATCAGAACAACACTAGTAAATGGTAAGAAAATGACATCTTGTCATGTAATAAGGTGTCATTCTAAAGTCTAGCTCTTTGCTAGATGGAGTTCTTTCACACTGGAAGGCATTTAATAGCATCTCTTTGATCCATGTGTAAGAACACATGGCCTTGAGTAGCTGATCCAAGAAAACATTGATAACAAATATCTGAGCCAGACCAAAACCAGGACTTCTGATTTTAACTGCAGCAGGCTCATGTAAAACTCCAAGACACACATTTCAAACAGGATACGCAATTTGGAAAATTTACTCTGAATTATAACCTTGTGTGCTGATTATTTTCCATCAATGTTTATCTTTGTATGTTTCTCTGTCCTGAGGGTTGTCTCTTTTGGATCACTGTTATCTGATTTTTCTAAGCATTCTTGTGTGTCTTTCACTCTATCTCCATAAAACTTCTCCACTTTTAGGTTTTATCTGGACTTTTATTTTATTCTAAGGTTTGTTTTCTTTTTTTGTACTTTTTGGAAAATTTAAAGCAACATGACTTTATTATCAAGAACCTGGGTACTTCTTATATATTCCAGATACTTATAGTTATCTTTGAACTTGATTTCCTCTTTATAATGTTTATCAAGTTGCCTAAGTGCTTTTATCCTCGTGAATATCTGTTTTGAAGTTTGCTTTGTAGGCTGTATGAATCCCACTGATGAAAAAAAAAGGGATGAGTATGGTTATGATAAAAATAAGACTTTGACTAGGATTCAGTGGATAAGCAGAATTTCCAACTGTTATATCAGTTTTAAACCAAATTATTCATTGCCCAATTCTGGAAGTTTGATTTTTCCAATATGTTTAAACTATTCTCTGGCAGAGAATTAAGTGCTTTGAGAACAGAACAAAAACCAGCAGAGTTTATGGTGTGGCAGAGTCTCAGGTCCCTAGAGATTCTGACCCAAACACATGGCAGTTAAAAGGCAAAGGATTAGCTACACTGGATATATTAAGGCTTATAAATATACTATTACCATGCAGAGATAGTCAGCATTTTTGATTTTTATAATTTTAGCTATTTCAGAATTAGAGATGGTGAAGAATTTTGAAAGAGACAAAGCTGAGTTCAAATTTTATTAAGACTAGAGCCATGGCTTACTAGCCTTGTGTCCTTCAGGCTTTATTTAACTTTCTGAGTCTCATCTGTAAACAATGCATGGTTGTTTTGACAAAATAATATATACCAAGTGCCAGTACATAATGGGTTCCCAGTGAGTGATATGGTGACAATGATGACAGTGACAGTGACAATGATGATGTTGCTGAGATATCTCACTGGCTAAAGGAGGAGGAAGAAAAAACAAGCTTTGGAGTATATCTTAATAGTACATCTAACTAATGCAAAATAACTTCTAACTGAAAATTATAAAGACTAATGACTTAGAAATAAGATTAATGTTTCATTAAGTCAGTTTTCTAGGTAAGAAAAGAACTTTACTCTTGAAAGAAAACCCAGAGACACTATTCTGATCATCTAAAAATACATATATTTGGCTTTGATGTAATAAATAATTTTATAAAGCAATGTATGAAACGTTACGTAGACATTAGTTCATTAGGATGTTTTCCCCAAAGTCTTCTGTTCTATAGTGTGTGATTAAAAAAGGATAAAATCTCTTTTTTTTAATAATTCACCATTTAGAGTAAAAGCAGAGAGTTTGAAGCATTTTGAATTTACTTCCCAATGAAGTTTCATCTACCATGTTGTATCGGTTTCATGATTTTAAACAGCAGATATTCCAGGGAGAATCTGAGCCCTGGTAAGAAAAGACACACACATCCTCTATGTCGTATTGTCCATACATAGACATACTTATCTTCAGAGACAGTTTTAGAGTAAACAAAAAATGACTAAGGCAAGTGCATAGCAACCTCTTGTGGGAGAGCAAACTATCTGGCAAAACTTCTTTAGTTATTAAAGCAAAGTTCTCTAGTGTTACAACAGGTCCCATGTTTTGTTTGTTTTGCTTACCTATAAGCCAGAGGTCACCCTGCCAGGAGCGGCTCATCTGCCTATGTGTTCAGTGCTTCATTCACTTCACAAGGGAGAAGGACCCTAGGACCAGGGAGTCACACCCGCAGCTGTGACCCTCATTGATTCAACTCAGAATGCCTCTAGGTGGGGAGACACTAAAGAGAATGACAGATGACCCCTTCTGTTTAGTAAACCTAATGCTCTTATTTCTATTATCCTATGTTTTTTTAATTTAAAACTTTTAAAACAATTATTCGAGTCCAACAACATATTCCTAAAACTGGAAATAGTGAGCATCTTAATATAAACTGCAGTAAAGAGCAGAATTCTAGCTCCTTTGTGTGGGTCTGAATAACAGCCTCCAAATAATTATTTCCTCTGTTCCACAGGTGTCTCCCTCTTGGTGAGCTGCCCAGGTAGGCAGCCAGTACTAAGTATCTGATAACATGCCTTATTGCTACATGTAGAATAATATTTTGCTTCAAGCCTTGTAATCTTGCTCCTATACATCTAAGGATCCACGCCCAGCACATCGTGTCTCTTGAGAAAGTCACAGTCTCTGTGGCCAAGAGTTATGCTATTTCTACCTTTTCCAAACTAAGAAGAAGACGATGTGAAATTTCTGTTTGCTTACTGCCCACTGAACATATTCACACATTCCAGAAATTCTACAGAAAATGAAAAGATGATATCTCCTCTGAATTACAAGTTAAATGTCCCCTCAAAGCTAATTATCCTGGTTTACATGTGTTTGTAAAGACTGTAGTATGGGAATTAATTTATACTTAATTTATACTTACCTCTGCTATCAAATTTAGTAGGTGTTATATTACTTATGTGAACAAATGTAGAACGTTAAATTTATTTGCATATTCTCTGCTAGATATCTTGGTTTTATACATATACTGAATTATTTTCTTTTTATTTAGACCAACATTCTATTTTATTTTAGAGATGAAAATAGAAGTCCAGAAAAATAGGTTATCACATTAAAAATACGGTTTTGCTTGGATGCTAAGAATGATGCTTTAAATGTGATCTTTGAATGTGTTTCACCCTGAAACTGTTTCATTTTTTCTCTTAAATTGCCAGTGACTTCTAACAAAAGTGATATATAGGTAAAGGTCATGTTATTTGAATTACTGATTTTTTGAGGGAAAGGTGAAGGATGGGAAAATACTGTGGTTTTTTTTTCTTCATAGACTACCTGCAGAGTGAAAAACAAATGAGAAGTGAAAATTGTCATTATCTTTTTTTTTTTTTTAGAGAAGAGCTGAGTTGTTCTTATTTTTTTTTAACATTTATTTAATTTATTTATTTATTTATCTTCTTGGTGGGTGGGGTGGGGAGGGAGGGGGATGGGCGGGTCACTTCTATTGGTCTTTCATTTATCTATTTTCATCCGTCTTTGTGCTTTGGCCCTTGTGGGCCTCCCATCGCGGTGGCCTCTGTTGTCACAGAGCACCGGCTCTGGGTGCATGCGCTCCAGAGCTCCGGCTTGGTAATTGGACACATCAGTCCAGCCGCTCCGCGGCACGTGGGATCTTCCCAGGCCAGGGATGGTACTGGCGCCCCTTGCACTGCAAGGCAGTGTCCTTACCCGCTGGACCACCAGGGGAAGCCCTGCCATTATCTTGATATGCAAATCAGTATTTGGTAATATTACAGTTCTACTGTGGGTTTTTAATGTGGCTCTAGTTGTAATGAACCCACCTGCCAATGCAGGAGGCATAGGACATGTGGATTCAGTCCTAGAGGAGGGCATGGCAGTATTCTTACCTAGAAAATTCCATGGACAGAGAGCCTGGTAGGCTATAGTCCATGGCGTCAAACAGAGTCACACATTACTGAAGGAATTATCATGCATGTCTGGTTCTACTGTACAGAATTCAGGGGACACTGAACATCTCATGAACTGTTCCAACTAACTCAATAGCTTCCTCATCTTTGCTCAACTGCTCTCTTCACCTGAGTTACAAATTCATTTGTAAAAGTATTGCTATGTGAATTTATTTCCGTATTCTCTTCCAGATACCTTTGTGCAACATATGCCCCGCTTTGTGACTTACAGTACCCAAGACAGACCTCCCAGACCATCACATTTGCATGAATAGAATCACATTTATCATCCTACAGCAAACACAGCTTAAAAGAACAGATTGCTTAGTGCTGTGATGAACCATCTCCTAATTTACTAACCTAATAAATCAAGATGTCAGTACAACTGACTGTCCTCTGGTGCATAGCATATGGGTTTGCTTCCTCCCTCCTCCACAGCTTGGGAGATTAAGACCAAGAGGCAATGAGAAGTTTCTTCGAGGAACTGCCCAAGTGAAAAGAAGACTGGAAGGCAGAGAGGATCCAGTGCTTGAGCAGCTGGAAGGAGGAGAAGGGGAAGGAGATAGGATTAGGAGTTAGATGATCTCTTGACACTATTCAGAAAGTCTCCACACATTTTTTTTTTCTTTTATTGATTTATTTTTTTACAGGGTTTGGTTGTTGGCTGCCCCATATCAACCTGAATCTTCCATAGGTATACATGTGTCCCCTGCACCCGAACCTCCCCCAATCTCCCTCTCCATCCCACCCCTCCAGGTCACCACAGAGCCCCTGTTTGAAATCCCCTAGTCCCACAGCATATTCCCCTCTCACATCCCAGTGTCCATAAGACTGTTCTCCATGTCTGCCTTTCCAGTGCTGCTCTGCATATTCATATATCAACACTATCTTTCTAGATCCCATATATATCCACACAGCTATTTTATCTCATTTGAAATTTCTGAATCTCTGAGCTTCCTAAGTCAACAATGGATGAAATGATGAATATAGATAATAGACAAATTGGGTAAGAAGCAACCTTTAAATTTCTTCCAATTACTGCAAATTTTAGCTATCTCTAATTTATTTTCTGCTCTTGTTCAACCCAACAGAGATAAATGCCGCAGTTCCCAGATGATGGATGTAAATCACATTCACAATGCTCTCAAACACCCGTATCACAGGCCTCCAGGTAGAGAAGTTGACAGTAAAAGATTGGTTTCATTTCTCTCCTGTTAGAATCCTATATGAGGTGACAGGACTCCTTATCCCATCCTCCTTCAGCTTCCAGGAATGCCACAATAGCAGAGCTGCCTCCAGCACATGGACCACTGGACCTGAGCTGTAGGGAAGCAGATGGCTAGGGAGGGAGATGGGAAAGGCAGTGAATGACTCTCCTGTCCCACTGTCTACACGATAACTTTTAAGGAAAACTCCTTTGCAGTCAGTTTCCTAGAACAATGCTTAATTCCTCCTCCCAGTTTAAATGGTTCTTGGGTCAGTAATTGACCTTCCTGCACAAAACAGGATTGAGAAATCACCTTCTGAGAGTCAGGCTGGGCAATGTTCCATATCCATGGTGCTGTTTCAGAGCAGTGGACACAGGGAGAAGGACAGAAAACCTAAGTCACTCGTCCCAGTCCACTAAGACCACCTCGGCTTCTGTACATCTTGAGAATAAGAAAGTCTGCATATCCTTTTTAATGATGGGTGGAACTCTTAAGGTTACCAATAAAATAAATACAATGTTTTTACTTTCCAGTTGTCTACATCAGCTTAAGAATTAGCCATTTCTGGGACCAAAACATGTACATTGCATCTTATGTTTCTTCAACTTTCAATTCAGAAGTTTGACTTGTGTAAAAGGATTTTAAGGCCAAAACAATACAGCAGTTAGAGCCCTCTGACACAGTGTTTGTAACCAGAGAAATCAGCAAAGCCAGAAGCTTTCTGCTGTGAGCATTTTTTGTTTCTCCTCTTTTGTTTTATTAACCTCTCCACAGCTGGTGCAGTTGAAAACACTCTTTCATCACATGCTTAGCAGAAGTTCAAGTGTAGTTGAGAATTACACAGCTATTTTATCTCATTTGAAATTTCTGAATCTCTGAGCTTCCTAAGTCAACAATGGATGAAATGATGAATATAGATAATAGACAAATTGGGTAAGAAGCAACCTTTAAATTTCTTCCAATTACTGCAAATTTTAGCTATCTCTAATTTATTTTCTGCTCTTGTTCAACCCAACAGAGATAAATGCCGCAGTTCCCAGATGATGGATGTAAATCACATTCACAATGCTCTCAAACACCCGTATCACAGGCCTCCAGGTAGAGAAGTTGACAGTAAAAGATTGGTTTCATTTCTCTCCTGTTAGAATCCTATATGAGGTGACAGGACTCCTTATCCCATCCTCCTTCAGCTTCCAGGAATGCCACAATAGCAGAGCTGCCTCCAGCACATGGACCACTGGACCTGAGCTGTAGGGAAGCAGATGGCTAGGGAGGGAGATGGGAAAGGCAGTGAATGACTCTCCTGTCCCACTGTCTACACGATAACTTTTAAGGAAAACTCCTTTGCAGTCAGTTTCCTAGAACAATGCTTAATTCCTCCTCCCAGTTTAAATGGTTCTTGGGTCAGTAATTGACCTTCCCTGCACAAAACAGGATTGAGAAATCACCTTCTGAGAGTCAGGCTGGGCAATGTTCCATATCCATGGTGCTGTTTCAGAGCAGTGGACACAGGGAGAAGGACAGAAAACCTAAGTCACTCGTCCCAGTCCACTAAGACCACCTCGGCTTCTGTACATCTTGAGAATAAGAAAGTCTGCATATCCTTTTTAATGATGGGTGGAACTCTTAAGGTTACCAATAAAATAAATACAATGTTTTTACTTTCCAGTTGTCTACATCAGCTTAAGAATTAGCCATTTCTGGGACCAAAACATGTACATTGCATCTTATGTTTCTTCAACTTTCAATTCAGAAGTTTGACTTGTGTAAAAGGATTTTAAGGCCAAAACAATACAGCAGTTAGAGCCCTCTGACACAGTGTTTGTAACCAGAGAAATCAGCAAAGCCAGAAGCTTTCTGCTGTGAGCATTTTTTGTTTCTCCTCTTTTGTTTTATTAACCTCTCCACAGCTGGTGCAGTTGAAAACACTCTTTCATCACATGCTTAGCAGAAGTTCAAGTGTAGTTGAGAATGCAGCCAAGAATCTGTCTGCTGGATTCACTGTCAGAATGTCATGTTTCACTTCTAACCTAACTCCTATCTGATACAGCTGACGGAAACAGACAAAGAAAATCCATAACAGGGAAAGCTCCCCCTGGATCCTCTCAAAATGATTACTCCCCAGAAATCGAGGACAAGTGAAGTCTAGCAAAGTTGTAATATGTTCACATTGGTATGTGAATTCAAGATTCCTAGGGTTTTTTGCTTGTCCGCTCCTTTATTGATGTAGTAAATAAACAGCCTACAAATCACAGAGCTGCTGGATTATGAAGCAATAATACACTCTTGTCTGATACTGCTTAGGATTTACAAAGCAATATAAAAATTAAAATAGAATAAAAATTTTACCAGATTTCTTCTTTCCTTCCTGCTTTATTTTAATAAAGTACTTTGTATTCCTAATATTTGTCCTTCATATCTTTTTTTTATAATCTAGGGAGTATGCACAATGATTGGTTACTATTTACATAGATAGGTCTATTTATTATTGCTGCAAGGTGATTATATTGGCTGCTAGAATGTTTTCTAGAAAATGAGTACTCAAGTTCTTTTTCTTGGAGAAAGAATACATTTTCAGCAGCATTTCCCAAACTGCAGAGTTCAGTTTAAAAAATTGCCTCTATTATAAGGGAAGTAGTTTACCTTCATCTCTAATATCTTCATAATTTTTAAATATTTCAATTTTAGTGAATTATTGATGTATCATCTCCCAAATATAGGTACCTATATCTTCTGTTGTGATATTCATAAATACAATGATGGAAATGAAATATCTCCTAACACTTGAAAAATGGTGATGACAAAGTGAAGAATCACAACACTCTGGCTTACAACATATATTTGGTTTATTCAATCAACCAAAAGATAAATATTTATTTAGAAACCAGTGTGTACTTGGCAATGTCCTAGGTGGTCCTAGGGATACTTGTCAGCAAAGCCAGAAGCTTTCTGCTGTGAGCATTTTTTGTTTCTCCTCTTTTGTTTTATTAACCTCTCCACAGCTGGTGCAGTTGAAAACACTCTTTCATCACATGCTTAGCAGAAGTTCAAGTGTAGTTGAGAATGCAGCCAAGAATCTGTCTGCTGGATTCACTGTCAGAATGTCATGTTTCACTTCTAACCTAACTCCTATCTGATACAGCTGACGGAAACAGACAAAGAAAATCCATAACAGGGAAAGCTCCCCCTGGATCCTCTCAAAATGATTACTCCCCAGAAATCGAGGACAAGTGAAGTCTAGCAAAGTTGTAATATGTTCACATTGGTATGTGAATTCAAGATTCCTAGGGTTTTTTGCTTGTCCGCTCCTTTATTGATGTAGTAAATAAACAGCCTACAAATCACAGAGCTGCTGGATTATGAAGCAATAATACACTCTTGTCTGATACTGCTTAGGATTTACAAAGCAATATAAAAATTAAAATAGAATAAAAATTTTACCAGATTTCTTCTTTCCTTCCTGCTTTATTTTAATAAAGTACTTTGTATTCCTAATATTTGTCCTTCATATCTTTTTTTTTATAATCTAGGGAGTATGCACAATGATTGGTTACTATTTACATAGATAGGTCTATTTATTATTGCTGCAAGGTGATTATATTGGCTGCTAGAATGTTTTCTAGAAAATGAGTACTCAAGTTCTTTTTCTTGGAGAAAGAATACATTTTCAGCAGCATTTCCCAAACTGCAGAGTTCAG
The DNA here is from genome assembly GCA_022376925.1 of Tragulus kanchil. Lineage (NCBI taxonomy): Eukaryota > Metazoa > Chordata > Mammalia > Artiodactyla > Tragulidae > Tragulus > Tragulus kanchil. The sequence goes on from JAIOJX010000026.1 coordinate 204,154,522, forward strand.
TTTAAAAAATTGCCTCTATTATAAGGGAAGTAGTTTACCTTCATCTCTAATATCTTCATAATTTTTAAATATTTCAATTTTAGTGAATTATTGATGTATCATCTCCCAAATATAGGTACCTATATCTTCTGTTGTGATATTCATAAATACAATGATGGAAATGAAATATCTCCTAACACTTGAAAAATGGTGATGACAAAGTGAAGAATCACAACACTCTGGCTTACAACATATATTTGGTTTATTCAATCAACCAAAAGATAAATATTTATTTAGAAACCAGTGTGTACTTGGCAATGTCCTAGGTGGTCCTAGGGATACTTGTCATGAATAAGGGAGATAAGGCTCCAGTTTTCTGTTTAATTCAAGTAGGGAGAAGGAGACAGAAACTAAAAATATGAACACAATCAGTAGCAAGGAACTCCAGGCAGAAAATTAAAATAGCATGGGGAGAGAGAGAATGATGGACAGAGCTTCTTAATACTGAGTAGTCAAAAGAGTTGCCCTCTGAAGGAGTGCAACTACAATGCAGTTCTCCCCAAGATAAGAAAAAAGCAGCCAAGTGAGGATTCCAGGAGAAATGTATAGTCCAAAGATTTTGAGTCTAGGGATCCCAAAGGCTCTAGAAGATTTAAAAGTTTGGCTTTTATTGTGTAAGGGTAATGGAAAGCTCTTTAGGAGATTCCAAACAGGGGAACAACATGATCTGATAATTGTATTTAAATCAGCATGCTAGAAATTAGGCAGATAGTGGAAACTAAGAAGCCCTGGGAGCAAGGATGGTCGCCTAGATTAAGTAGTAGCTGATATTTGACTATCACACACAGATACCGTCATTACAGAGTTTGGTTGTTAAATATGGAAATACTTCCCTATGCGTTGATACGGAGCCCTTGTCTTGTGATCTCTGAATACTGCCCTGGCCATCCTATCCCTTCTCTCAGGACCTCGAAATTCCTCATGATACAGTAATGGAGAAATGAAGATCTAGCATAGAGGGGAACTTACAGGACTTCAGTATTGCTGGTAATGGTCCAAACTCCTGCTATATATATATTGTTAAATATTTTGAATGTCACTGCTTGTGTAGGAATGGAAATGCTCATTTTACAAATATTTGTTGAGCACCTATGAAATAACAGGTATTCTCCTAGGTCCTTAGAATGCTAGTCCTAAATGAAATAACCAAATTGTTTGTTCTGTGAAAAAGTCGACAGAGTCTGATTATGTTTTAGAAATACAGTCATCATGATTTGCCAATGGACTTGATGCGGAGAAAAGAAATGGAGAGAAATCCTTCCAAGTTTGTTCCTCAAGCAGCTGGTAGATGATGGTGCTATTTATCTAGATGGGGAAAGTGAGAAGCGGCAGGTTTACACACACACACACACACACACACACACACACACCCCCTTTCTCATGATCCAGAACAAACCTAAATCACAGAAACATACATGGAAAAGCTGATGGGAAATCTCTGAAAAGGACATCGAGTCACTTATCCAGCTATCTGCAAATTCTTTTTTTTTTTTTTTGATATTGGTTTTTTTGGGGGGTGGGGTGGGGGTTGGGGTCGGGGACGGGTTGGGGAGGGAGAGGGGCGGGCGGGCCACTTCTCTTGGTCTTTCATTTATCTGTTTTCATCCATCTTTGTTCTTTGGCCCTTGTGGGCCTCTCATCACAGTGGCCTCTGTTGTCGCAGAGCACCGGCTCTGGGCACATGCGCTCCAGAGCTCCAGCTTGGTAATTAGACACATTGGTCCAGCCACTCCGCGGCAAGTGGGATCTTCCCAGGCTAGGGATTGAACTGGCGCCTCTTGCACTGCAAGACGGTGTCCTTACCCACTGGACAACCAGGAAAGCCCCTGCCAATTCTTTATCTATAAACCTGGAACACTAACATCTACCACACATACATACTTACAGACAGTTGTGATAATGATGCAGCATGTTAAAAGATATGAAGTTTTTCATTGTGAGGGCAATCTGGTTGTGACATCTGTCATGTCATTGATCATCAGGGTTGATGCAGCTGATCTGGCTGACTAGGCACATGTCGCCTTCCTCCCTCACAACTCCATGTGCATCCCTCTCGAAGTTGCACAGTTGGTCAAAGAGGATGACCATTCTGGATAAAGGAGGACCAGTCTTCAATCAAGGGTATAGGAGTAGCTGCACAATTTTTTCGTAATTGTTAAATATTTTTTGAATGTCACTGCTTGTGTAGGAATGGAAATGCTCATTTTACAAATATTTGTTGAGCACCTATGAAATAACAGGTATTCTCCTAGGTCCTTAGAATGCTAGTCCTAAATGAAATAACCAAATTGTTTGTTCTGTGAAAAAGTCGACAGAGTCTGATTATGTTTTAGAAATACAGTCATCATGATTTGCCAATGGACTTGATGCGGAGAAAAGAAATGGAGAGAAATCCTTCCAAGTTTGTTCCTCAAGCAGCTGGTAGATGATGGTGCTATTTATCTAGATGGGGAAAGTGAGAAGCGGCAGGTTTACACACACACACACACACACACACACACACCCCCTTTCTCATGATCCAGAACAAACCTAAATCACAGAAACATACATGGAAAAGCTGATGGGAAATCTCTGAAAAGGACATCGAGTCACTTATCCAGCTATCTGCAAATTCTTTTTTTTTTTTTTTGATATTGGTTTTTTTGGGGGGTGGGGTGGGGGTTGGGGTCGGGGACGGTTGGGGAGGGAGAGGGGCGGGCGGGCCACTTCTCTTGGTCTTTCATTTATCTGTTTTCATCCATCTTTGTTCTTTGGCCCTTGTGGGCCTCTCATCACAGTGGCCTCTGTTGTCGCAGAGCACCGGCTCTGGGCACATGCGCTCCAGAGCTCCAGCTTGGTAATTAGACACATTGGTCCAGCCACTCCGCGGCAAGTGGGATCTTCCCAGGCTAGGGATTGAACTGGCGCCTCTTGCACTGCAAGACGGTGTCCTTACCCACTGGACAACCAGGAAAGCCCCTGCCAATTCTTTATCTATAAACCTGGAACACTAACATCTACCACACATACATACTTACAGACAGTTGTGATAATGATGCAGCATGTTAAAAGATATGAAGTTTTTCATTGTGAGGGCAATCTGGTTGTGACATCTGTCATGTCATTGATCATCAGGGTTGATGCAGCTGATCTGGCTGACTAGGCACATGTCGCCTTCCTCCCTCACAACTCCATGTGCATCCCTCTCGAAGTTGCACAGTTGGTCAAAGAGGATGACCATTCTGGATAAAGGAGGACCAGTCTTCAATCAAGGGTATAGGAGTAGCTGCACTCCCCAAACAAGCTTAAAGTTTTGTTTCCTCTACAAAACTGTAGGCCACTATCACTAAAACACCATTAAGAACTTCACACAGGTTTCTCAGAACCAGCATTCTTGATTTTTCCATTCTCTCCCCAGATAGGAATGTAGAGATGTCAAGGATGGGCATAGAAATGCTAATAGGTTAAGACCAGCAATTAAAAGCTCCTAAAAGTTAAGAGATTGTGTAAAGATGGTCTGTATATCATTTTTTGGCATTTTTGGGGTGGTGGTGGTTCTCACTGAATCATTTTCCTAGCATTGTTGAAAAACTCTACCAATTTTGGCATCATTTTATATTAGATAAATGGTAACCATTGCAATTAAACTAAGCTATCTAATGATAAAAATCAAGATAAGAATGAAAACAGTAATTCACATGCTTCATTCATGCTTTGTACATTTGGGGACTGTATCTGCAAGGTAGGAATCATCTATGTACTACTTACCTTCTGGATCTGTGGAAAGAATCCAGTGAAATAGTGCATGTGAGCATGCTCCTCAAACATTCGTTATTAGACCAACAGGACATATAGTATATAGTGGAAAAACTATTGCAGGCTACAAAGACTTGGTTATTTGTTTTATATCTTCTTACCTCACCCCATGAAAACCACAGCATCTTGTATTTATTCCAAGGCATTTACCATCCTTCACTGGATTAAATGCATTATTATTGAAGACAGCAGATGACAAGAATATCATGTGTCTAATTTACTGCACCTAGAGGCTTAAGTTCAAAGCTTTGGCACAATTCCTAAGGTACTTTTCACCCTCCACACCAAACCAAACAACCCTTAAAATTTTCAGTAGTTCAAATTCTCTGCCAGTATTTCTCAGCTGCTGCTTTTTCTGTCTCTTTAAGAAATGAATCACTTAACTTTTTGGAGCTTAATAAAAATTAGACGATATACTATAGTAATGATTAAAAACATGAGAATTGGAGTCAAGGCTCCTGAGGGTCAGAAACCTGGTTATATGACTGACCTTAGACAAATTAGTTAAGCAATTTTGTTCCCTTGCAAGATAGGAAAATTGCTAATATTCATGACTAGGGCTGTCTTGAGGAGTAAATAAGTTGTTAGATGTAAAATTATTAGAGCTATGTTTGGCCATAGTATGAATTCAATGTTAGATATTATTATGCCCTCAGAATATGACATGACATCTACAGTAGCAAAAGAAAAAAAGAAAGCAATTGGGTAGGAGTATACATGTAACTATATCCTAATGCTAGTGTGTATAAAAGGTTATAAAGGATCTTTGTCACTAAATCAATCAAGATTTAGAGCTTGATTAGAAAGTTTATGTATAAAATTCATTGATGAAACAAACATTTGTTAGATGTACACTATATACCAGAGACTGTGATGACCCCACAGGATAAATGCAAACATGTGCAAACCCTTCCTCAAGTAATTCACACTGTGGTGAGAAGATCTGATTAGAAGTGAGTGAGGACATCATTTGTTGATGCCCACCTAGTTCTAAGCTTCAGGATATAATAATACAATGCTAAAAAGTGCTAGAACAGAGAGAAGCACATAATGTTGTGGAACTGTGAGCAGAGCTGTGAGGAGCCTTTCTATAGGACCCTGAGAAAAGGAGTGGCTTGAAACTGACCTGTGATAACAGACAAAATAGAGCAGAAAGCGCTTCTAAGAAGATGCAGTGCTAGATATGAGTCTTAATGGATAAGACAGAGCTAACTAGTTAAACAGAATTGGGGAGGAAGGGTTAGGTATTTCCAGGTGCATAACGAATAGATACAGAGAAGTATAAGGTACCATGATCTAATCTGGGAATCTGTGCAATTAAATGTGGCCAAAATGAAGAGTGTATTCATTTCTTCAAGAGTACATTCTGGAGGCACTGGAGGAGTTGAGAATGGAGAGTTTGTCAAAGGTCGAGCCATAGAGAAAGGGTTATATGAGACTTAGAAGTGTGATCTTCATGCTGAAGGTAATGGTGTGTCTTTGAAAAGCTTGAGCGAAGGAACATCAAAATCAGATATGTGGTTTGAAAACATCTGACAACATCCCCACCCCACCCTCACATTTTTGCTTCTTTTTTCCTGCTCTTTTCTCCTCCATGGTACTTGTCACCATGTGATATATTATTTGATTTGTGGGTTGTGGGCTCAGATGGTAAAGAATATGCCTGCAGTGCTAGAGACCTGGGTTTGATCCCTGGATCAGGAAGATCTCCTAGAGAAGGGAACGGCAACCCACTCCACTTCTCTTGCCTGGAGAATTTCATGGACAGAGGAGCCAGATGAGCTACAGTCCGTGGGGTTGCAAAGAGTCAGACAAAAGTAGCAAAAGAAAAGAAAGCAATTGGGTAGGAGTATACATGTAACTATATCCTAATGCTAGTGTGTATAAAAGGTTATAAAGGATCTTTGTCACTAAATCAATCAAGATTTAGAGCTTGATTAGAAAGTTTATGTATAAAATTCATTGATGAAACAAACATTTGTTAGATGTACACTATATACCAGAGACTGTGATGACCCCACAGGATAAATGCAAACATGTGCAAACCCTTCCTCAAGTAATTCACACTGTGGTGAGAAGATCTGATTAGAAGTGAGTGAGGACATCATTTGTTGATGCCCACCTAGTTCTAAGCTTCAGGATATAATAATACAATGCTAAAAAGTGCTAGAACAGAGAGAAGCACATAATGTTGTGGAACTGTGAGCAGAGCTGTGAGGAGCCTTTCTATAGGACCCTGAGAAAAGGAGTGGCTTGAAACTGACCTGTGATAACAGACAAAATAGAGCAGAAAGCGCTTCTAAGAAGATGCAGTGCTAGATATGAGTCTTAATGGATAAGACAGAGCTAACTAGTTAAACAGAATTGGGGAGGAAGGGTTAGGTATTTCCAGGTGCATAACGAATAGATACAGAGAAGTATAAGGTACCATGATCTAATCTGGGAATCTGTGCAATTAAATGTGGCCAAAATGAAGAGTGTATTCATTTCTTCAAGAGTACATTCTGGAGGCACTGGAGGAGTTGAGAATGGAGAGTTTGTCAAAGGTCGAGCCATAGAGAAAGGGTTATATGAGACTTAGAAGTGTGATCTTCATGCTGAAGGTAATGGTGTGTCTTTGAAAAGCTTGAGCGAAGGAACATCAAAATCAGATATGTGGTTTGAAAACATCTGACAACATCCCCACCCCACCCTCACATTTTTGCTTCTTTTTTCCTGCTCTTTTCTCCTCCATGGTACTTGTCACCATGTGATATATTATTTGATTTGTGGGTTGTGGGCTCAGATGGTAAAGAATATGCCTGCAGTGCTAGAGACCTGGGTTTGATCCCTGGATCAGGAAGATCTCCTAGAGAAGGGAACGGCAACCCACTCCACTTCTCTTGCCTGGAGAATTTCATGGACAGAGGAGCCAGATGAGCTACAGTCCGTGGGGTTGCAAAGAGTCAGACATAACTGAGCAGCTAACACTTTGAGTTTCAGTCTCCCCTTGTCATAATGCAAGTTCCATAAAGACAGATAGGTAAGTTCCGTTCTTGCCTTAAACATTCATTAAGTAAATAGCAGATGGAGAAAACTTCAAACAATTTCTCACTTCTAGGCTCATGCATTTACTTGGTTGCCTTTTCTCTTGGGGGCAACCTCTTTTGGTTGAGTAGCAACATGCATTAAAAATGAGTATTAAAATCTTAATAAAGATTCTCCTGGTAACTTCTGTCAATTGGCATGAAGGAAAGTCATTTAAACACCAGTGATTCATTCTGACTCCTTTCTCAATAAAAGAGGCTTAGGGTCTAGAATTATGCACAATAGATGTCAAAGTCCAAGTGCTTTTATAAGCAGGTAGAAATAGCACAATGGAATATCTTTGACAACATTTTATTTCCTGCCCCAAAATAATATTTATTAAAAACTTATAATTTCCATGAATATTTTTTTAACTAAAATGAGTTTAGGAAGAAATGTAACACAATGATTATTGAATACATACCTCTCACAATAAGACCGCTTTAATGGTCTACAATTTTAACTCTATAAATTTATGTTAAACTCCTTAAAATAGACAAATGCTTTCATATTCAAATAATTAGTTAATTACACTTAGTGAAGTTTTAACTTGGCCAATTCAAGGGGCCAGACTAAGACCTACCAACTTTTTCAGAATTAGGCAAATTTTCACTTGTTTCACCATGTTTCCTTATTAGTTGAAGAACAATTAAGTGGGGTTTCACTGTGCAGCACAGGTCTAAGCTGCACTGGGACCTCTACTCACTTCCTGCCTTTGATCACTACTCTTATCCCCTGACTCATTTTGAGTAGGAAAGTTCCAAGCTTGACTCTGTCCACCCACATCACACAGTCCAAAAGGCACAGAATGTAATTATCCCTTGCCACCTCCAGAGCATTTTATTCCACTCACGTCTCTCACTCGTTGCTGGCTTCCAAGACCCTCTCTTTGGTTGTATCCTTTGAAAGAAGTCAGCTGGCCCTCCCTGACCTGCCACATTGACTGACCCTGGTGTCCACTGTGCCTGGACCTACTAAGTTTCATTTTACCAAGTCTAAATTTGGTAGACCATAGTGAACTGCTCTGCATCATCAGTTCAAAGCAGCCCCCTACTAATTATTGCTGTCATTTACTTAATACCTAGGGAGGCACATGACCTTCTATTCCTTGGGAAATAGATGGGATGGGATCTTCAAGGTCTAAAGCATAATCTATTATTTACTGTGACTCAAAAGCAATTACTAGTCCCACCCAAAATAAAACTCCTCTAGAATAGCCATCCTTTATAAAAATTTTAAAAAAAGAAACAAATTTAGGAAAAGTTGTCATTTTTAAAACATTTAAACCTTATTGAAAGACTTTAAAACATATTATATGCATTAAATATTAAATGAAGATAAGTGCTTAAATCCAAACTTGAAAATTAAAAACAATAAAAGGATAAAAAAAGAAAGAGAAAAGAAAAGATTGGGGGGGAAAGTAGAATTTCAAAAAACAAATGAAATGTGCTTTGTATCTTAAATGATATTAAATGATTATGCTGATGTTGCCTTTTGAAATGTCAGAAATTGTGAGATGTCTGAGATATTTACTTGTGAGTTAACAGGTTATCTGGCCACAGTTTTATAAATGCTGCCAGAGGCCATAAGGCTCTCGGTTCAGAGACAAAAGACATCATGACTCACAGCATAGGAGGGAGCATGAATTTTTTGGGGGTCAGTGCCCCAATATTTAGGGGCTGCTGCGTTTCGATCGGAATTCAGACTAAGACCTACCAACTTTTTCAGAATTAGGCAAATTTTCACTTGTTTCACCATGTTTCCTTATTAGTTGAAGAACAATTAAGTGGGGTTTCACTGTGCAGCACAGGTCTAAGCTGCACTGGGACCTCTACTCACTTCCTGCCTTTGATCACTACTCTTATCCCCTGACTCATTTTGAGTAGGAAAGTTCCAAGCTTGACTCTGTCCACCCACATCACACAGTCCAAAAGGCACAGAATGTAATTATCCCTTGCCACCTCCAGAGCATTTTATTCCACTCACGTCTCTCACTCGTTGCTGGCTTCCAAGACCCTCTCTTTGGTTGTATCCTTTGAAAGAAGTCAGCTGGCCCTCCCTGACCTGCCACATTGACTGACCCTGGTGTCCACTGTGCCTGGACCTACTAAGTTTCATTTTACCAAGTCTAAATTTGGTAGACCATAGTGAACTGCTCTGCATCATCAGTTCAAAGCAGCCCCCTACTAATTATTGCTGTCATTTACTTAATACCTAGGGAGGCACATGACCTTCTATTCCTTGGGAAATAGATGGGATGGGATCTTCAAGGTCTAAAGCATAATCTATTATTTACTGTGACTCAAAAGCAATTACTAGTCCCACCCAAAATAAAACTCCTCTAGAATAGCCATCCTTTATAAAAATTTTAAAAAAAGAAACAAATTTAGGAAAAGTTGTCATTTTTAAAACATTTAAACCTTATTGAAAGACTTTAAAACATATTATATGCATTAAATATTAAATGAAGATAAGTGCTTAAATCCAAACTTTAAAATTAAAAACAATAAAAGGATAAAAAAAGAAAGAGAAAAGAAAAGATTGGGGGGGAAAGTAGAATTTCAAAAAACAAATGAAATGTGCTTTGTATCTTAAATGATATTAAATGATTATGCTGATGTTGCCTTTTGAAATGTCAGAAATTGTGAGATGTCTGAGATATTTACTTGTGAGTTAACAGGTTATCTGGCCACAGTTTTATAAATGCTGCCAGAGGCCATAAGGCTCTCGGTTCAGAGACAAAAGACATCATGACTCACAGCATAGGAGGGAGCATGAATGTTCTGTTTGTGTTGGTTCACTTTGTGTCCAAATCCCATAGGAGTGATGTTGGTGGATCTGGGTGGGTGCTGCATGCATGTTGAATCTGTATCACAACTGAGGAATTCCAAGCTTAAGAAACCCTAATCTTATAAGGAGTTATTGATAAATCTTAGCTAGCTATCTTTTATTTCACTGAGAAAATAGAACCAGTTAGAAGAAAATTATGTTATTTACGACCACCAAATTTACCAACCTCCTTACTCACACTGATAGTCTTCGTCCTCTGTCCTGTTAGACTGAATTAACTCCTCCCTTTTTCTTCTAAGACATTTTTTACCTTGAGGTTTTCCTCGTTCAACTTCCTTGGGACTTTTTTCTTACAATTTTCTCGTTTTTCTATCCTGCACCATCAATACTCTTCTTGTTATTGGCTTATTCTTATCATTGTTAACTGGCTATTCTCCAATATAAAATTAAAAGTTCAAAAGAAAAAAACAATTATCTGAGCATTCAAAGGATTCTCTTTGTCTAAGTTTATGTTAGACTGAGCAGCTATCTCATACACCCAGACACAAATATTAGAAATGCCTTTTCTACTTATCTAGGACTTGAACGTCAAGACTGATCAACACCACTGCTTAAAATGTAAAATGTGACAAACAATGAAAAAAAAAATATATATATATATATAACCTTCTGGAGAACCATTGCTTGACAAGACAGTTAAAATAAGCTTATGAAGACATTGAGACCCTGAGCTAGGTAAACAAGAGCCAACTTTGCAGAATGACACTTAAAATACAATGGTCACCTCTATGGAAAATGTTTGGATTTGGGTGACCCAGGTTATATTCTTTTCCCAGACTTCGAAAGTTTTTCCACACAGTCTATTAAGGAACTTGGAGGCATGACTCGTCAATATTAGATCAAAAATAAATGTGCTGTTTTCAGATATTTCTTTCAGAGTTGGCTGACATCAGTCTACCATGCAACAGTTTATGGGGGACAGCAAAAAGCTTAAAACTTCGCCAAAGTAAGCAGTGCAGGAACCCCAGGAAATTTAAAGCACATGCCTTGTTGTCAGGTTAAAGTTTGCCTTTTGAAATGTCAGAAATTGTGAGATGTCTGAGATATTTACTTGTGAGTTAACAGGTTATCTGGCCACAGTTTTATAAATGCTGCCAGAGGCCATAAGGCTCTCGGTTCAGAGACAAAAGACATCATGACTCACAGCATAGGAGGGAGCATGAATGTTCTGTTTGTGTTGGTTCACTTTGTGTCCAAATCCCATAGGAGTGATGTTGGTGGATCTGGGTGGGTGCTGCATGCATGTTGAATCTGTATCACAACTGAGGAATTCCAAGCTTAAGAAACCCTAATCTTATAAGGAGTTATTGATAAATCTTAGCTAGCTATCTTTTATTTCACTGAGAAAATAGAACCAGTTAGAAGAAAATTATGTTATTTACGACCACCAAATTTACCAACCTCCTTACTCACACTGATAGTCTTCGTCCTCTGTCCTGTTAGACTGAATTAACTCCTCCCTTTTTCTTCTAAGACATTTTTTACCTTGAGGTTTTCCTCGTTCAACTTCCTTGGGACTTTTTTCTTACAATTTTCTCGTTTTTCTATCCTGCACCATCAATACTCTTCTTGTTATTGGCTTATTCTTATCATTGTTAACTGGCTATTCTCCAATATAAAATTAAAAGTTCAAAAGAAAAAAACAATTATCTGAGCATTCAAAGGATTCTCTTTGTCTAAGTTTATGTTAGACTGAGCAGCTATCTCATACACCCAGACACAAATATTAGAAATGCCTTTTCTACTTATCTAGGACTTGAACGTCAAGACTGATCAACACCACTGCTTAAAATGTAAAATGTGACAAACAATGAAAAAAAAAATATATATATATATATAACCTTCTGGAGAACCATTGCTTGACAAGACAGTTAAAATAAGCTTATGAAGACATTGAGACCCTGAGCTAGGTAAACAAGAGCCAACTTTGCAGAATGACACTTAAAATACAATGGTCACCTCTATGGAAAATGTTTGGATTTGGGTGACCCAGGTTATATTCTTTTCCCAGACTTCGAAAGTTTTTCCACACAGTCTATTAAGGAACTTGGAGGCATGACTCGTCAATATTAGATCAAAAATAAATGTGCTGTTTTCAGATATTTCTTTCAGAGTTGGCTGACATCAGTCTACCATGCAACAGTTTATGGGGGACAGCAAAAAAGCTTGACTTACACACAGCACTGTCGCCAAAGTAAGCAGTGCAGGAACCCCAGGAAATTTAAAGCACATGCCTTGTTGTCAGGTTAAACTTGTTTTACAAACCCAAACAGCCATCCAACTTCTGAAAGTCCATTTCTGTTTTAATAACTGGCATTTAATCATAAAGGCAAAAGAAATATATTTGTGCATGTAAATACATGGTAATTACAATTTTTGCCAAAGAATTTAACTTTCCAATGCCCTATGTGAGAAATTTTTAGAGGAAATGATGAAAATGGCAGATCATCATCACAGAGAAATATTAACAAAGCAATATCAGTAAGGAACCATCTAATTTCTAGACTAGAGACACACATATATGCACCGGAAATAAAAGGTAATTTTATAAACCTACTGTCCTCTACATACCTCATCTACTGCTCTCCTTACTTAAACTGTATAGTTTGGCTGAATACAGATTTGGAGCATCAAGGAGACTTAGATTCAGACCTTAAATCTGCCACTTGCTAAATGGCATGTTCCCTCACAGGAACATTTTAAAGATGGTGTCTGGCATTGTTGGAACTCCTGCAACTCTGTCGTTTGGCTCTGAATTTATCCTATCAGGGTGCTATCAAGTTCAATAGTCTATCTCTGGCCATTAGTTTGCAAGCTCTGTGCGGGCAGGAATTCCGTTATCCTCAAATCTGCATGATTCCAGGCTCTCTCTAGCCACTTACTTGTTGAATGAATGAACAGGTGAGTGGGTGACTCATTAGCATTGTTTCTCAGCCACTTCATTCCTTTCAAAGCCCACTTGAAACCATCTTTACATGAATTTTTTCTATACTGACATTTCCACTGTATTTCATTGTCTCAAATTACTTGGGATTCATCATTGAGGTATTTATTTGCGCCCCCTGGTCCTATCCATGTTAACCATTATACTTGAGAAGAAAAGCAAGTCCTTGACTTTGAAACTCAGGGGAAGACCATTTAAAGTAACATACCAAAAAAAAAAAAAAATCATTTTACCACCAACTTAGGAAAAGAAACAAAAAACCCAGCATTTTGCTCCTGGATATTTTCAAAGTTTTTCTTTTTGAACTTAATATCAATTTCCAGTGTTGTTGTGGGTGTAAAGAAATAATATATTTATTCATCCTGGATGTAGTCTATGAGTGTGATAATTATGGTGTGCATCTCTATAGTCTCTACTAATGCCTTACAATGTTCACTCACCCTCTTTACCCAGGAATGTTACTTTCTTGATTTATTCTAAGAAAATATTCAAAGAGGTACATAAAGATTTCTGTGGAGGGATGTAATATGAAAAAATGTTGGTTAAAATAAAGTAAAAATATAATAACACGGAGAAGTTGACTTAGCACAATGGAATAGTAGGCAGTTATCAAAATTCATGTAAGAAGAAAAAATTCATGTAAGAGAATTTTTTTTATACTTGAAAATTGTCAAAGAGAAAAAACACAAACAAATGCTAATATAAAGAAATGTTAATATAATATTAAGAAATATAATGTAATAATTATAAGTATATTTGTATGGAAATGTATACATTTAAATAATATATTTATATTATATTATATATACATACACATATGTAAATAAGACTAGAATAAAATATACTATAAAATTTTATGAGATTATGCTGCAATAACAAATAATTCTAAAATTTAGTGACATAATAATGTAAGTTAAATTCTTGCCCATTCCATGTCAACTGAAAATTAACTATAACTCTCCTCCTTCATGTGACCTCTTTGTCCTACTATGTATTCTTAAAGGACAGCCTTTCTTTGATACTTTGCCTTTTTCATCACAAAAAGAAAAGAGCCAAGGACAAATCATGTGATCATTTTTAAAGATTATACCTAGGAGTGGTACATCATTTCCATTCATATTTCATTGACCAAAACAAGTCTTATGGATAAGACTGGCTTCCCTAGGTCCAGAGGAATGATCTCTTTCAGAGAAAGAAATTTCTGCACAGCACATGGGAAAGCAGCGAACATTGGAAAAAATATATTTTACCATAGTAACCATTGTCTCCTGGTGGTGGTACTAGGGCTAATTTTTGTTTTCCTCTTCGGACTCCTATATATGCTAATTTCTTTCAATAATGGATGCATTGTTACTTTTAAAAGCAGAAAAAGATGTCACACACAGAAAGAAATCCGTGGCATCATACTGCGTGGCTCACCACCCACTTAACTTCCTCCTGATTGACTTAGATACCATCCTCTGGTCAAGTGAGTTCTGATGTATCATTGGCTATGGGTGTTGATTAGATTGGTCTGTCATTTATTCTCAATGAGTCACATGGAGATTTCCTTTCAACACAGTACGGCCCTAGGAGAAATGATCTGTGAACAATATCCATTGACACTACTGAAGAGTGACTATTTGTATGACATGTAACCCCATGGTTCTGAGCCAGGCACAGTTCTGCTCCCTAGAGGATATTTGGGAATGTTGGAAGACATTTTTGGTTGTCACAACTTGATGTGGGCGGGAGGAAGGTGCTCTTCTTGCTAGTGAGTAGAGCACTAGGGTATTGCTGAGGGAAATCCCCTCCACTCCAAAAAATATGTATCTGGCTCAAAATGTTAGTAAGTACCAGAATTGAGAAACCTTGCGGGCCTAGGATTCATACTAAAACGGAGGACTGGAAATTTGCAAGTGCTTTGATGTGTAAGCCTTATAGCTCAGCCTTCAGACGTGGATGGTGGTTTCTTATGAGTTGACAATCACATAAATTTAATGTATGATGGAAGATAGTGCTGTGAACCACTCTTTACTGACCAGTCCACATACACATTCATGTATCTTACCTCCAGAGCTTATGGTCTAAATTAATATTTACAATAACTTAGAAATGATGTCTAGGTGAGGTCTTTGAGGCTGAGTCATGGGAGAAATTGTTCTGGTATTTTGCACAGGAAATTGTCAGTGACATGAGGAGGAGTATTTGGGAGAAAAAGCAAGGAATGTTGGGACGGTTTGTCAGTCATGAGTAACTTCAAATCCTGCAGTTATTACCGTCATTTGTGTCCATGTCTGTCACTTTACCTTCATCTGTTATGTATTTGAGAGATGAAGGAGAACAAGAGTGACATCACCACAATATTCAGAAATATCTTGTAACATTTGTCTTACACATTTTATTGTCAAGGGTTATTAATTGACTACAATCTTGAATCTAAATTTGAAACAAATGTTACATGAAAGTCTAAAGAGATTGTTTTATAAAAGGTTATAAAAGGTTTAACTTATAAAAATTATTTTTTAAAAAATTATTTTTAAATAATTAAGATCCAACCGGTGCTATCTTTATTTCATCTTGCCAGATTTCCCTATGCATTACCTGAGAGATTTCATCCCGCCAATCTTAGAGCCCTCTTTCTGCCATTTGCCCTGTGTTGGACTTCCATCTTCTTGCAAAATAGTCACTTCTTCCCCTCTAGTATATGAATCATTCTAGCTATCCTTGTGACACTTCCCATCACATCTCAGGGTTTAAGTTGGTCTTTCATGTACATGATGGACTTCTAAAAAAAAAAAAAAGCCTGCTTATCATCTATCTTTACCACCCAGAGATTTATATTATGTTCACCTCATGACAGGTGTCAATCAATGTGCTAATGAGTTTGCTCAATGACCAGGCTTAATTATAGAGAAAAGAATATATTACCACTACTTTTCATTAAGTGAATAACTTAGCTTTTCAAAAGAGCATATCTGTTGACCCAAAGGAATGACTATCTGGAGATTAGATTTTGCTAGGCAGACAGTAGAAAAGAGAGATTTTGAGTCAAGACAGGCTTCCTCAGTTCCCCAATTCATTACTCAAAAGCAATGACTTGCTCCAACATTACTAGGTGCTGTTCTGCTCTAAAGAAAGTATATCTAGGATCTTGACATTGATGATGTGAGCTTGTCAAACTGAAAAATATCTTTTTTAAAGTTATTGCTGATGAAATTCTAATACATGTTGCAATCTCATGGCTGAAAAAATATTTAACCACATGTTAACAATATTAGTTTGATTTCAGAAACTATTATTGATATTTTTAACATATAGCTATAGAACCTAAATATCAAACATATGGTGAGAACTCCCCTAAAATTCAGTTTATTAAGTTATATTTTTAAAAATGCTGTAATATATTGATTGTCCCTTTTCTTTTTTCAGATTCAACATTCCTTTAATTCCCTAAAAATACATAATCTGACAACAATTGCTACCTTTTTCTTTGTTGCCTTAGATATTAATGACTACACTTTATACTTGGAGTTCTTAGTAGTATTCAATTTAGTCTTTTATTACACTCTTTCTTCTATTGATCACTAACAGTTTCTTATATATGTCATATCTCCCAATGAAATTTTCTTGAAAGAAGAGTTGAGTTGCAGACAGACATTCTTAATTTACAAATTGATTGTATTCCCAGTCATACATGTTTTCAACATACATTTGTTGATCAATCGGTAAACATCCCGCCAATCTTAGAGCCCTCTTTCTGCCATTTGCCCTGTGTTGGACTTCCATCTTCTTGCAAAATAGTCACTTCTTCCCCTCTAGTATATGAATCATTCTAGCTATCCTTGTGACACTTCCCATCACATCTCAGGGTTTAAGTTGGTCTTTCATGTACATGATGGACTTCTAAAAAAAAAGCCTGCTTATCATCTATCTTTACCACCCAGAGATTTATATTATGTTCACCTCATGACAGGTGTCAATCAATGTGCTAATGAGTTTGCTCAATGACCAGGCTTAATTATAGAGAAAAGAATATATTACCACTACTTTTCATTAAGTGAATAACTTAGCTTTTCAAAAGAGCATATCTGTTGACCCAAAGGAATGACTATCTGGAGATTAGATTTTGCTAGGCAGACAGTAGAAAAGAGAGATTTTGAGTCAAGACAGGCTTCCTCAGTTCCCCAATTCATTACTCAAAAGCAATGACTTGCTCCAACATTACTAGGTGCTGTTCTGCTCTAAAGAAAGTATATCTAGGATCTTGACATTGATGATGTGAGCTTGTCAAACTGAAAAATATCTTTTTTAAAGTTATTGCTGATGAAATTCTAATACATGTTGCAATCTCATGGCTGAAAAAATATTTAACCACATGTTAACAATATTAGTTTGATTTCAGAAACTATTATTGATATTTTTAACATATAGCTATAGAACCTAAATATCAAACATATGGTGAGAACTCCCCTAAAATTCAGTTTATTAAGTTATATTTTTAAAAATGCTGTAATATATTGATTGTCCCTTTTCTTTTTTCAGATTCAACATTCCTTTAATTCCCTAAAAATACATAATCTGACAACAATTGCTACCTTTTTCTTTGTTGCCTTAGATATTAATGACTACACTTTATACTTGGAGTTCTTAGTAGTATTCAATTTAGTCTTTTATTACACTCTTTCTTCTATTGATCACTAACAGTTTCTTATATATGTCATATCTCCCAATGAAATTTTCTTGAAAGAAGAGTTGAGTTGCAGACAGACATTCTTAATTTACAAATTGATTGTATTCCCAGTCATACATGTTTTCAACATACATTTGTTGATCATCTGTCCAGGTCAGACTCTGTGATAAACATGGAGAATAAACACACCTGCTCAATTGTAAGATGAATTTTTTTATTCAGAATGTGTTATTCCATACAAGCTGTTAGAGGAGGTTAGTTTCCAAGATGATCCCCACAAATGGATTTATATATGATATAGTTGTATGGAACTTATTCTTTCTTCCCAGTTCTCAATCGTATCCTGCAAAAGTACTAACTTCCCAGTACAGTACTTCTTCTCCAATAAGAATAAAATTTAAATTGTAGCATCTAAAAATATTTTCCACAAATGGCAGCAAATAAACAATATTTCCGAACTGCAATCAGCAAAAACAGAAGCTGAGACGTGGCCCAGCATCTAGGGTGGATCTCAACTACTCAGAGTCCTGAGCACATGGCAGTTCTCTTGACTGTTCCTATGGAGTCAAAGGTGTAGCCAGACTAAAGGGAAAGACACTTCCATTGTTTGAAGGAGAGAATTTTTTGTCTTTCTCCCATCGGAAGTGACCCAGGAAGGAAGAGACCTGACCACCCTTAGCCGTTTTCTCATATCCAGGAGAGAAAACAGTCTGAATGGTCCCCAGCAGAGTGTGAGAGAGACAAAGAACCCTGGGCCCAGTGCTGTCTCCAAGTTACTAACCAGAGGTACTAGCCAGTTACCAGTTACTAGCCTGACCTGAAGTCTCACTTACTTTTGGGATTTCTATGAGGTAATATTATAATTTCCTTTCATCTGAAACCAGTTTATATCAGGTTTGTATTACTTGTGGCCAAAACAATTCTAAATAACCCAATATCAAACATTTTGGGATAGAGAACACTGTAATCTTCTCTTCCTCTTATTCTAATCCTTGCAATAAGAGTCCATCTATAATTCCTAGATCTGACTTTTCTTAAGGAAACTAGACAGATAACCCTTGCATAGAGAAGAACCGTTTTTTTGTTGTGGTTACTGACTGGAGTCCTCAGTGCCTTATTGTTCCCCAAACCATAAAAAAAAAAAAAAAATAGAAGAAAAGGGCATGAAGCTCTAAAACTAGCTATTTCTCTTTTTACACTTCAGATGATGCTCAAATCTCAGCCAGTTTCTTTTCATCAGTTCACAACCACATCTAAAAATCTACACATGTGCTGCATTGGTAGCTGCCCTGAATTCTGTATTACTCTACACACCCGTTCCTAATCATGGAAAACTTGATTGCAACTAAATTTGTTCTCTGTGCAGAAATCACTCATGTTCCAAGAGCAGTTTCTCCTCTAGTCAAATTAGCTGTGTAAATATTACAGATAAAAATATATGTAGAGGCAAGTGGATTACAAAAAGGCATTTCCTTATAAATGATCCATGTGACCCCAAATTAGAATGTGTCTTAAAAATAGGGAGAGCCTGGGAAAGATTAGTAGACCAAAACAAATGGTGCCCACAAATTGCCCCAGACTTGTAGACCAAACCCTCAGCAGTTTAAAGCTTGGGGGGAAAAATGAGAAGAAGCATTGGAAAGAGGGAGAGAGGAAAGTTTTAGTTATAATACTTTTAAGTCCTAAAATATAAGCTGAATTTTGAAAAGCAAGGCAAAGGGAGATGGGGAAATCTGCATTGATTGTGGCTTTCTTTGGCTTTTTCCAAATTTCTGCCTTTAAGATGTTTCCGTTCTATTGGAGATGATTTAATTTATCCTTTCAGGACTTTTAAAACAAATTGCATATTTAAATTTGTGTGGCACTTAGAGAGGGAATGAACAAAACACACCCAACATCTTTTATTAGTGCACAAGGCTTGGACAGGTTCTTTAGTGTGGTGCATCTCTCTTATGAAGATAATCAAGCACATTATATAAGGCTTAAGGGCATAAAAATATGCATTTGTAACACCATGACATTCCGCTGCTTTCCTTGGGAAAATCTTATGTATCCTATGCATAAATCAGGACCATAAGACAAACTGTGAAATCTTGAACATCACATCTTAATACAGGGGAAAGGTCAGCAAGGGAATATTGTTACTCATGTTCCCTTGTCTCCTTCTATTATACCATTCACTTTGAATTTGTTCATTTGATCTTGGTCTAAGAAGCAGAAGTAAACAAATCTTGCTAACTGTTCAGTCTGTTTCAAAACCAGCTAACTCTCTGCTTACCCAGGGCTGGAAACTTAGGCAATGATGATTATACTTTGATGCCACAGTGTTCAGTGAATCCTGTATGCCAAAGGAAAACATACATAAATACATGTAATTTTGTCAGAAAAAGTTTCTTCTTGGAAAATTACCAAACATATGGCTTATTCCATTTGTGTGTTTTTAAAATAAAATTACTAGCATGAGCAGTAGTTAATGAGTGACGAGTAGTGTACTGATTGTTGTTCAGAATAAACCTTCTCATTAGAAAAAAATATAAATACAAACTATACTTCAACATATACATAAAATAGTTTCCAAATTCACACATCTATTCCCCTGGGTTCAACTCATATGCAAGCCAATTCTTGAGTTTCTTAATTATCCCATAATAAAAAATGCTAGTTCAAATTTCAATATTAATTATTGAAACATGAGTCTCATAAAAGTAGATACTACTAAAAATTACTCTTTTATGAAACTCCTTAAAAAGGAAGGGCTGGGTGTGTCTGTTTTAGAAAAGGATGAGATATCTATTAGCTAAATGTGAAAAGGAAAGATGTTTCTTCTTGGCCATCTTATATAATGTCTTTATTTTTGTTTTATTTAAGTCTTTCAGTTCGAGTCTAAAGCTATCTGCCTTCATTCAAATGTACTATCACTCTCCTACAAATTCAGTAGCTTTCCCACTAGTCTGAAACTAGTTTCTTCCCTCCAGACCAGTCTTTTAGTTTATCCTTCTAGACGCCTTGCTCAATTCTGCCATAATTATGAAATTGTTCCTACTTGAGGAAAGATGAAACATTTAGTGCCATTCACCACCTCACAACACTACTTCTGTTTTACTTGTCCTGATTCTTTACATTTTAACTACCTCTTCTTATATAAACAACTTCTTGGCAATTGAACCTTACTGAAATCTCTCACATGTCTTCATTACCAAACCACACATAAAGTCATCCTTGGCAATTTAACTCTTAATTGTTCTGATTCACTAACATTAGTGCTTTTTTTCCTAACCACACTGTAAGACTGAGAGAAAGCAGTTTTGTAGCATAGCAACTTGATTTTTCATTATTATATTTTCTATAGATTCTAGCTACAGAAACTTGTCCCACAATATACTTTAAAGGAAAAAAAGCAAGTAGAAGGATAGAATGTATACTTTAATCTACGTTTTTAAAAAATATGGTATATTTTTATGTTTCCATTGGCTAGAAAAGTTCTAGAGAAATGCTAGACCCCAAAATTCACAGTAGCTACATCTGAAGAGCAGGATTTTGCCAATATGGTGAGAAGAAACGAGGACTATAAGAGACTTCAGTTGTCCTTTGGAAAAACATTATAATGTTTGCTCTTACTTTATAGAATGAGCATTATTGTTTTTATAATTTTAAAAACTTACAACGAAGGACAGAATTGATAGATATTGTACGATTCACTTCCATTTTTATAAATACTCAGCTTATTTAGCCAGAGCTAATACATCTGTGGCTAAAAAAAATCTCACCAGATCAGACTGAACTATTCCCTCTTTGAAGGAAAGGTGCCATATGAAGAAAAATGTATTGATGCTTCATAAGACTTTAATTTGTACATGTGTACTCAGTCACTCAGTCATGTCCAACTCTGCGACCCCATGGACTATAGCCCTCCCGGTTCTGTGGTCCGTGAGGTTCGCCAGGCGAAAATACAGGAGTGGGTACACACTCCCTTCTCCAGGGGATCTTCCCAACTCAGGGACTGAACCCAGGTCTTCAGCAATGCAGGCAGATTCTTTGCCAGCTTAGTTACCATGGAAGCCAAAAATTTAATAACCTCTGTCTGTTTGAAACAATATCTCGTAATGCAGGGGGAAATATAAAATTGATGAGTGATACTTCCTTTACCTGGTAATTTTTTATGCTATAGCCTGGATAATTCCTTCTGAGAGATCAGGCCTATGGACAGTCAGTCTGGGTGAGTAAACATTTGACTCAGCATCATGGCCATAGAGTAATTTGAAACTTGTCCTGAGGCAGAGGTTCTCCAACTCTTTAGGGAGCATCAGAATCACCAGCAGACCTTATTAAAGCAGACCATAGGCCCCATCCCTGTATTCATCTGTTGTAGTTGATGAATGTGCATTTCAGGTGACAGTGATGCTGAGGCTGAGTCCAGGACCACTATTCTGTGGGTATGAGATTAATTTTGTCCTTAATTCTTCAAGTCTTTTTTTCTTTATTTTTCAGTGTCCAATCTTTCCCAATTTAAAGCCTATACCTTTTTTATTCAAATTAAATTGAAATAAGACAGTCAATTAACATAAAATATCTGGAGCCTTTTGTGTGTTAGTTGCTCAGTCGTGTCTGACTCTTTGTGACTCCATGGACTGTAACCCTCCAGGCTCCTCTGTCCACTGGAGTGGGTTGCCATTCCCTCCTCCAAGGGGTTTTCCTGACCCAAGGATTGAACCTGGCTCTCCTGCATTGCAGGCAGATTCTTTACCATCTGAGCCACCAGGGAAGCCCAGAGCCTTGCAGATCCTGAGATTTATTTTCTTTCTTGACTTCAATAAATGTCTCTGCCTTATCACAACAGAATTTCTCAATTCAAAAATCCTTGATATCAGGTGAGTAGGTTAAAAATTTTTTAAAAGGAGAAAACAGAACAAAACTCCTGAAAACAAACCATCTTCATCATTATCCTCATTTACCTGGAAGGATAGATATCTCTCATGAATGAAAATGCTGAAACCCAAACAGTTTTCCCCATA